>JAJHSJ010000005.1:25148521-25328878 GCA_021015155.1 Magnolia officinalis | reverse complement strand
GGGTAGGGGCGCTCAAATTGGGTGGGCGCTCAAACTGGCTTTTTTTTGTTTTAAACTTAGTAGAGTTGATCTGCTCACCACACATGTGTCATCATGCACATAAGTGCGAGATCCAATCCATCCATCAGGTTGGTCAGACCTTCTACGTGTTTCCCCAAGTAAAAATAATATGGTCCTCTTAGCATGTGGGCCCCAATATTGCAAACAGAAGAAGGTTCGGTTAACGGTTCGGTTCAGTTTTACATGCCCCTAAACTAGAACCGAACCGTTCCTAACGGTTCTGGGATTTTCGGAACCGGAACTGGACCGTTAGCATACTAGAACCGGACCAAACCGGACCGATCCAACGGTTCCGGTCCGGTTCCACGGTTCTACCGGTTAAATGTGCACCCCTAGTGTGGTGGTGTGCTTCCGCACATCACTGCAGTAGTTTTTTTTTTTTTTTTTTTTTCATTTAGTTTTAAATGTGGTGGGCCCATTGTGATGACATGGAAAATCCAATTCGTCAATCAATTTTTCCCAATTAAACAAAGGTATGGGTAGGGGTGTACATCGGGCCGAACCGAGTCGAATTGGGCTCAACCCGGCCCGGCCCGGTCACCAGCCAAACCAGCCTGAACTCGGCCCGGTTAGCAATCGGGCGAGTTCGGGCCAGTTTCGGACCCATGATTTGAACGGCCTTGATTTTTTGACTCTTCTCCATCTACTCCATGGGAAGAGCTTTGGCAGGCAACTTGAACGACCTTGATTTTTGGGAAGGGCTTTTGTCATAGATTTTTGAGACTTTGCTCCATCTACAAAGGGACCCACGATTTGGACGGCCTGGATTGTTTGTAAATGGTTAGGGTAACTGGGTAAGAATTTAGGAATATATATATATATATATATATATATATATATATATATATATATATATTATATATATATATAATATATATATATATTATATATATATATATATAGGCCGAGTCGGGCCGAGTCGAGTTTCGGGCCGAATTGGAACCTATCCGAACTCGGCCCGAACTCAGTTTTGGGCCGAAGAAAATGGCCCGTCCCGACTCGAACTCAGTTCCGGGTCAGGACGAGTCGAGCTTTTTCGAGCCGAGTCGAGCGAGTTTAATTGGGCTAGCTTGGTTCGTGTACAGCCCTGGGTATGGGCCAATAAATGAGGCCAATCCAAAATTCAAGTAGGCCATAAAATAGAAAACTATGGGATTTGGGATATCCATCATTTTTTTATAAAAAAAAAAAGAGAAGAGAAAAGTGTTGCGAGATGTCTTAAATCTGAGTCCTTTCGCAACTGGGATGCGGAAAGGAGTTTCGCGGATTTTGTGTCGCAAGTCCTTTCGCAACTGGGATGCGAAAGGAGTTTCGCGGATTTTGTGTCGCAAGTCCTTTCGCAACTGGGATGCGAAAGGAGTTTCGCGGATTTTGTGTCGCAAGTCCTTTCGCAACTGGGATACGAAAGGGAAGTTGCCAAAACTATAAATTGGGGTCCCAAGGGCTATTCTTTTTATGATTGATTCTAAGACTTCCTAAAGGTATTCTAAAGGGTTCTAGGGTTATCAAGGGTGTAGCAAGGGTGAGATTCGAGGTTGTTCGAATCGGGTAAGTCCTTTCTCTTTGTAATTGATGCTTTCATAGTGGTGATTTGTCGCTTTGTGCCGTGGTTTTTTCCTGCAAGGTTTTCCACGTTAAATCTGTGTGTTCTCTTTTCTTGTGTATGTGCTTGGTGCTATTGGATTACCATCCTAGATCTAGATCTGTGTGATTTCGCAGGCCAAAAATCCCAACAAGTGGTATCAAAGCAATCGGTTGGGACACAGATCTGAATCTGAGGGATTAGTAATAATGGCGAGCGCCAGGTATGAGATTGAGAAGTACTCGGGGAAAAATAATTTTGAGTTATGGAAGATCAAGATGATGAGTTCCTTAATTAAGCAAGGCGAAGATGGTGCTCTTGAGGAGCGGAAGTCCACCATGAAAGATGATGATTGGAATACTCTTGATAAGAAGCCTTATCATCGATCCGTTTATGTCTCACGGATGAGGTTCTCTACAACGTCATGAGGGAGAAAACTGCGGCTACTTATGGGCGAAGTTGGAGGATGTTTATGCGAAAAATCCTCTGAAAATCGCTGCACTTGAAGCGGCAGTGGTATAACTTCAAGATGGCAGAGGGTGGAGATCTGGAGGCTCACATCAGCAATTTAATAAATTGGTTTGCAAATTGCTCGATATGGATGAAGTGATGAAAGATGAAGAACAAGCATGTATGTTGCTGAATTCTCTCCCGGCGTCCTATGAGTCATTCAAGGATACTATGTGCAGCATGAACAAAACCCTGAGTGTCGACACTGTTATCTCAGCCCTTCAAGGGAAGGCTATGAGACAGCTAGACAGCAACATAGGGACATCTTCTGATGCACTGTTTACAGTGGGTAGGAATTCTGAACACAGTACAGGTTCTTCAGGTTCTAGATCCAAATCCAAGGGCAAGGGCAAAGGAAAGGTAAAGTGCTGGAATTGTGGGAAGGAAGGACATGTGAAAAGGGATTGTGAAAATCCTAAATCTAAGAGGGAAGATTCTGAGGCTTCATGCAGGGAGGCTAACACTGCCACGTCAGATGAATCGAGTGGATGTGATGGTGATGTTTTGTCTGTGTCTTCGCTCAGACGGTCATACGATGATCGTAAGGACGAGTGGATGCTAGACACAGGGGCATCTTTTCACATGACTCCTCATCGGAGTTGGTTCACCAGCTTAGGGAGTGCGATGGTGGACAGGTATTTATGGGCAATGACATTGCCTGTAATGTTGTGGCTATTGGTACGGTACGCATCAGGATGTTTGATGGGGTGGAGCGTACTTTGACTGATGTCAGGCACGTTCCTGATTTGAAACAAAATCTGATTTCTCTTGGTGTGCTTGGGCAAAGGGATGCAAGTACACATGTATTGATGGTGCTCTTAAGGTATCCAAGGGGGCACGGGTAGTCATGAAAGCGCAACGACTCGATCATGTTTACAGGTTGATCGGGAGCACTTCAAAAGGTGGAGCTACAGTGGATGTAGCGAATTCCACCTCTGCACGTGTGTGGCATGATGGGCATGGCCACATGAGCGGGCAGGGCAGGAAGGCTGAGACGTGCGGACAGGGATACAGAGCAGGTGGAGCAGCCACCTGTGAGAAGAACCACATGGCATGATTGCAGGATATCGGCAAGGTACATGGACGACTCCAATATTGCAGGGGATTCATCTTCTATTCTGATGGCTCTAGGTGAGCCTGGTGCTGAGAAGCGGAAGGTGACTATGGGCGATGTGATGGATTCGTTGTACTAGACCGACATATGGGAGCGGGTGGAGCTTCCAGTGGGCCAGTGAGCAGTTGGATGCAGGTGGACCTTCAAGAGGATACAGTATAGATACAAGGAGAGGTTGGTAGCGAGGAGTTATTCTCAGAGAAAGAGATCGGCTTCTCGGAGATATTCGCGCCGACGGTATAGCAGGTATCTATCAGATCCGTGATTGGCGCTGGTTGGCCAATGTGATCTTGAGCTATGATGTGATGCAGAAATAAAGAAGAGGTCAAGAAGCTACACGGTTGAAGATTGAAGACATGGTGGAGATTGTTGCGAGATGTCTTAAATCTGAGTCCTTTCGCAACTGGGATGCGGAAAGGAGTTTCGCGGATTTTGTGTCGCAAGTCCTTTCGCAACTGGGATGCGAAAGGAGTTTCGCGGATTTTGTGTCGCAAGTCCTTTCGCAACTGGGATGCGAAAGGAGTTTCGCGGATTTTGTGACGCAAGTCCTTTCGCAACTGGGATACGAAAGGGAAGTTGCCAAAACTATAAATTGGGGTCCCTAGGGCTATTCTTTTTATGATTAATTCTAAGATTTTCTAAAGGTATTCTAAAGGGTTCTAGGGTTATCAAAGGGTGTAGCAAGGGTGAGATTCGAGGTTGTTCGAATCGGGTAAGTCCTTTCTCTTTGTAATTGATGCTTTCATAGTGGTGATTTGTCGCTTTGTGTCGTGGTTTTTTCCTGCAAGGGTTTTCCACGTTAAATCTGTGTGGTTCTCTTTTCTTGTGTATGTGCTTGGTGCTATTGGATTACCATCCTAGATCTAGATCTGTGTGATTCCGCAGGCCAAAAATCCCAACAAAAAGAATATTACAGATAATCACCTTATCGTTTTGTTACAATTTGTGAGTTGTTGAATAGGTGACCGATCTCCTCAGATCTCGATCATATACGGTCGCAGCTGATGTATCTGCCTATATTGGTGCTTGGGGTCAAATTGTTCGGTTGGAATTGACCTACATAGTTGGTTCTGGTATGCCCACACACACCACACGTGACCAAGAGCAAATCGAATGCCAACAATTGTTTTCATGTGATGCGGCCAGCTGAGTTGTGTATGATCATGATTTTTCGATTCAATCGTGTAAGATGAAGCAGTGTATCTGATGGACATGGTTTGGATAGTGACCCCAACACCAACCAGTTAACAGGTGTCAAAGCTCTGTGGGCCCACCATGATTTATGTGCTTTATCCACATTGTTCATCCATTTTTCAAAGCTCTGTGGGCCCACCATAATTTATTTTAGTTCATGACCAAAAAATGGGCAAATCCAAATCTCATTGGACCATACCATAGGAAACCGTGGTGATTGAAGGCCCACAATTAAAAACTTATTAGGGAAGACAAGTTTTGGATGAAGCTGATATTTATGTTTTCCCTTCCTCCATGTCTATGTGACCCCAAGAATTCAACGATAGGAATTCAATCACCACTGCTTCCTGTGGTGTGGTCCAGTTGAGCCTTCAATCTGCCTCTTTTTTGCAATCACGCCATAAAATGACTTGTCAAAATGGATTGACAATGTGGACAAAATATATACATTCTGATGGCCCCCACAGATCCCTTGACATGTCCCTTGGTCTCTAGCTATGGCCTGGTGGGGGAGCTCAACATAGACTAAGGCTTCAAGGGGCCCACCATGATGTATGGGTTTTATCCACACCGTCCATCTATTTTTTTCATATCATTTCATTGTATAATCACGAAATTGAGGTAGATGCAAGGCTCAAGTGGACCACAACATAGGAAACAACAACGATCATCACTCCCACATTGAAACCTTGCCCGGGCCCAATATGATGTTTATTTGCAATCCTACTTGTTCATAAGGTCACATGGACCTGGATGAAGGGAAAACACAAATATCAGCTGGATCTAAAACTTATGTGGCCCCCATGTAGTTTTCAACAATTGGTATTTAAAACCTACTATGTGGTCCATTTGAACCTTGGATCTGCCTCATATTTTAGCTTACACCTTAAAATGATATAAAAAAATAGATGGCCGGTGTGGAGAAAACCCATACATCATGGTGGCCCCTCAGAGGCCCATCCTATGCTGAGCTCAGGAAGGGGGTAGTTCCGAATCCTCGTCTTAGGGAGAAGATTAGGTGCGCCCCATCCTTACCCAATGTTGAATGTGAAATATTGCATATTTACCCTCAATTGTGGATTAGTTTTATACCTATAAATATGTTAAATTGATATAGTTAAGTACGTTTTGTTATGTGAGGTGACTAGAGAGTTAATACGAAAATGCAAATAAGGTACCGATTTAAAGCTCAAATAACGATCAAGTGGAGGATTGAATGTTTGGAGGATAATATTGAAGAATTCAAGTGCTAAATATTCAAAAGAACCAAGTGCTAAGTATGGAGAAAAGTCTGAAAAATCACATAGTCGAATAATAGACTGTTCAGTCCCACCTGATGTATGTTTGGTCCGACCGAAAGTGTAAAGAACAATCCAACAACGAACAATGATTCTTAGAGTAAATTCGACTCAATTGTTAGGTGCGACCGAAGTGATGTTTAGTGCCACTGAATGTAGGTTCGGTGCAACATAAATGAGACAAAGAGGTCAAACATATTTTGAAGAAATTCGGCTGCGGTCGAATAAAGCTTCAACTTGTTTTGGTGTGACTGAAGGTGATCATCAGTGCGAACAAAACGTAATAAAGTACATAAATTTGAAGTCAATGCAAAGTCGATGAAGAAATTTTCTATTTAAATGGGTGATTTAGGCCATTCTAAACATGAATTAGGGTTTGGGTGAGAGTAAAAGGTGGCGGAGCTTCTAAGGAGCCGTTCTTCTTCTCCAATCTTTTGGTTCTAAGTTGTTTTTAACGTTTTTTTTTTTTTTCAAGTTTAGTTCAAATATGACAATGGTTGATTAAATCTAATAGCTAGGGCTAATAGGTGAAGTTTGTAGTTATTTTTAATGTTTTAGTTTACTTCGATTTACGTTTGATGGGTTGAATGTTGAACAATTCATTGATTTTAGTTTAAATAGAGCTTTAGTTTTAGTTTACTTTGATCTATTGTCGACTCTGTAAACTTTGGATGCTTAAGAAGACTAAGATTGTTGACTTATCTATTTTGCAAGGGATTAATCTGTAAATTTCATGAATTTATCGTAGACTACAAGCATGATAAATACTTTAGATTCCATGCGATTAATAACTTAGTGCTTCATGCGAGAATTGAATGAATTGTACTTCATATTTGTTTTGGTTTCTGAATTTTAAATTAACTGCTCTATTATCCGACTGGATAGGATATGACTTAAATTCTAGTTGTGTTATCTAATTAAATCAAGTGATTTAGCCATTGAGAATGACTATATATAGTGGATCCTTAGCATTATAGTGTTTTGTTTGATCGATTTTCTATCTATATTACTTAAATTTTCATTATTGTTTCTTCTAATTCAAATTCCATAGTTAGTATTAGTTTTAGTTATATCTCTAATGTGTTTTGAAAACATATCAATATAAGTCTGGAGGATTCGATCTTGGCCTCACCGAGTTAGAACTACGTCACAGCCTTACACTTGGGGTTGTCATCCTTCACAAATCGATCACCCAATATGACGACCGTGGAGCTGGCTTGACATATATTTTGAATATCCACACCATCTATCTGTTTTGCTACCTTATTTTAAGGTAAAACAACAAAACATATTTAAATATCAAGTGGACCTTAACACATGAAATAGTGGTGATTTGCCATTAACAACTTCTATGGGCCACAAAAGTTTTAGATCTAACTGATATTTATTTTTTCTTTGACAGAGGTCTCTATGACCTCGTCAATATGTTGGATGGCAAAAAAACTTATGTAAACATTTCAGTAAGCCATAGGTTGTGGACGTTCAATCAACACTCTTTCTTATCAATAGGTTGTGGGCGTATAATCATCATTATTTCCTATGGCATAGTATAGTACAAAATTGGATGTGCTTCATTTTCATGCCCTAAAATGAGCTGAAAAATAAGTCGACAACATGGATATACAAAATACACATCAAGGTGGACCCATGGTTAGGACCACACTGTATTGGATGAAGCAAGGCTGATGGTCAAGCTCATACTTATCTTTGACAGTTAAGGAAGATTGCTTGAAACACCCTGTACAAATGTTCCTGTGGTAAGAATCTAGGTAACGCCTACCATGATAGTTGCATAAAATTCACCTTATCCATCTATTTTGCTAGCTTATATTAATGCATGGACTAAAAATGAGGCACATCTAAAACTGAAGTGGGTTATTGAAGGTCTCAATAAGGCTAATATCCACCGTTGAAATCTTTGCAGGGCTATTGAAGGTTTCAATAAGACTATTATTTTTATGTTTACAAACCATATAAATGGCATATAAGCATTACAGTAACCTACAATTTTTTCTTGCCCATATTTTCCCATCGTGTATCTTATTTGAGTTTTGGACATTGCCTTATTTTTTTGGGCCATGTTCTATCGAAAGAAAGCCGCAAACAAATGAACGTAGTGGATTTCTCACAAAATAGGCCATGTTCCATCATAAGCTGGCAAACAAATGAATTTATCACAAAATGGGTCATGTTCAATCATAAGCCACAGACAGATGAACGGAGTGGATTTCTCACAAAATGAGCTATGTTCCATCATAAGCCACAAACAGATGAATGAGTGGATTTCTCACAAAATAAGCCATGTTCCATCATAAGCTGCAAACAGATGAACGGAGTGGATTTCTATGCCCTACTTAGCTCTTGACCACAAGAACTTTTTGGGTGTTGCTAACCCCACTGATCACACTGGGCCACAACACTAGTACGAAAAGGTTGTGCAGAAATGACTGCCTAATCGGGCCACAACAGTGGGTCCTTACTCTTACTCCAGTGGTAGACTCTCAGGAGTTTCAACACCTGGTTAAGGGTTCCAGTACTCATATGTGGTGAAATCCCACCATGGCGTGAGTGTGTGGTGGTGTGTGTGCGCGCGCGTGTATATATATATATAAATCGGGCCACGAAAGTTCGGCCTGGATTGAGTGTAACTCACAGTGTAAACTCTATTTGGCCCACTGTGATACATGTCATTATTCACGCTGTCCATTCACGTGTGGCTTCGGTGGATCCTTGATTGTGGAACCCACTTTAATGTATGTTGTACATCTGTTTTGAAAGTTTGTATTAGAGTATTATTTTCCATCTAACTTGTTGATAAGGTTAAAAAGATATGGATGAAGAAGAGGCCACATAAATATCAACTTGATCTAAAATTTATGCAGCTTATAGGAAGTTTTTAATGATCAATTATCATTGTTTCCTTTGGTGTGGTCCAACTGAGAAATGTATCCGTCTCATTTTTAAAATCGTGATCTAAAATAAAATGTTGAAGAGGATGGACAGTGTGGATGTAAGGCATGTGCATCACAGCAGTCCCACAGTTAGAGATCCACCCAGCTGTGGCCCTACTTTTCCAAATCATTTGACGCATGAGTCATTAAAGTACATCCATCGCAGTGGATGCGGACTGTGTCCTATCCCGCCCGTCTATAGCCACGAACGGGCAGGCAACGCCCATCCATACTGTCTTATCTTTTGTCGTGTCATTTTTTAGTATGAGAACAAAAATAAGACAGATCCAGTTAATCTCTGCGTGCCAAAGAGGGACTAGTGAATCACACCAGATTCTTGCATTTAATGCAATTTGCAGGACTTTGATTCTCTGGGAAAGCCTTTTTTTAATAAAGAAATCGAAATTGCGTAAGAGTTACTCGAGTAGGCTCTTATTGTACTGACTGGACATAGTTGGGCCACCATGAATGTATATGGTTTATCCATGCTGTCCATACAATTTTTAAGCTCATATAAAGGTTTGAGACCAAAATTGAAGTAAATCCAAAGCTTAAGTGGACCATATCACACGAAACAGTGGGAACAATGATTTCCATAATTTAAACCTTTCTAGGCCCCATAGTGATGTTTAATTGTCATCCAACATTTTCATAAGATGATACAGACATGGATAAAGGAAAAAAGCAAATATAAGTTTGATCCAAAACTTCAGTGTCCCCCAAGAATTTTTCAATGGTAAAAGTTCAATTCACATTATTTACTATGGTGTGGCCCATTTGATATTTAGATATTCTTCATTTTTTATTTCAAGCCCTAAAATTATATGATAAAATGAACAGACGGAGTGGATACAATACATAAATCATGATGAACCTAACAGGGTTTACTTAGCTGGCAATCCCCTTCCCTTCCAAAGTTCCTGTGCTGGAAACGAAGTAATGATTTTTGTAAAAACAAAATCACTGTCTCAATCCATGTTTTATATCATCTCAGGACTTTAAATCAGAAGTGAGAAGAATCCAAGACTCAAATGGGTGAAAAGTGTCAAGGAAAGAGCCCTGTCAATAGTAATACATAACGTCGTTCATATTGGGATGAATTGAAAACACAACTAGTACGCTAATTCAAAACTAATGTAACCCGACCAACATCAATCCTTCTGTTTTTGGTCCACTCAAGTATTGTATCTGGTTCATTTTTGGCCTGATATCCTAAAATGAACTCAAAAAATAGATGGTTCAAATAGATTTCTCACAAATATTATAATGCCCCATCTAAGTTTCCAGCGCATAAATTTATTAGGAAAAGCTTTTACAGGAAATCCGCCATCTTTTATGATTTGTGCATTTAATACAACTTAAGGTTAACATTTGGTGTGGTCTACTTGATGTTGATCTATCTTATTTTTGTACACATAGATGAGAGGCAGAATAGACGGCGTGGACAAACAGAAACATCACGATGGGCACACCAACAGAAATGCCCATTTGGTGCGAGCGACAGTGAGGAGTAGACTCAATCTGCGTTCCACCACAATAAACGGAAGCGGATTGTGTTTTGTGAACACCGGAGTTGCATTGGTCGAAGCAGGGCTCTATGGGGCCTGCTTTAATGTATGAGTCTTATTCGTGCCATACATTTGGAAAGACCATTTTAAGGAAACCGGATTGGCTACTTCCCCTGCCACCAGCCAATGGCTAGTAGTCGCTACTATGTGAGCCTACCTTGATGTACGTGTTTCATCCATGCCGTTCATATATTTTTCTAGGTCATTTTATGGTATGAGCCAAAAAAATGAGGTATGTCCCAATCTCAAGGGGATCGCCCAATAGAAATAGTGTTGATTGAACGTCAATCATTAAAAGCTTTTTAGGAGCTACAAAAGTTTTGGATAAAGCTGGTCTTCGTTCATTCCCTTTATCTCGGTTTGCAATCAGCAGTATAATGATTCTTAGGAGGATTTTAATGGTGGATATCCAATCATTGTTATTTTCTTGTGGTGTTATTTTCTTGTGGTGTAGTCCACATCAAACTCTAAAATGACACGTAAAAATGGATAATGGCATGGATAAAAGACATACTTTGTGGTGGGGCCAAAAGAGTACTGGCCATCAGTCACCGGGCCAGTGGCAGTGGGAGTAGCCAATCAGTTTTCCATTCTAGACTTATGTGGGGATTAAACTCGGGCCACGTAAGTTTTGTTCCAATCTGACCTTTGTTTTTCAAGTTTTGTTTCAATCTGACATTTGTTTTTCCACTTAATCCTGGTACACATGATCTTATTAGCCTGAGTGTGGTCCACTTGAACCTTGGATCTACCTCATTTTTATATTCATATCTTCAAATGATTTGAAAATATGAATGAAGGGCGTAGATAAAACATATACACCATAGTGGCCCCTGACTGAACCGATTTCAGTGAAGGACGGTAAAGGATGCAAAAGCCCCTGGGAAGATTTCAACGGTAGGTATTCACTTCCCAATGTTTCTTATGGTGTGGTCTACTTAAAGCTTTTGATGTACTTCCATTTTGGACTCAAGCACTAAAATAAGCTGAAAAAACGGATGAACCGATAAAACACATACATCAAGGTGGGCCCCACAGTGCTTACTCACCTCGCTCTCGCGTGGTGACTAGTGAGTTTAGACAACCCGCGTCGCGAAAGTTCCACCACGTTTCCACGCGTAACTTCACACGTGGAACACGTGAGCGCAAGACCGAGGTCGACCGCGCCGTGCAATGAAGACGGCCCCGGTCGTTTAACCGGCCAAATGGGAAGATCAAAACCGTTGATTCAAGAGAAACTGAAAACGACCTATAATCTGGTGAGTCCCATGCTATGCACGGCTGAGATGTTTAACACGTGCGCCGCGAGTAAAGGTACTGCTGTGGGTCCTGGGAATCCTTGTAAGAGCAAAATACGGAGAATGGGAAAAAGAAAAATCTCGCCAGCTTTCCCTCATCATTCTCTCTTTTCTTCTTTTCCTCTCTCTTTCTCAATACATTCATTTCCGATAAAACCCCTGAAAATTTTCCGAAATTCGAGAGGCGAAATCGTCTCCTTTCGTCTTCAGATCTGATGACAGAGAGATCGAAATTTCCATACCCTTTTCTCCTTGAAATTCGCCGCATTTGATTCTGTTTTGTCTTTCTTCACGGTAAAAAGTTCTCATTCTTTCTGCATTTTTCTTCTGGATCGAAGCATCTTGATTCAGAATCCGTTCCATCGCATTCTACGAATTTCTCTTTGTTTTCTGAGAAGTAGGGATAGCGATACGGCGGTAGCCGGAGATTTGGTGTGTCGATTCTTTCAGTATTCTAGATTTAGGGTTTTCGATTTGAGGTTGACGGATGATTAGGAAATTGGTTGATTTAGGGTTTTAAATGAGAGCTGAAGGTTATTATTAGGGTTCTCAGTTTTTTTTCTTTAACATTTGGAGATTTGGAGTTTTTTTTTTTTTTTTTTGGGTAGACAATCGAAGAGTGGTTGGTATTTTTTCGATTGGAATCCAGATTTTTAGGTTTTGTGCGTTTCTCTTTGGAGATTTGGGATTTGTTTGGTTGATTATCGTAGAAGGTAGTGATTAGTGAGGTTTTTGATTGTTTAGTGCTGTGGGGTGCAATTTACATGTTTTGACAGGTCTTTTCTGGGATATTGGGGGATTTGGGGGCATTTTTGGGTGGATATTTGGAGAAAGGTCCGGTCTTTGCTTGATTTGGCCCTGAACCGAGAGATTTTTCTGGTATTTTCTACATTGGTGAGGGAAGTTTAGGGATTTATTGAGATAGGAATTGGAGATTTATTCGTGGATAAGGTTGAAATCAACTAAGAGAAGGATCTGGTGGCAATCCTTTGTGGATCCGATTGGATTCAGCTTCTTTTTAACTGGATTAGATCATGGAGCACGTCATTGGTGGAAAGTTTAATCTCGGAAGGAAGATTGGGAGCGGATCTTTCGGTGAGCTTTATCTAGGTATGCGGTATTACCAATGTTCACTGGTATTTCTTTTATACTTATCTTTTTTGGACTGAGACCATATATTTTCATGTACACTTATTCTCATGTCTCTGTGGCTTCGGCGTGATTCAGGCGTTAATATACAAAGTGGAGAGGAAGTGGCCATTAAGCTGGTATGACATTGTAGCCTTCATCTTCTAAGGAAATTTACTTGTGTTATTGAATTGTTTTAATGATTGCAAATTGGATTTTGTGAAACCTTAGTGAACATAGCTTTCTTCAATTAAAACATCTATTTTTTATTGTGGATTCTACCATGCAGAAGATGTGTTTTTGGTGCAAAGGAAAATTGAAGGAAATCTGTTAAATTGCTTCTGTTTGTTGTTTGCTACTGTGTTTGAAGCTATGCATCGTTTATCATGGGTAAAACTTGTATCTGTTTTTCGTTTGTTCTTTTTTGTCTATTCTAACGTGTAGTTTGATAGCCATCTTTCAGGGAAAAAAAATATGTAGTTTGATAGTGGTGAATTTTTGTAATAGCTGTGTGTCTGGTCTGTATTTTGCACGCAACTCTCTTCATTGGACAAGACTCTATTACATTTCATCTTTAAAGCACTGATGCCTATTTTCTTTTTGTTGCCCCAAGCGACTAAACGCTTTGAATTCTCCATCATTTGATCCTCAACAATGTGTGTTTCATCTTTGATCTTCCATTTGAGTGGATCACCTATCTCCACTTCTAGTGCAACTGGGTTCTTAGTTTCTTCCTTGAAGATAAATCAGTGCTATAATATTCGCCAATAGTCTCCTTTAATGCAGGAGCATTTTCACACTGGGCTCAAGTGGGTGGCCCGTGGGATGCAGGGGCACACTCGGAGTGGGTGGTCCGTGTGAAGCGGGTGACTCGTGTGAGGCGGGTGGCTCATGTGAGGGAGAACCCACGAGGGGGGTTTAGCCGAGGTCCTAACCCACGCAATGTGAGGCCTGGGCTATGAGATAAAGAGATTGATTTGGCATGCTTTATCGGTTTGAACTTTTAAAACAAGTGGTTAATTGTCCTGCATTAAAGTGGTATCAGAGTGGGAGGTCTCGTGTTCGAGACTCCTCACCGGGGGTGATCAATGCAGGGGCATTTTCACACCGGGCTCGAGTGGGGTGGCCTGTGGGATGCAAGGGTACACTAGGGGTGGGCGGCTCATGTGAAGCAGGTGGCTCGTGTGAGGCGGAACCCATGTGAAGTAGGGCCCACGAGGGGGTTCGGCCGATGTCGTAACCCATGTAATATGGGCCTTAGGCTATGAGATAAAGGGATTGATTCACCATACTCTATTAGTTCAAGCTTTTAGAGCAAGTGGTTAATTGTTTTGCATCATCCTTACTCCACATCCTAGATAAGATCATAGGAGTTTCACTTGGGTTCTTAATATTGTATGAATTTTATATCACTCTAGCGTGTTTTGGAGAAACAATATCAAGGAAAGGGATATACGATTTTCTTTAAGAGTTCCATCATACACATAAAACATTATTGAATCCTTCATGCAGCTGCCACATCTTTACTGAACATTGAATGACCCCTTTTATGATGTAAAACAGAACTTTCAATTGGTACAAAACTGTGATTTTGTTTGGCTTGGTCTTGTTGGTTGTGTGGATTTTTTTCTTCTTCTTTTTGTGGTTTCTACCGGAGTGCATTTCTAATTAAATTTTTTACCATCCTGAGCGTCCATCTTCAGCCAACATACTCAATTTATTATGGTTTGCAGGAACCTGTGAAAACTAAGCATCCTCAGCTTCACTATGAATCTAAATTGTATATGCTTCTTCAAGGAGGGAGTAAGTCTTTTACTAGTAAGCATTATTACTATTTTCTTATTGAAGCTCAGTCTTGAATGTGATTTGTGATTTTTAAATGAAGCGGGAATTCCCCATCTGAAGTGGTTTGGAGTGGAGGGCCAGTACAATGTCATGGTTATTGACCTTCTTGGTCCCAGCCTGGAAGACTTGTTCAACTACTGCAATAGGAAGTTTACGTTAAAAACTGTGCTTATGCTTGCAGATCAGTTAGTAAGTACACCCACCTTTTCCAAATTCTCTGATCTGTTTCCAATTGATAAGTGGAAATATTCTTGTTACAGAATAATGTATGTGTAGTGAGTTTGACTGCCATGGCAATGCTGCTTTTCATGGTCTTTGTGTAGATTAATCGGGTCGAGTATATGCACTCAAGGGGTTTTCTTCATCGCGATATAAAGCCAGACAACTTTCTTATGGGTTTAGGGCGTAAAGCTAATCAGGTACTTGTTTAGCACATGCTAATGATCATTTCCTTCTGTAGGTATATGCACGTGAATATCAGGGAATGGAGATTCTTATGCCATTCAGTGTTATTTATGAAAAATTTGCCTTTGTTAGATGAATTCCCATGCTCATCTTTGTATCTGTCACTTTTATGGCCTTGAGGCTTGAGAGCAGTGGTATTGGTTTGTTAATGCCTTATGCTAAAATGTTAAGGTGACAACTTGTGGAGATCACCAATGATGCAACCAAATTGCAATGAGAGTTTTGAATTGGATAGGAACCTTTAGCCGCTTACCCCAGTTAGTTGGGATAAGGCTTAGATGATGATGGTGGCCTTTAGATGCAGGAAATAATGACCTAGTGCCTTCAATGAAATATGTTTACTTTTCCATTGTGTAAGCCTTCTGTTCTATTTTTGAATAATCCCATCCCAGAATTCAGCAACCGCACGACCTTTCAAAACTAGGATATCAAAAAGATTAATAGGAATTCCAGAGACCACACAACCAATTTCTGTTGCAATCAGAGACTCCGGATCCTCTTCAAGATTGACACCAGTGATGCTGCTTTTGCCTAGAACCTTTAAGCAAGAAACAACCTTAAAGATAGTTGAGGTATCTCTGAAGAGCATGTTTCCCTCAGCTGGCCATTACCAAACAAGAGGATATCATCTGCATATTGGACACGAGTAACCCCAGTAGAATTGGTTCAACCAGTATACCCTTAACAAGACCAGCAGACAACTTCCTTTCAAGTAATCTGGACAAGGCTTCAATGTACAATAGAGAAAAGCAGAGGAGAGAGCGGGTCACCCTGCTGGATCATGCACTCACTCTTTAAGTCTAAAAGAAACCTTTGGTGATCCCATTTATGAGGATGGAAAACCAGTTAGAGGAGATGCATGCTTTCATCCACTTCTACCACCTCAAACCGAAACCCACTATGTTCAACAAATAAATGGAGTTGATGTTGGAACATTTGATCAGCCTTGCTTGTTTTGGACAATTCTGTAATTTTACTGTCAAACTGATATTTAGTTGCTGTAGATATTGCCCATGTGGTTCAGTATGTGTAACTTATTTAAGGCTGAGATTTTTTATTTTTTGTTTTTATAAGGTGTTAGTTTTGTAGTTTGAGACTTTGAGCAATGATATCCTGATTTGAAATTTCATATTCTAAGGATGATATATTTTCGATTGGATTTGTCCGAGGATGATATATCAATTTTGTTGATTTGAGTGATTTCTTGATGTATAATGTGAGAGGAATTCCTGTATCCTTATAGTGTCAAATCATCTATTCCTGATGCATCTTTACTGCAGGTATATATCATCGATTATGGCCTTGCAAAAAAGTATAGGGATCTCCAAACTCATAAGCACATACCATACAGGTACATCATTAGCTGCATTGTACGTAAGAAATGTAAGAGCAGTTTTTGCACTTTGTGACACGTCTTTCTACTATTAAAGTCCACTCAGGCATCTGTTTTTGAGCTTGCCTTGCCGTTGTAGCCCAACATAATTTGCAAGGGGTAGATTAGTCAACATAACCTTTAGCCCAAGTTTATTTCGGCATATGAATCTGGATAAGAATAGGTGCAGCCATTTGCTGGATCTGCTTGGCTTTAAAAAATGGTATATGAATAAGAGGAAATATTGCCTATAAAAAGATGTGTGCATGTGGGGTCGATCCCCTACAAACGGCTGCAGGTTAACTTCGTCCGTGAGCTATTTTTTATGGCATTTTCCCTTGAAAATGTGAACAAAAAATTTTCAGGGCATAAAAAGAGGGGTTGTACTGTGCTTCTGGTTGTAGATGATCACTTCATTATGAATCAACTTGTAAACTGTTGATCGTTAGTATATAAAAAAAAAAACAGACACACAATGACGGATCTCAGCTGCCATTGCTTTTGAGACATCCGATTTCTGGGCCATTGAGGAGTCCAATTGGTTCATGCACAGACAAATATATGAATGGACCATTTATGATAAATTCACAAACCATTGTTCATGAATAAAAAACAGTGATGCTTCCCAGCAGCCATTGCTTATGAGACTTCAGACATTTGAGTGTAATTGTTGCTTGAATGGACTATTCAGGAATTTTGTTTCTTATTCCTTTGTGTTGGAATGGACCATTCAGGGATGTAATAGTATTCCCTGTTTCCAGTAGTTATTACAAAATAAGTAATGAGACTTCAATAATCCGTGTTTGAACTTGATTATTGTCCTGTTATTTATATTCACCAATCAAAATACGTCTAGGCTACTAGGATCTTAATTTAGTCGGCCTGCCCATTCTCTTGTGGGTTCCCCCTGTTGCTCTCTCCCAAATTACATTCATTTTGGACCAGGAAATAGGACGTAGACTGCTTAAAGACTTTTCAAGTTCTTGGTTTGGGTTTTATGATCAAGTTCCTCCTTTGGCAGACAAAAGCGAAATCATGATTAGTCTCTAATTTTCTTCTATCACCCAAAGGATTATGTTAAGTTTCCCATCCATGTGTAGCTGTTTGCCTTCCTCCAGTAGCCTTCTTTGTTTTGTCATTTATTGATCATGCCTTTTGAATCAAGTTTTATTCTCCGGAATAAGTTGTCATTTTTTACAATGATATGTTTGTATCTTTGTTGAGTCAAAAGTGACACACTATTATTATTATTATAATTTGGAAGGGAATGACTTTTTATTGAACAAGCACCAAGATGGTGCAAAAGCTTATACCCCACTCAAAGAAATGAAAAATTACAATATGTTAGAGCATCTATACATGATATCCACCCCAATAAGCAGAACTTTGCCCTGCGAACTGCTTGAGACACCGAGGAGCTGAAGTCCTTGAAGCATCTATCTTCTTCCCCCCCCCCCCCCCCCGAGATGAAAACAACACCATGTCCTCTTTTGCTTTCCAAGGCTCAACCCATGTTGGGATGAAAACAACACCTCCGTAGAACTTGGCAGCACCCATGACATGCCAAAGGATATGAAAAAACTAAACCGGATAATGAACAAACAAATGATCCTCCGATTCCACGTCCCATGCACAACATGTACATTAAGAATGATCATTGCTCTTTTTTGGAGATTGTCCACAGTCAACACCTGCTTCCTCCCTACTAGCCATGCAAAAACCCCCCACTTTTGGAGGAGCCCATAGTTCTACTTCCACAGCATGCACTAGATCCCCATCCTCCTATGAAGAGCCCAACATCTTACAGAAAGGGTGAATGAAGAAGCTTCTAGACCTATCCTCAGATCACACCATTCGGTCCCTCTCACCCTCAGATAGAGCATAAGGGTGGATATTGTCTAGAACATGATAAGATATTGAATCTCCTTGTCAAATAAATTTCTTTGGTAAAGAGGCATCCATGTAGATGAACTATCGCTAAGTAGCACCGCAAGAACAAAATGTCAATATTCGTTACCAAACAAGCCACTCTTAGAAACACAATCTGGAGGGGAGTTTCAGGGAACTGCCTCTGTCAACCCTAAGCCGTGAAAAATACCCATTTCCTACCCTTTTTCCAGCATTCTGGCCAAAACTTCAACCACTACCACAAAGAGGAAAGGGGGAGAAGGAAATCTCACTGCCGAATGCCTTTGGAGCTCCCGAATAATCCTTTGGGTGACCCATTGACTAGGACAAAAATCTAGCCGACTGAATGCACTTCCTCATCCACCCTCCATATCTCATTGCATCCCATGCAACCTAGCATCCAAGTGACACTCATTATCTTGTGAAAGAGGAGAATGATATTGAGAGAAAATGAAACAAAAAATGGGCATTGTCAAGGAGGTCCCAAAATACAATGATGATCTCGCAATTCCCTTCATAGAGAGAGTCTTGGCCTCACAGCAATCCCCCATCATTCCACGCCCACACACACAAACCCCCAGAAGACATGATAAAACAAATTCTTGTAATGGTTCATGTCTCGTATCTCTTCCACCCCATTAGCTAGCCTCCACAAGAAGATGCCATGGAATCACTCATTAGATTGCATTAGAGTTAATGAGGAGATGAGGGACATGAGGAAATGTTCAGTGAGCAGTTTAGGGCAGAAAGGGTTTGCACACTGAGATATAAACAATTGGTGAGTTTGCATGTGGATTGGTGATTCAGAAAGATAATATATATATATATATATATATATATATATATATATATATTATATATATATATTGGCACTTACTTGTGCTAACTTTCACCAAGCACAGGTGTCTGTCACCAACTCACTAGTTATAAAATAGTACCAACAAAGGTGTGAGGCAGGCGTGTGTTGTGCACAAAAAATGCATTTTCAGACCTTCCAGTCCTTGTTGCAGCATTTTTAGACGTCCCAGTCCCTCTTGTAGCATTTTCAGACCTCCCAGTCCCTGTTGCTGCAGAAATGGACATCCAGAGTGTAGTTGCGCGGAAACAGACGTCTAGATGACAGTTGTACGAAAACATACGTCTAGAGTGCAGTTGCACGAAAAAATAGACTTCACAGATGACAGTTGCGCGGAAATAGACTTTATGTCTAGTTCTTGCGCGGAAATAGACTTCACATGAGGTTTCATTGCACGGACAGACCTGTTGTGCGGGTTTGTGCGAACAGATCTGTTGCGCGGAATAGGGCTCTTGGCACATAGATCTAGGCTTCACACGTGTGAAAGCCTATAAATATCCCTTCCCCTTCTCATTTGGAAGATCAAAAGTTTCAGAGAGGTGCCAAGAGCAAGGAGAGAGAGAGAAGAAGCAGGTATTGGGAAGATGCCTTGCCTGTTGCGGGCGCAATATGAGTGTGTTGCGCGCGCTCGTGCAACAGGGTGCACTATATCTGGGCGCAACAAGTGTTCCCACAATTCTATTCTTTGCAGTTTTGTGGATTCTTTCATGGTATATATTCATCGAATGTCGGTTTGAAGCGAGGATCTTGGACCCGCACAATCTCTCTGCCCTCGACGGATGCAAAACAAGTCGAAATGCTGCTGAAATTGCCATTGGACTACTTTTTCATGTCATTGTGCTGATTCATTATATTTTGTTTCAGAATCAAGGGAAACAAGAAGATGTAAATGAACTTAGAATTAATGAACTTTATGATGATGAATGTTCTTTTATTTTCCTCGTTATTATTGAATGATAATTCCCCTATGGAAATGAACTTTGTTTCTTGTCGAAACAGCATGTTTCATGCATTTCTTCAGTCATGCACATTGGATAATCTTTCATAATCAATCATGCTTGCCAACTCTTGTTCGGCATTTAATTATATTGGCAGGTCCCATGCTTTCGTCTACTAGATGCACCCATCAACCTGTTTTGGAAACCGTCGAGGGCAGTCCTAAGACATATTGGAATAGGCATAGGGGATCCTAATCAGCTAGAGGATTTTCATCATCCTTATTGACATGTTAGGCCTGTAAGAGAAGTCTCAAACAATTTTCAAACTTTGAATAGGGCACATAGGGAGGGGGAATTCCCAAATTGCACCCTGCAAAAAAGGTAGCTTAAACAGTCTTATTCATATAAATAACATTAGTCAGGCAGCTGAGAACTAGAGGAAATTTATTCTTATTGAACCACATTAACTAATAAAATTCCCATATTCCAGGTTGAGGGCTTCATGGTTGATGATTAATAGTCTATTCATACTCGATTGTGCTAAAAGCAGTTTTTGTAATATCAAAGCTATCGGCTGATACAAAACCTCCCAGAAGTCTATGGACTTCCAGGTATTGCACAAAATATCGTCAAATATTGCATTTTATCAGCGATACGTTGATACAATACATACGATATTTTAAAAAAATATCACCTGTTATATACTACTTGGTATTAACGATACATTCGATGGTATCGGTCGATACTTTCCCACTAACAACCTCCTCGCATTTCTCCTCAAAAAAATTTCTAAAAATCTTTAAAAATCCAATTTTCTCTTAAATCTTTTGCTTGTAATCCATTTTTGAGGTATTTCCGACCAACCCCCTTCCATTTTTTTGGAGAGAATTTGATTTTTGTATGGAAATCGAGATCAGACAGGGTGGGCCCGATTTTCAAATGGTGAGAAATATTTTGATTTTTTTCTTGTAAATCACTTGGAATCACTAGAATTAAGGTGGAAATCCATGATTTTGCATGTTTTGCATACTTAATGATGAATTTCAAACCTCTGATTTGGGGATTTAGGAAAATTTGGGGAAATCAGAAAAAATCGATATTTTTCCCATTTCCCCCTTTTAAATTGCAATTAGAGTATGAAAAAATCATATTGGACATGTTAGAGGTTGATCTACAGATTAGTAGAGGTTTTTGGATCTTTTTTAAACAAAATTATTTTTTTATAAAAAATTATCAAAAACTAATATTAAATATTTTTTTTTTCAAAAAATTCAGATTGATCTGCATTTATTTAGCCTTAATTTGCAAGTGTTTGTGGGTGTTGGCTAATCTTAATATCAGTTATATTCTGATTTGTGAATTTAGGGAAAATGTGGGAATATTGGGGAAAAATCCTAAAATTTCCTCATTTCGCTCATTTAAATTGCAATTTAGAATATGGAAAAAATCACGTTGCATATGTTAGAATCTCCAGATTGACAGAGGTTGTTGGATTTTTTGAAAAAAAAAAAATTGAAAATGCCACATGTACATTTCTACTTTTTCTTTGGCTTTTGAATGATTGCTTGTATTTTCACATTTTTAGATTTATAAATGATATGAACTGATTTTAAATATAGTTGTATCACTTCTGTCAGACAACACAATTTAGGACCCTATACAAAATAAACTTATTATGTGCACTTATTTTTGTGATATTTGATTTCTAAGTGCGTAATGATGTCTTTTTTAACATCCCCCGAAGTTCTGTTGAAAAATTCAACCAAATTCCTTACGTTTCCTTAAAAAACAGTGATACATTGCACAATATATCTGATATTTCCCATGCTATACCCAATATGTTTTCATATTCCAAGGGTGTGATACATCTGTTGATATCAATACTGAAAACATTGGCCAAAAGAAGTATAACAGTTCTACTTCTGTAGAAAATCAGATAAATTTATAAACCATCTTGCCTTCAATTGCGTGCACTTGAAAAGAGAAGGTTACACTATGTAAATGAAGTATTGGGTTTCCGATTGGTTGGATTCTTGGATCCCATCTTGTTATCTGCTTGTTTCTTAAATTCCATATGATTTAATGCCCATACTTGATGGACTGTGAATTGTTGATGCAAAACTTGCTGAAATTGCAAATTCAGAAAAAGATATCACACAGACATATGACTTCATATGTAAGCAGTGTGGATCATGTAGTTAAGGGCACATATGGAAATTGACATTTTGATTTCATTTTGTCCTTCTGTGGATCATATATTAGGGTAATTCAACCTTCTGTGGAAATTGACATTTTCAGTTGCATTTTGCTTTCTGCTTCTTCTTTTTAAAAATAAAAAATAAAAATTATTATTATTAAACACACTCACCCACGCACACACCCCACACAGGCACTTGAACCCAGGAATCCAGTGTTGAAATGGATAGCGCCTACCACTGAGCCATGCATCGAGACCCTGCTTTCTGCTATTGTTTCCACGCTCTTGCTTCTCCCTTATTTTTCACAATGTGAATGCTCATCAAGTTTACTTTCCTTACAGGGAAAACAAGAATCTCACAGGAACAGCCCGGTATGCGAGTGTAAATACCCACCTTGGAGTTGGTGAGTACAGCATTGTGTTGGCTACTGAAATGCCTTATTGATGTTCTTGCCGCTACCAATTCAGACCTCCACATTTTAGTTAATCTGATCAGAGTTCCTCTCCTTGTTTGCATTGCAGAACAAAGCAGGAGAGATGATCTGGAGTCTCTTGGATATGTGCTTATGTATTTCTTAAGAGGAAGGTCAAATATATAGCTGAGCTGTCTTCACTATTTCCCCTCTTTTCCTTGTGATATGCTGTATTTCTCAGTTTGGGTCCTTTGGGAGTTTCTTTCCATCCTTCTTTCTTAAGTTGCATTGTTACTTTGTATCAGCCTTCCCTGGCAGGGTTTGAAAGCTGGCACTAAAAAGCAGAAGTATGACAAAATCAGCGAAAAAAAGATGTTAACCCCTGTAGAGGTATTGTCATCGCGAACACAACAGTCTCCCTTTAACATTCTTCAGTGAAAAAGCATTTTAGAAACTTATATATTCATTGTAAGGTCCCAACAAGAGTTGATGTCAGACAATGTGCGTCTAAATCTGATGTCCTGATCACTTCCTCATTTTCACTCGTCAAGAGCTTCTTCTTTTCCTTTTTGGCATTTTAGTATGGTACAAGTGAGCTGACTAAGCCAATTATTCTACAGGTGCTATGCAAATCATACCCATCAGAGTTCATTTCATACTTCCACTACTGTCGATCCTTGCGGTTTGAGGACAAGCCAGATTACTCATATTTGAAGAGGCTTTTTCGTGACCTCTTTATTCGTGAAGGTACATTGCAAACTTACTACCTTTTAGGAATTGTTTGGATTGGGGGTGTATGGATTATTGGAGAGTCCCAACCTCCACTTGGGGTGCTATTTCTGCATTTGGGGCCGTTGGACTTTGAAATACCCCAAATTCAGATGCCTCAGGGAATCACAATGCAAAAAATAAAAAATAAACTAGGATTTTTTTTCACTTCCAGTTTCCACCAGAAAGGATGAGCAATCTCAGGTGGGAAACACTAGGATCATCATCATCATCTAAGCTTTTTAATTGGGGTTCATCCAACCAAAGTGATTTATTTAGGGGGATGAACAATTGAAGGTGGGAGTCGCATAATGATAGGTCTAAATCAATAGTAGCACTGTTTGTAGTCTAGTCAATATCAAGGTGTGCCGTATCCGTTACGATACGGCCGTATCGGCCGATACGTAATGGTAACGGTCGACACCGTTACGCGATAAAAACGGCCGTTACGAAATTTTGTAACCGTAACGGCCGTTACGGGGCCGTTACGCCCGTTACGGCCCCGTAACGGCTGTTACGGGCCCAAAAAAAAAAAAAGGAGAAAAAAAAAAAAGCATACCTTTTTTTATTTCTTTTCTTCTCCTCCTTCTCCTTCTTCTTTTTCTTCTTCCTCTTCTTCTTCTTCTCGCCCTGCTGCGGCTGCGGCTGCGGCTGCAGCAGCTGCGGGCCTCCTCTTCCTTCTTCTTCTTCTTCTTCTTCTTCTTCTTCTTCTTCTTCTCTCTCTCTCTCTCTCTCTCTCTCTCTCTCTCTCTCTCTCTCTTCTTTCCCTCTTTAGATTTTCGGTTTCTCTCTCTCCCGTCTTTTTCGTCTGAAATCGGAAGCCCTCTTTCTCCCATCTTTTTCGTATGATATCGGAAGCCAATTGACTGGTGTACCACACACCAGCTATAGCTATATAGCTACTGTAGGTACGTGTCATGCTAAAACGAGCACGGACACTCCTCGAGCTCTGAGTTGTACGAACGGTTCAAAGGAGATCAAAGTTACGTGGGCTCCACAGTGATGTATTTGTTATATCTACACCATTCATCTATTTTTAGATATTATTTTAGAGCATTTACCAAAAAATGAATCATATCCAAAGATCTTTTGGACCACACCAAAAATAGCAGCGGAGATCATGATTTTCACTGTTAAACAATTCGTAGGCCCACATAACGTTTATTTTCCATCCAATCTGTTCGTAAGGTCAAAAAGACTTGAATGAAGGGGAATAACAAATTTCATATTGATCCAAAACTTCTGTGATCCCAAAATGGGTTTCAATGGTAGACGTTCAATCCCTCACTGCCTTTTGCGGTGTGGTCCACTTGATAATTAGATCTGTATTATTTTTAGTGTCAAACCTTAAGATGAGCTCGTCAAATGAATGGACGGTTTAGATATAATACATACGTCATGATCAGACCCACAGGACTTATTGATGTTAATGCACGTACGTCATTGAGGTACACAGCTTAACGTGCTTTCAAATAAATGTGCCAGGCAGATTTTTGTACACGTGTTGTGTGGCCCCACCATGATATATATATTTTATCCATGCCGTCCATCCATTTTGCCACATCATTTTAAGTCATGATCCAAAAAATTAGTAAGATATAAATCTCAGGTGGACCACACCAAAGGAAACAGTGGTTATAGAATGCTCACCATTAAAAATTTCTTAGGGTCTGTTGTAATGTTTACTTTTCATCTAACCTGTTAACGGGGTCACATTGACGTTGATGAAGGGAAAATACACATGTCAGCTTGATTTAAAACTTTTGTAGCCCCAATAAATTTTTAATGGTGGACATTTAATTATTGTTGTTTCTTATGATGTAGTCCACCTGAGCTTTGGATCTACCTCATTTTTGGACTGATGCCCTAAAATTATTTGGCAAAATGGATGGACGGTGTGGATATAACACATTCATCACGGGTGGGGCCCAAAAAACTTTGACACTCGTGTGCTATACTTCACAATTCGGTCCCGCCTAATTCGGGCTCTTAAAAAATTGTACACGAGACATGTATTAACTTAAAATTTACCAATTAAATTATGGACTGTAATTGCTAATTCACCATGCCAAAATCAAATTATTTGAATAGTTTTAATTGTTAATTTGTAAACGCTTATTTTTTTAAATAGGGCCTTTTGATTTTTTTCATGATTCACTATCCAATAAATGTCCACTAATTCATAAGTAGGATAATGCCAATAAATTGCATGAATTTGAGACTGATTTGGGGCATGGATTTGTCCTCCAAGTCAGCCCCAAATTAGCAACGCCATCTACCTGAATTTAATTTCATTTTTTTAAAGAACTATTGGGAGAAATGATATCAAATTGTTAAGTATATAAATTAGATATTTATAAAATTAAATATATGAATTTTGTAGTCAAATTCAAGTTATCTGGTTCATAAATTCATCAGACAGTCTGATACAACTTCTCACCAAAGAGTGGACCGTTACACCACCATAAACATGTTCCAATTTATAAATGAATGCATATTTGGAATGCTTAGAATATTTCGGATTTAATCCATATTTTTTCATATTTTTTTGGCAAAAAAAAAATTTTGCGCCGTTACGGGCCGTTACGCCCCCGTATCACCGTTACGCCCCCGTATCCGTATCGGTTTTGGAGGGCACCGTTACGCCAACCGATACGGGACACCTTGGTCAATATAGATGAGTCATTTTCTCTGCCCATTGATTGCACGGCTGAGATCACACAATGAAAATGATTTTGAGTGGAATGGGCAATCAAAGTTGGGACCCACATGGTTTTGAATCTAGATCAATGACCGGAAATGGTAGTATGATTGATATGAACCGCCCATTTCCCAAGGAATTGATGGGATGGTTAGGATCATTGACCAAAGGGACCGTTTGAGAGGGATGGTAAATCAAGGGTGGGACCACACGGTGGTCTAGATCAATGATCGGACCATTTTTAGTATGATCAATATGGACTGTCCATTTCTTTAGACACGAGATTGGAATATTATTCTCATCCAACCAAAGTGACTTCTTGCGAAGGATGTGGGAACCACATGATGGATGGTCTAGATCAATGCTCGAATTATTTCTAGTATCGATCAATATGGACATCTATTTAGGCATTGAATGGACAGTTAGGATCATCCAACAAAATTGAATTTTGAAGAGGGATGGACAATAGAGGGTGGAACCCCACATGATGGATAGTCTAGAGCAATAATAGGAACATATGCTATGTATTCAATATGGAACATCCATTTCATTAACCATTGAATGGATGGTAAGGATCAATAAATTTGATTTTTTAATAGTGATCAAGGGCAATGTTCGAAATATCGGTATCGCGCAATGTATCACACCCTTGGGATACAGATACGTATTGGTTATCGCACAGGATATATTGTGTGTATCGCGTAATTTATCGCACTTTTTGGGAAACATGGGGTAACATTGGGAAAATTGTTGAATTTTTCAATAAAACTTCAAGGATTATTTAAAAAGACCTTAATACACACTTTTTAATAATAAAATCTCAAAAAAGAAGTGTACATAATAGGTTTCTTTTGTATAGGGTCCTAAGCTATGCATTGTCCAATTGAACTAAAACAACTATATTCAAATATGATGCATAACATTTATAAATGTATCAAGACATGTATGAAAACACAACCAATGCATTCAAAAGCAAAAGATATAGTAGAAATTATAAAACATACCTACCAATGATGTGAATGGCTATGGCCTAGACCCACATAAAGTTACACGGTGGCTTGTAATCATTGTCTCCATCTCAACGGGGCTGGAAATAATATTGCTCCTCCACAAATCGACGGTACTGTGCATAGGTCAAAGTAGAATGGTACCAATTAAGATACTTCCTGACATAACGTTGGTACTCATCCTCTCCGAATTGAACTAATACGCCCATTCGTGGGTACTGCGTAATAGTCATAATTTGTGGCTGATATGGATATGGAATTGGCATAGATGGAGTTACTTGGTATCCATACTGCCCACCATATATCCATACTGTTGCCCGTATGTGGAAGTGAAGTCCTTACCGTAGTCGAAAAATGATGATCTGTAACTATTGGAGTCGCTCCCCACATCCACTAGCTCCGTATCCATACCCATACCGTGGCACAAAACTCAAGCTACTCTCTTGTGTCTGTGATCCGTACCTATGTTGTAGCCTGTAACTCAAGCTCCCTTCCCTCGTCTGTGAACTGGAACTAGAGCCACTTTGCTTCCCATGAACTCTTGTGTCCATCATGCATTTTGCCAATAGCTCCTCAAAATCAGAAAGCTTTTGTGTTCATTTTTTCTTTTGTAACATCTGGCGCTTGTATGTCTTATTGTAGATAAGATGGGGCCGTAGTACTTTTGGACGAAAACCATGGTCAGGGTACTATGTAGCATGATCGAAACCCCCCTCTGAAAGGGCTAAGAGGCCTCTGAGACTGACTCACACCCTCGCCGCCGCCATCTCTGTCGCCATCATTGCTACTCTCAACTTCTTTCACGGGGTGAGGAGGAGATTGTCTGTGCGAGCACACGGACGGCCAACCGCTATAAAACCTCGCAATTAGTCCCATACATGGCCCACCATTCACCTGCGATTTTTAAAGTTATTTCATTACTTTTAATTTTGTAAAATAATACAGAAACTAATTTTAAATGTAGCCACTCACATGGCATCATGGTGGTCCTCGACATCTTTGAGGCATGACACCCGAATATTCTAGTCGCATCGTGAAATTAAGCAATCTGTTGATGGCATATAGTTGCCAAGGGTAAGTGTGGAATCATTAAGTTACAAATATGGAGAATGTAGGTGCAAAATATATTTACCTTAGCACCGAATGTGCCTTTCCCCGAACAGTCAGGGAATAAGTGCTCACACACTTCATGTACAACCCTCTTCAGTTCATTGTCAGCATAGAGATTCTTGTTGTTGTTGTAGTGGTATTTTGGATTTAGGAAATATGCTGAAAACCAACATGATTCAAATATTTAGACATTAATAGCACAAAGTATTGGAGCATATAGACGAAAAAAGTATATAAGTACTTACCAGCTTCATGTAGTGGGTTGGAAAGTGTCCTCTCCCAATGGTCGTCTATTATTGCATGCACCTGCTTATATGCGTTGGGGGCTTTAGCCTAGATAGCTTCTTTCATCAATTGTATGGAGGAATACAACGACCCCATCGATGGATTTGTTTCATTGTCGACCATCCTCAACACCACATTAATGGGCTCCAGAATACTGACTACACTGCGTAAGCAATCCTAGAACGAGTGACGCAACACGAGCTCTTCGATTCTCCAGGTTACTCTATTCCCCTTCTTAGCCCAAACTGTGTATAGTCATGTGAAATGAAAAGCTCTCGTAACCTCTGCTTGTGTTTAAGGAGGCTATTTTGGGAGATATAATGTGGCAAATCACATTACCCCAGTGCGCACTATATCCCCACCATACTTCTCGCGTATCGTGGCTAATAACATGTGTGGTTATATATGAAGGTCGTGATGAGTTGTGCATCGGTAATAGTGGTCTTCACTGACGTCCTATTCCCGATTGCCTCTAGCATGAGATTAATACAATGCGTTGAGCAGGGGGTCCAATACATATTATATTATATAGACAAATGCGCTCCCATTGTCTTTAACAAATTGCACAGTATTCTTCCTCCCACCATCACTGATGACACGGTATATTAATTTGTAGATGTGGTTCGCATATTTTATCTTATCGCTCACATCTATGGACTTTAAGAACACTGCCCGTCCTCTTCAATAGACTATACAATTTATGACCAACATCCCCGTCGGTTCGGTCCAACCGTCACACATGACGATGCAGCCGTACATCTCCCACGACTACTTATGTGAATCCACATATTTCTTCATCTCCTCATGTTCTTCATCAAAATACATGCCCATTATCTCAAAGGGCGTGGGCGGCTGCACACCTTCACCCCCACACTGCACCTCATTTATCATATTATTGAAGTGTGGGCTCGCTGCTGCATTCGCTCGGATTTGATCATATATGAAAAACTTTGCAATAAACTTCCCAACTTTTTTCCTTACATCCCCTCCACTAAACATGCCCTTTAAATTTTTTTGTGTCCCTCCCTCTTCTTTCTACATCCTCGGATCTGACAGTAAATCCGGCACCTGCATGCTGCTACTCCTCCCCATACCCCTATATCTCCCTCCTGCCCCACTCCCCCTACCACGTTCATGAGGAGACTCCTCAAATCTAGGCCTACTCTCCTGCTCCCCATCCCAATCATCCCGTATGGATTCCTGAACTGCATGTCTAAAATCAGGATCATCATCGTCATCGATATCCACTACATCCTCCTGCCCTACATACAAAGATCTCTCCAACTCTCCCTAATCTCCATCTCCATCTCCCGTGTATGCCGTTCATCTCTTATCTTCACACTTTTTTTTTCAATACAACTCTCATCTTTTCGCACACATCTTGTAGGCACTTAGGATAGTTCATAACATTGCGATACCCTCCCACTAAATTCTTATTCAAGCCGGTTCCCCCCTCACTCCTTGACGCATGGCCACATAAATTACATATACTCCCGAATCGATTATCGGGAGTGGGTCTTCCTTCCAACATATTTTATCTGTAAAAGAACATTATGTTAAAACTTGATATCTAAATCTCAGGTGGACCACACAGTAGGGATTTCCACCATTAGAAACTTCCTGGGGTCCACAATAGTTTTTGGATGGCGGGAAAATTGATGGACGACGTAAAATTACCGAGAAATAGACGGATGGCGTGGATAAAACACATACATCATGGTGGGGCCATAGTGCATTATCCATAGGTAGTAAGCGATTCAAGACAAAAACATATGCAATATATAATATGACACCAAAATTGGATAGTCTTATGCAAGTAGCCATTTTCTTGGGAGTTATTTGATATTCTCATACATCATGGTGGGCCCAATAATTTTTTTTTGATTTAGCTGATCTTTGTACATTACCCGCATTCGGGTATTTTTGGCCTTATCAATAGGTTGGTGGAAAATAAACATTATCGATCCACTTAAAGTGGGCCCACAAAAGTTTTTAATGGTGGGCGTTCAATCGCACCCCTCGGATAACACCTTAGTGAGTGTTACTCTAACCTGTGGGGCCCACCTCGATGTACTTTTTTGTATATCCATGCCATTTATATGTTTTCCCATCTCATTTTAGGGCATGATCCCAAACCTTAAGAAGATCCAAATCTCAGGTGGACCATACCACTAGAAACAATGATGAAGACCATTAAAAACTTTTTATGGGCGACAAAAGTTATGAATCAAGATGATCTTTGTATTTTCCCTTAGTCCAGGCTGTAGAAGTTTTGGATCAAGATGATCTTTTTATTTTCCCTTAATACAAACCTTCTGTGGTGTGGTCCACTTGAGCCTTAAAAAGGTCTTGTTTTTTGGATTGATGCCCTAAAATGATCTTCCATAATGAATGGACGGATTGGATAAAACATATACATGATGTGGACCCCCCAAAGCCCACGACAGGACTATTTGTCTCAAGCTAACTCGACACAACAGGAAGCGGATTGGCTGGTGTACCACACACCACCGATCTGGCTGATGTGTTGACGTCACCAAGTTTTGTGGGTCCCATCATGAGGTATGTGTTATATCCAAACCGTCCGTCCATTTGGCAAGCTTGTCATAAACGTTATGGTGGGCCCTACGAATGTTTTAACAGTGAGAATCATTGTCCCCACTTCTATTTGTGGTGTGGTCCACTTGAGCTTTGGATATGACTCATTTTTGGGCTGCTACTCTAAAATGATCTTGGAAAATGGATGAACGGTGTGGATATAATAAATACATCATTTTGGGGCCCATGTTACTTTGATCTCCTTTGGACCGTTCGTACAACTTGGAGCTCGAGGAGTGTTAGCGCTCGTCTTTGCAAAATCGGATTGCGTACTGAGTTACTTAGTACGCTTTTATTGTACTAAGTAAACTCTTTTTAGCCCACTGTGAATGCATGTGGTTTATTCATGCCGCCATCCGTTTTTCTAGATCATTTAAGGGGCTGAGCCCAAAATTAAAGCATATCAGATGCTCAAGTGGACCATACTACAGGAAACAGTGGGACTAATGATTTCCACCATTGAAACCTTCCTAAGGCCCACAGTGATGTTTATTTGTCATCTAACCTGTTCATAAGATCTCACAAACATGGATGAAGGTACAACACAAATATTAGCTTGATCTAAAACTTCAGTGGCCCCCAATAAAATTTCAACGGTAGATGTTCAATTCATACTGGTTCCTGTGGTGTGGTCCACTTTATATTTTTATATGCTTCATTCTTTAGCTCAAGAACTAAAATTATCTGTTCAAATGGATGCACTGAGTGGATAAAATACATGAATGACAATGGGCCCCACATAGTTTACTCAGTACAACTACTCAGTACGCAATCCGCTTCCTGTCTTCGCATGACACATACCCACACTAGCCAGGTTGGTGTTGTGTGGTACACCGTACACCAGCCAATCCGCTTCCCGCAACAGACGTCGCCAACTTTTGTGGGCCCCACCATAATGTAGGTGTTGTATCCACACCATCCATCATTTTGGAGATATCATTTTAGGGCATGAGCCAAAGTATGAGGCAAATCCAAAGCTCGAGTGGACCCCACCAAAGAAAATAGTGGGGATTGAATGCCCACCATTAAAACTTATTGGGGGCCACAAAAGTTTTTGATCAAGCTGATATTTATGTTGTCCCATCGTTCATGTCTGTGTTAACTTATTAACAGGTTGGATCTCAAATAAATCTTATGATGGGCCTTGGGAAGGTTTCAACGGTGGGCATCAGTGTCTCCACTTATTCTGTGGTGCGGTCCACGCGAGTTTTGGATTTGCCTCATTCTTTGTCTCATGCCCTAAAATGATCTCCAAAATGATGGACGATGTGAATACAAACACATACATCATGGTGGCGCCCACAAACTTGGTGACGTCACTTCAGTAGCGAATCCACTTCCCATTTTCGAAACAGAAAGGTATTCCGGAAGGACCGGAACCTTAAAATCTCTCAAAGAATCCCAAATTCCCTCAATAAAACCCAAATATCTAGGGGTTTTTGCAGATTTCTTGCCGAAATCTCTCGGCAAATTTGAATCTAGCTTCTATTCGAAGAAAAAGAGTAAGGAAATCAAGATTGTGGAACTTACGGCGCACCGCTGTGGATCGATCGAGTGACCCACTAATTTCTACTTTCGATCACACAATCTCCTTTTATAGGTACCGAAATCCCCTCTAAATTGAAAGTTTTTCCCTATTTTTTCTTCTCTTTTTTTTTCGGTAATTATACAAGCCCGGCATTATCTGCCCTTTTTTCGTTGAATGGTTGTTGGCTACAGCAGATTCGTGAGTCTGTAACAAAATCTACAGTAGATCCATGAGGCTGGGATAAAATCCGTGGATAAAAGGGATAAATTTGCAGATAATATCTGTAATATTGCAAAAAATTGTGCGATATATTGCACGATACATAGATTTTTTTAAAAATATTTTCTGAGGGGTTTCCGACAGATATTGTGTCGCGAGCCAGCGATAACGATAATATCAGCCGATGATGTCAATATTTCGAACACTGATCAAGGGCAGGACCACATGATGGATGGTAATGATTGAAGGGTTGTAGTATGATCGATATGGATCACTCATTTCCCTAACCATGGAATTGGCACTTAGGATTATTTAATAGAAGTGATTTTTTTATAGTAATGGGCAATCAAGGGTGGGGCCTACATGATGTATAGTCTAGATCAATTTTCTAACTGTTTATAGTATAATCAATATGGGCTGTTCATTTTTTCCTACTCATCAGATGGATGGTCTGGATCACCTAACCAAAGTTATTTTTTACAGTGATGGACAATCAATAGTGAGATGATGTGATAGGTGGTCTAGATCAATGGCCAGATTGTTTGTTTGTAGTATGTTCAATATGGCCTGTCCATTTCCCTAGCTATTGAGGATCATCATACAAAAATGATTTTACAATTACAATCCACGGATATTACAATACCTTGTTATTGAAGTATCTAAGTCATCCATATGCCTCAATCAAAACTGCCCCTTACCTTCTTTTAGTGTGTACGTTTGAAATAAGCCTGTAACTCAAGAGTGGCACTTATATCTTAACTCCTAGGATATGTTCATTCCCTTTATTTGTTGAAATTGTTTGAAATTCACGTATTGAGATTTTGAGACGGGTGTGTGAGCTTACTCTAGAGCTTTAAAACTTTCTAGCTGCATTTGTCTCCTGAAAACTGCAGGTTATCAATTCGACTATGTATTTGACTGGACTATATTGAAGTACCCTCAGATTGGTGCCAATTCAAGAGCACGGGTAAGAATTTTAAGTTACCTCTATGGTGTGGACTTCATTACTGCATGTGTTTTAGTTATTTTTAAGTATGTAACTTGGACACAGATGTGTATGAAGTCCTGGACAAAAACATGGGTTTTAGACATGCTAAAATGCCCATCCATTTCTAAAGTACTAAATTATGCATCATTAAATGAATATTTGTTCTGAAAAGCATAGCATATGGTAAAATATACCTAGATAAAATTTGAGATTCATCTTGGCAGTTCCCATTTGACTTTGTCAATGGATTGTCCCTGTCCCTCTTCCCTCTCTCCCTTATCATCCTTGTCATGTAGTAGCCCATTTGACTTGTCAATGGAGATTCCTTGTTACAATGTTTGGGTACTTTCATCTTTGCAGAAACTTTATTCCTTTCATTAGTGTTTCATATTCTATTTCTTCTGTCACCTTTTCAGCAGCCTAGTGGAAAAACGGCCACAACTGCAGAGAGGCCAGAAAGGACCTCAGGTCTGTTCTCCTCTCAAAATTCCAGTTATGAGGCAGCCTCTTTTTCATTTACTATGAATTCTTCAGTGCTTAAACCCAACTTGTTTGTTTAGTGGGACAAGAGATTCGGGATAGATTCTCAGGTGCAGTTGAAGCATTTGCTAGACGAAATACTTCAGGTTCTGGTTTGCATAGCGATCACTACAAGCACAAGGGTTTGGAGGATCCAGCTGCATCATCCAAGGATGCGGTATGAAATTTCAATGAAAAATATAGTACGCTTGTTCATTGAAGGCCTCTCTTTCTTCTGTCTTGAGCTTTTAAATTTTAATTATTTTTCTTAGGCAGGCATTTGAAGTTATGTTCCTATAGAGGAATGCTTGCAAACAATAAGTTTATTGGAAGGAAATGACAGAAAATAGTGACATTTCCTAGTGTTTATTATAATAAGGAGAATTAGTCTTCAAGTTGAAGTTATGTTCCTTCCACCTCTAACTTGGAGCTCAAACCCTCTATAGGAATGCTAAAGAACCACAATCTGGTTATTCCCACTTGTTAGACTGATAACTGCATTCAAATGCATGCTGCAAACAAGATCTCATTTGTATTTCAGTCTCACAGAAGGATCGATTAAGCCTCGTCACATTTCAGGATTCTGTATTTCCTTGTTGTATTTTTAGTTTGCTTTAGTAGGTAAGTTATTGTTAAAATCCATCATCATCATCATTTGATTGCTAAAAATCCATTCAGAAAATTTGTTATAGGTAAAAAATAAACGCTGGCAAGTCAGGTACTTGAAACATTTTGAAAGACACATGTATATTATAGTCGTCTTATAGTGCATGCTGTGGCTTCACTAGTATTTGCTGAATTGCTTGGTGACCTGTTATGCCTCAAGACAGGTCAATATTCGTCCACCATCTGGCCTCCACTACTTTCTGGCTTTGAAACCTTCCTAGTCTTTTTCCGTCATCAGTGCCATGCTGCATGGGCCTGTGTTCGTCATACTAAGCTGGCCTTGTGCATTCTGCAAGGGTTTCTGACAGAAAATGGAAAGTGACTTCCCATGTGGCATATCTTTTTCTTCAGATGTACCCTAAACTGCAGCAACGTGCTTGCACCCTAACAGATGATGTTAAGTTTTAGACATCGGCGGTCATAAAGAATTTGGGTTGTAGAAATACCGGAGGTGTTTGTTTTGAACAAGCAGAACAGTCAATTTATTAAATATCTTCTGATATTCTTTTAATTTAAGTGATTGGGTATTTGAGAAATCAGTTGTCTCCTATGAACAGATAGGTGATGTCTGTAAAATGGAGAAAGAAACTTTCGTATTCTTGTGCTAAAATGTGTTTTCCTTGTAACGCCTCCATTTTTACCTTGAAACTAATGGTGTTTTGTGACTATGCCATCGAGGAATTTTCACATGGCTTCTTACACTCCTTTGCAGGGTCCTGATTCTAATCGAGGCCATGGTTCTTCCTCTCGGAATGGCAGCGTGTCAAAGAGGGCTGTCGTCTCGAGCAGCCGTCCCAGCTCCTCTGGTGAGCCCAGTGACCAGCTTGGCCGCACAAGCCGATTTACAGCCATCGGTCGCCCATCTTCTGCACAAAGGGTCCAACCCGTACTTGACTCCAGGTCCTCCCACACCCGCACTGGGGTCATGCGAAGCTCCCGTGATGATCCACTTCGGAGCTTCGAGTTCTTATCCATCGGCACAGAGAAGAGGAAGTGAAATGAGAAGGAAGAATACGGAGAGGGCAGCTGGTAAGAGATTGCTGCTCTCTAAAGGGAAACACATATCCCATCACTGCTTGTTTGAGCTTTTCCTTCTCAGCATTTGTTACTCCAGCACCCCCTTTTTTTCCCTTAAAATCCAGATGGTGGTAATACGTGTATATGCAATCATCCAATCTCTCTGCAACTCTTCATCACAGCTGAAGTTGGCATTAGTATCATCAATTCATGATATAGGAAGTGTCAGGTTTTAAGAACATTTCCAGTTGATCTCCCTTTCTGAGGCTTTGAGCACTGTTATATGGTGTGCTTTAGAGTGACACTCATTCAAGGAAGCAAAAAGGAAGAGAGTTGTTGTTGATATATGAGGACCTTGTTGTTTCTTCTTCTTCTTCTTCTTCATCATCATCATCATCATCTTTTTTTATTCCTTGTATTAATAAATACCTGTTGGTTTTTGCTGGGTCGACTGATTCTCTTCTGTGACTAACATGTTTCTTTTTCTATTGTTATGTTCTCTAATGAGGGATGATCCCAGCACACGGGCCAACCTGTCCTGTCTTAGATGGTCCAGACAATTGATGATGGATGAAGTTACCTTGCAGGGAAATCAGGCAGGCCACCTCCTTTGAAAGCAATGAAAGGTTTTAATCAAACCGTTTGCAGCTTTGATTCTACTTTCACATGCAGCCCTTCTTTGTGAGTGGGTCTCCTGATTTTTTTGGCACCAGTTCTTCATGGTGGGTCAAGCCCTGGCATGCTCCTCAGGTCAGCTATTGGTAATATCCACCTATTGAATGCCTGTTAATAAGCTCTCCGGACCCCACGTTTCAAAGAAATCAATGCCCTATGAACCACAATATGGGTGGGTGCAAGCTGCATGAACCAACCACCATCCACCCAATTGATGCGAGGACGTAGCCTGGATAACTAGCCTAAAATCATCTAGATGGAAAATATTAGCCAAACAGTGGCCCAGCAGATAAGAAGGTAGTGATTCACATTCATGGAGAAAAAGATTAAACGTTCAATAGCTAGGATCTTTCAGTCTGGGGCATTAATGTTCCATGTGCCATTGAGGATGGGCCTATTATAGTAACGAAATGGATCACTGAACCATGGGCTCCAGTTGGTGAATTGATGAAGTATTTAGTGGGAATCTTCTATGCTAAAATGGATGGATGGCATGGGCAAAAACACAAAAATCATGGTGGGGCCCACAGCACTGTTCAGTAGCGAGTTGCTACTAGCAGTGACAGTAAGCAATCCGCGTTTGATGATTCTGGGGCCATAAGTAATCCACGTGGGGCCAACAGAGAGTATGCACCCGAACAAAGTCGAGAAGCATTCACAGCGAGTCATTGCTCAAGCATGCACCTGACATGCTCCCAAATCAGATGCAACATTCTACCCTAGGGGTATAGTTCATTTGTTATATAGGGAAAGGTGGTTATGAGGTGCACCTCAATGAAAGCCGGTTGTCGGATGCACAACTATTGGGATCACCAAAATGAAATTAGCATGATCCTGTTCATCCAGTGGACCCCACCATGAAGGTGCCCATGTACAGCGGTAAGTCAATCCAATCTGACAATGCAGACCATCCAATCAGACAAACCTTTTCCTACTACTTTTGATACCGCCCATTTGCAATTCGGAGACACTGATCAATGACCTAACATTCATATTGTTTTGAATCATTTCTACAAAATCTTACAAATGTTTGACCAAACTGAAAGAATGAAAAAGTAAAGCTAAAACCCATACATTCCTTAAACAAACCAGAAGAGGAGATGAGTAATTGAAATAGATATGCAAAAGATTGTTCTATACAAACTCAAGGAGATCCAACAGTAACAGAGCGTTGTTACTGAAATCACATGGTCACCTTACTAGGAAATTCATCTTAGGGATTTCTAAGGGCTGCCAACCTCTTCTCAAGCTCATCCACGTCCGAACTGCAAATCAAAAGTAATAAAAGATGGGAGTCAGATAACAACCAAAGAAGTAAAAACAAAAGAGACAGTATCATAAGAAGCAGGTGGCAATGATGATGGTAATAAAACGAACAGTTCAGATCATACAAAAAAGGAAAAAAGAACACAAACCCACTGGACGGCTCCAGAAGCACAGCAGTTCCAGCAGAATGTTGTCTAATTGTATTATACAAACAGGTCAGTTCAGTAAATTTCCAAACACTGAATGAAATAGGTTGATAACAGAGAGAACAAGCAAACACCTTCATGGAACTGACAGTGTAGATTAGCAGTCCATACTAGGAATCGACTGACAGGAGTTGCTTTTCTGAAAGAATTTTTTAAGAAAACATACCGGAAATGCCTTTAATTGACATCGATAATTAACCATGCCCCACTCCTAAATGCCCTGAATATTCTAAATCCTAAAATGTCACAATCTTTATGCATAGAGCAGACTTTGTTTTTTTTTTTAATTTTAATAATAATAATATTATTATTTCTGTATTACAGCAGACTCTGGTCCTCTGAACTGTTGAAAGCAATTTGCTTAATGGAATCCATTGGATGATTGTGACTGCATTATCATCATTTAGAATTTGGTGAAAAGCATACCAGACTGGAGAATACACCTCCAGTTCTAGATGAATTAGGGTCCATTTTATTGACTGTTCCGATCTTGTCATTTCATCCCCTCCCCCCCCCCCCCCCCCCCCCCCCAAAAAAAAAAAAAAAAAAAGAAGAAGAGAAGAAGATCGCTTTACATCTCCACCCACAAACTTCACCCAAATTACAAGTCTTATTGCCCCAACCAGCCAATGAGAAGGTGACATGCATCCAAGAGCCAATCACAACAAGCCATGTTGTGTTTTGCCCCCTCACCTGCCCACTAATAACCAAAATGCTATCACCCTCAATTATAAATATTCCTCCTCTCCTAGTTCTACACACCAACAAACCTTGGTAGAAGGAAGCCTTAGAGAAAAGGGTGAAATGTTCCTCTCTTTGAGGACTGGCATCCTAGGTTCCTAAGTTCCAAGTCTAGGTGAGGAAGCTTTGGAAAAAGGGTGAAATGTACTCCTCACTTTGAGATATTCTCCTCCCTCAAGTTCCATGTGAGAGGGTCATAAGGGTAGGGAGTGAATCAAAGAGCTCTAGTTATATTCTCTAATCAAGAAGTGCTATTGTTCTTCCTTCCCAGCTCACATCTTTGATAAGCGTCGGCCATCTTGCAATTAAAGATTTTGCAAAGTAGAGTTGGAGGATTTAAGAGCTCCGATCATCTTCTTTCTCAAAGGAGTGTCAAAGTTCTTCCCTCTCCACTCACATCTCTAGACCCTCAGCTAATCCTAGAGGTTCATTTACTTCTTTCCTTCACATTGATTTTTGTTTCCCTTGTTATACACTCCCCGCTTGTAGTTCTGGTTTATTACTTCACTTATTTATAAGCAATAATCTAGAGCTAAAATCCCAATAATCCCATATCCAGTAAACTAGAGACCATACATTTGTATAGGGGGGGAGGGGGGAGTGCCTCACTCCTTCCTTCCCTGTAATCAAGGCCCTGACTCAGCATCTATGGACGTAGACTACGTGGAGTTATTTACATCAAAACCACACAACTTGATTCCTTGGGTCATCATGGTTCTATGACATCTAGCTTACCATAGATTCTGAGATTTTGGAAAGTGGCAACTCCATAAACCTTTTTTTTGAAAAATCTTTTTTGCCACATTCCTTTCGGTGCATTTTGCCGGTCTGTTCCACACCACCCACCTTGTGAGAATGTCTTACCTGCTTCTCCAAAATTTTTACCTAGCTTGCTAATCGCTTTCCAAATATCCAATCCTGACCTCCTTGAGGGTAAGCTCGAGAGCCAATCCCGCAATGATTCACCGTACTCCTGTTCATTGTCTCCCCCTCCACGAGGAATTCGATTTCTCCCCATGTCTCCTCCACCATTTAGGCAACAACATTCAATTCCTTTCTCTGACTCCGTCCCTTCCCTCTATCAGCTTTTAGACGCCCTCCCAATTTATCAGATGGAATTTAATTCCATCTCCTCTCCCTTCCCAAAAGAAATTCCTTTACAAAGGATTGATTCAGTCTTCTGGACCATCACCACTAGGATCTTAAGCTTAGAAAGAAAAATATATCAGAAGATTTGAGAGAGCCTATTTAACAACAGTAATTCTCCTTCCTAATGACATATATGACCACCCTTACTACTTGGCTAACTTCTTTTTTCATTCTCTCAACCATTGGATACCAAAAGTAGGTTGTTTTAGGGTAAACCCCTAGAGGAAGCCCAAGATAAGAGAAAGGAAGAGACATACTTTTGCACCCCAAGCCCTTAGGCAAAGCTTGGGCCGCCTCCTCGCTCACAGCCATACCTATGACCTACCATCGCCCTTTTGTCCATATTCACTCTAAGACCACACAAGCTATTGCATTTTTTAATGTTTTTCATTTTTATTTATGTTGATTTTTTTAATCCTTCAAAAAGAAATTTTATGTTGATTTTCATTGTGCATCCTAATCTTGCTTTCATGTCTAATTTTCTTTTTTCTTTTTAGTAGAAATTTTATTAAACCAAACAAACAACATCTACCAGATTACTGCAACTCCTCTTTTATTTAAAAAAGGATGCCTAGCCTACTCAGAAGCACTTTCATGCTTACGCAGAAGACGAAGCCTTACTACTCAGAGTTCTCATCAGTGGAAGCTCAATGCCTGTATTCCAGAACCATAACTCAGAAGTAACTGGTTTGGTTTCATCATATGTAATCACAGAATGCATCCTGACACAACTGATATGATTTGATGTTCTAGACCAGACTGGAGCTACAACGTCAACTGTCTCCGAAGGGCTTGGCTGGCCCTACCCTTGTCCAGTAACCAACAGGGAGAAGGGAATGGTGAGGCAATCCAACTTCTCCACTCACGGAGCAAAACTACAGCACCTTCTCCAAATAGCATAGAAGATCCTCCCAATTACATTACGCAAATAGCTTATGGTCCATTACCCAGGAAATGACTCTACCCTTAGCACAAAGGAAGATGTCCTGGAGGGAAGCTGATATGTTGTGTGCAATTATTCCACTTTCCACATCGACCGCACCGCTGCCAATAGAGCAAGCTGCCATAAGTTTTCTTCTTCTCCCAACAGCCTCCACTTCCAGGCAGCAAATAAGTCACCAGTACATCCATGTAAGATGCAATTCATGCCTAGAAGGGCCAGGAATTTTCTCCAAACCTCAAAAGATACCTCAAAATGGACAAGGACGTGATCAATAGATTCGCCCTCATTAACAAAGCTACTTGCAACCAATTATGAGGATCTTCTTTTCCACAATGAGCCACCCAAAAGCTATCACCTTAGGAGGCCCAGAATAATGTCAAATCAAGGCCACTAAGCTTGATATGTCCTATTAAATCCATTCTAAAGGAGCTAATAGAAAATTTTCACCATAAAGGTGCTAGAGGGCTCAAGTTTCCACCACCATCTGCACTATCTAAAGAGGGACAGAAAATCCCCACTCAACTGAGACAAAAAAAAAAAAAAAAGGGAACTCTTCACTCTCTCCCTACCCCCAGTGCCTACGAAATCTTTGAGACCAAACCCACCCACTTCCTGATTTTGGAGTTGCCCCCAACCATAAAATTCCACCCCTTCCATGAACTTGCCCATCCCACAGATAACCCAGGAAATGACTCTACCTTCAAAATTGCAAAGCCCTATAGATTGATGACACAAGTGTAGTTCATCCTCCCTGTTAAACATCATACTTACTAGCTATTATCCATTTCCAAAAGCTATCCTCCTCTGTTCCAAAACCTCCATGACCACCTTCTGAGAATCGTGTGATTCATAATCTTGATATCCATAATTCCTACTCCCCTTAAGATTGAGTTTAGCTCACCTCCTTCCACCCCACTATGTGGCACTTGTTTCACTCCCTTCCTTGCAAAAGGAGATCTCTTTGAAGTTTTTCTATTTGATTGCTAACACTCAACGAGCACTGGAATAAAAACCTGTACGAAATGGGGCATCTTTCGCAAAGCGGCTTTAATAAGAGGATAGGCACTTGGCTCTTCCATGCATACGGGTTGTGCTCCACTCTCTCCACAACCGAGTGTAGAAGCGCTTAGTTGGCCTTCCAAGACAGAGAATGCCCATGACATGACAATGGGAGTTTGCCCACCTTAAAGCCACAGATACGTCTGCCAAGGCCCTCACCCCATCCTCCCCCAATCGAACCCAATCATCTCACTTTGCACATGAATATTTTCTAACCAAAAGTGGCTTCAAAATACCTTAGGACCCTTAAGTTAGCCACCTGATCAATATTTGCTTCATAGACAGAACTGTGTCATCAACATAGTGTAGGCATGCCGCATGCATATCATCCTGACCCACTTTGAAACCGCTGAACAAGCGTCTCTCGATACCTTTGCCTGTCATCCTACTTAGGGCCTCAACCACAGCTAGAAGCTGTTGCATGGAGAGGGTCACACTCTTGCACATGTATAGTCCCTCAAAAAAGCCTTTCAGGGATCCATTAACAATGACCAACAAGTGAGCAGAGGAAACACATTCGAACATCCACTTCCTCTAACTCACGCGAAACCTAAACGATGAAACATATACTGCAAAAAATCCCGATTCGCAGGGTTATATGCTTTTTTCCATATCCAATTTGCATATTATGTGGAATTACCCTCTAGTCTAGAGTCAATACAATCATGAGTAATCAATGCTCCATCCATGATCTGTTTCTGTGAAGAAAAGCATCTTAGGCCTTGGAAATCACTCCACCCAGAACCGACCTTAGCCTTCCCACAAGCACACCTTCGATGAGATCTAGTAGGGGCTTCCAATAGACTCTAATGTGCCTATGATTGTTTAACTCCTCTTAACCATCGGTACAAGGCAAATGAAGGAAGCTCCCAAATCCTCAAATGGTCTCCCCTCAAGTAAAAGACAAAAATGAACTATTGAGGTCTCCTTTGACTTCTTCCTGAAACACTGGAAAAAAAAAAAAAAAAAAAAAACAATAAGATGGACATTTAGACCGGGCACATTATACCTTCTCACCTCATATATTCCAGCTAATCTGCCTCTGCCTTTGCCTCACCAATATGATCAAACTGCATCTTATCAAGATTAAGCCAATCAACAAAGCTTAGAATAGAAGTCCACAATAGCATCAACAAGTATCTTATTTGGCTGTCAAAATTCTCCCATCAATCATTGACTTTGAATCCTATTATTTCCTCCCTTGCATTTGCAATCCCGTGAAAACTATCGTCCATTCCCCTACCAATATGCCCTTGATCTTTTTTGCCATTTGATCCCCACCTTGCCAACCTTTGAAGTTTGAGGGAATCCCTTTTAACTCTTTCTCCATGGTTAGTATGCCTAATTCTATCTTTCAAAAAAAAAAAAAAAAGTTAGCATGCCTAATTCTTCCTTATAGTAAAGATCATGAATGTCTTGTATGATTGTCTTTGACCTTCTCGAGAAGGTCAAAATGGTCACTCTCCCTGTCTTTAATTAGGTCCTTCAAATTTTATTTTATTTTTTTCAACTTCACCATTAGCCTATGCCCTTTCCAGCCTCCAGCCGATAAGGAAGCCCACCACTCTTTGACCTTCTCCACAAAGTCTCCTCTTGGAGCCACATGAGTTTGAAGCAAAAAGGAATGGATCCCCAAGATGACTCTACTGGCTCCAAGATTATTGGGCAATGATCCAAAATTGGTCTCAGAACATTGTGTTTAGAAGGAGAAACCGGGAGTTGTTCAAGCAACTAAGGATTCCCCCTTAAGATGAGGGGCAATGCGGAGGGCATGGAAATTCGAAGTTGAAGCCATTGGTACAAAGGCAAAGCTTCTCACTACATAAGCTTCAATAGCAACACTCGGTTGCTCCTATCGTTCTAGTAACCCCAATGGTTAACGCCAGCGTTCTTCCCATTCTACAAAAAAAAAAAAAAAAAAAAACCTTGTCCAAGCAAGACATACTTGGATTAACTTGATTGTTTGACTAGATGAAATGACATCCACCCAAAAGGAAAGATCAACTAACACGTTTATTGACCCATTATGAAAAATTACACATGCATGGGATGATTCTACCATCACCCCTTTTTCGAAGTAAAAACAGGCCGCATGAAAATCGCCACCAATGCACTATAGGGCATCCCTTATCAACCACACCTACTAAACTCCTCCCAAAATCAGCCTATTAAACTCACCCTAGTTTCCCTCTTGTGCCATGTAATTAATTTGAGGAATTCAAGTTCAAAAGCTCCCGCATAACTTTTTGTTTCTTGGTTGAGAGAAAGCCCTCATTCTAGCGTCTCTACCTCTCTTTATCCTCTAGTTTTTACAGAGAATAGAAATCCTCTTCTCCAAAGGACAAACCAACTGCTTTCCCAACATTGATCGTGGACTGATGAATCCAACGCATCCTACATTCCTCCTCACCATCTAAAATTCGTTACAATCTAGAAGTGTTCTCGTTTGCCACCACACTTCTTGTTACCAACCTAGTACATTTTGAAGCTATTGCAGAAATGCATTGGTTGATAGGCGTGTTCGGTGCTCACTTACCATTGGTGGAACTTCGGGACATCTCCGGGAAGATAATTTTGAATTAGATCCAACATCAGCGCTCCCCACACCCAAACTCCCAGTCACTAATCCTCTGAACTTGAAAAGCTAAGCTTCTCTCCTAGTAACATCGACTTGCATGGTCTATAATAAAAGACCTGTTGATAATAGCTTGGAATTTACGAAATGAAACAAGGTCCTCAGCCTCTACACCTCCTTTACTGTATTGCCCTCCTTGCTAGTGCAGCACGTGTCCCCAGTTTCTTGATTAACACCTCCAATAATTGCAAAATGGGACCCACACACTTCTTGTACAAGGCACATGCCTGATCATCCTGCCACGTAATTCCAACCCCAAAACCCCATGCCACCTTGACATATGCTTGACAATTGAAGGTTGTTGTAGCTTCTAAATTTTGAAATTGTCCCGTCACCTTTTAACCAGGCCCTGCCTTGCTGCCAACTTGCCATGTGGTCATCCCTCCTCCATCAGGGTTTAGTAGTTCATGGATCACTAAAACTGCTAGTCAATCTTCCTCAGTGCCTTTCAGTCCACCGCCATCTTTCCTTTTGCAACCATTACTCCAAAGACTCAACTTAATCGACATTGCCATTTGCCAATATGAATGATCTCCGGCTTCAGCAGGCTTCTTCCCCTGAATTCTTCACCATGGCAGCTGGTGAGGCTTGAAGCCCTGTTCTTCTCCTCCACTCACCGAGAATCTTGTGAATCAACACCAAAATCCTACTTGATCTGCAACTCCACAACACAGAGTGATCCTCAATCCAAAGATTGATGTTCCGCTTACCTTCCCACACCAAGTTGCTGCGAACTTTAACCATAGCAAATTTGAGTTCTTCATTGCTAGAGACTTTGGATCTATTTCCTCCACTACCCTGAAGCATTCACTTAGGGATGAGATTGATTCCCAACCCAAGTGATGAGAGGGGTGTTACGGAAGCGGAGCCATCTGGACTGATCCTTGCCCTACTTCTCCATCTCCAACTATCAAGGAATTTTAAACTAAGGAACATCAAAGATTCTCCCTCCCCTAGAGAGTAGCTCCTCCTCCACCACACCATATGATATAATTGAATCCATGCCTTCATTTTCCCTAGTTTCTTCAATTTTGGATTAAGGGTTTGGATCCCCATCTATCTGTGATCCACCTCTCTACTTTGGTTGTAATGACTCCCTACCAAGAAAGGATCCCCACCACACTTGACAATAGCCACTTCCTTCTCTCCTTCACAATCCCAATCCTTGTTGATTTAGAACCATGTTCCTCTATGATCCAAACACCCTTTGTTTTCCCTGCACCAAGCTTAACGACATCACTGTAGCACCTAAAACCCAAAGAATTCAGGAGGGACATGACTAACAGATCAGGGATGGTTCCAGCAGTTGCAACAAAGCCGAGGCCCTGCAAAAAAAGGACCACTAAGATGAAATTGTGAGGATCCTCAGTCGTCCCGTTTCCAGGATGCCCCTCTGCCTAACCTTCAGCAGCACCTCCGGTGCAAACTTTGCCCATTATTGGATCCTCGAAATCCTCCCTCCCCATTTGAAGCCATCGAGTTCTTCCAAGAACTCCAATGTAGCTTCTTCTGTAGTCACCATAACAAATGCAAAACCATGAACTTCTTAGAATCTGTCCCTTGATATCATGATCTCCCCTATCTGCCCAATACTTTTGAACTAGGCTTGTAAACGGGTAAGGCCTAAGGTTATCTTAGGCCTGGATTTTGAACTGTTTGGGCCAGACCATCAGACCGGACCTATTGAAACTTTATGCATTTGCTAGGCCCAGGCCCAGCCCCTTGACAGCCCTACTTTAAACAGATCTTTCAAGTTGCTTTTACAAGGGTCTTGTGGAAGGTAAGAGACAAGGTATTTGAACCAATATTAACTTTTTTGCATTATTACCTAAAGGTGTCATTCTTTGTGACAAGTAGCTCAGTGGTTCTTTGAAGCTAAATCATAAACCAGTCCTTCACTCTCAAACTAGTGCTGCATTTTTTATTTGTTGTCCATTTCTTTATTAATATTCATGGATTATTATTTTTTATTACAAATAAGAAGTTAATCTAAAAGAAGTGCAAAGACAATGAAACAAAGCATCAAGGTGATGCTTGCACATGCACAAAATGACAAATGTGGTGCGGAGGTCATTCCTAAGGGCCTGTTCGGTGCGTGGTATAAGGTGGAATTAGGTGGTGTGGAACATTTAGATCCCATGTAAATTTCATCCGGCATTCGAAAACAATGGGAAGGATTGGCTTAATCCCGGTATTGTATCATCTAGAGCCAATAGTAGATACTGTGGGCCCCACGTTGATGCATGTGTTTTATCCACATCATCCATCCATATGTGCCCTTTACACGTGACATTCAAGTTGCATGTGTATAGGTGACCAACATCAGTTGTGAAATGTGGTCTGTTGATTACAATTCCATGGTCCACCAAACACGGGCTTCACTTAATCTAGTGTATTTCCCAAGGGAGGAATTTGAACGTGGGATTGGAAGGTGAAAACACCATGGTATTCCTAGACATATAATCGTTGTGCAACAATGGTGTTAATTCCAACGCAATTCCATACCATTTAATCCAGAGGTCCAAACAGGCCGTATATGACAAGATTCACAACCCAATTATAGACTATAGTAACATAGGCTGCATCCTCACGACTAGACTCGCAATATAAATGAGACGGGGGAGTGAAAGAACCTTTCGTACAAAATCAAAGAGGTACTCTTTCTATTAGGATATCTGTTTTCAAATTGTTATCTAAATGGAATTGCTGATAAAATTCATATATATATATATATATATATATATATATATATATATATAGAGAGAGAGAGAGAGAGAGAGAGAGAGCATAAAGAATGGCTTTTATCAATCATTACCTCACACATCACATATGAATTATCCTTTTGTAACTGGGAGAGATGGCTGAGTGGACTAGAAATGATTCAATTATAATGAATCACCCGTTCCATTGAGATGGACACATCTACGATCACCAAATGCTCAGGAGTTCCTCAATTCAAATCCTTTTTCCTTCTTCCTGTTGCATAGGTCTTTTCACAATGAGATTTATTCATACAGTGACGGCATTTAATTATCAAGGTTGGCTAGGTAGCTAACCCTGTTAGTTTGGTCTTGCAAGAGTAGAAGCATGAACTTTCCTTTTCTTAAATACCATTTTCCCTGCTAAATGGATTACCATTGCTATGAATGGGGAATTGCTTTTCATCTCAAATCAACGTGATTGGATTTGCACCAGCGGAAACCATAAATTCCATACTAATAGAGGTATAAGATAGATTTTTATTTTTTGATAGTGAATAGAGTTCTTTCATTCTATCCTATTTATTGGTACCAGTCATTGATATGGGAAAATTGTCTCGTTTGTTATAGCTCATGATCTGAACGTGTCGTACATATTCCTCAACATTGATGACATCCTCAAAGAACTGCAGACTTCGCAACACTTCTTATCGGCTGCCTTGTGTTTCTAATAAATTGTTTAACAGTCGGCATGCTAAATCATATACAGAAAGGGCTGGTTTAGATCGATCCTAACCAGATAATTATGAATTACTTCCATTTAATAATTTACTAATCCTAACTGAGGGCTGTGCTGAAACCGAAGTAAATCTCTTTATCACTAGCACACCATAGTTTATTGACACCAGAGGAATAGTTCCCAAGAAGTATTGTAAGCTAGACTCCTCAACAACAAAACAAAGAAACAAATAAGAAATTACAAAGTAGGTATACCTTCCAACATCCTCGCTCTTCTTCCCTGCAATTCTTCCCTTGGGAGCTGAAGACAACTGTTAAGAATTTCAAGGTAACCGGAGTCAGCTTTGTTAAAACATTGTAAACTAAACTAATATCAAAAGAGCCTAGACAAATGCTAAAGCCTACCTGTGATGCAACATCAACACCGATTTCATCTAGCACCTGAGAAAGAGTAAGCAATGAAGTTAAAGATTATCATTGCAGCCTGTCCCAGATATTTGGGGCCAGCAAAGCATGAAATTACTGACAGAATATCTAAAGACAACAATGAATAACTTGTTATGCATGCAGTGTACTGATTAAAACTACTAATCCCATCCTCTACTTCTGAAACACTCATGACATGGTTAGCTCCATAGAGCAGATTCCGGTATTAAATAAAGGGGAAGTTTACCTGGTTAGTCAGTTCGTCAGTTTCCTCTTCGGCCTCATCATCGTCTAAGACATTGTCAAGCGATTCTGACATCATCTCACTCTGCATATAGGAATGGAAAACAGGTAAATATCGTAACTTCACAAACCAAACAAACATTACGTTTTCCTCCATCATGACAAAGAAGTCTCTAAAATTGTGAAAATAGCATTTTATGAGCAAGTCGTTGAAGGTCAACTCAATGGCAGCAGGACCTTAATTTTTTATGTTCCTCAACCGGGTTAGATACTTCACTTAACCATGTGGGTAGAGATGCTGTTGGCTTTGCAATTATCTTGTTTATGAGAGAGTATCAAGAGCAGATATTTGTTTTTGGGATCCGTGGCTCCTTGATGCAATAATGTTGTTCCTCTTTGATAGATTTTTTTTTTTTTTTTTTTTGAGAGAGAGAGAGAGAGTAAATGGTATTAGTAAAGATTTAAGATGAGCAATAGATGCTCTACAGATTTACAAAGAAGCAGCCAAAATGAATCAACATAAACGTAAGAAATTCTGGCCAATAGCCTAAGGTTCGATGCCCTGGTGCAATTTGCAATTTGGCTTGCCTAAATTACTCATAAAAATTCTTTTTTTTTTATTGGTTAACGGAACAGGTTACCACCAGAAGATGCATGCATACATGGAAAATGCCAAAAAGATTTTTTAAAATGCTCACCTCTCGAGGCAGGGAAAAAATGCAAGAAATATTTAACAGAAGCCCATGCAAGCAACAAAGATATGAAGAATGGCTTAGCCACAGAAACATGGAATTCAAAAATCGAAGTTATTGACAATATGAAAGAAAAATTCTTCAGCAAAAGGAAATTGCAGACATGGAGCTTCAGTTTGGTTATCTTGTGCAAAGGCAATTAATATGAACTGGCAAGCGGGGAAGACAACTCCACCCACACATGTTTTTTAGAGACTCCACTCACACATGAATGTAACCCAATGAATGGTAACAGCTACAGAACAGTAGAATAAACTTCCATGGGACTTTGACATTGTCATTTGTCAGTAACAACACCACAGTATTTCACAATTGAAATAAAAGATAATATCTTACCGTCATATCCATTTGTGCCGATTGCTTCTGAAATTCTTGAATCACCTTCATTTGCTTTGCAGGTGCCATTTGCTGAAAATAAGTTCTAGATAGTTTAGTCAGGTGCAAGGAAAAAGGAGACACGAGAAAAACCAGATGAAGTTACAACTTTAGGCCAGATCTTTATGGTAACTGAAGCCTAGACACCAACGAAATATCCACTAGACATGTCCATTGTAACAAAGGTAATTTCTTTCGAGTCATAAAGCACGAAATATTAAAGAGATCTAACAGTAGCCTTCAATTAATGTGCGTGTGTAGTTTCCAGACCTTGTTCATGGCTTCCATCGCCTTACTTGCACCTTTCATGCCATTAGCAACTGAAGTATTGGCATGCATTGCCTGCAATGGATTAAACAAAACAATTTAAGCAAACAATCACATCCAGGAAAAAAAAAAAAAGAGTCAATCTGACAGCAAACCCACTGAATGAGGTAGTGTTGGTTCACCTGTGTGTGAGTTGCTATACCTCGCATCTGAGCTCGACTACCTTGTAAATTGGCAATTTGTTGCCTAAGCCTGATAAGTTGACGGGCCAAAATTTTAGTTGCAGCCTGTAAATGAAACAAAAATACAGTTAGTAATCCTTCATTTGAAACAAGAGAAGTACTTCATAACCATTGACAATGGATTCAATGATGGACACTCCTCGCCTCCTAGGAAAGGAGAAACACAATGTGCTAATCAAGCAAACATAAACAAAAACCTACTTCATTTCCAGTTTTGGCGGTCTTCTTTATTTCAGCAACAAGCTTTTTCTCCTGCCACGATGATAGCTTAAATTAAATCTAATCCAATCTAAAAGTATCCTAGGAATGGATGACATTGTATCAAAATTCAATTCCAAGTTCTTAACATACTTCTAGCTGCAGTGCTCCAATCTCCCTCTCGATCCCTGAAACATGACAAAAAATAAGAAACTTGGGATGAGCATCGAATTTGCCTCACATCCAAAATTAATGAAAGTGTAGTGACTTGAGAGGAGAAAAAAAAAAAGGAAAAAAAGGAAAAAAGAATTCCAGGGTTGGAAGAAATTTCTTTGCAAATTCTTCTCCGTAAAATATCACATCTTTGAGATGAATGGGCATAATAACAACAACGAAAATTAGAATAAAACAACACGCCATGCCATCAGCGGCAGCAAGAATAACAGAGACAATGATGCACTTAAGTTCCCAGAAAAGTCTATTTCTTGATAGAATAGAATAGAATATGCCCATTCATTCAACATGGTTAATAAAATGTATTCATTCATGCAACATGCACAATCTCTGTCAAACTGAAATATGGTGTGATGCCGTAATCCCCAACCTGAAGAAAATGATAGAAGCTGCCGGGAATTCTTGTTGATTCTAAGCAAGCATATTATTACCATAGTCCATTGGTTGTTTATCTACCTTGACGAGCTGTAACAACCATTCAAGATCCCATATCAGAACTCGCCATCAACCCCTATCAAGGATGTAATGATGACCGACTTGCCTTCCCAAACACCCAAATGCCGCAAATTGGAACTCCCTTCTCATGAGAAACCAATTTTTTTTCACCAAATGAACAGAAATATATCTCAGTTTGATTTTGCATGAGCCCACTTGAATTGTAAGGTTATTCACCCAAAAGCACCAACTAGGCTTTGTCATCGCTTGAGCTCCACCATGCAGCAGTAAGCACTCAGAGGAGGAGTCATCGTCAGCAAGAGCTTTTCTAGCCTGTGAGCAGCAGTATGTAGATCTTATATCTTTTGCGCGTCGACAGAACATGATGCATGCCATTGGATGGGTCCCATCTTGGATGGGCCACTCCCTGAAAATCGGATGGCTTTGACATTCCCGCCAGCTCAATCAGTGGGCTTTTCCAGTAACGTTTTCTGTTGCTACAACATTCTTTTCTATCATCAATTTGAAGGTAACTGATCAGATTATTAACATTGTCCTAGCAATGAGATTTCCCTATCATGGCTCATTTACAGTGGGGCCTACTAGATGAATGGATCGGCCTGATATTTCGTCCAGGGCACACATATGATGGGGATCACCTGATGAATGTACCTGATCACACTCACACATTCGATTCTAACGTGTGTGTGTGTGTGTGTGGTGTGTGTGTCCCCACAAGTGAGATTCTAATCCTACTCATGCGAGCATCGTTACCGGGTGGTCCCCACCTGATAACTACCTCTCTACTCCCCTGTATTAAAGTTCCAAATCTATTTCGCAGCAAATTAAGGATACACAAATCAAGCATTAAATAAAATAGCACTTAAAAGAACATATCAAAATCTACTTCTAGAAAATTCCAAAAGATGAAAAAAATCTGAATTCTAGATTTCAAGATGAGTAGAAGGTACCTCTCGTTGCATTTGCCATCTCTCTCTTGCTCGATCGAATCGCCTCTGAAATGAAATCAAGTAAAAATAATAATAATAGGAAGAAGAAGAAGAAAAGGAGAACAAATCGATCGAATGTGTTAGTGAAAAACCCTACAAATCTCTGCAAAACCAGTTGAACCGAGAATTCAATGAATATGAAGGTCAAATGTAAGAGGGCATGAAAAGAGATGGAATTTTTGAAAAAAAAAAAAAAAAAAAAGGACGTGGAATTCTAGAATTATTATCTGAAAGAAGAGAAAGAGTGGGAGACTTAGATCACGTGCCTTTTGCCGTGGGCTTTTTCGCGAAGATGTTCATCTTCGATCGTTGGATCTTCTCTGCAGAAACGGAGATTTCGAAGAGAAGTATCGAATTCCCAAGAATTTCGAGGGAATTGAATTCCACGAAATTGAGGAGAAGAAGGAATTAATAAATTGAAAAAAAAAAAAAAAAAGGCGCGTGGAAAAGAAAGGGAATGATCTTTTTGTTTGAAAAATAGAAGGACGGAGATAAAATAAAAAGACGGGGAGAAGAAGAACGCGGATTCCTCATTGAGCGGATTGGGTGCGGCCCCATCCCCACCCAAGCTAGTGCGTCCCTTGTCGTGGGGCCCACTTTTTCTGCATGTATTCTATATCCACACCGTCCATACGTTTTTAAAGATCATTTTATAGCATGATCATACCAAATAAGGATATAAATTTCTCAAGTGGACCATATCGTAGGAAATAGTGGTCATTGACCATTAATAGGCCCTTCATTAATGTTTATGTGACCTTATCAACTGGTTGGATGACAAATAAACATTTAAAAAAAAACATTCTGGTGTGCCCTAGTAAGTTTTTAATGGTAAATTGGTCAATCACCACTGTTTCCCATGATATGGTCCATTTGAGAGTTTTATCTTCTTAATTGTGGGGATCATATGCTGAAATGATCTTTAAAAACGGATGGACAGAGTGGATATATAATAAATAAATCAGGCCCATGGTAAGGGACGCACCATCCTTGGTTAGGCCGGGGCCGCACCTAATCCGCTCCCGATTCCGCGCTTTTGAAGATTTGCTACGCGTTCGGGGACCAATCCATTCATCACAGGCAGGCAAACGTGCCCGTATTCAACACGTGTGATTGATGAGATCTGTTCATCACGTAGGATACTTTTTTAGATCTGAAAATTAATGGGAAGCAAAACATGCAAAACAAATGGACGGTCAGATGTTTACTTCATACACCGTGGCCCACCTGGGGAGTGAAAACTGCCTACTTTTTTACAAAGAAGATGTAACCATTGTTTAAAAGCTCGGATCTTGCCATGCATTCCATAGTGGGGCGTGTGCCTGCGTTTGGATGGTCGAAGCAACAGATGCGTCTGTAACTGTCAAACGTCTTTTGAGAGATTGGATATTCGTGCACCCTTGACACACTTGCACTACAAAATTATACGTGCGACATATGGACCGGACGCGGATTTCCTGCCAAAGCCTTTCGCGCGAGGGAACAGCCTTTAGCATCACGTTCCTGCGCAGGGATGTTGAGTGGGCCCACCGTGATGTTGATGAGAAATTCATCGTCCATCCATTTTGTGAGCTCTCAGTCAGGTTGGTCGGTGGATACATGCTAATATTTTTATTATTACGTTAGTATAATATATTTCAATACATGTTTATTTTTTTATTTATATTTTTATTAATTATATATATAATTATTTATTGTAAGAAAACTTCATTCTTTCTAAACAAACAAGCTAAAATATAAGGCAACTACCTCTTTAATCGTAGTGTTGTGTAGCAATCCAATGTATCTTGTTAGCTTGAGTCATGACTTGGACTAATGAGATCACACTAAAAGTTTTTGTTCCTTCATCGGAGAAGATCCACACTCAATTGTAATTTATAAGTAACTTATATACCAATTGGGTTTGGGTTAGGTTGGGCAACCCAAGACTTCAACCAGTGCCCGACCCAAGTTTAATCAGGTTGGTGTTTGTATAGCCCAAGCTTAAAATCAAACCCGATACATCCCACCCAAGCCCAACCCAATGTTGGGTCGGTCACGGTCAGTCGGGTTGAACCCGCCCCACTATTAGCCCTACTTTCTAGGACATTGGAATAAAATGAGGTGGATCCAAAACTAAAGTAGGCCATACGAGAAGAAATAGTAGAAATTTAGTGAGTACCATTGAGACATTCTCAGGGCTATAAAAGTTTTATACAGGTTAAAATTTTTGTGTTTTCACTTCATCCTACTACATGGAGGAAGATTTCAGCAATAGGCATTTCTTTTCCCAAATTCTTGTGGTGATTTTCGCTCTCCCGTGGCTCCCTTGAGTTTTGGATCCACCTCAATTTTTGTAACATAATATAAAATGAGCTTTGATGGAATGGATTTCTCTTAAATATCTCGGTGAGCCCCACCCATCATCATTGCACTGGCTCTCCAGGAAATCTACGTGCGATGTGGACCACATTTGATAAGCCACAGTCTCGATATTAGATTATTTGAGCAATCCTAACCTCTGATTTCTGGACATTTTTCATCTTAGACTATTGAAAAAATGTTCACTAAGCCGATGATTAGATGACAAAATAGATGTAATTTTTTAGTCCATTATACATCTAAATTGGGAGTTTTATTATTAAACAGTTTAATTTAAATTATTTGTATTCCACTTTTGTAAGTTCTAAGCCATTTTTAGTAAATGTGTATCATCCATCCCACTGTACCAATATCAAAGTTCCTCTATTTAATATTGACCCATCAAGGGCGGCAAGTTGGGGCTAGACATGGATAGCTATTAGTTAACATGGAGAGGAAAATTATTGCAGCTCGTGCACACCTTTGTGCACGTGCCATGGACATAAAATCTAAACGGTCCATGTAATGCCGTACCCCATTAAACCTAAAAGGCCCAAAATTTAGCCTGATTCAAAACTCTGATGAGCCGTGTCAAAGGAAAACAGTTTCCTCCCTTCATTTATGCACATTGACCATTCAGATTTTGTGCCTGTAACACATGTGCAAAGGTACACACGAGTTCTGGCTGGCAAAATAAAGGGCTTGTATAAAAACATATATCACGGTGGGCCCATAGCGCGTGGTGTTGGGATCGGACTGGGATTTCCTGCGAAAGCCTTTCGCAGGAAGTTCCTGCGCTGGGATGCTAGGTGGGCCTGCCTTGATGTTTTTCATAAATCCACGCCGTTCATCTGTTTTCTGAGATCATTTAAGGATATTCTACAGAAAATTAGATGGATACAAAACTCGAGTGGACCGCAAGAGAGGAAACAGTTTTGATTCAGTCACCACCACTGAAACATTTTTAAGGCCATAAAAGTTTGTTATCATGCTAATTTTTTCATGTTTTCACTTCATCCCAGTGGGAATGACCTTTTAAACCGTTTGGATGGCATAAAAAAATCAAGGAGGAGCACATGAAGGTTTTAACCGTAGAAAACTCTTTTCCCAATTTTCCCTCTCGTATGGCCCACTTGAGTTTTGAATCCACATAATTTTCTGTAGAATGTCCTAAAATGAGCTCCGAAAACGGATGGACGGAATGGATTTATCACAAACATCACGGTGGACTCCACCCAGCATCCAGCGCAGGAACTTTCTGCGAAAGGCTTTCGCAGGAAATCCGCGTCGGTTGGGATCACCACCCAATCCGTCCATCGCCTATCCATATTGGCCCCGCCTCCTAAGCGGGTCTGACACGGATCCACGTTACTCAAAATGGGCAGTTGCGGGACTACGATTTCGCTCCGGTAACCCGTGGAGTACCAGCCTTTTGCCGTTTACTCTCCGGCAGGGTGCGGTGGTTCACATGGATTCGGATTGGATACTGAGTAAACTCTGTGAGGCCCACCTTTATTCATGCATTTTATCCAACCCGTTCATCCATTTTATTAGATAATTTTAGGCTTCAATCAAAACATGAAGCCTATAAAAGGATCAAGTGGACCACAAATGTAAACAGTGCGAATTGAACTTTCACCGCTGAAAAGTTCTTAGGGGCCACAGAAGTTTTAGATCAAGCTTATATTTGTTTTTATCCCTTCATACATATCTGTTTGATCTTATGAACAAGTTGGATTAAAAATAAACATCACTGCATGCTTTAGAAAAGTTTCAACAGTGGAAATCAATATTTCTACTGTTTCATGTGGTATGGTCCAGTTGAGGTGTGAATATACTTTAATTTTGATCTCAACGCCTACAATGATCTTTAAAAACGGATGGACGGCGTGGATGAACCACATGCATTCACGGTGGGTCCAACAAAGTTTACTCAGTACGATCTTATCGTACTGAGTAACTCAGTACGCGATCCAATTTCGGTTCACATGCGTTCGCGCAAAAAAAAATCAAACAAAGGGCATAAACTTTTATTACCAAAGTACGGTCGGATGAAAATACCCCTCAATTTCAGGTTGAAGCACGTGAAAAAGGAGGGTTGATTTCGTTCGAAAGTAGGTTGTCTGTACGAGCAAGGGTATACTTTGGTAAGGAAAGTTCTTGGCCAGTCCAAAAATGGAGGACGACCGAAGGTGGTGTCTATATTAAAAAATTACTCAAAAATAATTCACGTGGTATGAATGTAGTAACTCACGCAGCAGATTAGCTGCGCCCTTTCTGTAGGGCCCACCTTTATGTATATATTCCATATCCATGCCCTCCATCCATTTTGCCCGATCATTTTAGGACATGATCCTAAAAATTAACCAAATTTAAAACTAGCCCACGTGCTATGAATGTAGTAACTCATGCAGTAGATTAGTTGCGGCCCCTTCCATGGCCCACCTAAAAATTAACCAAATCCAAATCTCAAGGGTACCATAGTATAAGAAACAATGGTGATTAAATGCCCCACCATTAAAGACCTACTAGCACTAATGTTTATTTGACATCCACCCTCTTGATAATGTCACACATATCTAAGAAAAAATACAAATATCAGCTTCATTTACCACTATTTTCTATGTATGGTTCACCTGAGATTTGGATTTATTTCAAATTTTCGTTCATGCCATAAAATGATCAGGCATAGCAGATGGACGGCATGGATATTTAATACATAAATCAAGGTGGGCCCCACAGTTAAGTGCCGAGCCGTATTAGGTGAGCCGGCGGCGGCACCTATTCCGCTCCCATGGATCGGTGGGTATAAAGTTTTGTACAGTACGTCTCGACGTATTCGTTTTAGGTACGTACGAGTTCAGTTGGATTTGGGTAGCATTCGCTCATCGAAAGGAAATATGGATGGAGAAGGGCTTACAGAACGGACGTACACCGCTGATCATTTTGCATATGTGGGCCCGTTCTTCAGTAATCCAGACCATTGGAATGTTGCATCCCATTATAGATGGAGTGTGTAAGAACATTAGGTTCGATAAGATTATATTATCCATTTGATTTGTGGTCTAGAAATATGCGGTTAAGAACAATAACATACCCACGGTTCATATTCAACTAAAAACATTTTTTTATTTAAAAAGCCTAGAATTTGGTGGCTAAAGTCTATCAATATAGGAAGTACTTGATAATAATCCATCCATCATGGGATCGAATAGAATAGGGTCATGATTATTGAAAGGTGGGCCCCACTTGTCCTGATTGAGGACGACACGAAAGCCCGGGACGAGGATTTCCTAGCGAAAGCCTTTCGCAGGAAGTTCCTGCGCTGGAAACTAGATGGAGCCCACCGTGATGTTTGCAAGGAATCCACTCATTTTCGGTTATCAAACCAAAATTGATCAGGATTCAAGACTCAATTGGGCCGCACTAAAAGAGAAGGTGGTTAGGAAAATTACTACCGTTGAAACTTTCTTGGGGTCGACAGTGATGTTTACATGCCATCTATACCGTTCATAACCTCATTCCTCCTGGGATTAACTGAAAACACAAATATTAACATGATTCAAAACTTTTGTGGCCCCACGAATATTTCAACTGTGGACGTTCAATTCTCACGTCATCGGCCCACTTAAGCAATGGATCCAGTTCATTTTTTTTTTTGCTAATATCCTAAAATTAACACAAAAAACGGATGAACGGGGTGGATTTCTCATAAACATCGGCGTCCGGCTGAATGGCTCGGATTGTGTCGTGTGGTGCTCACCAGCAACCTCGGTAGTGTGTTGACGTGTCAAAGTTATGTGGCCCAGCATGATGTATGTATTATATCCATACCGTCCATCCATTTTGTACCGTCCATCCATTTTGTCAGATCATTTTAGGACATGAGTCCAAAAATGAGGCAGATCCAGAGCTCGGGTAGACCACACCATGGAAAGCAGTGGGGATTTAACGCCTACCATTTGAACAGTCCTTGGGACCACCGGAGTGTCGGATTAAGCTGATATTCGTGGTTTCCCTTTTATCTGTGGCCCTATGAACAGGTTGATGGCAGGTAAACATGATAGTGGGCCCTGGAAAGGTTTCAATGGTGGGTGTGATTGCACTCACTACTTTCTGTGGTGTGGTTCACTTGAGCTTTGGATCAGCCTCTGTGTCATGGCCCAAAATATCCGGCAAAATGGATGGAAGGTGTGGATATAACACATGCATTGAGCAAATTGGCTGGTGTACCCAACACCACGTGTGCTGACGTTAGGGAGTTCTGTGGGTCCCATCATGAGGTATGTGTTATATTCCAACTATCCTTACATTTAGTGAGCTCTTGGTAATGCTTGAGCCAAAATATAAGACAGATAAAAAGAAAATTTGGACCACACTTCAAAAGATAGTGGGGGTATGAACGTCTACCATTAAAACTCCTTCGAGGTCACAAAGTTTTGGATCAACATGTAATTTGATTTTTTCTCCTCATTCAGGTATGTGTAATCTTATAAATAGATTGGATGGAAAATAGACACTATTGTGAGCCCTACGAATGTTTTAATGGTGAGAATTATCATTCCACTAGTATTTGTAGTGTGGTATGTTGTACTTGATGTCTTAAATCTTGGTTTTAGTATGCTCGACCGGTCGAGGGACTGGCCCGACCAGTCGAGGGTCCACTCGACATGTCGAGGCCCGCTCGACTCAAAGTCCAGCGAGCACATGTTTTGGGTGTCCGTGATACTCGACCAGTCGAGGGTCAGGCTCGACCGGTCGAGCGAGTTGCTCAACCAGTCGAGGCCCTCCTTCGACTAGTTGAGAGTTACACAAATCCTGCGCGGACTGCGTAAATTTGAGGCGATTTTCAGACTTTTCAAAAGAAAGTGCATAAGTGGAGCTTCATAAACTATAAATAGAAGTCCTTAGGGTTATTCTAAAGTATTTTAAGGCTTTCTAAAAGTTTTCCAATGGTTCTTAAAAGGGTTTTAAGGTTTCTAAAGGGTGTAGAAATGGTGACATTCGAGGTTGTTCGAATTGGGTAAGTCATCTCTCTTTGTAATTTCTATTTTCATAGTGAAGATCTGTCGCTTTGTGCCGTGGTTTTTTCCCGCAAGGGTTTTCCACGTTAAATCTGTATTCTCTTGTGTTTGCTTGGTGCTCTTAGATTATTATCCTAGATCTAGATCTGTGTGATTCCGCAGCACAAATCCTCAACAAGTGGTATCAGAGCAATCGTTGGGGCACAGATCTAATCTGAGGGATTAGTAATAATGAGAAGCACGGGTATGAGATTGAGAAGTACTCAGGAAAAAATAATTTTGAGTTATGGAAGATCAAGATGATGAGTTCCTTAATCAAGCAAAGCGAAGATGGTGCTCTTGAAGAGCGAAAGTCTATTATGACTGATGATGAATGGAATACTCTTGATAAGAAAGTTTTATCATCGATCCGTTTATGTCTCACAGATGAGGTTTTCTATAATGTCATGAGGGAGAAAACTGCGGTTAAGTTATAGGCGAAGTTAGAGGATGTATATGCAAAAAAATCCTCAAAAATCGCCTACACTTGAAGCGAAAGTGGTATAACTTCAAGATGGCAGAGGGTGGAGATCTGGAGACTCACATCAGCAACTTTAATAAATTGGTTTGCAAATTACTGGATATGGATGAAGTGATGAAAGTTGAAGAACAGACATGTATGTTGCTGAATTCTCTTCTGGCATCTTATGATTCATTCAAGAACACAATGTGCTCCACGAGTAAAACCCTGAGTGTCGACACTGTTATCTTAGCCCTTCAAGGGAAGGCAATGAGAAAGCTTAACGTTGACATAGAGATATCTTCTGATGCACTGGTTACAAGGGGTAGGAATTCTGAACAACATACAGGTTCTTCAGGTTCTAGATTTAAATCCAAGGGCAAGGGCAAGAGAAAGGTGAAGTGCTGGAACTGTGGAAATGAATGACATGTGAAGAAGGATTGTGAAAATCCTATATCGAAGAGGGAAGATTCTGAGTCTTCGTATAGGGAGGTCAATGTTGCAACATCAGATGGATCAAGTAGATGTGATGGTGATGTTTTGTCTGTGTCTTCGCTCAGACAACCATACGAAGATCGTAAGGAAGAGTGGATGCTAGACACAAGGGTATCTTTTGCATGACTCCTCATCGGAGTTGGTTCACTAGCTACAGGGAGTGCGATGGTGGACATGTATTTATGGGCAATGACAGTGCCTGTAATGTTGTGGTTGTTGGTACGGTGCGTATCAAGATGTTTGATGGGGAAGAGCGTACCTTGACTGATGTCAGGCACATTCCTGATTTGAAGCAGAATCTGATTTCTCTTGGTATGCTTGAGGCAAAAGGATGCAAGTACACAGGTATTGATGGTGCTCTTAAGGTGTCTAAGAGGCATGAGTAATCATGAAAGCGCAACAAGTCGGTAACATGTACAGGTTGATCGGGAGCACTTCAAAAGGTAGAGCTGCAGTGGACGTAGCATATTCCACCTCTGCACGTGTGTGGCATGTTGGGCATGGCCACACGAGCGGGTAGAGCAGGAAGGCTGAGACGCGCGGACAAGGATTCAAAACAGATAGAGTAACCACCTGTGAGAAAAATCACACGGCATAATCACGAGATATCGGTAAGGTACATGAACGACTCCAATATCGCAGGGGATTTATATTCTATTCAGATGGCTCTAGGTGAGCTAAGTGTTGAAAAGTGGAAGGTGACTATGGGCGATGTGATGGACTCGTTATACCAGACCAACACATGAGAGCCGGTGGAGCTTCTAGTGGGCCGGGGAGCGGTTAGATGCAGGTGGATCTTCAGGAGTATACAACATAAACACAGAGCGAGGTTGGTGGCGAAGGATTATGCTCAGAGAGAAGGGATCAACTTCTCAGAGATATTCGCACCAACAGTATAGCAGACGTCTATTAGATCTGTGATTGACACTGGTTAACCAATGTGATCTTGAGCTGGAAGGATAGATGTGAAGTCTGTACTTCTGCAAGGGAAATTGGAAGAGCATATCTACATGAAGCAACCAGAGTTGTTCGAAGTTTAAAGGGGTTGAGAAAAGACTTTACAGGAGGTCGTGGTACGACCTGTCGCCTAAGCAAGTGGTTTGATTCCTTCATGGTGGGTCAAGTATTGTATGTTGATGACATGTAGGTCACCAATTGTGACATGTCTGATATCAATATACTGAAGACTCGGTTAAGTGGGACATTCAGGATGAAGGATCGGGGGGGGGGGGCTACAAAGAGGGTTATCGACATTGAGACTGAAGGAGGAATAGGCTTTGGTTATCGCAAGAAGAATACCTTGGGTAGGTATTGATCAAGGATGTGATGAACCAGGCAAAGCCGAAGAGCGTTCCCTACGCGTCTCTCCTTAAGTTTTCCTCAGGATATGTCCCAAAACAGATGAGGAAAAACAAGATATCTCATGAGCCTTATTCGAATGTGGCTGGCAGTGCATGTCATGGTCTAGATTAGGTCGGTTATTTCACGGACTATCAGTGTTGTGAGCAAGTACCCCTGGTAAGCAATATTGGGTGGCAGTAAGATGGTAAGAAGACTACGTCTTTCCTTTTGAAAAGACAGGAGCAAAGATGGTTGGGCACGTGAATTCTGATCCGACAAACATGCTCACCTAGAACATTCCTGCAGAGAAGTTCAAGTTCTGTGCAACTTTTCCGGGCTTGGAGATTGCGGAAAAGAAGGACGGGGTATGCACAAGAAGTTATGATGTGATGCAAAGATAAAAGAAGAGGTCAAGAAGCTACACGATTGAAGATTGAAGACATGGCGGAGATTGTTGTACTTGATGTCTTAAATCTTGGTTTTGGTATGCTCGATCGATCGAGGCCCGCTCGACTCAAAGTCTAGCGAGCACATGTTTTGAGTGTCCATGATGCTCGATTAGTCGAGGGTCAGGCTCGACCGATCGAGGCCCTCCTTCGACTAGTCAAGGGTTACACAGATCTTGTGCGGACTGAGTAAATTTGAGGCGGTTTCTAGACTTTTCCAAAGGAGGTGCGTAAGTGGAGTTTCTTAAACTATAAATAAGGGTCCCTAGGGCTATTCTAAAGTATTCTAAGGCTTTTTAAAGGTTTTTTAAGGGTTCCTATAAGGGTTTTAGGGTTTCTAAATGGTGTAGAAAGGGTGACATTCGAGGTTGTTCGAAACGGGTAAGTCCTATCTCTTTGTAATTTCTATTTTCATAGTGGAGATCTGTCGCTTTGTGCCGTGGTTTTTTCCTGCAAGGGTTTTCACTTTAAATCTGTGTTCTCTTGTGTTTGCTTGGTGCTCTTGGATTGCTATTATAGGTCTAGATCTATGTGATTCTGCAGCACAAATCCCCAACATGGTCCACTTAAGCTTTAGATATAAATCATTATTGGGGTCATACTCTAAAATGATTTTGCAAAATAAATAAAGTGTGTGTGTGTGTGTGTGTGTGTGTGTATATATGATAAATAAAAATGAGGCCTTGTAACTTTGATCTCCTTTAAACTGTTCTTACAACTCAAGCTCAAGGATTAGCAGCACTGTCTTCGCATGACACGTACCTACACCAGCCAGATTAGTAGTGTGTGGTACACCAGCCAATCTGCTTCCCAGCTTGGCCACATCAACGCACCACGAAAGTAGGTGGTGTGTGCCACACTCAGCAATCTGATTCCATTCCTCACATTTGCAATGTAAAAGAATCAGGACCATTAATTTGTTGGGCCAGAGTGTTAGGAGCCCAAAATAAGGTGCACGGGTCTACTGTTGACCCACTCGTTTATACGGTTCATGCCAAGCTGAATGTGCAACAGGTGGGCTTGTCTAGAAATGTTCCCCATTTAAGAAGAGCTATGTTAAATCAACCTTTACAAGTCAGCTAATGCACACAGCGTCACATATACAAAAGGGCAACACTATATAGATTCTCCATCCCAAGAATCAGGTTGGTCCACTGGTCAGGTAAGCCACTCTTTTTTTTAATGCTATATTTTATATTTTTTTAATGCTATATTTTTTTTATGTATTACTTCGAAAAATGTCTGCGCATAGATACTTATACTGCGCATCGTGATTAATTACTTGATCTGCTTCTCACATGGTATGAATCATGATATATACCATGTGAGTAATATATACTGAGATACATGTACATATGAGATATACCTTCATCCTAATTGATGAAATTATTAAAATAAAATTTTATTAGAATATTGAGATACATATACATGTGAGATGTATCTCCACGATGATTGAAGAATGATTATGATGAGATCTCATACGGAGTGGCTCCATACATAGTGAAATCAAGTAGGCTTATATATTATTGTAGAGATAGATTATTAGTTGATCAAATGGTTCCCATATGATAATTGTGTGTATGAATGCTTTATTGTTTACAATGTATGAATTAAGCCATGCATGTTATGAGACTAATTACTTGCAAGTAATTAGTCAATTCTAATCATTATGTTAATATATTAACCATGTAAGTGACCTTCGTGTCCTTATTATTTTACTTTATCCAGCAAGATTGCATTGAGGTGATAATAATTTAGTATGAATTCTCAAGGCTATGCACATAAATTTGCCTGAGTCAAAAGTGTTATAAGAAAGTAGCAAAATTGAAGATAAAGTTATGAAGATGGATTGGATGAAGATTGTTGTGGGCAAAACTGAACTAGTCCACTATATGGGAAGGATAACCAACCGTAAGAGAGATGTTTTGAAGCCAAAGTGACTAGGAGATCAAGATGAACTTTTGTCTCAAGCTGATAGAGCACATAACTTAAAGGATATAGCAAGTGACTCTCTCCAATGAAGAGATTGTTGAGAAGTGGAGCCACATCTGGGGCCGCGCATGACCAGTCGTGGCCCCTGCTCGACCGGTCGTGACCAGTCGTGAACTGGCTCGACTCAAAGTCCAATGAGCATAGTTTTTTAGGTTTCGAGGTGCTCAACCGATCGTGAATCATTCTCGACCGGTCGAGGGGTTCTCTCGACCGGTCGTGCAGTCTGCTTGACCAGTCGAGGTTATGCAGATTGGTTTCTGAATTTGATACGGACTGCGGATTTTGGAGTCGCCTTTCGCAAGGGTACGAAAGGAAAGTTGCCTAAACTATAAATAGGAGTCCTTAGGGCTTTTATAGTGTTAAAAGGTGAATATTGGAAAATACTTCTAATGTGTGGGCAAGGGATTTTCTCTGTACTTTAAGGGAGAGGTTAGTATATTGCCTTGTAATCTTCGTTCTTCATAGAGGAAGTTTGCATTCATGGTTTTTTACCCTAGATTGGGGTTTTTCCACGTATATCTTGTCTTGTGGTTTGTTTTGAATTGCTTTGATCTATTTCTAGTTTATATTTCTTTCTATTTATCGTTTGTGGGTGAGGCCGGAGATTGAATCTAGGCTCACTGCGTTGTTGGCGTGCTGCGCAACAACTGATATCAAAGCTATTGGTTTAGTTCTATTGGGAGCGATGGTGGAAGAAGGGAAAATTAGAATTGAGAAGTTTGATGGTTCAAACTTTGGCTTCTAGAAGATGCAGATGGAAGATTATCTATATCAAAAGGACCTCTATATTCCTCTAGGAGGAAAAGAGAAGAAACCAGAAAAGATGACAGTTGATGAATAGTTTTTACTGGATAGGAAGGCTTTGGGAACGATCCGACTCTTTTTATCTAAGAGCGTCGCCTTCAACATATCCAAGGTAAAACTACAAAAGAATTAATGGAAGCCCTAGCCACCATGTATGAAAAACCCTCTGTGTCCAACAAGGTTCATCTTATAAAACAACTATTCAACATGAAGATGTCAGATGGTGGGAGCGTGGCTGAACATCTAAACAAGTTTAATACAATCACGAGCCAGTTGAAATCTGTTGGCATTATTTTTTAGGATAAGGTCAAGACGTTATTGATCTTATCCAGTCTGTCAGGCAGTTGGGATGGTTTGGTGATTGTTGTGAGCAATTCTTTAGGATCGATAAAGCTGAAATTTGATGATGTGGCCGGTCTAATTCTCAGCGAAGAATCTAGAAGAAAGGCATCAGGGGTTTCAGGGGATTCAGGGAATGCTCTAAACATTGAAGGAAGAGGAAGATCGCTGAACAAATGAGGCAATAAACACAGGCGTTCTAAGTCGAGGAAAAAGTCCAAGGGACCGAAAGACAAAGACGGGTGTTGGCATTGCGGCAAGAAGGGGCATATGAAACGTGATTGCAGGGCGCTCAAGAAACAAGAAGGAAGCTCTCAAAGTGGGAAGGATTCAGTGAATCTATATGAGGAGAGCGATACAGTGGCGTTGATCTTGTCTCTTGATGCGAGGAATAAGTCTTGGGTTATAAACTCAGGTGCTTTGTTTCATGCCACCTCATGTAAGGAAGTTCTGCGTGATTATGTGTCAGGTGACTTTGGAAGAGTCTACCTGGGTGATGATGAGCCGTGCAGTATTGTTGGAAATGGGGACGTTCGTGTCAATAAGAAAGATGGAACGGTTTTGAAATTGAAGGATGTTAGACATGTACCGAGTTTGAAACGTAACTTGATCTCAGTGGGACAGTTGACCGATACCGGTTATGTGACGACATTCACTAGTGATTCCTAGAAGATCACAAAAGGTGCCTTGGTGATATCTTGAGACAAAAAGGAAGGTACTTTGTACGTGACTTCAGGATTGTATAATTCACTCGCAGTCGCATCAACTGGAGTGAATAGGCAGTTATGGCATCAAAGGTTGGGACATATGAGTGAGAAAGGGATGAAAGTGCTATTGTCAAAAGAGAAGCTACTAGGGTTGAAGTCTATTGACTTGGAATTCTGCGAGGACTGCATGTATGGCAAACAGAAGAGGGTAAGCTTTAAGAAGACGGGATACTCTCCAAAGACGCATCTGTTGGAGCTTGTACACACTGATGCGTGGGGACCGACACAAGTATTATCTCTTAATGACTCACATTGTTTTGTTTCCTTTATTGATGATGCTAATAGAAATTTGTGGGTCTATTTCTTAAAACATAAATCTGATGTGTTTGATGCATTTAAGAAGTGAAAAGTTATGGTAGAAAATGAGACAGGTAAAATAGTAAAATGTCTCAGATCTGATAATGGGGGAGAGTACTGTGATAAGAGATTTAAGGAGTATTATACAGCAAATGGAATCAAACATAAGAAAACGATTTCAGGGATACCGCAGCAGAATGGTGTGGCTGAGCACATTAATAGGACCATCCTTGAGCGCGTCAGGAGCATTAGGTTACATGCAGGGTTGCCCAAGACCTTTTGGGTGGATGTTGTGAATACTGCCACATATCTCATCAATAGAAGTCTCTCAGCACCATTGGATGGTGGGCTACCAGAAGAAACGTGAACGGGGAAAGAAGTGAACATTTCACATCTCAGAGTGTTCGGTTGCACTTCATATGTTCACATTGATGCAGAGAACAGAAACAAGTTGGATGCGAAGTTCAAGAGGTGTACGTTTATAGGCTACGGGCAGCATGATTTTGGCTATAGGTTTTGGGATGCAGAAAACAAGAAAGTCATCAAAAGTAAGGACGTAGTCTTCAATGAAAAAGTGATACATAAGGATAGTGCAGGAAAATAAGGCCGAGGAGAAAGAATTCGCAGAGATGGAAGAGTTACCGGACATGGGTGTTACAGGGCCATAGGATGATCATGCACAGGAGCATTATGAGGTAGAGTCGCATACACTGGTTGTGAGGAGATCTACTCGGGAGAGGAGACCCACGGTCCGATACTCACCCTCCTTACATTATCTACTGCTGACAGATAATGGTGAGCCAGAGTGTTTTGAAGAGGCGTTATAGTCAGATACACGGGTTAAGTGAGAGCAGACCATGAATGATGAGATGGACTCTCGTAAGTCTAATCGTACATGGGAGCTAGTCACTCTACCTAAGGGTAAGAAAGCTCTTCATAACAAGTGAGTTTACAAACTGAAGGAGGAGCACGATGGTACGAAACGGTACAAGGCTAGACTGGTTGTGAAAGGTTTTCAACAAAAGGCAGGTATCGATTTCACTGAAATATTTTCACTTGTGGTGAAAATGTTTACGATTCGCATAGTCTTGAGTATAGTGACTACAGAGGACTTACATCTAGAGCAGCTAGATGTTAAGACAGCCTTTCTTCATGGGGACCTTGAAGAAGAGATATATATGCATCAGCCGACAGGATACATGACACCAGGAAAGGAAAACAAGGTGTGCAGACTAAAGAAGAGTCTATATGGCCTGAAGCAGGCCTCGAGGCAGTGGTACAAGAAGTTTGACAGTTTCATGTCGGGAAATGGTTACAGGAGATGTCATGCTGACCACTTGTTATTTGAAGAAGTTTGATATATCATATATCATCCTTCTTCTGTACGTTGATGATATGCTTGTGGCCGGTTCAAGCATGAAGGACATCTCAGATCTTAAAATACAGTTGTTTAGAGAATTTGCCATGAAGGATTTAAGAGCTGCAAAATAAATCCTAGGCATGAGGATAAAGCGTGACAGGGAAAATAAGAAACTGGTTTTGTCACAGGCAGAGTACATAGCCAAGGTACTTGATCGATTCAATATGAGAGGTGCTAAGCCGGTTAGCACTCCATTAGCCAACCACTTCAAGCTATCTAAGGAGCAAGGTACAAAGACGCAAGAGGAATAAGACTGCATGGCTAAAGTCTCATATGCGTCAGCTATAGGGAGTCTCATGTATGTTATGGTAAGCATGAGACCAAACATTGCTCAAGCAGTGGAGTTGTTAGTAGGTTCATGAACAACCCCGGGAAGGTACATTGGGAAGCTGTGAAGTGGATCCTTAGATACCTGGTAGGTACTAAGGATGTAGGGCTGTGTTATGGTGGATCGGAAATCAAGCTACAAGGCTACGTGGATTCAGATTTGGTAGGAGATATCGACAGCAGAAGAAGCACTACAGGTTATGTTTTTACTCTAGGTAGTGCTGCAGTCAGTTGAGTCTCTCAGTTACAGAAGAAAGTTTCTATGAGTACAACGGAAGCAGAATATGTTGCTGCTACAGAAGGGTGCAAGGAGATGGTGTGGATGCAAGGTTTTATGGAAGAGTTGATAAGAAACAAACAAATTGTAAGTTGTACAATGACAGTCAGAGTGTAATACACTTGGCTAACAATTCAGCCTTTCATTCAAGGACCAAGCATATTGCCATCAGATATCACTTCATACGTTCGTTACTGAAAAATGGATCGATTGCTCAGGAGAAGATTCATACAAGTGAGAATCATGCGGATATGTTGACCAAGGCGGTCACACGAGAGAAGCTGAAGCTCTGTTCAGCTTTGATTGGCCTTCAGGCTTGAAGACGGGGAGGTGGTGCACTCCAGATGAAGAAGACAGAGGTTTATGGCGATGTGTTTCCCAGTGAGAGATTGTTGAGAAGTGGAACCACATCTGGGGCCGCGCACGACCAGTCGTGGCCCCTGCTCGACCGGTCGAGGAGCCCACTTGATCGGTCGTGGCCAGTCGTGGACTGGCTCGACTCAAAGTCCAGCGAGCATAATTTTTTGGGTTCCGAGGTGCTCGACCAATCGTGGATCATTCTCGACCGATTGAGGGGTCCTCTCGACCGGTCGTGCAGTCTGCTCGACCAGTTGAGGTTACGCAAATTAGTTTTTGAATTTGATACGGACTGTAGATTTTGGAGTCGCCTTTCGCAAGCGTGCGAAAGGAAAGTTGCCTAAACTATAAATAGGAGTCCCTAGGGTTTTTCTAGTGTTAAAAGGTGAATATTGGGAAATACTTCTAATGTGTGGGCAAGGGATTTTCGTTGTACTTCCAAGGGAGAGATTAGTATATTGCCTTGTAATCTTCGTTCTTCATAGTGGAAGTTTGCATCCGTGGTTTTTTACCCTAGATTTGAGTTTTTCCACATATCTTGTGGTTTGTTTTGGATTATTTTGATATGTTTCTAGTTTATATTTCTTTCTGTTTATCGTTTGTGGGTGAGGCCTGAGATTGAATCTAGGCTCACTGCGTTGTTGGCGTGTTGCGCAATAGAGTTGAGCCTTGAGCCGACCTCAAGCTGAGTTGTCTGAGGATAAAGTTCAGTAGGGGAGAATCATCTCCCGAGCTAACCAGAGCGACCACGTCTAGAGAGGAATGAGAAATTCAGAAAGAATCTCATCTCGAACAAAGAAATGAAATATTCAAAATTATCATATACGAATATAGAGGCATGCTCGGTGATATTTTTGGGAGTAGATTCCCATTTAGATAAGGACCCTTTAGCAAATCTAATGGATCTTACGGGGATATGCAGGTATTAAAACTGCCTAAGGACCCTATAAGTGCAGCCGCTGCAATTGAAGGGAAGTAAGTGAACAAACTCAAGCTCGAGCCTTTAATCCAAGTCTATTAGTCTGACTTATGCATCGGAGGGTCCACGGCTATCATCGATTCCCCCCGTTATCTATATTTTTTCATTTCTTTGCAAGTCCATTGGTGGGGGCACCTTTGCAATTGATCACATCTGTTCGACCATATTATGGCGATAACATATTGGTGTTTTCTGTGGGAACGACAACAAAGTCAAGGTCTCACTATTGCCAACCACCCCCAGTCCTCCTTCCGATGACCTAAAGAAAGGGGAAGGCTCCGGCTGCAGCCAAGTCTGCTCATCGGGCTCAGCCCGATGAGGCTCAAGCCTTGCAATTAATGCCTCAGTCCCAACTGCCCTTGCAAGTGGTAGCACGAAAGTCCCAAAACCTAGGTAGTTGGCTCATCTCCTTTAAGAATAAGGTGGGAGCCTTGATAAGCAATGTAGACCGTATCATGAAGCTGTTGGAGAGGTAGCATGGATCCCCAACCAATTAACAAGAAGAGACGGAGGCGGCGACCGAGCAGTCCTGCCTGATACAGTTATGTCATGAGCCACACCAGGGGAAAACCCAACCTGAGAGGAGCACTAACACTCCAATGTAAACCTTAAAAGCTACCAAGCTTACCAAGTTAGACATGCGTTATACTTTGGACCAAATGCGGTAAGCTCGGAGGAAGGCTCTAGAGATTATGCCAGAAAATGAAGTCCCCTAGGGGCATAAATTAAAGAGATCCGTGACCAACTCGGTGATATACAACATTCTTACCAAGCGAAAGCCCCAACATTTGTTGTTGCCTTCCTCGAATAGGCCAAACCAATGTTTACAGATGACATCATGCAAGCCCAGTTGTCACCTAGGTTCCAAATAACCCATATATCACTTTACTCAGGCTCAGGAGACCCGGATGAACACTTGAAAACATTAAGGGCATGTATGAAGCTTCACGACACCCCTGAACCCTTGATGTGCAGGGCATCTTTCCTAACGCTGATCGAGGCAGCCCAAAAGTGGTATAGAAACCTAAAGCCAAAATCCATTGGCTCATTCACCCAACTCAACAGGGCCTTTAAAACCCCATTTATCGAAGGCAATGATATAAAGAACCCATCAACCCACCTCCTCACAGAAACCTGGAAGGAGAAGGAGCCACTAAAAGATTATATCATTTGGTTTAATGTCGATGCCATCCAAGTAGATGATTACTCCGACCAAGTGGTATTCACATCAATGATGGTCTGGTTCAGGCAAGGAAAGTTTCTCTTTTCACTCGAAAAGAACCCCTTGACAACTCTCGCTGACCTCCTTAATTGAGCTCAGAAATATTTTCATGTTGAGGAGTTAGTAGGGGCCCATAGAGACGCTCAAGGTGAGGGCAACTTGGTGAGAGATAAGAATATGAAGGAAAACCAGGAGAGATCAAACACGGGCTCTATAAGAATAAGAGATAACAACCAGAGCAGTGCCCCCCAAGCCAATCGAGTCCCAGAAAGCCAGTTTCACCACTACACTCCACCGAACACCACAACAGAGCAAGTGTTCATGAATGTTTTTTAAAAAAAGATCTTGAGGTGGACAAACAAGACGAGGGTCAATCCAGAAAAAAAGAGATAGAAAGAAATAGTATCACTTCCACTAGGACCATAACCACAACACAGTTGAATGCTTCGATCTTAAGGAAGAGATAAACTCCCTTATTCAGAGGGGATACCTACAGGAATTTGTTGCCAGACGTATAGAAGACTGACCAACTCCTCATCAAGAGCAGTGCGATGAGCACAACAATAATGAATCGATTGGGGAAAAAGCATTATTTTCGATAAATCTGCTAGGGGCGGTGACTCGAACTCGGCACTTTGAGCTCATGCCCAGAGTGCGATAATCACTGTGAAGGCCATCAGGTAAACCTCACCGGCCGACCCGGGAAATAGCTCAAGATAGATTTTGTGCACGATCACCTTTACAGAGGAAGATGCTCATGGATTCAACACTCCCACAAAGACGAACTTGTGCTCGTCTTGACCATTACCAATCATAAGATACACCGGATGTTGGTCGACACGGGCAGTTCGACAGACATACTGTTCGCAACTGCATTCGACAAAATGGGGGTTAAGTGATTGAGACTACGACCTGTGCAGACCCCTTTGCTCGGCTTCATGGGAGAGAATGTGACTTTAGAAGGAAGCATCCTTCTGTTGGTGATAGTGGGAGAAGGCTTCAATCAGGTCACCATTATGGTAGACTTTCTCGTGGTGGATTGGCCCTCAGTATATAATGTAATTTTGGGCAGACCGTCCTTAAACGTTACGCGAGTTATAATCTCTACCTACCATCTCACCATGGAGTTCCTGACCGAGCATGGGGTCAGCAGAGTATGGGGTGACAGCACGAAACCCAACAGTGTTATTCCATATCTCTCCGAGGAAGGGCGCAACAACAACAAATAATGCATGTCACCTCCCTCGATCCAAGGGAGGAGACTACCGAAAGGAGATCACCTACAAAAGACCTCATCTCGGTGTAGCTTTCATAGGACGACCCATCCCAGACGGTCCAGGTCGGGTCGTTACTTGAACCTCTACTCCAAGTAGAGATAACAGACCTGTTGACAAAACATGCCGATGTATTTGTATGGTCTCGCCAGGACATTCCAGGTAGGGCTGAAAGTCGGGCAGGTTAGGTCGGGTTGGTGCTCAACCCTATCCCAACCCAAGGTTCCTATACCTTAACCCTAACCCAACCCAACCTCGGAGTGGGAATTCTCAACCCAAGCCCAATCCAAGTGGGCTCAATCGAGTTGGTTGGGTGGATACATGCTAATATTTTTGTTATTACATCAGTCTATTATATTTCAATACATGTCTTCTTTTTTGTACCCATGATTTTATTAATTATATATGTAATTATTTATCATCAAGAACTTCATTTTTTATAAATAAACAAGCTAAAATATATGACAACTATTCCTTTAAAAGTCATGTTATGTAGCACACAATCTATTTGGGAGAGAGAAATTTAGCGTATCTTGTTAGCTTGAGTGATCATAAATGATGTGGACTAATGAGACCCGATAGCACTACTATTTTTTGTGCCTTTAACACAGACGATCCGCACTCAATTATAATTTATAACTTATATATCGATCGGGTTTGGGCAACCCAAGACCTCAACCCGAGCCTGACCCTAGTTTTATCGGGTTTGTGTTTATATAGCCAAGCCTGAGACTGAACTCCATACATTCTGTCTGAGCCTAACCCCAACCCTATATCAAGTCAGTCATTGGTCGGTCGAGTTGAACTCGCCTGACTTTCAGCCCTAATGCCAGGGATAAACTCGAGAGTCGTAGTCCATCGACTAAACGTAGACCCCGACCATAAGCTCATTTGACAAAAAAAATTAGCATTCGACATAGAAAAGATGCACAATAATCAATGAGGAGGTTGTTAAGAACCTCAAGGTTGGCTTCATTGAGGAAGTGCACTATCCTGATTGGTTGGGCAACATGGTGCTGGTGAAAAAGGACAACGGAAAATGACGAGCATGTGTGGATTAGATCAACTTGAATAAGGCCCACCCAAAAGACAGTTCTCCCCTGCCGAGGATCGATCGACTGGTAGCTGATACCACAGGCACGCACTCCTCAGTTTTATGGACGCATACTCAGGGTATAAGTAGATCGGTATGCACGAGCATGACAAGCAGAAGACTGTCTTTATCACAGACAAAGGGTTGTATTATACTTAATAATGCCCTTTGGGTTGAAAAGCGATGGAGCAACGTTTCAAAGACTGGTGAACAAGATGTTCGCCAAGCATTTTAGGAAAACTATGGAAGTCTACGTTGACGACATGCTCGTCAAGAGCACCATAGCGAAGGACCATGTGGCAAACTTTAGAGATGTTTGGAATCCTGAGGAGATACCGGATGAAACTTAACCTAAGCAGTTGCACCTTTGGCCTCAGCTCAGGCAAGTTCCTAGGTTTCATGGTCTGTCATATAGGGATTGAGGTGAATCTCGAAAAAATTTGAGCTCTCATAGAAATGAGCTCGCTGAGCTTAACAAAAGAGATCCAACACCTCACAGGCAAAGTTGCAGTGCTGAATAGATTTGTATCCTGATCTACAGACAAGTACTTGCCCTTCTTCGAATAGCTGAAGAGGAGTAAAAAGACGACCTGGATAGAGAAATGCGAACAGGCGTTCTAACAGCTCAAGGTTTACCTGAGGTCCCCTCTACTACTCTCGAAGCCCATACAAGGGGAAGAGCTACTGCTGTACCTAGCCATTTTGCGAACAATAGTTAGCTCGACCCTAATTGGGGAGGAGGGAAGCGTCCAATGACCTAACTATTACATGACCAAAGACATGGTCAATGTAGAGACAAGCTACCCAGAGATAGAGAAACTAATCATCTGGTCACGTCATCCCGATGACTCAAGCCTCACTTCCAACCTCACACCATCATAATCCAACCAATCAGCCACTCTGTCAGGTATTGCAAAAATTCGAAGCTTCAGAATGACTTTCCAAGTAGACAATTGAGCTCGGCGAATTTAACATCATATATCGACCTCGAACACTAATCAAAGGGCGGGAGAGCCCTATCACATAAAGCGATACAACCGGGATACTACTGGCCCACGATGCACGAGGACGTTTAACAATTTGTAAGAAATGTGTCAAGTGTTAGCTCTTCGCAATAGTGCCATAACAACCGCCTGAGCAACTGACCCCAATGAGCGGGCCTTGGCCTTTGGTGTAATGGGGAGTCGACATCATTGGACCCCTACCAATCGGTAAGAGGTAAACCAAGTTTGTTATCGTCATTGTCGATTACTTTACAAAGCAGATCGAGGTTGAGCCTCTAGCTTGAATCAATGAATAGAAAATGAAAAACTTTATCTGAAAGAACATCGTTTGTAGATTCGACATATCCTACACTATTATTATTAACTATGGTAGGCAATTTGATAAGGCCATGTTTCGAGGATTATGTGAAAAGCTAGGCAATCACAGCGCCTTCACCTCACCTCAGTACCCACGAGCTAGCGGGCAGGTGAAGACAGTTATCAAGATCATCAAGAGCCACCTTAAGATGAATCTCGAGATATTTAAAGGGGCTTAGGTTGAGGAGCTGTCACATGTCGTATGGGTATCGGACCACTACTCAAATGACTGCCAAGGAGACCCCCTTTTTACTAGCCTTCTGCATAAAAGCAGTGATCCCAGTGAAAATTAGGATGCCATCAGCTGAACTGAACTGTTCTAACCAGAGGAAAACGACGTGCATATGCCACTGAACCTCAATCTACTTGACAAACTCAAAGACAACATGCAAGTGAGAGTCACCGCATACCATCAGAGAGTTGCCCAACATTTTAACTCAAGGGTCAAGTAATGAATATTTAGGGTAGGAGACCTAGTACCTCAAGAGGTCTCCCTGAGCACCAAGGAGCCCGGCTTGAGAGCCCTAGGACCGAACTGGGAGGGACCCTACAAAGTCACCGATACAGCCTAACCAGGGACATACCAGCTGGAAGACTTAAAGGGGAGAGCCCTGCCTCATCCTTATAATACAGAGTACCTGAAGTTCTACTATCAATAGAGACTAATCCAATCAAATTTTACAAGCACATCAGGCATGCCAAGTTGACAAAACACCTCAATTGTTAGCTACATGTATTTTTTATGAATAAAAAAGCATATTTTTCCTACGTCGACAACCTACTGTCTATGAGTGACAAACACATCGGCTATAGAGCTTGAGAAGGGCTCAAACTCAAAGAGGTGCCCTTATAAGTCTAACTACGAAAGGCTCGATGACTAGAAAGCCAATGGGAGGGAGAGGCTGAGAAAGGAATCATACGGCTGAACTCGTTACCCTAATAAGGTAACAAACCCAAGGGGCACATTACATACATAAACATTCAACACCGACCTAAGTGCTCGGGATGAAATATTCCCAACGAGACTTCTACAGGGTCTAAGCCCTACTATCTTTCGCCATCTCACTTCCTAGCTCGAGCAAGCCAAGCTCGGAAGTGGGGGTCAGCAAGCATACACATTGACTTAAGATATGCAAAGACTTAATATATGAAAAAAAGTTTTTCCATTAATAATGAAAACCTTTACAAATAGTCTGATTAAAAAAATTGCCTATATTGGCGGAGATCCCTCTAGCTCGTGGGTGACCTAACCAAGAGCAACCTCGGCCATAGCAATAACATTCTCCGCTGAGCCTGCCTCTTCATTTAGCCACGATAGGTAAAGCTCAGCGAACCGCCCCTGGTTGAGTTCACCATCGTTGAGAATAACTGCTCTAGACGTAGAGGCAACAATGAGTTTACTTCCTCCTCAGACACTTGACCCTGCCCCGAACATAGGAACAAGTCCAAATACCTCAAGATTGAGGAAGAAGAAGATGAAGGCCCCTGTAGCGGCCTCTTTGGGGGTTAAGCCTTGGTGCTCGAAGGCACCTCCAGTATCCCGGGCCTCCTCGACCCGAATCCCCTCAACCCTCGGGGAGGGTGCGTTTAGCTCGACCACTTCCGGTGGCCAAGTGTCAGAAGGAGCAGCGGAAGATCCCACTTCGAGCCCAGTCAAATCTGTTATGGGGGCGGGGCTAGCAAGAGCCTCGCTTCTTGACGAGTCGGAGGCAGGGGCGATAACCCTAAGGGGGTGGCAAGAGAAAGAGCTGAGGGGGTTGCCCTTTTCCCCACATTCTTCAGCCTTTCTAACTCAACCCCAGGCCGGAAGCTTCCTCTTTCAGGATTGAGGGCGGTCCGTCATCCCTGAAATCACAACAAAGAGAGGTCAGTACGAGAGAGCTTATTTATAAAACCAACAACCAAGAGCCAACTCAGATCCATGAATTTACCTGCCAGAGTGAAGTCAAACTATTGTAGGAGTTGTAGAGTAACTGGCCTTCTACAGTCCCGCTGGGTAGCAGGTCACTCTCGAGCAATCTTGACTAGAGCAGATGGAAGATAGAAAGGCTAGGTTGAGATTTAGGGAAGCTGCAGAAGAAAATGAACCAGGCGTCAGCACCAAAGCAATAAGTAAATAAAATAAAAGTAAAAAAAATATAAGCATAATGGCTCGGCACATGTTTCGACCTAGGAGGGCTAAGGAGGGCAGGGACTTGAGCTCCTTTTAGCCCTTTTTATAGGACAGGTTATTGGTAATAATGGCCTAACCCTTTCCCAACCATGATGAAAACTAATAGAGTCATGAGAGTCGAGGCTGCTCTTGGCATGGTACACGTAGAGAAGCTCATCCACTATGACCTTGGAGTTACAACTGTAAGACTCGTATCCTAGCCCGTCCATTCCATAGGCTTCCGCGGTCCTCCCGGTCGAATTCCGGCGACCCGCGATCTATTATCAGCGTTTGCGCACGATCCTGAGTCGTGTCCCATATATTATAGTCGAATCGACTCAAAACTTGTATCCTTGCGACTGCGCCATCGCCGCGGTTCTGAAGCCGTGTCTCGCACGCCGAGGTGATACCCAGGCCAAGAGATGTGGCCCACGTTCATTTTGAAGAAAACACTGCGCGTTACAGAATCTTATAAAAATGTCTCATCAATCACATCAATCAATCAAGTACCATATCACATTATATCAAGTACCAACACCCATCCCTCTCTCACCTAAAGTCAACTCTCTCTTACAACCAAGTACACATCCATCACCCATCACCCATCTCTCACCCATCACACCCCATCACTCACCCATCCCTCTCTCTTACAACCTCTCTCTCTCTCTCTCTCATTTTCTCCCAAGCACCATGAGAGAACCCAACGTCCATGACTTCCATGGAGAACATGTGTGGCCCACCTTCCTATCTCTCATCCTCACCCTCCAAAAACAATCTCAACCGTTGAATCGCATCCCTTGGAGCTCGGGAGACCAAGGAGGCTAGAAGATTTGCAACGGTGCGTGATTTATTCTCTTGATTTGTGATTTAAGGGACCACATATGTGGGACCCATCTGATGTATGTGTTGTAACAAGAGGGACCCATAGTGGTGGGGTCCCTCAGCTACTCCGATCTCCATCTCTCTCTCTCTCTCTCTCTCTCTCTCTCTCTCCCTCTTTCTCTATCTCTTTTGTGATGGCCTATGGCCCACCTAATATTTGATCCAGACCATCTACCCGTGAATCCCACCTTGTTGGTGTCAAGTGGTTGGTTGGATGGTCCAGCACTGCTGGTACCGTCCAGCAGCCCTGGACAAAAGGAAAACACAAATTGCAGCTTGATCCAACGTAGTGGGACCCACCAGCCTGGAAGTGGATTGGCTAGTGCACCACACGCAGCTGCAGCTGCTGACGTTGTGACATCAGCATGTTTGGTAGAGCCCACCGATGTATGCTTTGTCCACACTGCCCACACGTGGACAATGTGGCCCACATGAGGATGAATTGTATCCAACCGTCCAACAACCTGGACGTGGCCCCACCCATCGTATGCATTGTATATCCACCACCGTCCATTTGGACGGTGGGACCCACATGACGTCAGCAAGTGTTGGGTCTGATCACCAACCGTCCGTTGGTTTTAGATGGTGAGGCCCACCTTATGACATTTGTATACCTGAGCCGTCCAGCAGCTCATGTTGTTGTTGACGTCAGCAGCTGTGGGCTGACCTTGATGGCATGTGTGGTCCACACATACGTGGGACCCACCTTGATGGCCCGTGTGGCCAACACATACGTGGGACCTACCTTGAATGTATGTGCCTTGCATCCACCGTCAGTCCAGCACGTCCAAAAGATCTGGACGTTGGACTGGATGGTGTAATATTATATATGTAATATATATATATATATATTATATATAATATTAATATAATATATATTTGGGTGGGCCACTTCCACTTGGACCCACCATGATTTATGTATTTCATCCACCGTCCATTCCAGGACGGTGGGACCTACCCTGATGTATCTGTTCTGTCCTCGTCGTCCATTGTATGGATGTGGGACCCACCATTATGTAAGTGTTTTATTCATGTCATCCGGTCCACGTGCGTGGGCCCCACACCATTGTGGGATGCATCCACACCGCCCATCCAGTTTTCCAAATCATTTTAGGGTCGGGACCAACGGCCAGCGTGCGGGTCAGCAGACAGCAGGCCCACCACTGATGTATGTTTCATCCACGACCATCTATTTGTGCATGCTGCTGGAGTGTTGCACAGCAGCTGCAGGGCCACCTGACGTGTGCTTTGATCTACCACCGTTCAGTGGAAGGTCTGTGGGATCTATCATGATTTATGTATTTTATATAGGTCGTCTAGATTGTATGTGACCCACCTCTGTGTGTGTGTGTGTGTAATATTAATAAATTAATATAATATTTGGTGGGCCTTACGTAGGAACCACCTGATGGAAGTGGATTGGATGGTCCACCACCACACCACGTCAGCCAGCTATGTAGGCCAGCCGTGATGTATTTGTTCTCCATGTCGTTCATCTAATCATCCAGGCTGTCTGTCGTGGCCCTCCATGATTTATGAATTTTATCGACTCCATCCATTTGTCTAGGACTGTGGACCTACCTTTATGATGTGTTGTATTCGCACTGTCTGTCCATTTTGATGGACATGTGGTTCGCCTTGATATATGATTTCATCCACGTCGTCTAGGGACGGGGGACCACCATGATGTATGTTTTATCCACACTGTCCATGGGACGTGTGACCCACCATGATGTATTTATTTTATTTCCATGTCGTCCATCAGCATTTTATCAACACCTTCCATCCCTTTGGTGAGCCGTCTTAGGTGGGCCACGTGCGTGGACCCCACCCTGATGTATGTAAATCATCCAAACCGTCCATCCATTTGATCAACTCGTCCTAGGGCTTGAGATAAAAAAAAAGAAGATGGATCCAGTTATCAGGTGGACCACATTACAGAGAACAACGGGTTTGAACGTCCACCATGGAAACCCCCTCGGGTTACAGAGTTTTGGACTAATATGATATTTGTTTTCCCCCTAAATTCAGGTCTTTGTGACCTTATGAACAGATTAGATAGGAAATAAACCCCATGGTGGGGCCCACTGGAATTCAACAGTGGAAATCATTCTCCACTGTTATTTGTGATGTGATCCAATTGACCTTTTGATCACTATCACCACTGTTATTTGTGGTATGGTCCAGATGATCTTTTGATATGATTCACTGTTTGGATAATGCTCTAAAATGATCTCTATAGACGGGTGAATGGTGTAGTTGTTGTGGCCCATTTGATATCGCCCGTTGAATGTATTTAGGGCCCATGGGTTGAAGCCCATTGTGATGAATTTGGAGCCCATAGATTGTGGCCCGATGTGATGTATCTATGGTCCATGTGTCGTGGCCCATTGTGATGTATTTGAGGCCCACGTATGAGGCCCATGGTGATGTATATTAGGCCCTTGTGTGAGGCAATGGGCCCACTATGATGTTTGGCTCTATGTGGGCCACTCCTTGGGAGCAATGTTCGTTAAATGTTCACATTGACGGGCGATGATGGTTAGATGTCCACATTGTGACCTTTTCTTAGGCCGATTCTGATTTGTCGAGGCCAATTTTAATTTGTTAAGGCCGATTATATAAGCCAATTTCGATTGTTGAGGCCAAGTATCGAGGCCGATTTCAATTGTCGAGGCCGATTCTGATTTGTCGAGGCCGATTGTATAGGCCAATTCCGATTGTCGAGGCCGATTTCAATTTGTCGAGGCTAATTCTGATTGTCGAGGCCGAGTATCGAGGTTGATTCCGATTGTTGAAGCCGATTCTGATTTGTCGAGGCCGATTCCGATTGTCGAGGCCAATTCCAATTGTCGAGGCCGATTATCGAGGCCTATTTCGATTGTTGAGGCCGATTTCGATTGTTGAGACCGATAGTCGAGACCCATATGATGTATTTGTGGCCCGCAGTTGAGGCCCATTGTGATGTGTATTCGGCCTGTGTTTGAGGCCCAATGTGATGTATATGCGGCCCATATTTGAAGCCCATTATGATGTGTATTTAGCCCGTGTTTAAGGCCTAATGTGATGTATATTAGGCCTAGGTGATAAGGCTCATTGCGATGCATTTGAGGGTTGGCGATGGAGTCTATTGTTATGTATATTAAGCCCATGGGAGAGGCCCATCGTGATGTGTATTAAGCCCTTGAGTGGGGCCTATGGTATTGTATATTTGGCCCTTGTGCGAGACCATGGGTCCACTATATGTTAGGCTCTGTGTGGGTCATTCCTTGGGGGCAATGTTGGTTAAATGTTCATGTTGTCGAGGTCGATTCTGGTTATTGATACCGATTATGAGTATGTGACAGCATAACATCATGATACATGCCTATACGCATCATCTGTATGTTTGTTATGAGATGTGGTTGACCATTGCATATGTCATTGGACAGGTTGTTATGAGACTCCCTGATAGGCGGAGGTTATCTCACATGAGGGCACGGTATGCGCAGGATTGATGCATGACTGGATTATATGACTCATGTATATTGTATTGTGTGATGTGATTATTGTACGTCCTAGCGACATCAGGGTCGTAGCCTCCACAGGCATATCGTAGATGGTTAAAAGGGACAACAGAAATATGTTATTAGCATCGGGCTGCCATAGATGGCCCTGGGTGAAAATCCTTAAACCTCCGAGCCAGGAAATACCCCAACATCGAGACTGAGTGGATATATGAGCGCCCGAGTGCCGAATACCAGGAGGCTGCGTCTCCCACTTTTTCATGGTCGGTTAGGAGGGGGTGTGGCCTTACCCGCCCGAGGGTAGGGCGCATAAATAGGTTAAGTTTGACCAGCTCGTAAATGGGTCCACTATCGATGTGCCGGGTAGATATTGGCTGACTACTGGCCAGGCTGATGATGAGGTCTCTTCCACTTGCATAGTCATGCGTCAGTGGGCGGCAGTTGCATGTAGAGTGTACTAGACCCTGGTGATGATCTCAGAGAGGAACCGTACTGATATGTGGACTTATTAAGCAGGAGTTGCATAATTATTCATTCATTCACTATCCACTCGGGCTGGTGGTGCGCAACTATGTGTTACGTGTACCTTTACAATGGCCAGGATTTTGGTTGGGGCGCGCGACTAACCTGAGATCAGGAGTTTACCACATTGAGTCTGACTATCCAAATTTAGGTACGAGACTGGTTTGGATAGAAGTTCCTTGTGATGGACCCCATAGCCCGCGATACTACGTACTATCATCCTGACTCCACACTTCAGTATGGTCATTCCATTCGCACCGCATATTGCATTACATCTGCAACGTATGACATTTTGGGTTACTGTGTTTCTGCATTTATATGGTCTAGATATGACTGACGGTATTTGTGAACTCATCAGGAATTGTATATTGCATTGCATCCTCGGCATCTGATAATTGGCTCTTTATGGCTCCTCATTTGTATAACTGATCTATATGCGTACTCTGATACTGTTTGATTCATGATTTTGTCAGTATTTCTCATATTGTATGATTATGGCATTGTATTGTATACTTGGCACTTACCTTGTACACACACTTTTACCATCCTTTAAGCTTTCTATAAGCTTATGCACGATAAATGCGTGCAAGTGATGTTAGGTTGCAGCGGTATGGAGCTTAGATCATGTAGCTGACTTCTGGAACTTTGATTTTGACATATGTATTTTCCTTTCAGCATTGTATTCAAATGTTATATTAATGGACAGTGATGATGATTTTGCCTTTGTGATTTGGGTAAACTTGTGGTTATGCTTAGTACAAGTAAATGTACATTAGGAGAATCTTCCTTGTAGGATCCCAGGATCGGAATTTGGCGTATGGACGCTGGGAGACAAGAATGGGGTACTAAGGAGGTTGTCGGCACCGGATTCAGCGATCTGAAATTTTGTGAGCCCGGTTTCCAAGTTTGGGGCGTGACACCGACCAACTCCCAAAGAGTGTAACAGCCGAAGATAACTCGCCAAACATTAGGGTTCAGCTGGCCTGAGGTGACTCTAAGGCAATGAAGTACCTCTCTCACCACAACATGGAGAGGTAAGCGAAGACTGTAAGAGAAGAACATTGGATATAGGGCAACCTCCTTATGGAAGGTCGGCTAGGGACTTCTCCGGCTCAGGAAAGTCGAAGCCCCACCGAGTTGGGAATCATGTACTCGGACCTAAGGGCCTACAAGTCAAGCGCCCTCAACCTGGACGAAAAAATACTGATCATATCTCTAGAAGACAATGAGGCTAGCTTAGCTTGGCCCGAGGAGGTCGCCTAAGTTCATGGTACCACCCTTGATTGTGGTTCTTCCTCGGGTGAAGGGATATGTTCCCGAGGCTCAAACTCTACAGATAGTACGGACCTGGAATCGAAGCTACTGCTGATTGACTCCTCCTGAAATGGGCCGGAGATAGTGGCCACCCTAGAGTCCTCCCTAGAAGACAGAAAGAAAAAAGGTGAAAGAGTAAAAGAAGAGGAAGGGAGATAGGCTATAACGTACTGGAAAAAGCTCTCGCAGGGGAACTTCGAATTGGCAGACGCCATGGAGAGAAGACTGTTAGGCTGAGGTGAAGACTGGAGGCTGGTCAGCTTAGGCTTTACAAAATAAATGAATGAATATAAGGGGGATCAAAGTATTTATAAAACTCCCTTGAGAGTGCATTTACTCATGCATAGTGCCACATGTCAACACGAAAGCTCGAGGAGACGCTTTGACTGATGTTCCCTTCCACGTAAAAGCAAGGGATTCGTTCGAGCAAAAGCGTGAAGGCCCAAGTGACAATTGTCAAACTATGATTCGTCCAATATCGAAACAGTGATATAACATTAATGCACGCCCCCTCGTATCCCGCAACAGTAATCATGCCTTTTCTATTTCTGCATTAGGCATCAATTTTTTAGCTCTTGCCTTCACCAGCAAATGACAGACCCATGTTCAATTTAAATTTTAAAAAAGAATCAAGCTGCTTGAAAGTTAAATTTTGATTTACACACTTTCAAACTAGTTTAGCCTCTTCTCCTGAGGATGTGCAAGTCGAACTCAGAAGTTGGGGGCAACTGTTGTGGGAAATACCAAACCGATCCACTATATGGGAAGGATAACTAACCACGAGAGAGATTTCTTAAAGCCAAAGCCACTAGAAGACCGGGACATGTTTTTATTTCAGTTGATGGAGCACATAGCTCGGAAGATATAGCAAGTGACTCTCCCGATGAAGAGATGAGCCTTGAGCCGACCTCAAGCTGAGTTGTCTAAGGAGAAAGCTCGGTGGGGGATAATTATATCTCGAGCTGACCATATTGACCATGGCTAGAGTAGGACGGGAAATGTAGAGAGAATCCCGCCTCGAACCAAAAAATGAAAGATTTAGAATGATCCTACCCGTAAATAATGCTAACTGAGGCGAGCTCAGTGATATTTTCAAGAGTAGATTCTCATCCAAATAAGGACCCTTTAATGAATCCAACGGATTCCACGGGAATATGCATCCATTGAAATAGCCTAAGGGCCCTATAAGTATTACCTCTGTAATCGAAGGGAGGTAAGTGAACAAACCCAAGCTCAAGCCTTTAATCCAAGTCTACCAGTTTGACTTAGGCATCAGAGGGTCTATGATTGTCATCAACTCCCCCCGTTGTCTACATCTTCATATTCTTTGTAGGTCCATCAGTGGGTACACCTTTGCAATTGAACACATCTATTCGACCATATTCTGCTGATAAAAAAGATCACAGATGATTATGTAATAGTAATGATGCACATAAGACTTGCTAATGCACGAGATTGAATTGGCGATCGAATTTGATTATAAACTATTTTTTAAGAAATATTTATATGTTAATATTTTCAACAAGCTTTGATCAATTAAGTTTATAAAGATAAAATTTAGTTCAATCTCATAAGTATATAAGTAAGCGTCACAACCAAAGCATTAGAATTTATGCCCTTACAAATAAGAAATCACCATATCTGATTGAGTTTGATTAATTAGCAGAGTAGGGCAAGCAATTGAAGATTAGGACATCATTTTTATTTCACTTATAGGCTCGGTGTAATGTCACTCCCCTATAAAGGACTAAAGTTTCACCAGTCTTACAAATGATTCTACTTGAATAGTATAGATTATCTTATAATTAAAAGGGAGTATAATAATTTGATTCACTACATTACCATCATAATTTAAGAGACACTATCATTAGTCACGAATTGAGATTTTCATATGGCGAAGGGATATAAATATATGTGTAAATCTTTTGTTTGAGATACTTCTCTCTTTACTCTCATGCCCCCAACTAAGAAGAATTTTATTCCTTCTTGTGAATTTCAGTTTACCAAATATACATATTCATAATGTTTTAATTTATGCACGTTTGATTTTTATTTTTTTTTAAAGTCTCAAGCCGGGGTTTAAATGTACCGTACCCAACCCAACCCAACCCAATTAAAAAACAAAACAAAGACAAATAACATGAATGATTTCTTTATATATGCATGCATCCATTTATTAAGTGGCTCGATGCATGCCCTTAGGTTTTGTTTGGTGAACGCTTAATAATATATTAATTATGTCTTAGTTGAGGGCGATATCTGTAGTCGATAATAACTATTAATATGAACTCATTCTGCATTAGAGATCAAGGTCAAGATCTCCAATACATAATTAACATTAACTAAAACAATATCAACTTACCTTTACACATATACCAAATAGGCTCTTAGCTCTATGTTCCATTCTTAAAATTGAATTGACTCATGGTGGGTTGGGTTGAGTTGGGTCAACATCAACCCTATAATTAAACGGTTTAGAGCAGGTCGAGCTTGGGTTTAAGTGGATCAAGTCATTATTCGACAACCCCAAGTGTAGGGTTACGAAATAGTATATACTTGGGAGTCTGAGGGTCGATCCACATGGACTTAATTTAGGTTCAAACACTACTAGATCTAACTTAAGACTAAAACTAAGGTTTCCAGCAAAAATTAAAAGGATTGAAAATAATGATAAATTCAACTAAGGAACCAAGGATTCCCAATTGATAGAATTAAGATACTTAATTTACTTATTCAACTTGATAGCTCGACTGGAATTGAATAAGGACACCTTCTAGTTGGAAGATAAAATAGTTAATTCAAATATAATTCACCAATATAATATATAAATCTTAATCGAACTAATTTTCTCATGAAGAACAAAGTAATTAATCGCAGGGAATTCCGAGCATCTATTGTACATGTAGTTCAAAATAGATCAATGAATTTTGCAAATCATCACTTTCCCAAAAACTAGCTAATTGATTGTAAATAATTCTAAACATCCATTGTGCCCAGAATCGACAATGAATTAAAGGATCACACACTTCAATAATAATTTAAACCAACTCAATTAATAATTCATCGTTCAAACTAATGTATTGAATAAAATAAACTAAATCATCATAAATCGATTAAAAGGTTCACCCCTTAGCTTTAGTTAAGAGATTAGCTGAACATAGCCATATTTAAAATAGAAAAACATAAAAAACTAAAAATCGAAGAACGAAGAAGAAGGAAGATATTGTTGGCTCTCCACAGTCTCTCTCTCTCTCTCTCTCTCTCTCTCTCTCCCCCCCCCCCCCCCCTCCCCTCTCAAGCCTTAGGATGTGTTTGGATCGTAAAAAAAGGCTCATTTAAATATATTTTCGCAACACCAACTTTTGAAGATTCAAATTTAAGCAATCGTCTTACACGGTCAACCTTGCCAATCCACGGTTGACCCTATTATACTTCTTCAGTGCGGTTTTGATGTCCAACAAGTCAGGGTCGAACGAACTTTCCAGGGTTGACCGTACTTTATTGTTTTATTTTTTTTTCTTCATTTCTTCACTTGTTCAAGTACATTGATTTAACAATCCCTTGATCTCATTTGGTATTTCAACTTAAATATGATTGATTATTATCTCTTGGGCTATAATTCTTTATGGATAACTCCAACTTTATCTCGTTTGGGCTTTCGAACTCCTTGAATATACATAGGAGTTAGTGGAACTTCCAGTGGGGCGTAAAGCGATTGACTGTGAGTGAATTTACAAGAAAAAACTGGATAAATACAAGGCAAGATTGGTCACAAAAAGGGTATGCACATAAGGAGGGTGTTGACTTCAGTAAGATTTTTGTGCCCAATATTACCAGGGTATGCACATAAGCAGGTGTCTATCAAATTTGTATTGAAGTTGGTTGCCCAATATAACCAGGGACTAGAACAGATGGATGTGAAGATTGCTTTCCTTCATGGGAAGTTGGAGGAGTATATTTACATGAAGCAACAAGAAGGGTTCGAAGTAAAAGTGGTAAATAATAAAGTTTACGGGTTATGGAGGTTGTTATATGATATGAAACAACTGCCTAGGTAGTGCACAAAATGTTTGATACTTTTATTATGGGTCAATGATTAACAGAAGTGAATGTAATCATTGTGTCTATTATAAGACACTGAATGATGGACATTTCATCGTATTATGTATACGGCATGCTTATTACTAGCCATGGCATGTTTGAGATCGATACGTTAAAGACTTAGTTTTCAGGGACATTTGATATGAAAAATCTATGGGCTGCAAAGAAGATTCTTAGCGCGCGCGCGCACACACACACACACACCATATATATATATATATATATATTATATATATATATATATAGAGAGAGAGAGAGAGAGAGAGAGAGAGGGAGAGAGATACAGATGAGCATACTACGATTATCATAGTCGAAATTCCTTGAGAATGTATTGGTTAAGTTCGTTCTGAACAAGGCGAAAACGGTTAGCACACCCCATGTTGTTCAATTTAGACTTTTTTTCTTAACAATGTTTTACCAAATATGAATAAAAGCAAGTGATGTCTTATCTGCCCTATTGGATCAATGTTGGCAGTTTGATGTATGTCACGGTATGTACAAGACATGATATTAGATAATATTGGTATTGTGAGCAAATAAATGGCTAACCCCAGCAAGCAACATTAGGATGCAGTGAAATGGTTACTATAGTATATTTGAGGTACAATAAACTATGTCTTGATGTTTAAAAAGTTTGAGGACAAGTTGGTAGGCTATGTGGATGCCGAGTATGTAAGAAATGTGTATAATAGGAGATCGACTTCCGACTACTCGTTTGTGCTGGTAAGTTGTCACGCCCCAACTCAGAAAATGGGCTCACAAAATTCTCGATCGCCGAATCCGGTGCCGACAGCCTTCGTAGTACCCCATTCTTGGATCCTAGCGCCCATACGCTAGATTCTGATCCTAGGATCCTACAAGGGGGATTTTCAGTATGATTTTTTTTTTGTAATTGAGCATAACCACAAGCATAACCAAGTCACAAAACAACATCACCACATATCCATTATATTAAAAACTTTTTTAAGTACAATAGAGAAAGGGAAATACAGGATGATCAAAAGCTCCAAAAGAATCCGACACACGCTACTGCCTCAGCGCTGCTGCTGTCCAACGCTACCTGCACGCAACGGTCGTGCATAAGCTTACAAAAGCTTAGAGGGTGGTGTAAGTGTGTGCATAAGGCAAGCGCTAAGTGTACAATATCAGAGTAATGCGAAAATATGCGGTAAGTCCATGAATGCTATCAGCTGTACCAAAGTTATGTAATGCAAGACATGAATGCTATAGGCCATACCAAGGTCATGCGATACGAGGCCTATGTAGCCAAATGTCATATGCGAGATGCAATACAAGCATGTCAGTACTCATCAAGTACACATATCAGTACAGTTCCTTTCTGGATATCACCGAGGTCTAATACACCTCACACTGACTGCCTCCTCCCTAGCTGCACAGTTAAGCAAGTGGAAGAGACCACACTATCTGCCTGACCAGTAGTCTGTGAATACCTACCTGACTCATTGATAGCGGACTCATTTGCGAGCTGATCAAACTCAGCCAAGCTTATAGTCCTCTCACTCGAGCGGATAAGGCCACACCCCTTCCAACCGACCACGACACAGTGGGAGATGCAACCTACTGGTATTCGGCACTCGGGCGCTCGTGTATCCACTCGGTCTAGACGTTGGAGCATCCCTTGATACCAAAAAGGTTATGAGATTTTCATCCAAGGACATCCTAAGTGCCCACAATGCTAGAGTCAATATTTTCGGTATCCGATACGACCGTCCACGATGTATCTGTGGATGCTACGGCCCTGATGTCGTTAGGGCGTGCAGTGATCAAGTCACACATATGCGAGATGCATGAGTCACACCGTACAAACATGCAGCAATCTCGCGTGTACCACGTGCTCATGTTGAGCACTCCGTCTCATATGGAGTCCCGTAATGCCTCAGTCCAATGGCTTATGCTATGATCAAACATTCCTCATATCAAGCATACATATGATGCGTATGGGCATGAATCATGGAGTTATACTAAGCATTTTATAAAGTAATGAACTATCCTTACAATGCAAATGGGCCTAGACGACCTACACATAACAAGCATGGGCCTATTAATGGACCCTAGGGAGGGTCACAATGCGGACATTTAACCAACATTGTACTTACAATGTGGACGTTAAACCAACATTGCTCCCAAGGCACGGTCCGCCATAAATATCATTACACACAAACCATGGGAAATCACACATTGCAATGGACCTATATACATCTCATTGGCCTCGACCCATAGTCCTCAGATACATCAAATGGGCCTTATATCAATCAAGTGGGCCGCATCAATGGACCTTATGTACCTTGCAATGGGCCATATCCCATGGGCCTTTGAAAACATCACAATGGGCCTCGTAACATGGCCTCATAAACATCAAAGTGGGCCTCGACAACGGGCCACAAGTACATTGAATGAGCCTAATCACATGGGCCTTATGTACATCAGGGTGGGCCTCAACAATGGGCCACAAAGACATAAGATGAGCCCACATTACATGGGCCTTATGTATGTCAAATGGGCCACAACAATGGGCCACACTCGAATACAAGTGGTGATAATGATTTCCACCATTAAAATTCCTAAGGCCCACGATAAGATGTGTTTCCCATCCAACCTATGGTGATAGATGAAGTGGAAATAAATTTCAACTTAATGGGAGACTACTATGGCCCTTAAAGATTTTTTTTTGAACCGTGGGCGTCATTGACCACTACTTTAAATGGTGGGTCCACTTAAACTTTAGATCTGCCTCATTCTTTAGCTCATGCAATAAAATGAGCTTTCAAAATTGGATGGACGACTTGGATGCAGTACATGCATCATGGTGGGTCCCACCATCCACACCTGGACGGTGTGAAAAAAAACAAAATCATGGGGGGTTCCACCGTCCACAGTAGTGGACGGTGTGGTTAAACACATACACCATGGTGGGCTTCCACTGTCCGCCTGGACGGTGTGTATAAAACACAAACATCACTGTGGGCACCACCGTCCGCCTGGACGATGGTAATACAACACATACATCACTGTGGGCTCCACGTGGGGCCCACCATAACGTTTATGTGACATCCAAACCGTTGGTAAGGTCACACGGACCTGAATGAGGAAGAAAAACAAATATCATATAAATCCAAAACTTCTGTGAACCCAAAAGTGGGTTTCAATGGCAGCCACTCAATCACACTGTTTCCAATGATGTGGGCCACCTGAGCGTTGGATGTGGCTGGAATTTGGAAGGGGCCCACTTCAGGGAGTGGTCCACCTCATGAACGGATTGGATGTCATAAATACATCATAGTGGGGCCCACGGCTGGAGCTATGGATCCCTGCCCACTGTCCGCCCGTACATGCATGCAGCAGGCGCTGCCTGCCTTCTGGCAGCAACAGCGTCAGCTGCATGTATATTTATTTATTATTATTTTTTTTGAAACGCGAAATCTCACGATTTTTTGTGTGTGCGGACCGCATCAGCCGAATCCACCCCAGCCACTAGTTTCCATGGCCTAAGATGGACCAAACAAGTCCAATATCGGATATTTTTCGGTGTATAGGACTATCAAGGTAGATTTCAACGGTAAAGACATTGTTTTCAATGTTATGGCCCACCAGATACTCGGATCAACCTCATTTTTCGGCTCAACGCCTAAAATGAGTTGGTAAATAGGATGGACGGCTTGGATCGAATCCATATATCAAGGTGGGGCCTATATGTGTGGGCCACCAAGAAGCTTGTAAACCAAGCTTGTATTTGTGTTTTCCAGTGATGTCCAGCGTCCGTGGACGCTGGACGGGTTCTCACAACACATGCATGGAGGTGGGCTTTGCTCAAGTGGGCCACCTCATGAAGGATGGTGTGGGTACAACACATATAGGGGGGGTCCATCCAAGTGGGCCATATAGCCATATCATTACATGAAAGGAAAAGGGGGGGGGGGAGAGAGAGAGAGAGAGAGAGAGAGAATGAGAGAGAGAGAGAGAGAGAGACGGGACACATGTGATGGAGGGGCCCCAACACTATGGGCCCTCCCTTGCGATCAATCGTACATCAAGTGGGTCTCATTACTCGTGGGCCCATCAAATTGAAAATCAATGGTGGAGATCCTTTCTCCACCAAAATGGAAGGTCTAGATGACCATATTCATGTAAGAAAATAAACATCACGATGGGGTCCATGGAGAATGGCCCCATCATGGAATGATCATGAAGATCAAGGTGGGCCATCGGCCACATCTTAGGGTCCCAAGTGAGATCCATACCATTGATCGGTAGGCCTCACTTGGTCCATCATAAAAAAACATGAAAGGTTTAGCTTAACAAGCACCCACCGTTGATCTTCTTGGTCCGTTGGAACGCCTATCTCCCTGTACTTCTCTTTGATGGTGGAAGATGAGAAATGGATGGCTAGGATGGAGGATCTTGGGATGGGAAAGTGGGCCACAAAAATCACTTTTCTCTCACTTAAAAAGTCATGGACGTGTGGTGCTCTTGCTTGGATTGGTTGCTTGGAAAATGTGGAGGGAAAGAGAGAGGTTGTAAGGAGAGGTGATGGGAGATGGGTGATGGATGTAAGTGATGGGTGAGGTGATGGATTGGTTGACTTTGGTGGTTGATTTACTTGTGGAGAAAGGAAGCATGGGGGTGTTTTGTACTTAACATGAGGGGTGATTGATGAGATTGATTTGACATGTTGTAGAGATTCTCTTGGGATTACAAAATACGCGGCGTTTTCTTTGAAATAAACGCCGACTCACATCTCTTAGCCAGGGTATCGGATCAGTGCGTGAGACGCGGCACCGGAACCACGGCGACGGTGCGGTTGCAATGGTACAAGTCTCGGATTAAGCCGATATGAATTTACAGGATATGACTTAAGGTCGTGCGTAAATGTCGATTATCAGTCGCTGGTTACCGGAATTTGACCGAGAGGATCGCAGGAGTCGACGGAGCAGTATAAACTAGGATACGGGTTTTACATAGGTGGAGCGATTAGTTAGATGTTGAAGCTTCAGTGTGTGGTGGCTCTTTCCACAACCAAAGTAGAATATATGATGGTGACGAAAGCATTCAAATAAGGTGTTTAGTTGAGAGGGATGATAAATCAAATTCAGATTTAGCAATAAGCCATGTCAGTAAATTGTGATAGTGAAAGCGTTGTCAATTTGACGAGAAACTCAGTTTACTATTCTTGTAGTAAACATATTAATGTTCGTCATTATTTTATCCAATATGTGCTTGAGGAAGGTGAAGTTACTCTTAAGAAAATCCACACAAGCGTGAATTTAGCGGACATACTTACGAATGTGGTTCATATAGAGAAGTTCAAGTTCCGTACAACTTATCTAAAGTTAATGATGGTTCGATGAAGGTGGAGTGTGCACAAAAAGAGATGACGATGATGGAGTTATGATGGAAGCAATTAGAGACAGAGCTCGGAGTTATGGTTCGTGATAATTGAAGGCATGGTGGAGATTATTGTTATATATCTTTAATTTGTCTATAATATGGGTCTATCAAACCACTCAATCCCATTGATTAGGTGTCAATCCCATCAACAACCCACTCAATCATATCGAGAAAATCCTATTTTTTTGCCTTTACTCGCTAGATAGTTTTTGGCCCAAACTGATTTGATCGAAGGTGGCTTCGATCACATTGATGGGTCATTAATGGCACTCGATCTAATTGAACCCATCAATGGCATTTGATCTGATTGAACCTCCCATCAATTGACTTGTGTAGTTTTGTATAATTTTTGGGTTTTGTTTCCTAATTCGGTTTTAATCTTCTTTAAAGGCTTGTAATCGAGTATTAGGGTATTGAAAACATGCTTTGAGATTTTAGCGAGCAATGTTCGATCAATGCTATGGTTTTTCTTTTTAGTTTTTGAGGTGTATTCTCGGATCAATAAGCTCTTCCATCTTTTGTAACATTGATTATCATAGTGGATTCATTGTCGCTTTGTGCCGTAATTTTTTTCCCACATGGATTTTTCTACGTAAAAGCTTGTGTTCTCTGTGTGCTTGGTTTATTTGATCTCTTCTTACTGTTTTACGCTAACTCGAGGTTGCTTTTGCACGTCCCCTCAACAAAGTACTCATATAAAAAATAATGCTCATTGCAACTATGTGTGCCACTTGATGATTTTATTCGTCAATCTAATCCTTTTAAAACATGATCTTTTACAAGCAACTGGTCATGACGTTCAATTTTATCGAACATAGCAAAAGTGAAATGAGGACATTAGAAAAAGAGGAACTTTTTGAATGTCCCCTAACTATTTTCTTCTACTCCAATGCTTTGATAACAAACATCACCTTCCCCTCTCAAATTTTTCACTTTCACAACACTCTTATATTTATTAGTATTTTCCAGTAGATTAACATCTAAGTCAACACTCTCTCATAGATCTCATCCTTTGAGACGGCCTTTCAAAGTCCTTAATAATATTAAAGGCATGTTGAAGGATGTTAATTTGTTAAAAAATAATATGATTATAAATTCAAGCTTTAACGAGCTTATATATAGATGCGTTTAAGGTTGAGTGTATTAAAAAAAAAATAGAATTTTAGAAACTGACAATTATAAGAAGCAATTGCTAAATGCATGACCACTGTTATGGGTAAAAATAGACCAACTAGACAACTAGAATTGTATGAAAATAATACAAGGCCAATAGCTCGAAAAGGAGGTCGTGACCGAGATCGGCCTTGAACATCGAGCATGATCCCCGCAATCCATCCGAACACCAACTACAAGCAGTGATCTCGGCTCTGGCTAACATCTCACTATTGCGACCAAAGAACGGCTATAAGTATCGACTCGACCTCGAAGATACGCACCGACTACAATTAACAGTTCAGCTCGGTCTGCAAGACCTCGGCCAACACGACTTAGAGATCGGCGTCGGCTGGGGATCATGACCTCCTCGGAAGCCGACCACCAGGAGATCACCTTAATATACAAGGGGGACTAATTCCCTGAGATCTTCGCCAAGAATCGTGCTGAGGATAACGCCTTATATCTTGGGGACAATTCATTGCATGATACGTGACCATATGACAGATTCACTGCCATATATGTAACAAACATCACAAGAATAAAAATAAGAACCCCACTTGTGGCAAAAGGTATGCACAAAAACCCTAATTCGACTAGACCTAAAGTGCATGTTCTAACTTCGGCATCGGAGGGTCCCCTATTATGGCCAGGGCCTCCATTGTTGTGTGGTTTTGTAAGCACACGACAGTCTAGCGGGGACGATCAGATATCAACATCAACAGTTTAGCGCCATCTGTGGAAAATGACAATTAAGTCATTCCAAACTCGCATGTTGTCTTCATCTGCTTTACAATGGCAAAAGGGAGGAAGAGAGCCTTGACCACCATTGCCACACAAACCCCTGCAGCAGAAGAGCAACATGTTGATCCCAGGATCCTCCTTCGCAATATCAAACCAATTCTACTCTTGTGGCGCCGACATAGAAGTCTCATAATCGGGGAGGACAGGTTGTTACCTGGGAAAACCAGGTCAAGGCCTTGACCGGCAACATGAACCGCATAATGGGGATACTGGAAAGGCAGAATCCACCTCCTGACCATGAAGGAGAAGTACCCACATCAACCGAACACTCTAGACCTCCTCAAGCACCTGTTGACTCACACAAAGTCAAGCAACGACTGGGGCAGCATTGCATGCGCCCACCCACACCATAAGAACCACCCCACTCGCTGACTCTGACTTACGCCACATGTTGGAGAAAAGAAGGCACAAGAATTCTTATGAGGTGATGGCTAAGAACGAGGTCCCCAGGGAGGCCGAGCTCAGAGAGATACGAGGATAAATCGGCGACATTCGACAAGCGTACCACACTCCATTCCCTACCTCAGTTGAAGCCGTGTTGGAGGAAACAATACCACTATTTACCAACGACATCATGGGATCTCCACTTCCACCGAGATTTCGAATGCAACATATTACTCCTTACTCTGAAACCAAAAATTCGGTCGAGCATCTGGAGTCCTACAGAGTGTGGATGGAATTACACGATGCATCTAGTTTGGTGATGTGTCGAGCATTCTCTCTGACCTTGTCAAGGGCGGTACAAAAGTGGTACAGGCAGCTGAAGCCAAGGTTCATTAGCTCGTTTGGGCATCTCAGCAAGACCTTTATCACACAGTTTATCGGGGGAAGGATAAAAGCAAGCCGACTACCCACCTTCTCACTGTTACTCAGAGGGAAGACGAGTTACCGAAAGACTACATTATTCGCTTCAACGAGGAGGCGATGCGGGTGGATGGTTATTTTGACTGGATAGCTCTGATAGCCATGATATCTGGCCTACGGGAGGAGAAGTTCCTCTTTTCAATTAACAAGAACCTTTCGAACACTTTAGCTGATCTCCTTAACCGAGCACAAAAGTACTCTAATGCGAAGGAGCTCTTCAGCTCGCAAAAAGCTACTTAGAGTGCTAGGAGCTTGGCTAAGGAAAAAAAACGTAAAGAGGAGCAGGCACCCACTATCAGTTGTAAGAAGAGAAGAGACAACAACCCGAGTAGAAGTCAACGCTTGATCTGATGGCCGGAGAGCAGGTTTCGCTCTTACACTCTGCTAAACGTGACTCCTGAGCAAGTCCTCATGGAGGTTCGTGACAAACGGATCCTGAAATGGCTGAGCAGGATGAAAGCTGACATCGACAAAAGGGATAAATGGAAGTATTGACACTTCCACCATGATCACGGCCACAACACTGCCGACTGTTCCAATCTCAAGGAAGATATTGAGTCCCTCATCCGTAGCGGACATCTACGGGAGAACGTCCACAGGAGAAGGGATGAGAGACCAGACAAGAGAGACGGGTAACAAGGCGACAGAAACGATAATGAAGTAATAGACGAGATCCACACAGTAATCGGAGTACCCGCATGAGGTGGGGACTCAAATAGAGCTCACATGGCTCATGCTTGGAGCATTAATAGTAGTAGCTCAGAGCATCACATTAATCTCACAAGTAAGGCTATGAAGGAGCAGAAGTTGATTCCCTGCCGCCTGACCTTTGTCGAGGAGGACGCCCGAGGAATCCACCACTCACATGATGATGCCTTAGTAGTGACCATGACAATGACCAACCACAAAGTGCACCGTATATTGGTGGACACCGGCAACTCAACCGACATCCTTTTTGCTGCTGCTTTTAACAAGATGGGGATCGGGAGATCTCGACTACTTCCCGTCCGAACTCCCTTGCTTGGGTTTGCAAGAGAGAATGTAACTTCTAAATGAAGTATACTACTGCCCGTGACCGCAAGAGAGGGTCACGATCAAACTACCGTGATGATTGACTTCCTGATAGTTGAATGTCCCTCTCTGCCTACAATATCATTTTGGGATGACCATCCTTCAACGCCATGAGAGCAGCAGTGTCAACCTACCATCTTGTCATGAATTTTTTGATTGAGCATGATGTCGGACAGGTCAGAGGTGATCAACATGAAGCCCGACAGTGCTAACAACAGACAATGACAATCACATCTCTCGACCCCCGAGAATAATCAGCTGAAAGAGGGTCTCCTGTGGAAAATTGGTTGTACCCCTTCGCGAGACCAACCCGACCCGCACAATTCAGGTCGGTTCGTTGCTAACCCCGGGTCAGAAAGGAGATCGTCAGCATACTGAAGCGACATGTTGACATCTTCGCATGGTCCCACCAATACATGCCCGGTATCAAACCAGAGGTGATGGTTTACAAGTTGAACGTTAACCCCAACCACCGACCATGAGGCATAAATGATGAACATTTGAACTATAACGATATGTCATCATTGGAGACGAGGTTGACAAGCTCCATGAGGTCAGATTCATTGAAGAATTCTACTACCCCAACTGGATAACAAATGTCGTGTCGGTGAAGAAATCAAATGGAAAGTGGCGAGTGTGCGTTGACTACACGGACCCGAATAAGGTGTGCCCTAAAGACAATTTCCCTCTTTCAAGGATCGACTAGTTGACTAAGAGCATGACAAGGCACGAGCTCCTCGGCTTCATGGATGCCTACTCAGGTTACAACCAAATCGTCATGCATGTGCATAACAAGCAGAAAATGACTTTCATCAGCAACAAAGGGCTCTATTGTTACAAGGTCATGCCTTTCGGGTTGAAGAGCACTAGAGAGACGTACCAACGACTTGTCAACAAGATATTAGTTAAATAGATCAGACACTCTATGGAAGTCTATGTTGACGACATGCTAGTCAAGAGCATCAGGGTGGAAAACCACGTGGCTAACCTCGAAGAGATGTTCACCATCTTGAGGAAGTACTAGATGAAGTTAAACCTGAGCAAATGTGTCATCGGAGTAAGCTCGGGAAAGTTCATGTAACGCCTCGAATTTCAGGGGCCGAGTAAATACTCGACTCCCGATATCCCGAGTACCACTTATGCTTTGCGGAAGCATAATTCTACAGTTCATTTCACCTAACATTTGAGCAGTTCATATAATTAAAATATAAAATACGATGTACTCTGAAATAAACGTAAATTTTAACTCAAGTAAATCAGTTAACAAGTAAAATATGTCCATCCAGAGTATGGGACTACAACTGAGAAAAATTTATAATTCCAAAAATACAAAATGTGTCGACTCTAAAATTTCATCGACGTCCTGTAAGTGTCTGACATTGGCCACCCGACAACTGAAAGTACGAGGACTCCTCTTTTGAGTCTTTATGCGCTTCCTCCAACGCATCAGACTCCATAGTACCTGCATCTATAACAGTGTTTGGTTTGTGTTTTAAAATACCATCCCAGAGTGGGAGTGAATAATCAACTCAGTAGTTTCATTAACTCTAAGTTACGCATGTTATCAATCCCACTAGCACAAGTAATGATAAAACAACTTAAACACTCAGTTCATAAATACTCTTATTAATGCACATGTATGCTATATGAGATGATGCGAACCCTCACAATCTAACACTCCCTCATAAGTGACTCCGAAACCAGATTCACAAATGCCAACACTCCCTTAACACATGACCACAACTCCCAAGTCGCCACAGCCTAAACTAATGTAATACGATGAATGTTCGTGTTAGCTGAGTGAATTAATTAAGTCTATTCATCCAACAAAATTGAGGAAGTTAGAATACCTCCATATAATCAATGACTTTATATAGATTGTTAGGCCTATGGTGGTCGTAGCGGCTCTGTATCTGCGATCCTTGATCCATATTAGGGTTTACTATCCAGACGACAACTCTCCAATCAATGTGAAGCTAACACTAACCCAACCAACTGGCCCGACTGATCACTCAAGACCTGGACGACACAGGTCGGATTCATAGGGTTAGGCCACCCATTGATGGGTGGAGGGCGCCCACAAATGATGTAAGGGTCGTCACCCAAACGCAATTGTGGAGCAGTTGCGACATCATTTCAATTTGATATACTGGGCTCTCAGCCTCCTTGATTACTCATTGGTCACTACGGGTAGGCTCATCATCCCAGCGTAGGCTGACAGTACGGACACGGTGTCCCATACCACTATGCCCGACTTTTAAGACTTAGGGATCGTATCACTAATGGTTATTAATAGGCCTCTCATGGGTATTGGGTGCTCCAAATTCAGGCAGGCGTGATCATATACGGTAGACACACATGATTGGTTGACTTATTAGGATAGTTCAGTTAACTTGGGCAAACTTTGGCGTAACTGACATTGGGCATAAGCATCCCGTGTAGTCCGACTACTGTCGGTTATCCGCGTTCGGCACGGATCAATCGGACTAGTCTGGGGCGAACAAACTAAATAGGGCTGCCCTCGTAAATTTATGGTTTGTCGACTAACCCGATTAACTAAATAGCTACAATAAATCAATATACTTGATAAATTAATTATCACAACTACATGAAAGAGTACAAAACAACAAATCAGGAAAATTCTACTTGACTTGGGCATTTTATTGAACATGCGGGCATACTACCCAAATCATCGCAATTTAAATGTGTTAAGACAATATTAGACACATATGTAGGAGAATAATACGAAGCATGAACGTGAAATTTAAGCAATTTCACCATATTCTAGCATGCACTCAGATGTTCATGATACATTACACAAAAATTAAATTTTATGAAGGGCAATCAATCGAACGATTGCACACTGGTTAGCATGCAACTATTAATTCATTACATAAACCATTAATTGCGACATGGGTTCAATAATTGACAACCTAAGGGTAATGGTCTACACCTCTGAGAAGAAATCTTCGATTTTAAGCTCCTAGGGTTAGGGATTTGGGGAAAATCGTCAATTCCTAAATCAAAATTAAGAAAAATACTATTAATTATTAGAAATCTACACTAGGTTTCTTAATTGAAGGGTAATATACAATTATTATCTCCGATTCTTAGCATGGGTGAATTTGATGAAGGTTTGGTAGTAGCCAAAGGTTTAGTTGAAGAAATACCAACCGTACAAGCATCAAGATTTCCCTCACACGCACACACACACACTCTCTCTCTCTCTTTCTCTCCCTTCTCTTTTTATTAATTTTCTCTCCATCTTTCTCTTTCTCTTTCTCTTCTCCTTCACCCAAGCTAGGGCATGAAATTCATATGGGAGAAGGGAATGCCCAAATGAAGGTCTTATATAGTTTCAGAAATTGTGCAAATGGCCCTAAGGGCTAGATTTTCATTATACTAGCTTATAAGAGGGTGTTTTTAACATTTAGGGCCCACTGTGGGGTGTAAGAGTTTATATACACTATAGGATAATTAGGCCTAATGATGCGCCGATTGATGTATATAATCAGAAGTCTGTTCGACGGTCACCGATAGTCGATCGGGGCCACAACTATATGAATATGTGTGAGAAAATATCTTTAGTCGGTACCCCAACTTTGGTTACGATCTAACGGTCGGAAAGTCACAACTTCACAAAAGAGTAAAAGGTTTATTTTATTTAAGTTTCAGGTTTTAGCCCTGAGTATTCGTGCATTTTAAGCACTCAACCTCTGGCCCAAGTTGCGCAATTCTGGGTACTATCTTGATTCGCCACCCGCGATGGACGTCAAGCCCACTAAGACGAATGTCTTTCTATACCCTCAGGTTTAGTGGCCCACTAATGAGCGGTCCATAACTTATTCGGATAATCAGGGCATTTCTAGAATGAACGAGTAGGGAGATTTCTTGTGCGTAATGATTAGAGTCTGGACTAGCTAAGTTCATAGTGTGGCCTATTTGCAATTAGTGAAAATGGTGATTCAGTCATAATCACTCTAAAATATTGGTTCGTAGGCTACATGGATAATTGAGTCACTTTGGTTTGTTAATTACGATCTGATCCCTAACTTTGGGTAGATCTTTAATTTAGTTGTGGTCGTCTTGATTAGTCAATGACAGGTCGACTATATTTGGGCCATATGTGAACAAATCATGAGGCTAAACTCGATGCATAAGTCATCAGGCGGATTCGTCGACTTTCTATAGTTGATAAGTCAAATTTGTGTGGTTCTTTACTAGTACAACCCGCGTATAGGCTCACTTCGAGCATCAAAGGTCAATAAGTGACAACGTAGGTTAGTCATATTGAAATTTTTTAAGGTTTTTTTTAAAAGTCTAAAATAGTGAAAATCTAGGACATTACAGTTCATCCGCTTTCTAGTCAACCAAAGGGGAATTGAAGCAAATCCTAACAAAATCCAGGCATTGTTAAACATTAGCTCACTCAAAACAACAAAGGAGATTCAGTGTCTCACGGGCAGAGTCGTTGCCCTCAACAGGTTCGTCTCCAGAGCTATCGACAAGTATCTACCGTTCTTTCAATAATTAAGGGGTAAGGTGAAGCCGACAACTGCGAGCAAGCTTTTCAGCAGCTTAAGCATTATCTGGGTTAATCCCCACTATTTTCCAAGCCGGAGCAGGGAGAGTTACTGCTGCTCTACTTGGCTGTCTCAACCGCAATGGTTAGCTCGACCTTGATACGAGAGGTCGAAGGCAAGCAGCTTCCCGTCTACTACATCACTAAAGCATTGGTCAAAGCTGATACTAGATACCCTAATATTGAGAAGCTTACGCTAGCCTTAATCGTGTCATCGCGACGCCTCCGCCCCTACTTTCTGGCCCACACCATTGTGGTCCCGACCAATCAGCCCCTTCGTTAAGTACTTTAAAAATCCAAAGTATCTGAGAGACTGATAAAGTAGGTAACTGAGCTTGGTAAATTCGATATTGAATACCGACCCCGAACTGCTATCAAGGGCTAGGCAGTGATCAACTTTATTATTGAATTCACTATTATCAAGCCCCCGAAAGAGGCCAGAAACGAAGAAGAAATCAACCCACAAGTATGGACCCTTCACGTCGATGGGTCTTCTAATTCAAAAGGCAGTGGGGCAGGGATAATTCTTGTGGCACCCGACCAGACCTGCGCACAGTATGCCTTGAGGTTTGGGTTCCCAACATCCAACAACGTGGTGGAGTATGAAGCACTCCTCGCTGGGCTCAAGCTGACGAAAGCAATGGGAACTCAAACCCTGAAGATCAACGATGACTCCCAGCTCATCGTCAACCAAGTCGCCAACGAGTACCAAGTGAAAAGGAGAGAAAATGATCGCCTACCTCCAGAAGGTGAGAGAACTTATCAGCAAATTTAGTAGGTGTGAGTCACCTTAGTCCCCCGAGCAAAAAACTCTCGAGCAGATGCTCTGAAAAAATTAGTAGTTGTGGCAGACAATGACATCGCCAAATCAATTCCAATTAAATTCTTGGTCGAGCCTAACATCAGCCAACCTGGGCCAGAGGAAGCACTTCCTGTCATCTCAACACCGAGCTGGATGGACTCGATCATAGGCTACCCTTAACAGAATAAGCTACCCGACGATAAACTTGAAGCACGAAGGGTTTAGAGCAGAGCAGCTTGATACATCATGATAGGGGATGTCCTTTACAAAAGAGTATTCTCCTTACCGTAGCTTAGGTGCCTCCGACCTGACGAAGCCAAATATGTTTTGAGGGAGATCTATGAATGGGTCTGTTGGAATCACTCAGGTAGAAGAGCACTCAACCACAAAGTAATTTGATAAGGGTACTATTGGGCGACCATCCGTGAGGATGCCAAGCAGTATACAAGGAAGTGCGACAAATGTCAACAATTTGCTGCGATACCTTGACAGCCATCCGAGCAACTAACCCTTATGGCTGGCCCTTGGCCATCCGCCCAATGGGGAATTGACATCATAGGACCTCTACCAACGGGCAAAGGTCAGACCAAGTTCACTATCGTAGCTATCGACTACTTCGCCAAGTGAGCTGAGGCTGAGCCACTGGCCAAAATTACCGAACAGAAGATTACAGGCTTTGTCTGGAAGAGCATCATTTGCAGATATATGTGATCCTGCACATTGTTATCTTCGACAACGCGCGATTCCGGGATTTATGTGAAAGACTTGTCATTCATAATGCCTACTCATCACCTTGGCATCCCCACGCCAATGGACATGTAGAAGCAATCAATAAGATCATAAAAAATCACCTCAAGATTAAGCTCGAGAAGTCCAAAGGGGCTTAGGCCGAGGAACTACCACATGCCCTCTGGGCACACCGAATGACTGCTTGGACATAAACTGAGGAGACTCGTTTTTCCTTGGCTTTCAGCACCAAAGCCGTGGTACTGGTCGAAGTGGGACTTCCGACTGCATGCATCGAATCGTTCAACGAAAGCCAAAATACCAAGCAGATGACCCTGAGTCTGGACCTCCTCAAAGAAGTGATGGGACAAGCACAGTTGAAGATCGCTGCCTATCAACGGGTCGCCTAGTACTACAACTCCTGGGTCAAGGTGCGAATATTTTGAGTGAGGGACTTGGTCCTTCATGAAACCTTCTAGAACACCAAGGAGCCCGGCTTGGGGACATTAGGGCTGAGCTGGGAAGGAACCTCCAAGATAACAGGCACGACACGATCGGGTGCATACCGACTCAAGGATATGGATGGTCAACCCTTGCATCACCCATGGAACGTCGAACACCTGAAAATCTACTAATCTTGAGGATTCAAGGACTTCTACAGGTACGTCGACAAACGACTGATCTACTCAATAAGAGTTGGACCGACTAAGAGCAACCTCCCTTATTAAAGGGAAAAAGGTGCTCCAGATAATGATATTGTTTTCTTTCTACTGTTTCTGCGAATTATACAATAAAGAAACTTCTCCAAGTTAGGGGAAGAGAATTTCTTTTTAAAAATATTGTTATTGACTACCCGAGCTATGCGACCGACTACAGGGACTTCCCTCAGTTTAAGGGAAGAAAGTTCTTATTGCTTGGCATACAACTATGTCTACCACTATATGGTCGGCCAATCGATTCTTCCGTGCATAAACTACTATTACATAATCGATTTATCAACCCTACAATGCTTGGACTACTCGCTCCACTTTGGCTGACCTATTAAATCTACTTAGGAAAATCATACACAACATTTAAGACCAATCATTGCAAAAAAAATATATATATATTTTCATTAATGGAAAAAAGTCATTACAAGAATAAACTATTTTTTTTTTTTACAAGTATAGAAGGGGGCAAGGCTCAATCTATACTCAAAAAGGGGGCTGCTTGATGTCGGCTTAAGCAGGGGTCGGGTCTTTAGGAGGCTCCTTGACCAAGCAGTCCAGGTCAAACTCCAAGTACTTTTGCTTGACATGCTCCTGACACTACCCATAGCCAAGGCTGCAGTAAATTTCATGCTCCTCGACCCGCTACTCGGAGGTCTTATACGCCTCCACCACAACCAACTGAATTATCGGGATGGAGGCATTGACCTCAGCCAATTTGGCCTCAACCTTTGCCAACTTGGCAGTAGCCTCTGCCAACCTAGCCGCCACCTCAGCCAGCTTGGCCTCCACGCTCGCGGACTTGGCCTCTACCTCTGCCCGCTCTGCCTTAGAGGTAGATAGGTGCGACTTCAACCCATCTGACTCAGTCCACGATGCGGCTTCCTTCTACTGGGCTTTGTCAAGCTGGATTCCAAGAGTTGCTCGCTTCTCCCTAGCAACATGTAGCACCTCTTCAAGGGTTGTAGCATGTGCCACAACTGCATCCCTAGTAGCAGCGGTAGCCTTTATCTCAACAGTCTTGGCCTAAAGCTCCACCTTCATCCGATCGTATCCATGGCCGACCTCTCGGAATGATCGGCGAGCAGCCAAGAGCACATGAGCAGTCTAAAAGAAGAAACATAAACAAATAAGGAGTAAGGAAACAAGATATCAAGATGACAACATATTAAACATAAAAAAGAAGGCATACTCTGAAGAAGGTGCTCCAAGTCGCCCAGGAAAGTCATCGGATGGACAACAGTAGGGCGGCGATGTCCTCATTTGACACATGTCGAGCCGCCCACTAGGAGAGGAGACCCATATGGTAGCCCTGAGGTAAGGGGCCCGACCTTCTAGCCTTAGAAGCTTGATGCCCCAAGGCACCACCCTTCTCAACCTATCGAACTTGGGCAGTTGGGGGGTGGGGGTGTCGAGCCTCTTCCTGAGTTGTGGATTGTGGAGAGACCTCGCCAGGGGAAGCCTCCCAAGCCACTCCACTTGGAGCCACTGTAGTCGGCTGCTCAGCTACAAGCCCTCTGATGGCGGGCTCGAGTCTCTCCTCTGCGACATCAGAAGGCCCCTCTCTACGGACCGAAGGAGGAATATGGACCCTTTTAATCGTCTTCTTTGTACAGTCCAAGTTAGTTCAAGGAGGAAGCTTCATCCTCTTCACAAGGTGAGGGAGATCGACCAAATATACAAAAGAGAATAATTATCAGACATGAAGAGAAAATCTGAGCACAAGAACTTAAAAAGAATTCTATTGCTACTGTGTGCCTGCCGGCTCAAATAAGGACGGGTCGAATCGGTATAGAGATTGAGGAGAGATCGGACTCTTCCAATTCCTTTCGGTAGTGCTCCGCTCCTTCGTGTGAGCAATTTACAGAAGCTGCTGTGGAAAGAGCTTGGGCGGTAGGCAAGGAAGAGCTACAAAGAAATAAAGCTAAAGTTAGCAGGTTAAGCTACAAAACGACAAAGGAAAATCTATAAGTCTGCAGCTTGGCAACTTCCGACCTGGGAATGCAAAGTTGGTAGGGACTCGAGAGCATAGCCTGTCCACCTCGATCGTTGGGACCTCCCACTCCCTTGATGCAAAAAACCATTTGTCATTCCAACCCTTGTTGGAGGAAGGCTTATCGGTGATGAGAGCTGACCCTTTGTTCGTCCATGTGGAGAAGTAGTACCAGTCCCGATGACTAAGGTTGACCTTCACTCTATACGAATAGAGGAACTCGTCTACAGACAGTTTGGGACACCCAAGCTGGCGCTATAAGATAAAGGTACCGAATAGGACCCTCCAATCATTTAGAATTAGCAATCTTGGAGCTAGCCTTAGGCTGCAGGCGACCTCCCGAACAATTGGGTAAAGAGGAAGCCGGAGGCCACACTGGAGGGCCACAACATATATGGCTACCTCGCCCTGACGAGGATGACCTAGGATTTCCCCTAGTTCATGAGCTCGGAGCACCACAATCTCAGGGATATGGTACTCCGACTTGATTTGAACTAGGTCGGCATTCGGTAAATTCGACTCGAAGATGTCGACCTCCCGAGACGGTCCTGCGGTAAACTGGGCTACCGACCTTGTTAGGGGAGGTACCGGGGCAGATGTTGCCACGACCTCCTGGCCTTTTGGCATTGGAGGCGATACATCGGAAGGGGCTCCCAACCAAGAGTCCACACTTTCTGGTACAGACTCCTCATGTAATTCCCTAGAGATGGAGAGTCTATCGGAGCCATCCGACAGCTCGACCAAGATAAAAAAAAAGGGAGAGGAAAGCAGAGAAGGCCAGAGAAGGAGGAAAACGGCTAGAAAATCAAAGATGGGGGTTTTCGACTTACCGAAAATCGCCTACTCCAGTGTTCAAAGAGAGCAGCAAAGGTAGAGAGGAGAAAATGAAGAATTTTTGGGGCATTCCCCCTACTTATTATCTCCTTGGTTGTGGCATTGATTGCCTGCATTCAATGCTGCAGCCTGAAGAGGCGCTACAACTCATGCCTGCCCCTCCACGTGCTAGTTGCTGGTTTGTGGACCGACCCGACTACTAAGGTAGAGACACATGTCCACACGTTATTCACCGAGAAACAAAGAGGGGCCACTTAAGTGTACGTCTCCTCATACAACTCGTCACGATCATGGCTGGATCCTCCTCAATTCCTGCACTTGCCGCCTTTCTCTCTTCCATCATAATAACAGATGGATTCGGCCCCCTGACCTCTTCCGCACGAGGCTCGAGCGTCAGTCCAAATCAAGTTACTTCTTGAGCTTTTAAAAAATGCTCGAAAGTAGAGGGCCACTGTTATGAGTAAAAATAGACTGATTAGACAACTAGAATTGTATGAAAACAACACAAGGCCAATAGCTCGGAAAGGAGGTCGTGAACATGATCCACCCTAAACGTCGAGCACGATCCCCGCGATCCATCTGGACACCAACTACAAGCAATGATCTCGGCTATGGCTGACATCTCACTATTATGACCAACAAATGACATAAGTGCTGACCCGACCTCGAAGATAGGCACTGAATACAATTAATAGATCAACTCAGTCTGCAGGACCTTGGCCAACCCGACCTAGAGGTTGGCGTCGGCTGTCAACCATGACCTCCTCGGAAGGTAACCACCATGAAATCTCCTTCATATACAAGGATGACTAATTTCTCGAGATCTTCACCGATAATCGTGCCGATAATAATGCCTTATATCTCGGAGACGATTCCTTGCATGATACACAATTGTATGGCAGACTCACTGCCATATACGTAACAAACACCAAAGACCTGTAAATAAGAACCCCACCTACAACAGAAGGTATGCACAAAAACCTTAACTTGACTAGACCTATAGTGCTTGTTCTAACTTTGACATCAGATGGTCCCTTACTATGACCATGGTCTCCATTATTGTTTCGTTTTGTAGGTACATTACATTCTAGTTGGGATGACCAAATCTCAATATCAACAACCAATATTAGTACTTGCATTGCTATAGGGCATAATTGTTAGTTACATGGTCATTACTAACAACTATACCATACCAATGCCACATAAGTAGTTGAAACTTAAATTCAACATTGGATGCATGAGTAATTCAAATCAAGCTGCCTAAATGGACAAATGCTCCAGTTCTATAGAGCACTATAAGTTATTATACTCCCCAGTTTCATCGGATTACTTAGGCAGTCCAATCAATTGATATGAACTGTCCACTCATTATAGAAAATATTTTGTGGGCTATAATAGAAAAATCGGACCAATGGTTCAATCCACCCTTGATTTGCTGCCATTTTTCTGCGGCCATCCTTTTTCCAAGGCCTGGATGAGATGGGTATAGTTGTCTAACAAAAGGGAATTTTTAGAATCACATGCAATCTATAATGGTCCCTAGCATTTAGGTGGTCAATTTTTTGATGGCATGTATTTTTTGTGTAGATGATCTTGACCATATATATTAAAACCATCGATCAAATGGTTAATATCTGTTGTATTTGTGCAATGTTTTCACCTTAACCCCTGAAATGTGCTTTGGACCTAACCAACGGTCTAGATCAATTAATTGAACTATTTAACTGATCCAATGCAACTAGGAGCATCATAACTTATAGTGCCCTAAGAGCACTGGAACATTTCTCATTCAAAATTGGGTCCATGTAACATTAGCCACAAATACACTTATTTGGTCAGATGATCCTATTCAACAAACAAGTGCCCACCAATGAAAGGTTACAACTGTTCGGGTAGTCTAAGTTTGCACAATTCAGTTTAACTGTAACGTGTACAAATTTAAGTGCCTGCGTATCAAGAGTCATACTCTGCCAGAGTATCAAAGAACACCCATGAGAAAACTGGGTTGCAGCACGCTATAGGTGATCGGCTAGCAGGGTAAAATGCTCTTAAACAACGGGTCGCAGGTTAGGTTAGCTTATGATTGGGTCGCCAGCGATTAGGGCTCGGAAAATAAGCAGCGATTCGAATGTCTAGAAATCGCAACTATGGGCTATTGAAAGTGTGTTCTTCATGATCAACGGCTTGGATCACTGAAAGCTCGTACATGTACTGCAGTTCACGGCCCGAGCATCGGACCCCACGTCGAACATTCATTCCCAGAAAAGGACGACCGCTAAAATGCGCTACAGTGTTGGGCTGCCGCCACCTGTCCAAGGGAACGTGACCGTATATCATCAGCCCACCGTATACGTATACGTAGGTTTCGAGTCGACTATCTGAGGCAGGCAGTTTCAGTTGGCTATAATACTGTAGGCGTCGCCATTCGATGGGATTTCCTTTCTCTCTCTCTCTCTCTCTGAGGGTTTCCAAAGCGCTTGAAATCGTCTCCGATCTCTGAAGAAAAATCCCCCCTCTATTCCTTCCTTTCTCACCATCTCTCATCTCCAATCCGAAGATTTCGATCTCGATTTCAATCTATGAGACCTCGGAGCAGAAGAAAAAGAGCCGATTTTGATTTCCAGAAGCTGGCCTGAGAATTAGGGCTAGGGTTTTCTTTTTTCTCCGGTAGAGTTATTTGTTTCATAAGAGGCGTTGGGATCTAGGGTTTTGCTGCTTTGGTTATATGAGAGATTAGAATTGGCGGTGATGGATATGGAGCTCGTTGGGGACATTGCGTCCCTCGACCCGGAATTGCTGCAGCTTCCGGAGGTTTCTCCGTTGGCGCTCAAATCGAATCCTTATGTTGCAGACGAGCTGTTCTCGCAGTGGCTCTCACTTCCAGAGACGGGTCGAATGGTATTTTTGTTTTTCATCTCATTGTTTTGTTTCTGTGCTTTTGTTTACTGGATTCTTGATTTCTGGTCCTTAAATGATTGTGTAAATTTTATGAATCCGAAATGTTATGATTATTAAGGGCAGAAAAATTATCCTCTGTACACATAAACGTCATGATTGTTGATGATCCACAGTGTGTCCGGTGGGCCCGCTAGTAATGGGCCATGGTCGATGGTTTTGCTGATCCGAAAATTTTAACCATACCATTGGTTTTCTAAGAATGGACCGTAGCAACCATATTTTCAATGGCAACCAGACGGGTGGGATTGTCTGATCTGTATGATTGGTGCATCCATGACGAGACCCACCTGATGATTGGTTCGGATCACTGGACCTTGTGTTGTGTATGCTGCTTTTGTATGGTGCATGGAATATAAAATCTTTTGCAATGTGCAAAGGCTAGAGAAGCTCTTGAAAGATTTAGTTGATTCATGGGCAGGTTGATGGTCTTGAGATTGTTTCCTATGATCCTGCTCCTTGATTGATGTAAATAAGATGACTAAGTTCATGGAGGGGAGCAAAAAAGATTGCATTGGGGAGTATGCACATTACTGGTTCCATCTTGATCGAGTTGAAAAGCGTTGAAACTTCTGAGTATATATGAACATCCTTTCCAAATCAAAATAAAATTAGCTTATGGAAACCTCTTAAAGGACTTGTTACACCATTAACTGAATAAAGCGCCAGCGTCTATCCATGCGTTTGTTCAATAACACAGTGAATTTCTTCCATATTGTGGGAAAATATATCAAACAGCAAAAATTCATGTGTTTCATCATGTGCCAGTCTGGTGTTCGCTGATCCAAAGTCATAACAGGAGGCCCAAGTATTCAACCCCTTCGCTGCACTTCCTGGACTATTGTCTTTGTTCCCTGCACATCATCATCTATTAGAATACTTCCTTTATGCTTAACTGCACTAAATATTTAAATGCAAAGGGGAAGGGATCGGTTGAGGAACAAGCATATGATGTAGTCGATGTTCAGCAAGAGGGTATAGCCGTTGAGATTGATGAGCGCCTGTGAAGAACTAGTGATCCCACATCTGTAATGGACTTCTCTATATATAGAGATGATACTTGTCATTTTAAATTTGAAAATTGTTGTAGCAGCGCTGTTGACATGATTGGAGGTTGTGTCTGGAGCTGTTTTCCCAAAATTTTTGACCTCAACACAACTTACTCAGCAGCTTTTTCAGCTCTGATAATCACGTGGTTCAGTCATTTTCAATTGGCAGAAACCTATGTTTGAGAACTGAATTATGGTCAACAATATATGCATCACGCAAGCATTAAATAATCTGGGAAAGTATCACAAGTTGCAACTCCTTATTTTTTTTGGCAAACATAGGAAAGTATCATAACTACTTTACCATGGGCACGAACACAACAAATGAAGGCTCATTTCTTTACATCTTTAGAAGTCCAAGAAAATTTGGTTGTGATTCCTTCTATTAAGCTGATTGATCTTGAGAATCTTGTCCCAAAGTTCTTTTTTTTGCTAAATGATGATGATGATGATGATGATATATATATATATATATATATATATATATATATATATATATATATATATATATATATATATATAAAAGAAAAGACTTTTCCTTTAGAAGTCATTCAAATAAAAAGAAAGAAAGAAAAAGACTTGGAAACCCCAAAGCTCAAGCAGGAAAATGAACAAACCTCGTGGCGGTGCAACTAGAATTGCCTTTGTTACATAAGAACATCTGCTGCAATCCCTATAGAAGTCATCTCTATTAAACCACCATAATTCCTTAAAGGTCATTGCTAGGGGACTTAACAAAGCTCCTTATTGTATCAATCACATGGGTAACAAACTTGCTTTTGTTGCCAAAAGACCTATTGTTTCTTTCCTTCCATATAGACCATAGAATAACGTTGCCACTCGGGATGGATTAGAAATGTCTGGTGCCTTTTTTGCTCCACAAGGATCAAGATCAAATGAATGTTTATTCTCTTTCTATCTCGGGATGGGTTGAAAATATATGGACCGTATGTTATAGATCTCTGATACTACCATCAATCTGTTTAGATCAATGAAAAAGGGAGAAGTCAACTGATTCTTCTGGGATTTGGTTGATAGGACAACAACAATCCGAAATTAAATAGAAGGGATTACGAAAGGCGAGAAAAATATTTCTAATTGCAGATATAAAGATTGGTCCTACTGAGATAGGCTGTGATGATAAAAGATCGGAATCACAAAAACATATTTGCCAGATATAAAAAAGAAGAAGTGCTTGATTAATACGTAAATGATACTATTTTATGAAATCATTCATTGAAAGAATATACATGAATATCTTTCTATGAACCATTAATATTTCCCAGAATAAATGCACTACTTTTCTTTGAATCAATAAAAAAATTATCGACAAAGCAAAGACATCTATAATGATGAAAGAAATAAAGAAGGAATTGATGAAACAAATCAAAATGCAAGTCATTTTATTTTGACTATCAAAAAGTTGCTTTATGATATTGGTAATAAGGAATCACAAATTTATTGTGACTTATCTTCCTTGTCCCAAGCATATCTATTTTACAATTTAGCACAATCCAAGTTATTAATAAGTATTACTTAGTTATGTACTTCAATATTGTGGAGTATATCTTTTTCTTAAGGATAGAATAAAGGACCATTTTTGGACACGAGGAATATTGGATGCCAAATCAAGGCCTAAGAAACTTTTGAATTCTGGAATGAATAATGGAAAAACTGGTTAAGGGGTCATTATCAATACCATTTATCCTAGAGTAGACGGTCTAAATTAGTACCACAAAAATGACGAAATAGAGTCAATCAATGTCGTTCAATTCAAAATAAAGACTCAAAAGGAAAAAAAAGATTCATAATTTCACATGGAAAAGAAAAAGACCAATTCATTCATTACGAGAAATAAAATAATTATGCAGTAAATTCAATACCCCAATTCAGAAAGAAAATTTTAAAAACACTACAGATATGTTGATCACATAAATATATTCATTATGAGGATGGGAAGGGCTCAATATATTTATGGATCACCATTACAATTTACAAGTAAATGGAGACCGAGATATTCCATATAATTGCAACACACCTAAATCTGAATCATTTTATGTACCCGGGGTTTGTAGTTGTTAGTGATTATCTAGGAGAAGAGTATTATTGATACGGGGAAAAATATGGGTGAAAAATATTTGGAGTGGAGAATCATCAATTTTTTCTTAGAAAGAATATAGATATTGAGACTCGGACCGCCCCATGGCATCCAAGTTGAGAGAGAGAAATTGAATAATGATGGCCGTCCCCTATTGGGGTATTATTAAACCAAAATTGGGGTTATCCGTCAAGAACTATGGTAGGGCGGTTTATGAATGTCTTTGTGGTGGACTAATTGTGGGGAAAGAATCCCAATAAATGCAAAGAGGGGGCATCTTGTATCTAGGAGTGAAGGGTTTGGACCAAGATTTACAGATGGATGGGGTGAGGTATTAGTATATCTGACACATGATTTAAATGTGATTATTTGTCTTCGAAAAAGGGTAATATTGAATGAATAGATCATAAATTATGAGATTTTTCTATTTCTTTTTCTTCTATGGAAGATACTAATCGTAGTGAGAATGGAATTTCCATGATGACTGCAAAACCCTCTGATACCATTTGAGAACAAAAATTCTTGTTGTGGCAACGGATTGATTTTCGTTGGAATCATTGATGATTCTGTTGATGCATTTGAGTAATGAAATGTTTCACAATTAGTGAACTGGATTTATTGTCATAACCTAAATTTACCATGGGTTCATAAAAAAATTATCAATTTAAACCATGATCATGAGCAAGTGCGTAAACATACCCTTGAAATAGAAGCGGATGTAGGAAGTGTTGTCCCCTAGAACTATCTATTTCTAAATATCCTTTTGGGTATAAATCTCCATTCGAAAGAAATAAGCATTCTAGCGACGATTTTTGGAAGTAAAGTGGGGTCTTTCCCACTAAATATTTGGGCCTCCCCCTTTGTATAGGAAAGATTGGTAAGAAGCTTTGGGACCCTGTAATTGAAAGATTTGATTGTAAGCTTTTGTTATGGAAAAAGAGATGCATGTCAATTGGAGGAAGAATCACAATGATCAAGGCAGTTTTGTCAAGCCTCTTCCTATATTTCATGTCCTTATTTAGATGCCTGAAGAGTGTTCTAGGAAAATTGGAGAAGTTAAGAAGATATTTCTTGTGCCAATTGGGCGTCAGTTGGGAATTCGTGTGCAGGCCTAAGGAGGTAGGTGGTTTAAGAGTGAGAGATCTTGATTCCATGAATAGGGCGCTTCTAGGCAACTGGTTGTGGCTGTTTGTAACTGAAGAAGGCTCCTTATGGTGAACGGTCATCAACAATAAGTATGGAATCAACGGAGAAGGCTGGTGGCCTAAGAACTCTCCAATATACATAGGATTAGGAGTATGGAGGTAGATCATGAAGAGGAAAAGTTATATTTGCAGGGGGTCTCCTTTCTTGTGGGTTTGGGTGTGACAATCAGATTCTGGAAGGATAAATGGTTGGGCGAGAGCTGCTTGTAGGACCGATTTCCAAACTTAGTTCGCGCTGCGCAAAACTTGGAAGTTTTGGTCGAAGAATGTTATGTTAGGCATCATTCCTTCGCCCACTGGCTCCCTTTGTTTCGTAGAAATTTATCAAAGACTGAAGAGGAGTTACTGTCCTTGCTTTCTTTGCTTGCTCTGGTGCATCTTTCGGACAAACTAGACTCGGTACGTTGGAATTTCAGCAAGTTCGACCTTTTCTCCGTCTCTTCCCTTCTTAGTTTCCTCTCTTCTCTAGAGATTGAAGTTCGAAATCCCTCTTGGACGACCTTTTGGTCCTACAGGGCTCCTTCCAAGATCTCAACGTTTGTATGGCTGGTTAGTAAGGGAAGAATTCTGACATGCGATAACCTGAGAAAAAGGGGGTTGGTGATTGTCAATGTTGTCCCCTGTGCCTAAGCAATGAAAAGTCAATGAATCACACCTGCTTTGATGCCCGTTCGCTAATGAAGTTCGGTGCAGTTTTTGGCATCTTTTGGATTTCAGTGGGTTTTCCCTTTTACAATTGACAATTTTCTAGTCCAGTGGCAATGGGGGTGGAGTTGGGTAGACGGGTCAAATGCTGTGGAGATTAGCACCGCTTGCGGTCTTTGGTGCATTTGGATAGAAAGAAATAACATTTGCTTTAATGATGCTTCTAGGGAAGCGAAGTCGGTTTTCCATATGGCGTGGTCTCTTATTTCGAGTTGGGCGGCTATGTTTGACAAGCTTAGAGTTTGTAACCTCTTTAGTTTGGATTGGTCGTCTCTCCGATTTTCGGTTTCTTTGTATTCTTTTACAGCTCATCGCTTTCTTAATAAAATTTCAGTTATCCTTGAAAAAAAAATTCACGTCCTTGACTTGCTTGAAGAGAATGGAAGGTCGTCCCCCAAAGAAAAAAAAGGGATGATCTCTCTATTGCTTGCTCTAGGCGGGCCAAGGAGGAGGAAATCAAGTGGCGTCAAAGGTCGATGGCAGTGTGCTTGAAAGTAGGAGATAAAATACAATTTTTTTTTTTTTTCACAGTATTGCTAGTGCGTGGATCTGTGCTAATAGTGATGCAGGACAATTAACCACTTGCTCTAAAAGCTCGAACGGTTAGAGCATGGCGAATTAATCCATTTATCTCATAGCCCAGGCCCCACATCTCATGGGTTAGGACCTCGGCCAAACCCCCCTCATGGGCCCCAAATCACATGGGTACCGCCTCACACGGGTGGGGCTCGCCTCACACGAGCCACCCATCCTGAGTTTGCCCTTGCATCCCACAGGTTACCCCACTCGAGCCCGGTGTGAAAATGCCCCTGCATTAATCACCCCCGGTGAGTCTCGAACTCGAGACCTTCTGTTCTGATACCAATTTGATGCAGGACAATTAACTACTTGCTTTAAAAGCTCGAACTGTTAGAGCATGGCGAATTAATCCCTTTATCTCATAGCCTAGGCCCCACATCTCATGGGTTAGGACCTCGGCTGAACCCCCTCTCGTGGGCCCCAAATCACATGGGTACCGCCTCACAGGGTGGGGCCCTCCTCACACGAGCCACCCGCCTCACACAAGCCGCCCACCTCGAGTGTGCCTCTGCATCCCATAGGCTACCCCACTCGAGCTCGATGTGAAAATGCCCTTGTATTAAATAGGATTTCGTCCCTTTTAGTGGACGGAGTTCCTACTTCGGATAAAGCTAAGATTCGTGATGCTATTATATCCTTTTGTGAGGCTTTATTATCAGAAGAGAAGTGGGGCATACCGAAGCTGTACTACCTGGAACTCAAGACGATATCTCCTCAGGTTGCGACTGAATTGGAAAAGCCGTTTAGTGAAGAAGAGGTGAAGGCGACTATTGGATCGATGTGCGGGGAAAAGGTGCTAGGCCTAGATGGATTACCATTTTTTTTTTTTCAAAAGTTTTGACACATCCTTAAGAAGGACATAATGGATTATGTTGCTGAATTTTGGGAAAGGAGTTGTCTATCTAGCTAGTTGGGTGCCTCGTTTATTGCTCTAATTCCCAAAATTCAAGGGGCATAACAATTGAAGGATTTCAGGCCAATTAGTTTAATTGGGCGCCCATACAAGATCTTGGCTAAGACTCTTGCTTCTAGGTTGAAGGCAACTCTCTTTTATGTCATTTTTGAGAATTAGGTGGCTTTTGTGGCAGGTTGGCAGATTTTAGATAGTGCTTGTTTCCCATGAATGCATTGATTCAAAATACAGGGACAAGTATACAAGTCTAGTTTGTAAACTATATAACTTTCTGTTAAATCTATGTAAAGGAAATTGAGGAAGGGGGTGGGATTGCCCCCACGTTGTGGTTATGAGGTGTGAAGGGCCCTTTTGAAGTCATAGCCTTTGGGCTGTTGGTAGGTCAAGATAAAATATTGAATCTTCGAAATGTATACATAATCATTGTATACGGGCTTTGCACGTTTGAGAGATGTAGAAAGTATAAATCATGTACTCAACCCCTAGCCATTTGTATATAGTATTTGGGATGATGGTATCAATGAATGTGCTTCTAGAAGCATGGTTGTCCAAAGATGAAGGTTTTAAGGCCAAGGCTTGAAACTTATGCTTCTTTGTGAACCCAACGGGGTGTCGTGGGTGTATTTCCCGAATGCGTTAGCATGACCCCACTGCCATACCATAAATAATGATACTTCGAAAGCATCACCACATTCGATCAAATCGGGACCCCACTGCCAATACCATAAATAATGATACTCGAAAGCATCACCACATTCGATCAAATCGGAATTGAGAGAGAGAGAGAGAGATCTTGACATGCATCGAGGATATCCTAAGCGCAAATGGTTTCGGCCTTCCTCGATGTACTCTACGGCTTTGGTTCCCTCCCGTGCCCCTGTTCGGGAAGGAAACTCGCCGTTTGTCGCATCTTCCACTACATCATGCGTCACATAATGAGGTGTTTGTGGCTTCGCTCCTGCGACCCCTCAAACAAAAGAATGTAAAGTCTGGTATTTGACACAAATCTTTCTATCAATAGATAGGAATGAGTGTTCAATATAGGTAGACTAGTTAGAAGAGTGAGCTAACCTTGTTCCGTAGGCTTAAGTAAGGGTACCAACATCGAATGGCTTTAGTGGTGTTGGTAGTTCTGCTCCCTCTATGCGTTTATTTAGTAGCTAGTAATACCGTCCTTATCACATGTGCATGATTTGTATATTTTTTAATTAGAGCTCTACTGGCATAATGGTATCCATTGTCTGTAGCTCCATCCTTAATACGTGTTTATTAGTAGACCTAATAGACTTCTTAGAGGCAAGGTGTTCCGTATCCGTTACGATACGCCTGTAAAGGCCGATACGTATAGGTAACGACCATGACCGTTATGCGATACGGGGGTGAAAAGGGGCAGTTAGTTTTTTGAGACTGTATCAACCGTTACGGTAGCTGTACAGGTCGTTACAGGGCATAACGACCGTTACGAGAACGATCACTTTTTTTTTTTTTTTTTTCTATTTAAATTCAATTTTCTCCTCTTTTTCACTTTTCTCATTCCAAAAACTCTCCCATATCATTTTACAACAGATTCCGACCACTCTTATTATAGCTTTTAAGATTAAAATTGTGGATTGAAGTGATTTGAGCAAATAGAATCTCCGAGGGCCTTTTTTTCAAAAAATTGAAAAAACAGTATTTATGCCTTTTTCTGATTTCTAGTTCTAATGCTTGATTGTGATGTGTAAACATTAGAGACATAATCATATTAGACAATTCACTGGACAACCCGATACAACACTCTCACCAAAGAGTGGACCGTTACACTATCATAAACATGTTCAAAACAAAAAATGAATACATATTTGAAATATTTACATTATTCTTGATTTTCTAGATATTTTTTCAGAATTTAAAGCAAAAGAAAATTTTCAACCGTTATGGGGGTCGTAACGGTCGTTATGCCCCCGTATTGGCCGTTATGGCCGATACCCGTATCGGTAATGGTGGTGACCGTTACGGCCACCATTACCGATATGAAATACCTTGCTTAGAGGCAATAACAGATTCCTATATCGTATGGGGATTTGGAGTGCCACCTACCCTGTTCGATCCTTCTTTGGATTCCAAGATTTGTTGTTGTGCCCATTTCTCAAACATCAGCAGGTGACGATTTGATTGGAAAGTTTGAGGCTGATAAGGAGCACGGATAGATGGATAAGGAGCATGGATAGATGGAAGGGCCCTATTCTCGCTTTACTTGGATCTATTATGGCACAAGTCTAATTACTTGCTTTCAAAGATTCAAGATAGTGGTTGAAATTCTATTGCAGTGATTGATCAAAGTATTTCAGTCCGATTTAGAAGGAGAGTTTCTTTCAAGGAATTTTTTTTTTTTTTTCTTTTTTTTGAGATAACAATAATTTATTGAAACGCTGCAAAATGAACAAAGAATGCAACCCCCAACACAAAAATCAGAAAAGAGCACCGCCTATGGCGGCCTTAACATAAACCGCCCAACTATACACCAAACTTTTAACTTTGTAGATAACCTCTTCTAAATCCGCATCCTTGTTGTTAAAACAACACACTTGTTCTGGGCTCCCCATAAGACCCAAAAAAACCGCCATTAGGAGCAATCTCCAAATCGCCTTTCCTGATTTACTAATTCCTCCGCCGTGCCACGCCCAAATTAATTATCTAACCGTTTTTTGGCTTGTCCAAGCCACTTGCAAACCGTTCAAGAAGTGATCCCAAACTCGACGGGCAAAAATGAGCAATGGATGAAGAGATGATCAACCGACTCCCCATTCGCCATACACATGAGGTAAATGTTAGGAAGCACAAGAAATCTTCTCTGTAGATTATCTACCATGTGAACTCTTCCCCGACCAAGGAGCCTAACAAAAACTACCACCCTAGGCGGAGCTCCATAGAATAAAAAATGGAACAGGTGAAGTGGGCCTAACAAGGAGGGGGCCTCTGTAATCAGCTCAAAAAAGGACTTAACTGAGAACTTCCCCGACCGATGCCTCAGCCAATACACACAGTCACCTTCATAGACTTCTGGCCGAACATTGTGTAGATGGTTCAGAAGGTTAGCCACCTCATCAATTTCACCTTAAAGAAAGTCCCTACAACATGTCGAGGACCAGACGACTGATCCCTCAACTAGGGAATAACACTCAGCCACCGCAACAAATTTGCAAGGAGCAAGGCAGGCAAGCATCGGGAATAGGATCTGAAGTGCCTGGACGCCAAGGGTCGATCCAAAACAAAATACAGTTACCTCTAGCCAACCTGAAGTAGATCCCACACCTAATCAAATGCTATCTCCACCATTGCTTTTCACACTGCTGAGTGCTGACGTTCTGTAAAGAGAAGCCTTTCTCATGAACCACCTGCCCTCTTGCATACTATACTTACCCGCTGTCACTTGTCTCCAAAGCCTCCCTTCTTTCACCCTGAAGCTCCATATCCATTTCCCAAGCAATGTTGTGTTCAAAGCACCCGACGGCTTTAAACCAGTCCCCTCAATTTGTCCAACCAGTCCAATACTGTTTTAGGGCATTTAAATATCAATAAGAAGTAAACTGGCATATTAGAAAAAATCGACTTTACCAAAGTCAGTCGACCTCCTATAGACAAATAACGACACTTCCATGAAGCCAACTTTCTTTCAATTCTTTCAATCACCTTGTTCCACAGATGCTTCGCAGGTCCCCCTATACACAATGGAAGCCCCAAATACGACGAAAGAAAAGCGTCAGTCTTGCAACCAAAGATAAGAGCGTATCGGTTCAACTCTTCTTCCCCTTCGATGTGCACTCCAAGCATTTCGGACTTCGCCATGTTAATCTTCAAACTCGAAGCTACCTCAAAACACACCAGTATTTTCTGGAGGTTATCCATTGACTCCTCAGCTTCACAGAAGAGGAGCATGTCATTTGCGTATTTAGATGAGTAATCTGCCTACCAAACCTAGGAATATTAAACCCTCTAAACAAGTTGTTCACAACACCTATAGAAAACATGCTGCTGAGGCCTAAAGGCATCCCCCTACTACCACAAATAAATAGGGCGATAGCGGATCTCCCTACCTCACCTTTTTCTATCTTGCTCCAAATGAGCGAACATAGAGCCCTCCAACAACCCCAGTAATTTGAACATGTCCACCTGTTCCATGGTGCCGCCCTTAATTCTCTCCTAAAGATAGGAGACCAAAACCCACCAGCCATAATGATCATTGACTTTGTCATCTTTGCGCGTTGTTATTATTTGTGGAGGCCTTGAAACCAACAACCTTGTGAATTATCATCACACAGGTGTTTCTCCCAAAATATACTTGACATTTGACTTCTGAACTTGAAAGCCAGGCCTTGCAGAGCAATATTTTCCACATTAATAATGCATTTCAACACTGCAGAGCTCCTTTACCTTGATGACTATGAGTATTTACTACCACAACTTTCTTCTTGCACACCATCTTTGATGCGATTAGCTTTTTCCGCATCAGATTCTCTTCCTCTCCTCATAACCACTTTTTCACCGTCTCCTTTTCAGCCTCTATGGTTTGTTGACGATGCTCATGGGGCATAGAATCTAATCATAAAGTAAATAGTCATAACTAAAATCTGTGTTTTAATGAATGTGGGTGATTGCGTGCATCCGCAGGGAATAGTCTCGCGCTCGCCCCAAAAAGGGGCGGGGACACTGTTTGTAAAAAAAAGAAAAGAACGTGATCCATCCTCTTAGAGACATGCATCTCCCCTTCCACATGGAAACGTTTTCTCACGCATAATGAAAGGCCAAGTAGAAGGAAGGTTTCACTGCAATCAACTTTTTCCACTGGCGTACCACCTTCCTCTCCAAACCTTTACAACCACTTTTTTCAACAAGGCTTGATTCATGGCTTTAGAAGATACAATGGTGATTCCTCCATGCTTAATTGGTTGACAGTCTTTCAACTCTACAGAATGAAATTATGCATGTCTTCCAGCCCTTGATCCAAAAAGTCCCTTTGCAACCTCTTTAGTTTGTCGAGTCATTGACTGCATGTGCAGTACATTGATGTAGAGGCAAAATAAACCGGCATTCCTGACAATGCTGCTTTAATGAGTGTGATCTGTCCCCATAGAAACATGCATCTCCCCTTCCATGTGGACAGCTTCATCTCCATTCTTTTAATGATCAGCACCCACAACCTTTTGGAAGATTTCTGTGCACATAATGAAAGGCTGAGGTAAGTAGAGGGAAGAGAGCTGGCTTTTACATCCCTGCATTCTTTTTAGATCTTTCAATGCTCTGTCTTCAAACCTCACTCGAACATTTCCCTTTTTGACTAGTTCACTTTTTGCCCCAAGATTTTGCTTCAAAAGCACTGACACACCCAAAATCTGCACCTTACTATTGACAGAGGATTTATGTGTAATCCTCGAATTACAAGTGAGACACATATCTGATTGATCTATCTAAAGCCCCCGCAACGCTTCCTTGTTCTCCCTTTGCCACATTTTACTAATAGCTACTGCAATAACCATAAAAGGGACAGGATACAGAAGGGCCCCTGCCATGGTCCCATAAATCCACAACAGAATCCTTTAATGGACATCAAGCATTTCACTGACCTAAGAACATTTCTACATCCGACTTCTCTGTGGACCTTGAAGCCCATCTGATGTAACTAAATGGCTACACTCACTGTTTGACTGAAGATAGGCTCATCCAAGGGTCCTCATCAAGGATCTGGATTATCGAACCAATTTGGTCGAAGATTTGGACCATTTTGAGGGTATAGGTTCTTCTTCTTTTTTTAATGGAGGATTGGTTTTCCTGATGTCCATTCTGGATCAGACCAGCGGTTATTTCGTTAATCATTAGATTTAAATTAGTTGAGTTGGTTTTAATGAAAAAAAGAATAGCTTCAACCAGTTTCACTTTTGTATTTTTGTCAGTTTTTTTGGGGCCACTTTTTGCGCGTCAAAAGATGCTAGAATGGCACAAAGTTGGTCTTGTATGAAAGCCATTGAGTTAGCTTTCAAGTGAGTTCAAGATCATGCAATCCTGATACTGCTTGAGCAAGTTATGGCCGACTAGTAGATATGGAACATGAAATGCACATGGAGAAGAGAGAGGGGACGTGGTTTGCATGTGGGAGGCGTGGAGAAGCTGTTGCGAATTCGGGTTACTTGATAGTCTGCTAGAGCGTCACAGTTTATGCTAAGCATTTCGAAATTATACATTAACTCAATCAAACCGTCCAGTTCATGGGATCCAGTTTAGATAGGCCATCTTTCAAAACACAGGTTGATTTAGAGTTCATAAAATCTGATTATTATGCATTTGCTTGTTGAATTTGGACCATGGATTTCTTTATGATCCTCTGTTAAGTATCAGCCAGTTAAATTAATAAATAAATATAAATTTTGTTTTGAGAGTGATCTATATATAGGTTCATGGTTCATATCTTTTATTAATGTTTTACTTTATCAATTCCCATAAACTAATTGCAGGAAAATTTATGCCCCTGGCTTAATGGTAGGTCAGTTGCGTTTCAACTTTGAGGTCACATGTTCGAACCCAGCTTTCCCATTAAAAAAAGGAAAGAAAGGAAGAGAAGTAGAGAAAAGAAAAGCCCCTGGCTTCTCTTGTTATATATAGTAGAGATTTTTCATGATTGTTTTTTTTTTTCCTTTTTCTTTTTGATGGATATATATAGCGGAGATCAACAACAAGCCTGCATGGTTGTGATGGAATTCAAGGTCATTTTGGTAATTTCTATTGCAATAGGGTTTTTCGTTTATTTTTGAATCCTCTAGAAGGTTTTTGTGGACATGTAAGTCGTTTTTGTTTTTCTTATGTTATGTTTACTGAATAAAGGAGAAAATGGTTTTGAGGGGGGGGGGGGAATAGATCACTAGTGGACTGTTGTGAACTTTTCCACAATCTTTGTTTCTTTGTTTGGTGATTACTCTACAACAGTTGTCACTCCATATCTGAGGAAAATCATGATTCAGATTGCGCCCTTGTGTCACCATTCTTGTAGGCAAGTAATCCAATAAGTCCCAATCGATATTATAATATGAATATGCTACATCAATTTTGCACAATTCCCATCCTACCATTTGTTTCTTGAGTGATGTATTTGCGAGCCACTAGCGCACCATCTTGGATATGTCTCCCCTTGACTAATGAAATTTTCTTATCCATTTGTATCTTGAGCGATGTATTTGCAAGCTACTAACGTTACGGCTAGTGGACTGTTGTGAACTTTTCCACAATCTTTGTTTCTTCGTTTGGTGATTATTCTAGAACAGTTGTCACTCCATATCTGAGGAAAATCATGATTCAGATTGGCACTCGTGTCACCATTGTTGTAAGCAAGTAATCCAATAAGTCCCGATCCCTATTATAATAGGAACATGCTACATTAATTTTGCACACAATTCCCATCTTACCATTTGTACCTTGAGCAATGTATTTGCAAGCCACTAGCGCACCATTTGGGGTCTATCTCCCCTTGACTGGTGACATTTTCTTGTCCATAAAGTGGAAAAAACCCACTGGCTCAAGTTTGATAAAAAAGAGGGAGTCTACGATGAGATTGTAACAGAGAATTTAGGATGAGACGCCCACACCATGCTAAGAGACTTCACCCTTGATTGGGTTTCCAGGTCTTACTAATGGCTTTGTGGAGCTATAACTTGTGATCATGTGATAGAAGAGATTTAATAGAGAAATCACATGACTGTTTAACTTAAGATTGTTTGATGAGGACATCCGAGCACCATACTAGAGGAGGGTGGAGCCAGTCTCCTTATGGTTAGACGGCCATTACATAGGGCCTACTTGACCCAATTCACATTCCTAGCTACGTTGAAGACCTCACGTGCATGTTCATGCATCTTTGAAGACCCTACATAGGGAGATGCACGTGGGCTTCCTATAGGAGCTTGATTGACACATCAGACTATTGGATTGGGTGGACACGATGATCGGACTGTTGGATTATTATCATCGGACATCTTGATTGTGGACCTCCATGGGCCACGAAGTAGTTTAGTTGTTTAGATTGTTTACATGCTTCATTATTTTTGGTATACCTTATATTTGTGTTGAGATTAGGGAGTTAGGAACAACTTTTAATTTATTAAACATCTTTATGTTGAGAATCTTATCTGAGAGCGTCTTTTTGTAAAATGTCTTTTCTGAGACTATAGAAGAGAACGATGGGTGTGTGAAGCCTTAATGCCATTATTTTGAAAGAAAAAAGCTTTGCGTTTTCGTTTCTTTATGTGATTTGAAGAATACTCCATGTGATTGGAGCTTGGGTGTGGTGTGATTCCATTTTCCATTCAACGAAGGTATGAGGTCTCCATTTATCATCTTCATTCTCTCTTTCTTTCTATCCAAAAGAGGTATTTTTTCAAAAACTTCATCTCTTTTCTTCCCTTCCTATCCAAGACTATACAAATCATATTTTTCTTTAACTTCTCATCATCCAACTTCAACCCCAACCGAAATCAACTATTGAGGACCCAAAAAGTCTAGCCAACGACCCACACGTATGAGCCCCTAGGCTAACCGCATGGACAACTGCTCAATCCTTTGATTCCCCCTTGCTTCCCCCATAAAAACTCATTGATTTCCCATCCATAACCCTACCCTAAACCTTAGATCCCCAATTTCCTATTTTCCTCAATTTCTAAAAATCCTAATTCTAAAATTCTCAATTCCCATGAACCCTAATTTTCCAAATTTCAGATTTTTCCCTTCCTAACCCTAATCATAAAACTTATAAATCTGTCCCTTGAGTGTGGAACGTGCCTATGCTAAATTGGAAGTTCTATCTTTCCATTGGGCCTAGTTTTAATTGATTTATGTGATTCCTTAGCATGCGGGCATGTGATTTAGGTTAAATTAGATTTTATTGCATATTATTTACTCTTAATTACTTGGTGGATTAACATCTTTTGTTAATTGAATTACTTTATGGACTCTTTCATAATCTCCACGTTGCATGCTAGTATTAAATCATGTGTCCTGCATCGTTGTTGTATCAAACTTCATATGCAAAAAGTCCTAGGTAACTAGGAGGACACTACACTTCTTGAAAATGCATGCGTTTTGACAACATTCTATAGGACACATGTCAGTCACTACTTGACATGCTAGCCAGACAACTTATGCATGAATTGATGAAGACATGACAATTTGTGCTTATATTGAAGTTTGAAGAAGATTTGCTGGTTTTGTTGATCAATACAATCTGTGAATTTATGTTGAGAAAAATTTTCAGCTCATCATTATTCAACCATAAATGGTCTATGATTGATGAAGTAAAGATTTCTTGATAGAAGGGAGGTGAATATGTTGAAGGGTGTATGATTTGAATATCTTTGAAATAGCAAACAAGTATAAAATGCAGAAAGTAAGACGAATATGTTGAAGGGCATATGATTTGAATGTCTTTGAAATAACAAACAATTGTAAAATACAGAAATGGATTTGATGAAAATATTCATATACGTCATATTTGAAATCAGAGTAACATGGAAAGGGCCGCTCCTCACCATTCATGGTCCAGTGCTTTTATCCAGCTGTAACTGAGAAGTAATCGTCTTTATATTTGTGAAAGGTTCTTGCATCTGTAACTTTTCTGTATTGGATGCAAATTCTAGTTGCCATACCCCATCATATCACTAGCTTCATGGTTTTCACCATAAGTACAATTTTTTGTCTCTTGCATAGTATATATATATATATATATATATATATATAATATATATATATATATATATATGTTGTTGTTGTTGTTGTTGTTGTTGTTGTTTTGAAAGACACTGAATATATTCATATATTCAGGCCAAAGTGGCCAAAAGAAGAAACAAGCAAGAGAAGAGCAAAAGAAAACAAAAATACAACCAAACAGAAAAGGAAAGAAGAGGATAAAATATAACCAAGCCGATTAAGGCACCCAATTCCTTATGAACTGATCAACTTTACAGATAACCCCCTAAGCTGAGCGACTCCTATTCTGGAAGCTCCTTGTTGCAGGAACCAGTATAAATTCATGTTTTTCACATGTAGTGCCTGCTTCACTTTTCATCTCTCAAGTTCTCTCTCTTTTTAACTGGTAGATCTACATTGTGGTTCTTATTTCCTCCCATTTTAAAATTTGTTCTTCTATTACCTGTCTGTGTTATTGGATGAATGTTGATATAATGCGTCAGGTATTATCTTCAAAGTGTTACACATTATTACAATTTAAATGCAGGTAAAATCCTTGCTTGATGATGCAAAGGCAGGCACGCCCTTGAGCAATTCCGGGAACTCTAGCAGTACGCATGCTGCTGCAACCAATTCATTGCCTTCTATGTTTCCTGCTGGCGGTGCACCTCCACTTTCACCAAGAAGTACTTCGGGTTCCCCACGTATTATGAAGCGTGCAACGGTTGGGCCTTCTACTCTAGGTTCTCCACTAAAATTGGTCAGTGAGCCAGTGCGAGAAGTCATACCTCAGGTATTGGATACTATTTGACTATGTTAGTATCTAGTCAATCATCATGGTCAAAGCCTGGTCCTCACTATTTAGGGTTGGCTTTTCTCATGATTGCGTGGCAAAAGTTCAATGACTAGTTGTTTACCTGAAATTGGCCCTTCTTTGTCTGGGAATCTACAAATGTGGAAGCTGTATACACATCCATAAGGTGTCCCAATTCCTTTTGGTTGCTATATAATTTTTAGAAATTGCTAATTGGCCATCGTCTTTCCTAAATAAATTCATTGTACAGCTGCTGCAGCAAGGAATAATCTTTCCTAAAATTTGTACAACTGCTTCATCAAGGAAGAACCTTTCCTAAAACTGATCCTGCCGTGTTTGCATGTTGTGTGTACCACATGGTTGTCTTGGCTTCCCATGACTATAGAATTTTACCTAAAGTTGATCCTTGCCTTGCGTGCATGTGTGTCTTCGTGCATACCACATGGTTGTCTTTGGCTGCATATGGCTATAAATCCCTTCCAAACACAGCACCTCTCGGGACTCTTTGATGGAGATAGGACATAATTTGAAAATGGACCCCAATTGGATCTGTAGATTCCCTAAACTAACCGATTGGAAATCTGAGCCATTCAGAACATTTGGATGTTGCATCTGTAGGCCCTGTAAACCAACCGGTTGGAAATCTGAGCCATCCAGAATATTTGGATGATGACCCGGGCTAATCATCATATGAGGTATGGTTCCACTTTGGGCCCCTTATAGTAGATATATGCTTATCTATGGCCAAGATACATCATCTCGTCAACAAGCTCTCATATCCCTGCTCGCCACGTAGATCCGAGTTCTTTCTGATCTTTTTCTAATCCTCTTTTCAGGCACCTCATATGAGCCGTGTCCAGTCTTTGTTGAACATGAACAAACCATCTCAATCTACTCTCCTGAATTTTATTTTATTGATTTTTGAATGGGAATCCATCATTTTATCTCCTAATGCTTAATTCTATCCTTCATAGCCTTCCCACTCGCATTTTCAAGATTCTCATGACTGTAACACTCATCATCTGCTCATGTTGGCTTCCAACTTCCTAACCCTCCCTCTGCTCCATAAAGCATAGTGTGTGTACGCCCTCATTGACGGTATGAAGCATAGCCAGTTGAATACCTGTCTTTTGAAATTTCCCTCAATTTTCATAGACGTGAGATGATTAGATGGCACTCCAAGGGGGACATCTCCACTTTACTGACCTAGCTCTACGTCTACTGGACACATCCTTGCGATCTCTTCTGTCCTTTGAATAACAGAGCTGAGGCAATGAAACAAATTGCTTTGTGGAAACACACCTTAATGAAAAAAGGAAGGATGAAACAACCCTTATATTGACATGCTCACACGACAAACACATCCACTCAACGAGCAATCCATCGGATTACTTGGAAATGCTGGTGTTCTTTATGCCTTTGTGCATGATTATAGCATGCTAGCCCCGCAACAACATTTGGACATGGGTTGTAATAGACTGCTTTAAATGCTTGCAGTTCTATTTTCAGAATGGTCGCCCTCCTACAAATGAACTGAAAGAGCAATGCTTGTCTAGAATTGATCATCTTTTCTTTGGTCACATGGATGGACTGCAAGTTCAAGGTGAGAAGCAGGGTCGATATGTCTGTCCTGTTTTACTTTGCTAAGTGGTTATAGGTTGAGCTGATAATTCCTTTTTATCCTTCTGTAATCTCAGACTTCAAATCTGTTACAAAAGAAATCTGCAAACTGCCCTCGTTTTTCTCCAGCACCCTTTTTAGAAAGATCGATGTTGACTGTACTGGAATAGTGACGAGGTATGCACATTTTATCATTGAAAAGATCCATTTATAGAAATACGATGGCCATTTATTTTTTTAGAAATAAAATAATTGAGGTAAAATTTTGCTTCTTCTCCCATTGGAAGCATTAATAAAAAGTCGTATTGGTTTGATTTTTTGTCTAGATGGACAATACCTTACTTCTAGAAGTTGTTTCTCTTGCTGCTTTTGTTGGTTGTCAATGGTAGCATTGCCTGTTCCTTGTTTGATAATGTGCTGAAGATGATGATTGGCATCAAGATGGAGGTTACACTTGATGCATTTTTTTGTCCGAATGTTTTGGTGACTGAGCAGTTGCTTGTGACCAATCCAAAGCAGAATTGCCAAATCATATTAGGCTTTCCTTCACCACACCACTTTTCTCACCCTCTTGAGAGTCCAAATTGTTTCTCGTTGTACACAATTTTTTTTTTTTTTTTTTTTTGGGCTTTATTTTAGTAGATCCATTGTAACTGTTCAAGAAAAAAGGGGGGAAAACAAAAGACGTATCCTGTTTCTGCACATGCTTTTATACATTCTGAACCACAGAAAGGTGGAACCTTTGACTTGGTGGTGAGGACCCCAAGTCTGTAATGTTGAGCTTGGCAGTTCAAACTTTCCTTTTAATATCAATCATAGGTTTAGATCTTGCCTTTGCCCATAAATGGGTTCATTCTTCAATTATACATCAATGAACAACTACTCATTGCACATCACTGTCTCTATAATGTGTTCAAATTTATGAGAACTGCATATATCAGCACTTCCACCAATCGAACTTGACAATTCATGTTTGCACCTCTCTCTCTCTCTGTGTTTAATCAATAGGTTTGTACCTTGTTTCATTAACTATGATGCGTGCGTGACATGTAGTTCTTTGAGCTGGGTGGATGCTTAATAGCTCAAGCTTGTTGTTATGGCTGAATGCCATTGCAGGACAACCTGGACAATTATGCATGTGGACTTTCATTCTAAATCCTTTGATCCATATCAGATTGTTTTTATCTTTTTGATGGATATCGTGAAGAATTTTATTAAAAATAGTAAAAAATATAGCAATCTCAGCAGCAAGTAACATTGACAGAAAGATACACACTTACCATGAAATGACCCAGGAAGCCCCTTCACATGATAGAATCCCATTACCAGATAGAGGATTTCAGTACAGTAACAAGCACATCTCCATAGAGACCACCTCTTTCGCCAACCTGTCTGCCCTGTAGTCAGCATCTATATATACGTGGGAAAAAAGCTTTCTGTATAAGATTCTTGATGCTCAAGCACTTTTTTTTTTGAGAGAGAATGATCACTTTATTAAAGCGTTCTCAAGGAACAAACGAAAAAACAAACACGAGTAACAACGAGAAAGACAAAAAATGGGCGGTCTCAACAACCTAATCAAAAAGCACATTTTTGTTCTTATTTCTTTATAAACTTTGGTGTTTTGGCAAGTAAATATGCTGATTAGTAAAATGAGAGGTTATTGAGTCAGGACATGGAAAATGTTCTCATTCAGCTTTGACATTTTGCCAGTTTCTTTACATAAATTGGAGAGATCATGGTGTATGTGTGTTTGTATGATAGCCAGCTGGTTGATGAGGCTAGGGCAATGCTAAATTGGAGGAAGGTTCTAGCGTCTTGAAGCATAAAAATCAGTAGAACTGAGTATTTGGAATTCAACTTTAGTAAGATAGTTATAGAGATGGGTTTAGTCAGAATCGATAAATCTACAAAGTGATGGGTCTTGTTACCTTTGCTCTATGGTTCAAGATGATATTCCAATAGAATTAGAGCTTGGTGGATGAAGTGAGATGTGCTATGGAGCAATGTTGTCGAAATCCTATGATTTACGACTTGAGTTAAATCTTAGGCAAAATGATTTGAATCCCACCTTGAATCCCTTTTTATATTAACCCTACGATTCTATGATTTGAATCCTATAATTTAGGATTCAAATTATACTTTTTCTCTTCTATTTTAAACTTCACTTGGCTTTCATTTTATGTTTTGAAATCGGTGGGGCCATTAAGAATCATTTAGAAAAAGCCTGAAAAAAAGAACCATTTAGAAAGGTAAATTATTTTATTTTGTTCTTTATAGGAGATTAAATGATATATATATATATATATATAATATATATATATATTCTCTTCAATTTTAACGATAGAGCTTTTTTCAAAAATGATTTCTTACTTCATAATTTGGTCAAAACACCAAATTGATGTATGACTTATCTGGAATGTTTTTATGGATGGTTACAATCATGTTGACTTGTATTGTATGTATTGTGGAATGATGGTTAGAAATCAACATATATATATATATATATATATATATATATATATATATATATATATATATATATATATATATATATATATTCTGCGCCGATCTACATAATCAAATGCCTCTTCTCCAATGTGTTTCTACATTCAAGAAAGGTAACATGAAGATAAATTATTAAAGATCCTTCTATGTTTTTAATGGAAATTTCTTGAAAGACAAGGGAAAGATAAGAATCCTTTAACACTATCATGATATGGTATTACTTGGTGCATATTGATGGCAAAAGGATGAGTCATGAGTTCTTAATTTTCCTTTTCTGATTTATTTATATTTTTCATTTTTTAAAGAAAATCATAAAATATCTTACTATTTTGCGATACGATTCGCAATTGATATAATTCAACCCCTATTACGATTTGCGATATGATAATGATTTCGACAACATTGCTCTGGAGTGCCTTATGAGGATGACTATTAAGACTGAAGAGGATGGCATGCTGCTTGGGCAGAAGGGTTGGAGAATTAAGAGGCATACGAGTGTATGATGAACATTCGAGAGACAAGGATGTTGACATGGAAGACTAGGAAGAATATAATCAAGCATGAGGACATCTAAAGCAGCCTAATAGCTGGCCCAATTGAAACTAAAATGATCAAGGACTGACTAATGATGGTCCAGCCACGTCACGTACTCCGAAAGGCGAAGATGGTCCCCACAAGGTTGGGAGCTTTGATGGGGGGTGAAGGGCCCACAAGGAGCATGCAGGGACAACCTAGAGGGGCTTGATTCAAGGTGGAGATAATGGACATGAAGGTTTGTACACTAGTTGACGTTTAGGCCTTAGGAATGATGGGTGAATTAGGATCCGTAAAGCGATCAAATACTTGGATGGAACTGTGATGACGGCAGCCACAATGATGTATGTAAGAAAGATAGTGTTTCTACCTCCTCCATTTAATAGAATGAGATAAAAGATATTTCAACTGTATATGACAAGATGCCATGAGCAAAATTTTCCCTGCAGTTAGTTTTTTGACTTGCAAAGACTACCTGAGGCTAGCTAGATTGTCCCCGGATGCGTGCGCACTATACTTTTTGATTGAATCTATACGTGCTTCCTTTACACAAGAATACATCCGTCTGTAGTTTGTTTCTTAATCAGTAATGTTCAGGCTATTCATAAAATTAACTTCTCAGTTTCTTAGTTCTCGAGTTCGACATTTCTTTTCTTCTCTGATTTTATTAACAAGTTATATTGTTACATCTGACTTCGCAATAACAAGCTGTTAACTTAGTCATGATATAGGATTTCGTTAGGTTCCTTTGTGCATTCTGGTTGTGTTTCATTTGAGGCATTTTGTACAGTTGAGCTGGATGCAATCTATGAAACATAATAAGGTGCACGAGGCACCAGAAAATAGCTTGTAATTTCTTTGAAGAGGTTTGCTATTGAGTGTCGATGTTTCTGATGAGTATTTGGCTTTTTTAATATTTTGTAGGGATGCGTTTGTTGATTATTGGGTCAGTAGAAACATGATGACAATGGATATAGCAACCCAAATATTTGCAATATTAAAGCAACCGGATCGCAAATACCTTACTCAGGTCTCTTCTTTAAAAGCACTGATGCTTGTACTTCCAACTTTCCTTAATAAATATTCATTTTTGGATGAATATTATTAACATGCCTCATAGATATGGGTCAGTTGTGAAGTCACAGCAAGACATTGAGCTGGCTGTGTATGCAAATATGGATGCTACGCCTTGGGTTTTTTCCACTTCGTCTTCTTTTTTATTCTGTTCAACTTGTATGCAGGAAGACTTCAAACCTGTTCTTCGAGAACTTTTGGCAACTCATCCCGGGTTGGAGTTCTTACAGAGCACTCCTGAATTTCAGGAACGATATGGTGCGTTCTTAATCAGTTAACTGTTTCTTAAGTTGTACTGAAAGTATTTGCTATTTCCTGTCTTAGGAGACACATGTATTCTGGTTTTGTAGTCATTATATTGGTGCTGGTTCTGTATGTGCATTTTGGCTATAGAGTTGTGTTGTTGGCCATTGGCCATATTCTTACTTATTCCATCTTGCTCAATTTTCTTTTCTTATGTGAAAATTAAGCTCCAATTACTGTAAACCTCGCCAGTCATCTCTTTTTTTGGAGGGGATTGTTTAAATTCAATTTTGAGATTCAATCAGGCAGTGGATGATTAATTGATTATTGAAACCCTCGATACAGAACTCAGTGTAAAGAGATCCTTGTTCACATGTTCTAACATTTATACGGTGGTTGTTACTTGCTATTTCGGAGTTTTATGGAGAGGACTTTATGGTGAGATCAGTCTTCAGGGAACATAGTGGCTCAAGTGGTGATTATTGTGTCAGACTGGCAGTATGTTGATGGCTTCTTGAAGTAGTTTAATTGTTTTGTTTATCCCTCTGCCATTCCTCTCACAAAGTTGTATCCAATGTTTGAAATATCGGTATTGCTACAAATTCCACTGGCTGGGGACATGGAAACAATATCGATATCACCAGTAGGGAAAACAGTGGAATTTTTCAGTAGAACTTCAGGAGATGCTAAAATACATATAATTGCAAATTTGTGAATAAAAAAATGGCAAAAAGAACGCATAAATAATAAGTTTCCATTTAATGGGGGCTTAAAAGCATTTGTTGTCATAAGAAATCAGTCCAACCATCCCATCAATCCCTTCTATCCATCCAACCATCCATCAAATTATCCAGCCTTCCATCCAAACATCCATTGATATTTCAGAATATTGATAACACACTATATTTCGCCAAGAAATCGCCAACAATTGGAAATGAAATGAAAGAATGTGGTCTTGATATTACCCAAGTTCTGATAACAATAATATCACGATATTATCGATATTATCATCAACAATTTGAAAACTGCATACAACCATGTGCCCATAAAATTTTTTGAAATAGAATTTTTTATAATAAACAGATTTTTGGTGATATCTATACATTGGTGATATTATCGAAATATCGTTGATACAGTGATGATACAGGCGACACCTGGAATTTACACAGTAAAAAAAATTGACGATATAAGTGACACTTGGAATTTACACAGTCGAAAATATTGGCGATACTTAGTGATACATCGCCGATACTGGAATTTCTGATACTACCAATGTTATCAGTATCGCTACTAGTGTTATTGTTATCACCGAGGTGGAGATATGGATAATATTGGGGATACTCCTAACAATGGTTGTATCCAAGAGAGGAGAGGGCTCGGCCCACCATAATCAGTTTGGTTTTAGAAAACTGCCTTCCAAACCATCAAATGCACGGGAAAGGGTGGACCTCTTGTCTCCTCTGAAAAAAAAACCTGAAGGGACACAACACAAGATGCATAATCTGTGTGTGTGTGTGTGTGTGTGTGTGTGTGTGGTGTGTGTGTGTGTGTGTTGAATGATGACAACTTCCATTAAGCACCCAAAAAGATAATTTCAAATCTGGCACTCCCGCGGAGCCAAAGCAAAAAAATACCACTCAAAAGTAAAAACCAAAACAGCCAACAACAAGGCACCAATGCTGCCCCTATAGACAAATAAGACTCCCTGCAAAATCACGCTGAACTAAAGCCCATTCCACACACATGGAGAGAATAGACTGCTTGGCAGAATCCAATGGCGCAACCTTCCCGTAAAAAATCTTTGCACTTTTCTCTCCAAATCCCCCACAAGATGGCAAAGGGAACCATCTTCCAAATAAATATCCCACGGAGGACCCTCAGGTCAGCCTGCAACAACCTCGAAAACAGTCCCTTTTTCCACCCAGCTGATCTTGAATAGCTGCCAAAAGGTGTCCCAAACGGCCTGGGCTGCTGAAGAGTGCAACCGCACATCTACATATAAAAGGCATTTATGGACTGCCATGTTCTGCTTTTTCAAGTTGTCTACCCTGAGAATTTTACTAGCAACCGCCACCACATGAACGCCTGCACTCATGGGGGATATCGGGACTCACTATTGCAAATCTTTGACTGCAAGGATTTGGAAGAAAAGATGCCCCCTTCCGCCCACTTCCAAACTTTCCAGTCCTCTCTTGACCAGTCAATATCTACTGAGTAGAGAGTTTCCAGAAGAGTCACGTAATCATTCATCTCATTATCTCTCAAAATTTGCCTTATTCCTGACAACCTCTCCTCATCGCACCACATAGTTATCAGTCACAATGGCTTCTTTGTGGGGGGATATGCCTGCTCCAACAAGGAGTCTCTAAGCCACACATCCTTCCAATACCTAAGGCAATCTCCATTCCTGATTACAAGTCTTGTCCATTCTGCTCGGGATTGATCAGTTATTTGCCTCTGGACTTCTACCCAGTAACTAAATAGCTGACTGCACCTTGGATCCTCCATTTCTTCTAGGAAAACCTGGAAATCATCCCCTTGTCTCTGAATATCTGTATTTGCGAAAAACCACTTCTCTCCAAAGGGCACCCGGCTCCTTCCCAAACCTCCACCACCATTTACCGAGGGGGGAATCAGTCTTTTCTCCTCATTCTTCCCAAGCCCAGTCCTCCCTCTGACTTGGATTTTTGAACCAACTCCCACCTGACATGGTGGAATTTATGGCCTTCATTGCTTCCCACAGGGAATCCCTTTGAATATTCCCTTTTGCTATGGAAACATGCATCTCTCTCTCTCTCTCTCTCTCTCCTCTCTCTCTCTCTCTCTTCCCCTACTATCTCTCTCTAAAAGAAGTAACACAGTAGACTCCCTATAGTCCAAAAGAATAATGCATCGACCAATACTGCAATACTTGAGCACCCTCTAACAATGGCAGGAGCTGGATAACCGAACGTAAGACTGGATAGGGTTCCATGTACTATTGGATCGGGTATTACTGATTTAGCAGCAGTTGAGCTGCTGGGCAGATTTTAAGGTAGGAAGGGAGAGGGAAATAAGAACAATTGGAATATGTGAATTTTGAAGGGCGACTCTAGTTTGCCACTCTTAAGCCTATCTCTTGGCCTGTCCATTATGAGACTGATGTGTCTGCATGGGCAACCCCATCTGGTCGGCTCTAGTGAATAGGTTGATATATTGAATTGGTCAGACAATTTTATCCTACATATTGGTGACCTTAAAGTGGATGGCTAGAACCAAAATGCTGTCAAAGGTTCATGCTCAATGTGAAAAATCTGGTGGCTAGGGTTGTTCAATCAGTGTGATTTTTTAGTCTCCCATCTTCTGTAGGCCCACCTGATGGATGATTTGAATAATCTGTAGAGCCACTTGAGCTCCATCATCGTGGATGGGGTCATCCGGCCAAGGATGACGAACTTCAAACTCAACTAAAGGGGAAAATCAAGTATGTAGAAATTCAAGTATTTAACTAGTACGTCTCTTTAGTCAGTTTATTCAAGTTTCATCTGAAATGTTGAGAACTTCTCTTTTTATCAACAACATTTTATCATGGACGGAAAACATGCAAAAGGTGCTAGGAAAAGAGAATCATTTTTTTGAAAGGTAAAATAAATATAATAAAACAAAATGATCCTGTCTATTTGGAAGTATTTAGGCATATAATGTTCTTGTTTCTTAGCCTATTTCCCCAAGCTGTCGTCTTGAAGACCTTAATCAGATCTTGCAATGTCTTCATTATTTTCTGACTGATTCATCATAATTTGGACCAGCGGAAACTGTCATATACAGAATATTTTACTACATAAATAGATCGGGAAACGGCCATCTTACCCTCAGGGAGCTGAAACGTGGAAATTTAATTGCTGCAATGCAACATGCGGATGAGGAGGAGGATATAAACAAAGTGTTGAGGTAAGTCTACTTGAAAATTTGCAAATTATTTTGCCTTAGAATGAAATCTCATTAGGAGGCCTGTAATATCGGTAGTATTTTATTTCACATGCACTTGCTTTCTGTAATACGTCATGCTCATAAGTAGTGTTTTCAGTATCTCGTGATGTCACTGATATATCATATATCTCATGATATATCTGTTATCCTAGGGGCGATATGAAACCTAGCTTTAATATCCATTTTTCATGGTATCGTGCAATATATCACACAGTATCTCGATATATCATGGACATTGTGATATCATGCGACGTATCCACTCTCTCCCTTCATAAATTCTTAATGTATCATGGGATATATAGATACCGAGTGCGATATTGAAAGGGATAAAAGGAAACCGGTGCTGTTTTGTTTGGAAAGTACTAAAAAAGTCACAAAAATTGATTATTATTATTATTATTATTATTATTTGCAAAAAACTTCTTCCTAGTACATTGCAAGGTTATTTTGACTAGTATATTCTTGTTTGTTGGAAGAAAATCTTCGAAATCGCGATTCAAAAGCTTATTGGGGCTGGATTCTAAAAGCCGTGTATTTTTTAGTTTTTTAGTTTTTTTTTGTTTTTGTTTTTGTTTTTGTTTTTGTTTTTATATGTTGTTAATAGTGTCAAATGATAAGAAATCCATGATTTTTCATGTTTTGCGTGGATAATAATGGATTTGGAGCTTCGATTTCTATATTTGAAGGAGATGAGCCGGTTGCGAAAAAATTAAAATTTCTTCAATTTTCCCAAATCGGTTTCAATCTTAGTGTCCAAACACGAAATCAAACATGGATATAACTTGATCCACATATTCTTGGCAATTTGAGGATTTTTCGGGAAAAAATTAATTTTTAATTAAAAAATGTTAAAAAATATATATTTTTTGGAAATACAGAGGTATATTTCTAGTTTTCTACTTCTTTTGCTTTTGAATGTAATGCTTGCATTTCCATACATGTCTTCTTACATTTATAAATTTTATGATCCGACTTTGAATATAGTTGCATCTGTTCAGTCAGACAACACATAGATTAGGACCCTATACAAAGGAAACCCATTATGTGCACTTTTTTTTTTTTGTGATTTAAAAAAAAAAATTATTTATTTAATTTCTAAGTGTGTATTGGTGCCTTTTTTAACAATCCCTGAAGTTTCATTGAAAAATTTGATCAATTTATCCATGGTTCCCAACAACAACGATAAATTATGCGATACAACTGATATATCCTGTGCAATAATCAATATGTATCCGTATCCTAAGGGTACAATACATTACGCAATAATGATACGGAAAACATTGCTCATAAGGGGCTCTTCAAATCATAAGGGACTCGAGGGAATCTGTCTCTCTGAGAAAGTCCAAATACTTCTCCTACCCGACCTTATTCGTCAATGGATATCCCCATGACTGGTGTCCTATTAATCTAGAAAAGATTTTTGGTCGAGCGGGAGCAGTAATGGAAGTGATCATGCCTAGAGAAAAAGAGAGCAGGAATTATCGTGGATTCGCTCTCATTCGCATGGGAAGTGAGGAATAACTGGCAAGAGCAGTAAGCATGATACATGGCCTGAGCTTCGGAGGCAAGAAGATCCTAGTGCAACGAGCGAGGTATGGCCCAGAGTCGTTATCGGGTAAGCAGGCTCCTCCTAAACAGGGTACTACAAAACCCATCGTTCCATTCGCTAAATCTACTTCGGTTTATCGTCCTCTTTCTATGCGACCTGTGAAGTTACCTTCTCAGTCTTTTAAAGAAGCCCTGATCCTTGGAGTGCCAGTTCCACCTCCTATTCCTTCGGCCGAGGCTTCTAAGGAGGTTTCGACGAAAATGGTAGACAACCGGAGTCCTTCTCCCCCATCTGACGACCTTCATGTACTCTCCGATCCGATTGTCACCGTAGATCAGGATATGTTTCAGCAGAATAGTGCTAATCTAGCCAATTCCATTGTCCTAATCACCAAAGAGGGAGTATCCATCGCTTCGGTCAGAGACTGGATTTTTGTTATTTCAGGGATAAAGTTAGGATTGTCTGATCTCAAACCCTTGGGGAGAAACTCCTTCTGGATCAGGGCGGGAGCGTCCAATCTCCCTGATTTGTCGGAGATCCTTCTGTCTACTTCTTGTCCGGTGCTCAAAGTGCTATCATGGGAACAATATTCCATCTTCGGCAAAGAAAACATATGGGTTCTCATATGGGACATTCCGATGGAATGTTGGTATGATGAATTCTTAATAGCGGCTGCATCCTCTCTGGGGTTTCTTCTGGAACTTGATTCTAAAACCAAATTGGGAATTGAAGTCGGGGTTATTAGGGCCAGGATTAGAAGGAAGAAAGGTTTCCCCCTGCCTGAAGCTATAAGGGTTAAGGTTGACAACCATGTTATCCTCCTTCCAGTCCAGCAGGAGATTTCGGGAGTTTCCCAACCTCGATGGGGCGAACTTTGGAGTAACAGAGATTTGGCGTCTTCGTCCTTTGTGGAGGAGACAATTTTCGATGAAGGTGTCAATCCCTCATGCTCCCGCGGACTACCGGAACATAGTCAGGCGGGAAATATCGAATTAGGTCATCAACGTCTCTTCAATCGCATTTTGAAAGAGATACGTGTTTGCCTCTCTGAAGGCCCAACACATCCTTTGTCAGAAGAGATGTTTACCTTCGCCGCCACGGGACTTATCGCTAAGGAGAACCCTACACGTGTCACTTCCTCTGCATCCAAATCTCCCACGATCTGCTCTCCAGCGCTGGTATCGACTAAGGAGAGGACACGTACGTGTCGCCCGTCTACAAATATTGATGGAGGCGTGCCCTTTCAATCCAATCTACTATCAGCTGACCAGTGTTTTAAATAGCGGTAGCGTGATGCGTAGCGCTCAACCCTCTATAGCGTGTAGCGTAAATACGTAGCGTGTAGCGTAAGCTACACGATATTTCTATTTTTTAATTTAAAAATATGACAAATATAATAAATAGTGAAAAAAAAGGGAAAAAAATATAAAAATGCCTAAAAGATGATTCATTTGATCAATTATAAGCATGTTCAAAAAAGTTATTAGTTATCATTTATCAAAAGTCAATCCACATACATAAGCCAAATCAAATAATTATCACATCAACAACTTCCTAAGCAAACCACTTTAATTAATAATGTCTAATTGAAACCACAAGTCACAATTATGAAAAGAAATAAAAATCCCATAGGTAAAAGTATCAAGTACAATACAAGTGTCACATCCTCAACATTAGAAACAAAGAAAATGTGAAAAAATAATAAAAAACTAAATAGTAAAAAAAATACATTGTAGCTTACGTACGGACGCTACGCGCTACGTACTGTAGCGTACGCTACGACCCCTGTAGCGTGCGCTACAGGGAATTACGCTATTTGGGATGCTACGTAGCGTTACGGCCACGCTACGCTACGTAGCGTACGCTACCGCTACGCTACGGGCGCTATTTGAAACACTGCAGCTGACACTGCCGTTTCTCCCAGCAGAGCCGTCCACGTGTCCGATCAACTCTCTCAACCAGGGCCTCCGCTGCTGCTTCATCAAGGGTCCTTCGAATCGAGTCCAGGTTCGACCCGTTTCAACTTCTCTTCAGATAAATGGGGTCTGATTAAATTATCTGAATTTGTTCCACCTAATCTATCCCCTTCTAAAGGATCCTATCCACCCTTCTCTCTCGGCCGGGCCCTTCTTCCGACTCTCTTTGTCTGAAATGGGGAGACGTCTCCTTCGTTGGGTTTGATTCGGATAGTTTGTTATCAGATAGTCAGCCCTCCAGCCCTCCATCCCTACCTCAATCCCCAGTCAACATTTCCGACTGGACCGAAATGGGCCTTATCACTCTCTTTTAGGAGAATCAGTCCTGGGAAGTGTTAGATGCTGTTCCTCTGCAGGTTTACCCCAATTGCCTCTCAAATGAGCAAGACTACTGTTGTTCTTCTTCAGATCCTTGTCAGGATGTTACTTCAACAATCAATTCGGAAAGGAACAATAGAGAGGAAATATTCGATGAAATCCAGAACGAGAAATGGATTCGTGATGCGATCGGCCACGTAGGGAGATCCCTCGGTTTATCTTTCGGAAACAGGCCTGAGGCTTATAATAGCTTATTCGAGTTCATTGAAAATCGTGGCAGACCCCTTCCTCCCTCCAGAACTCCTACCAAAGCAGCCCAGCAGTCTTCCAACAGAGAGCTGATCCGCCTTCAACTCAGTCCAGAACCAGCTTCTTCATCACTGGGTCGACGTGGTTGCAAGGGATCCCGGGGCAGCTTAGTTCCCCAATGAATATCATTTCTTGGAATGTAAGGGGGCTGGGCTCTAAACAAAAAAGGAGTTTGATCAAGGAATCCATCAGGAAAAAGAATCTGGATATGATCTGCCTTCAGGAAACTAAAGTTCCCAGTTTCTCTGATAAGCTGATGTTGTTGATTTGGAAAGCTGGCGATATTAACCGTGTTACTTTAGACGCAGTTGGCTCATCGGGTGGAATTCTGATCGCTTGGAAATCCTCCAACTGGTCCTTGCAATCTTCGCTTATCGGGAACTTCTCTGTCTCGGTCATTCTTCAAGCTAAGTCCTCTAATTTTTGCTGCAATATAACTGCTGTTTATGGGCCTAACGATGATGCTCTTAGGTCTTCTTTTTTGAATGAACTGACTTCGGCTAGGCAGTTATTCCCAGGTCCCTCCTGCTATGCAGGAGACTTCAATGTAATTTGTTTCTCTGAGGAACATTCTCAACCTAGGAGAACTTCTTCGGCCATGCGTCAATTTTCTGAATGGATTCAAGCGCAAGAGCTTATCGATCTTCCTATGTCAGGCGCCTCATACACCTGGTCCGATTGCCGCAGATCCCCTATTCAATCCAGATTGGATAGATTTCTTCTTTCTTCAGAATGGATGGAGGCTTTTCCTTCAGTTTATCAGGTGGCTCTTCCCAGAACAACCTCCAATCACTGTCCGATCATGCTATCTATGGACGATCTAAATTGGGGTCCTAAACCTTTTAAATTTAACCCAGCTTGGCTCTCTGTTGAAGGATTCAAGGATAAAGTCGTGGAATGGTGGAGCTCTCTCTAGGTGGAAGGTTTCGCCGGTTATAGACTGATGTGCAAGCTCAGACTTCTTAAAGAAAAAATCAAGGACTGGAAGGCCAAAGATCTCAAGAAAAGAGAGAAGGAGACTGATTCCCTTATGGCAGAACTTCAGTAGATCGATGCTTCTAATGAAGGAGTGGTCACCTCGATGGAAACTTTGTCTAGACGGATTCAGATTATTCAGATATTATCTGCTCGAGCCTTGGAAGATGAAGTTATCTGGAAGGTGAAATGTTGTGTGAAGTGGCTCAAAGAAGGTGACAGGAACACCAAATATTTCCACAATATCACCAATTTGAGAGCTCGTGGTAAAGCCATCCGTAGTATCACTCTGGAAGATAGACAGATTGAAGATAAAGATGAAATTGCAGATCTTGCGATCGACCATTTCCGTGCTATTCTATCCTCAGAAGGGTGGTCCAGACCAAGGCTGGATGGAATTGACTTTTCGACTATTCAAAGATCTGAGTCCGATATGTTGGAGGCTCCCTTCTCTGCTGAAGAAGCGAAAGTAGCGGTTTTTGACTCTCTCGGGAGATAAATCTCCCAGGCCAGATGGTTTCATTATGTCGTTTTTTCAGGAGTTTTGGGACACGGTCCAAAATGACATTATGGATTTTCTCCATGAATTTCACGACAGGGGGAAGCTCTCAAAGGGCTTAGGCGCTTCTTTTATCACTTTGATCCCCAAAGTCTCAGGAGCCTCCTCTTCAGATTACGGACCAATCAGCCTCATTGGAGGGCCCTACAAAATTCTGGCCAGAATTCTGTCTAATAGACTCGCTACCGTAATGGGAATTCTCATCTCTAAATATCAGAATGCGTTCATCAAAGGGAGACGGATTATTGACGGTGCGCTGATCGCCAATGAATGCTTACACTCGGCTAAGAGATCGGGCAGGAAAACCATATTCTATAACCTGGATATCGAAAAGGCTTATGATCACGTAGATTGGGAATTTTTGCAATACATGTTGCAGCGAATGGGATTCGGAGTTAGATGGCGTGGCTGGATAAGATCATGTGTGGAGTCTGCGCATTTTTCGATCCTCTTAAATGGCACTCCAAAAGGATTCTTTCCCTCTTTGAGAGGCTTACGCCAAGGAGACCCTCTCTCCCCTCTTTTGTTCCTTCTTATTGGAGAGGCATTGTCCCAAATGATCCTTAAAGGGCAAGCTGCTGGGCTGTTCAGAGGCTCATTTGTCGCTGAGACCGTGACTTCCATCACGCATATCCAATTTGCCGATGATACCCTCATTATGATTGAGGCTAATGAAAATTCGGTTCACAATCTTCATACGACCCTACGATGCTTTGAGGCAGTCTCAGGCATGAAAATCAATATGGCTAAATCTATGGACGCTAGTACCAGTGTTCGAAATATCGATACTATCGGCCGATATATCGGCCGATATTATCGGTATCGGGCCCTAGCGAGACGAAACTCCTCCGATAACCCCCGGAAGATACCGAAAATCCAAAACTTCAGATATCGGCCGATATTATCGTCGATATCGCACCTGGGAGAGCACATTATCCGAAAAAAAATCAAAAAGAAAAAAGAAAAAAGAAAAAAGAAAACTTTCAACGGTAGATTTCGGTACCTGTAAAGAAGATTGTCCTGATCGGAAGCTGCTTTTGATGGGCATTCGAATCCAAGTCTCTGATTTGAAGAGATTTGAGCGCGAAATCGAGATAAATCCTCCAAATCCCGACATTTGGGAGAGATTTTAGGGTTCCGGCATTCCGGAACCCTCTCTGCTTCGAAAAAAAGGGTCTCGAGCCCTTATTTACAGGAAGCGGATGGGCTTGTGTACAGCGCACCACCGACCTAAATGGTGTGTTGACGTCACCAAGTTCTGTGGGTCCCATCGTAGGTTATATGTTATATCCAAACCGTTAGTCCATTTTACTAGCTCGTATTAAGTCTTTACGCAAAAAATAAGACATATCCAAAGATCATGTGCACCACACTAAAAATAGTTGTGGGACACTAAACGTCTACCATTGAAACCCTTTTAGGGTCACGGCAGCTTTAGATCGATAAGGATTTTTTTTTCCCTCTTCATCAAGGTCTTTGTGACCTCGTGAAAATATTGGATGGAAAATAAACGTTATGGTGGGCCCTACGAATGTTATAACGGTGAGAACCATTGCCTTCACTTCTATTTGTGGTGTGGTCCACCTGAGATTTGGATATGACTCATTTTTGGGCTCATGATCTAAAATGATCTCTCAAATGGGATGAACGGTGTGGATATAATAATACATTATTTTGGGGCCAATGTAACTTTGATCTCCTTTGAACTGTTTGTACAACTCAGCTCGAGATCCTCAGCGCCATCGTCACGGACGGAACAGATTGGCTGGTGGCAGGGGCTCTGTAGGCCCCATCTTGATGTATATGTTTCATCCATTCCGTCCATCTATTTTTCTAGATCAATTTATGTTGATACACAAAAAATGAGGTGTATCCCAGTCTCAAGTGGACCACATTACAGGAAACAGTTCTGAATGAACTTCGACTATTAAAAATTTTTTGGGACCATAAAAGTATTGGATCAAGTTGATCTTTGTTTTTGCCCTTAATCTGGGTCTTTATGACCTAATCAACAGATTGGATGTCAAATAAACAGTACAGTAGGCCTTAGGAGGATTTAAATGTTGGATATCCAATCACTATTGTTTTCGTGTGGTGTGGTCCACCTGAGATTTATATCCCTCTCATTTTTGAGATAAAGACCTAAAATGATATTTAAAAATGGATGAACGGAATGGATGAAACATATACATCATGGTGGGGCCCACAGAGCATCGACCAGCCAATCTGTTTCCTTCACGGACGCAGATTTCCTGCGAAAGTCTTTGCAGGAAGTTCCTGCCCTGAAAACTTAGGTGTGCCCCACCATTGAAAACTTCCTAATGTCCATTGTGACCATCCAACCCATTGATAAGTTCACACATACTTGGATGAAAGGAAAACACAAATATTAGATTGATCGATAAAATTTTTTGGCCCACAATTTTTAATGGTCAATAACTACTATTTTGTGTGGAGTAGACCACATCTACCTGGAATTTGTAGCTTACTCATTTTTTAGGCCAACCCTTAAAATTAGGTTGCAAAACCAATGGACGATGTAGATATGTCTTGCATGCATCAAGGTGGGCCTTATTGTTTTCGACAGTAGCATCAATTCCAACTATTTTCACTTGCGTGGTCCACATAAGTTTGAATGAAGGGAAAAAACAATTATCAACTTGATCCAAAACTTTTGTGGTCACTAATGGTCAATCACCATTGTTTCTTATGGTATGGTCCCCCTGATTATTGGATCTGCTTCATTTTTTGGATGATGTCCTAAAATGACATGGAAAAACGGATGGACGGGGTGGATATTGAATACACACATCATTGATAGGTATGTTTTCTAATTTCTAATGTATCTTTTGCTTTTGAATGCATTGGTTATATTTTCATACACATCTTTATACAATTATAAATGTTATGCATCATATTTGAATATATTTACCTTAGTTTAATCAGATAACGCATTACTTAGGACCTTATATAAGGGGAATTTATTATGTGCACTTCTTTCTTGAGATTTTATGATTTAAAAGTGTGTATTAAGGTCTTTTAAAATAATTCCTGAAGTTTCATAAAAAAAAAATCAATGTTTTGCCAATGTTTCCCCATGTTCCCAAAAAGTGCGATAAATTACGCGATACAAACGATATATCCCGTGCGATAACCGATACGTATCTGTATCCCAAGGTTGTGATACATTGCGCGATACCGATTTTCGAACACTGGCTGGTACTTTGGGTTGCTCTCCGGCTTCTTTACCCACGACGTTCGTTGGTCTCCCTCTTACTCATGGTCCCCCCCCCCCCCCCATGATGATGTGGGACAAAATCGTTGATAAAGTTCAAAAGAAACTTGCTTCGTGGCAATGTCGTTACCTTTCGCTTGGGGGCAGAATCACTTTGATCAAAACCGTGCTTTCCAGCCTCCCTCTCTATTACATGTCCCTTTACAGATGTCCGGCTCCTGTCCGGACTCATATCAAGGCGCTCAGAAGAAATTTTCTTTGGAACGGTAAGGAAGATCATAGGAAATTCCATTTAATGGATTTGAAGGAAGTCCGCACTCACTTTAGGAATGGGGGAGCTGATATAAAAAATCTTAAGACTATGAATTCGGCTCTTCTGGGCAAGTGGCTCTGGCGTTTGGGCACGGAATAGGAAGCTCTGTGGAACATTATCGTCAAAGGAAAATACGGATCATCTCCTGGTGGTTGGTGGACCAGTCACACCTCTATCTACAGAGCATCTTTTCTCTGGAAAGGTATCCTCCGCCATAAAGCAGCTGTGCTTCCCAATATAGGTTTTACTCTGGGCAATGGAACAAGAATACGGTTCTGGGATGATCACTGGCAAGGCGATAATACTCTCAGAAGCAGATTTCCGGGAATCTATAGAATTGCTGCTAACAAAGACAGCACGGTAGCCAGCAATTTCTCCTATTCGGGATCGAGTGGGGTTTGGGAAATTATTTGCGTCAGAAATCTGCGGGATCGGGAGGTGATCGAATATGTTGATATGCTCCAATGTCTCTCTTCTGTCTCTTTAGATCTTTCCTCTCCCGACAAGCTGATATGGAATCATCATAAGTCCGGTGAAATCCTTATATGCTAGCCTGGCTCCCAGGTCCCAGCTCTTCCTCCGCGCTTCAGACCTTCCCTTTCATTTATAAAATGCAGGCCAGACACCCCCCACCCCCCCACCCCCCCCCCCCCCCCCCCCCCCCCCCCCCCCCCCCCCCCCCCCAAATTCATTTGTTTTGGCTGGCTGGTGCTATGAATCGGATCCTCACGATCGATAATCTCAGGAAGCGTGGGATGCAGATTGTTAATATATGCCGTTGCTGCATGCGCGATGAAGAGACTGTTTACCATCTTTTGGTCCACTGTTCATTTATTTCTCAAATTCTGTGGGACTTTTGCTCCAGATTCAATTTTGTTGGTTGCATTCCAAATTCTGCAGCGTCCTTGCTTGCTGCGTGGCAGGGCCATAAGATTGGTAAAGTGAAAACCAGAATTTGGAGAATGGCGATCATTGCAATATGGTGGGCAGTGTGGAAGGAAAGGAACAGAGAGTTTTCAACGATTCTCAGGCTACAGCTAAATCTGTGGGATCCTTCGCCAAAACGTTGATCTTAGAATGGGTGACGAGTGTAATGGGTTTAAAAGACTATAATCTTCTTTTTTTAGGTTCCTAGTTCTGCTTTGTGGCTGCTATCTCAGCAGTTTTTTATGTTGTTTCTTTTCTTCTTTTAATGGATCTTCTTCGTCACTTTAAAAAAAAATAAAATCATGGTGGTTGAGCTTTTAACATAACTCTTGCATAAGAGACTGCATCTGCATGTTCAGCTTGCCGCTTGATTGTGGGGAATTTTAAGCATTTCTGCAGGGAAATTCGCTTGCCCTTTCAAGGGGTGTTTGCTTGAAATTTTATTGATGAACCGATTTTATATGTTTAATATATTCAGAAGATGTGGAAAATGGCTTAAGGAATGATTTCTTATCATGGTTAAGCACAAGAGAATTGATTCTTATAGAATTACTTCTTATCATGGTTAAGCATAAGAGAATTGATTCTTATATATTAATGCAGCAACTATGGATTAAAGGTGATACTACCTAATGCATCTGTCCATTGTAACGCTTCCTATTGTAAGATTCATGGCACAAGAGTCAACTTGATCTGTCAATTTCCTGTTTTATTTTTTCCTTTCTTCTTTCTACAGGTACTTCTCCTATGAACATTTCTATGTGATATACTGCAAATTTTGGGAGCTGGATACGGATCATGATTTCTTGATTGATAAAGAGAATCTTATTAGATATGGTAACCATGCTCTCACATACAGGATTGTTGACAGAATTTTTTCACAGGTTTGTATTTCTATTATGTGAACTATGTCAACGTCCCTTTTCAGTACATTTAAATAATTTGCACAAACTATTATCTTCTGATATGTTTCTGTTTTAATCTTTATCATAGATTCCAAGAAAATTTACTAGCAAGGTTGAAGGAAAGATGGGATATGAAGATTTTGTTTACTTTATGTTGTCAGAGGAGGATAAATCGTCAGAGCCTAGTCTTGAATACTGGTACTTGCATGTTCCTTAACAATGAATGTTTGGAATTACTGGCAAATTCCATGCTTTCAGTGCCATTAAACTGTTTGTTTATTCTTCTTATGATTCCATACTTATCATCCCATATTATTTTAGGATGTGTCCATCCCATATTATTTTAGGATGTGTCACACTGATTTTTGGGATGCATCAGATTTATGGAAAAGAATTGGAAGTGTGTTCCTCCCGTATAACTAGATGAAACTGTAAAGATAGCAAAAGTATATTGACGACTAACCCATTGAAAGCCATCTCTGCCTGTTGTTATCATTTTTGTCTTCACTGTTGTTGTTGTTTTTCTTGATGCCCTTCTTTTCATTTGGCAAGAATTCCATTCAAAGTGGATTTGTGATTGTATAAGGTTTTCTGGATCTCCTCTTGAACTGATTCACTAAATGATATGAATTGAAATACTGCACTCCTTTCATAGTCAGAAGAACTCTCATTCCTGAAAAATGTGTCAATGATCAATCATTAGGGGTTATAAATCCTTTTCTGCCTATCGACAGAAGCATTTGGAAGGCCGTCTCCTGGATTATGAACTTGTTTAAGAAGGAGATATCATTTAAGGTGGGTAATGTGAATCATATTTGCTTTTGTGAGGATGTGTGGTGTGCTAATTAGGGGTGGCAATGGGTCGGGATTGAGTCGAGTTGGGTCAGGGTTAGACCAAGCCATTCCTATTTCCTAAACTGGCCAATAATTCTGACCTAAACCCCAATCCCAAGCCCGACTCTACACGACTCATTTAATTGTAATTAGGTTGGGCTTGACTGACCTGAATACAGTTCTGAAGGTGTGCCCATCCTTGCACAACTAGGTTATAAATACGAATATACACACATCATGAGTATTTATCTATACTTATCATCTATTAATTTGTTTTGTGTTTCGTGTTTGGTTGGATCATCCCACCTAGCCCATTGATAAGCCTATATGGGCTGGTTGGGCTGGGTTGGGTAGGGTTCAACCTGACCCTAACCTATTTACTTAATCGTGCCCCATCTCAAACCTAAACCTGACACCGATGCCCCTTTAACTCGGGCGAAACTACCTAAGGAGCAGGCTGGGCCAGTTGACCCATGGAGAGACCTGACCCATTGCCACTCGTAGTGTTGATAAGAAACTTGAAACGATCTTTGCAAGGTTTGTTTTGGTTGTGACTGACAAGGAGATGGCAATTTCTCCATGCTTTGAAGTCTCAGGGGGCCATGATTTGGGCCCTCCCTTGTCGGATGAATCTTGACAATATAAGTTGGAGGAGATAGTGGGCTTATTGGAATTTCTGCATTGTTGGTCCCCCTCTATGTTTTATAGGACGGTTGGGTGTGGAGTTTGGAAAGCTAGGGTAGCGTCTTGGTTGGATCCTATTCCGCGTTTCATACTCACCCTTTCGGGGAGTGTTACCGCGACCTTCCTCGGGTTACAAGTTTTGCATAGCTAGTGGGCAAGGGTAAGTGCTGACCATCGACATGCTTTAGAAAAGGCAAATGATGGTCACTAATGCATGCATCTTATCATTCTTAAATGAAGAAGAAGAAGAAGAAGAAGAAGAAGAAGAAGATGCATCTCATATCTTTGGGTCACTGAGTTGGTAGATCATTTATTTATGCATTGCCCCTTTATTAGGTTGTTTGGGGGAGCTTCTTTGATTAGTTCCATTGTTGCTGGGTCGGTGCCAGACTGCTAGAATCGATTGGATCTTTTTCTTGGTGGCTTGAGGGAGGAGTTGGTCCTATCTTATGGAAATTCGTCAACCTTGTTGGTTTGTGATCAATTTGGATTGAGCACAATAATTGATGCTTTTGCAATTGACCCTAGTCTCTCTAGTAGGCTATACATGGAAAATAAATAGTCACTGTTGTGCGGAACACTTTTAAAAGTATAGGCTGCACATGCACATGCAGCAAGGATGTGTCGCCTGATTAAAGAGTAACCGACCTAGAAAGTCTCTGATGATGCTCTTGGCAGAGGAAGGTGAGGTACTTTTGTAAGAATTGCTTAGAAGATCTATAACCCTAATTCACGAATTCTTTCTTTATATTGAGGTGAGGTGGGACTAAAGCTTAGAAAAAAGGTACTATTCCGAAAAGGTGAGGTAAGAATTGCTTAGGAACATGCTTAGGGCTAGAACCATGTAAAATCATTAGATTTTCAAAATTCTCAGATCAGAAATAATTACGGAAATGCCGTTAACCTAGACCCTTGATTCCAAATCACATGGTTCCCATGATCCGTTCAATCTAAAATTTATCCCATGCCTATCTATCATAAATGAACTATACACATCAAATTTCAAACCTTGGATCATAATAGAAGTGACATAATTTTTAAATTATCCCCTTAACCCTTGATTTTATTGTCCATCGAGTGAGGAAAGTTAATAGGTCGTAGTCGAATACTTTCCTTCATGTGAGTGACTAGGATCGCCCATCATATGGACCGAATGTGTGATATGAGTGTCTCACTTTGATAATTATTTTTTAAAGCTGCAAGTTACCTTGTTTTAGGAAATAACCAAGCTTACCAAATCCGGACCTTTAAATTGACCCACTTCTCACTGTCAATTGCTTCCCAAAATTTTACCACACCTTAGTCTCATATGACTACGAGATTATGCAAAATTTAGACCCCAATATATGATCGTACATCGTCAAATGATGGTCACATCAAAGCTAGTTCCTGCCTTTTGGCGCGATAGGTGGAACTTCAGATTTAGGCCTTTCCAACCATCAAATTTTGCTCAATCATTTCCCTACAATGAGTACGCATTTTCCCTAATATTGGACCCTGATCATCATGCATGGACCTGTAATTGAGATCCAAGTCCGTTTTGGCATCCACTAAGCCTTTTTCAAGATTATCCATTATATATAGTGTACTACTTAGAAAATTATATATTTCAACTCTACTTTTAATTCCAAATGAGATGAGTGGAGTAGATTTCATTAAAGATTAACCCATGACCTACTTTTGGAGAATCTCACTTGAATTGAGAGGTGTGGACGCCCACCCCATTATAAGAGGGTGCGCACGCCCCTTCTCTTCCTATTCCTCTCAAAACCTCAAGCCTACATTCATTTTCTCTAGCCCCTCACATCGTCCACACAGAGAGAGAGAGAGAGAGAGAGAGAGAGAGAGAGAGAGAGAGAGAGAGAGAGAGAGAGAGAGAGAGAGAGAGAGTCCATATCTTGGACATCCACATCTTCACCCTTGCTTGGACATCCCCTATCATTTACCCTAGCACGTGTGATCTCCCCATCGTTGTAGCTCGTGTAGAAGTCCTCTTTTCAAGTTCAACCTATGGTTTTTGTCTAATTCTAAAGCGAGGAATCCCTTTATGCTTACATACAATTCTAGCTAGTTTTCTCTTAAAACTTAGGGATTGTTTTCCTTGATTGTTTGTTTGTTGTTTTGATTCATAAAACCCTTGTTAATTCTCTGTTTAATTGTGTTTAATTGCTATAAAATTGATGAGATTGAGTAAATCCATGTTCGGATGAGGTTTGATGGAGAATTGAATGATAAATGGGTTAAAACCCTAATTGTATGAAGTAGGGTTCATAAACTACCCCATCTAGGGTGGGCGTGTGAACCTATGGTGCTTAGATTGATGTCATATGATGATGGATCTCATGTGAACGTGTATATCAGCGAGTTAACTTGTTGTGATGAGCTAACCCGCCAAGTCTACAAGGTGCGCCCAATAGGTTAGCCCATATGGACTTTATATGTTGTAGAGGTTAGCCCATATGGACCCTATATGTTGTAGATTAGGTTGGCCTATTTGTTATGGTGTTTGTGAGTGGTCCAATGGTGTTTAATTTGAGAATTATGTGATGATATGTCGCTGGACTTCTTAATTAATATGAGAATATTACATGTTTGAATGTATGAACATGAATTTATGGGTATAATCATTTTTATGATGGAACTATGTGGAAACTATGGATGTTTCGTGAGGAATATCATGTGATAATGGACATGGCACGCCCATGTGATGATGTGATAACGGGCATGACACGCCCAATTACATTAGTTCGTTATCACATCATCACATGGGCATGCCATGTCCATCAATACGATAATCTTCATGAAGGATCCATAGTTTTCACATAGTTCCATCATAAACATGATTCTAGCCATAAATGCATGTTCATACATTTAAACATGTAATATTCTCATATTAATTAAAAAGTCCGGCAATATATCATCCCATAATTCTCATGTTAAATGCCATTAGACCACTCACAAACAACACAACAAATAGGCCAACCCAATATCAAGGTGTCCCGTATCGGTATCGGTTGGCGTAACGGTGCCCTCCGAAACCGATACGGATACGGGGGCGTAACGGCGATACGGGAGCGTAACGGCCCGTAACGGCGCAAATTTTTTTTTTTTTGCCAAAAAAATATTTAAAAATATGGATTAAATCCGGAATATTCTAAGCATTCCAAATATGTATTCGTTTATAAATTGGAACATGTTTATGGTGGTGTAACGGTCCACTCTTTGGTGAGAAGTTGTATCGAACTGTCTGATGAATTTATGAACCAGATAACTTGAATTTGACTACAAAATTCATATATTTAATTTTCTGAATATCTAATTTATATACTTAACAATTTGATATCATTTCTCCCAATAGTTCTTTAAAAAAATGAAATTAAATTTAGGTTGATGGCGTTGCCAATTTGGGGCTGACTTGGAGGACCAATCCATGCCCTAAATCAGCTTCAAATTCATGCAATTTATTGCCATTATCCCACTTATGAATTGGTGGACATTTATTGGATAGTGAATCATGAAAAAAAAATTTCAAAAGACCCTATTTTAAAAATAAGCGTCCACAAATTAACAATTAAACTATTCGAACAATTTGATTTTGGCATTATAAGTTAGCAATTACAGTTCATAATTTAATTGGTAAATTTTAAGTTAATACATGTCTTGTGTACAATTTTTAAGGGCCCAAATTAGGTGAGACTTGGATTGTGAAATGTAGCACACGAGTGTCAAAGTTTTTTCGGCCCCACCCGTGATGAATGTGTTATATCCACACCGTTCATTCATTTTGCCAAATAATTTTAGGGCATGAGCCCAAAAATGAAGCAGATCTAAAGCTTAGGTGGACCGCACCATAAGAAACAACAATAATTAAACGTCCACCAGTAAAAATTTATTGGGGGCTGCAAAAGTTTTAGATCAAGTTGACATGTGTGTTTTCCCTTCATCCGTGTCAGTGTGACCCTATTAACATGTTAGATGGAAAATAAACATTACAGTGGACCCTAAGAAATTTTTAATGGTGAGCATTCTATAACCATTGTTTCCTATGCTGTGGTCCACCTGAGATTTGGATCTTACTAATTTTCTGAATCATGACTTAAAATGATGTGGCAAAATGGATGGACGGCATGGATAAAATATATACATCATGGTAGGGCCCACGTGGCACGTGTACTATGTGCCATGGAAGCGTGCGTGCTGTGTAACTCCGCAGTCCATTCATTTGACATCAGCAATTCCTGTGGATCTGATCATGAGGTATGTGTTATATCTAAACCGTCCATTCACTCGACGAGCTCGTCTTAAGGCTTGACACAAAAAATAACACGGATATAATTATCAAGTGGACCACACTGCAAAAAGCAGTGGGGGATTGAGCGTCTACCATTAAAACCTTTTTTAGGATCAGAGAACTTTTGGATCAATATGAATTTGTTTTTCCTCTTCCGTCAGGTCTTTTTGACCTTATGAACAGATTGGATGGAAAATAAATGTTATGGTGGGCCACAAATTGTTTAACGGTGAAATCCATCATCTCCGCTGCTATTTTTGTTGTGGTCCAGAAGATCTTTGGATACGATTCATTTTTTAGGTAATGCTCTAAAATGATATTTAAAAATAGATGAACGGTGTAGATATAATAAATACATCACTGTTGAGCCCATATAACTTCGATCTCCTTTGAACCGTTCGTACAACTCGAGCTCGAGGAGTGTCAGCGCTGTCTTAGCGTGACACGTACCTATGCGGTACACCTGCAACAAACAACAAAAAACAAAAAAAACAAAAAAAAACGAGGAGAGGGAAACCGAAAAGAAAAAACGAGGGAAAGAAGAGAGAAGAAAAAAGAGGGAAAGAGGGAAAGAACGAGAGAGAGAGAGAGGAGAGAGAGAGAGAGGAGAGAGAGAGAGAAGAAGAAGAAGAAGAAGGAGAAGAAGAAGAAGAAAACGACTGCAGCCGCAGCCGCAGCCGCAGAAGGGCCGCAGCCGCAGCCGCAGCAGGGCTGCAGCTGTCCGAGCAGAGGAAGAAGAAGAAGAAGAAGAGAAGAGAAGAAGAAAGGTATGTTCTTTTTTTCTTTTGTTTTTTTTTTTTTTTTTTTTCAAGGCCCGTAACAGCCGTTACGGGTCCGTAACGGCCGTTATGGCCCGTAACGGCCCGTAACGGCCGTTACGGTCACAGAATTTCGTAACGGCCGTTTCGACCCCGTATCGCGTAACGGTGTCAGCCGTTACCGTTACGTATCGGCCGATACGGCCGTATCGTAACGGATACGGCACACCCTGCCCAATATACAACATATAGGGTCCATATCGGCCAACCTATTGGGCGCACTTTGTAGACTCAGCGGGTTAGCTCGCCACAACGGGTTAATGATCTACATGCTCCCATGAGATCCATCATCATATGACATCAATTTAGGCACCATAGGTTCACATGGCCACCCTAGATGTGGTTTTCATCATCAATTCCACATAGTTTATGAACCCTACTTCATGTAGTTAGGGTTTGAACCCATTTATCATTCAATTCTCTATCAAACCTCATCTAAACATGGATTCATTATATCATCATCAATTTTACAGTAATGAAATTGAGAATTAACAAGGGCTTTATGAATCAAACAATAAAGGAAAACAATCCCTAAGTTTTAAGAGAAAACTAGCTAGAATTGTATATAAGCCTAAAGGGATTCCTCACCTTAGACGAAAACCCTAGGTTGAATTTGAAGGGAGAATGACTTTTACATGAGCTACAGTGATGGGGAGATCACACGTGCTAGGGTGAATAATGGGGGGCGTCCAAGCAAAGGTGATGAGGTGGACGTCCAAGGTAGGGACGTCCTCCCTCTCTTTTCTCTCTCTATATGGATGTGAGGGGCTGGAGAAAACGAGTGGGGGCTTGAGCTTTTGAGGGAAATAGGAAGAGGAGGGGCGTGCGCACCCTCTTATAATGGGGTGGGCGTCTACACTTCTCAACTCAAGTGTGATTCTCCAAAAGTAGGCCATGGGTTGATCTTTAATGAAATTTACTCCGCTTATCTCGTTTGGATTAAAAGTGGAGTTGGAATATATAATTTTCAAGGTGGTCCACTACATATAATGGACCCAATGAGGTTTGGGCGAATGGTCTTCACCGTAGGTTTGCTCCCTATAGGTGGGTTCGATTCCCCTCCTTAGCTTTACCCGATACACGTGGTTGTGGGTGATTGCGTGTATCCGCAGGGATTAGTCTCACTTCAAAAAAGAGGTGGGGACACCCTGTGTCTTCAAAAATAAATAAATATAATGGATGATCTTGAAAAAGGCTTGGCGGATGCCAAAACGGACTTGGATCTCGATTAAGGATTCACACATGATGATCGAGGTCTAAAATTGGAGAAAATCCATAGTCATGATAGGCAAACGATTGAGCAAAATTTGGTGGAAATGCCTACATCTGAGATTCCACCTGTTAGCCAAAATGCAGGAATTGGCTTTAGGGTAACCATCATTTGACGGTATAGGATCATAGATCGGGGTTTAAATTTTGCATAATCTCGTAGTCATATGATACCAATATGATATTGGAAAGTAGGTCAATCGGAAGGTCCAGATTTGGTAAGCTTTGTTATTTCTTAAAATGAGGTAACTTGGAGCTTAAGAATATGCTTATCAAAGTGAGGCACTTATATCACACATTCGATCCATATGATGGGCGATCCAAGTCATTCGCATGAAGAGAAATATTCGACTACGATTATTTATTAACTTTCCTCGACGGACACTAAAATCAATGTTTAAGGGGTTGATTTGGAAATTGGGCCACTTCTACTATGATCCAAGGGCTGAAATTTGATATGTATGGTTTATTTATGAGAGATAGGCATGAGACAAAATTTCGGATCGAACGGATCATGGGACCCTTGCGATCTAAAATCAAGGGTCTAGGTTATTAGCATTTCCGTAATTATCTTTGATCCGAGTATTTTGGGAAATCTAATGATTCTACATGGTTCTAGGTATGTTTCTAAGCAATTCTTACAAAAGAACCCTCATTTAAACTTTGTGAGGTAGAATGACTAAAGCTTAGAAGAACTATAACCTTAATTCACGAATTCTATTATCTACCTTGCGACCATCTTAACTCACCAAAATTATTGCCATGATTCACATCTAAACCTTGGATCTCTAAAGATAAGTCTTGGTAAAGGCACTGCTTTCAAAGTCTCTTACTTGGTCAAGGGTAACAACCTACTATAGAGGTCTCTTCTCTAATCATACACTCATACCTGGAGATTTTCCCATAATCGAGTGATTTAGAAGGATAATCTAGGGATAGATAATTACCAAGGATGCCTGTTCGATATTAGAGATAACGGTTCATAAGATTCAAAAGGATAGGTTCGGATTCGGTTGGATATGTATACGATCGATTAGATGTATAGGTGGGACGTTGATTAAATGATGAGATGGATGGTTAATTTTAGCAATAAGATATTACTAGTGTTTGGTCATTCATCAAGATAAGATTTGCTTGATCAATCAAGCAAGGGGATGGACAAGTGGCATGGGTAGGAGTTGGAAGCGGGGTAGAGAAAAAGGCTCAGGGCCTTGTCTCTCCTTGCCCACCGCATGGGAATTCATAAATATTTCATTCGATTAGTCTTGAAGTTGTCTGCTTCTCAGGATAGGAGACAAGAGGAGAAGAAGAATACAAGGTGTTTAGGAAGGCCAATGTGGAAGTAGTTTCATGGGTTTTGGCTCTTAGGCCACTTGTCGTAAGTTCTTTTTGTTAATGTTGATTCCTTTTGGTTTTCTTCATGAGCATCAATTTCTTGTCTTTGCTTTTTTTCTTCAAATCAAATTTGCATTATCTCTAGAAAAAGATGCAATTATGACTCCATTAAATTTGTGTTTGAAACAAAAGTTAGGAAGGAGGACGTTAACTGCCTTGTTATTGTTTCCAATATTCAATAGCTTGATCGGACCAAGTCTCTGCTATTTCAAAATCTCCTTGGCGAATGTCCTGTCTCCTCGGTCAGAATAGGTGGGTAAATTCCTTTTGTTTGAACTGTACTTGAGAATTTTGTGCCTCATATGGTTCAACAGTCAATTCTTTTGGTGTCCCATCTTCATCTGATTGAATGAGATTGTGCGGGGATAATAGTCACAATCTATTTGGCTCAAGGAGAGAGAAATCACTTTCATCCACAAGATAGGAAACATTAGGAGGCAAAATGGAATTGTAGTTTGGTGGTGGATGGTAGAAGAGTGGAGGAAAATACAAGATATTTTTAAGACACCGGTGAATTATTATTCCAATCTCATTTCTTCCACGACTCTGCCACCTAGTCAATTATGTTTCACTTAAATCCCTCTTTAATGTCCACATCTTTCCGGGTAAGGATAGGGAAATCTCCCTTATTACATGAATCAAATGTTTCATTTCATCTGGGAAAAGCCATCCATTGGGATTATGTGAGAGCAATAGTAAGTAGGTATGAATAGAGGGGGGAAAAAAAGAGGAGAAGAAAAGAGAATGGTGGGGAAAAAATTACACAAAAGTTTGTCTAAAGTCGATAACTTATTTTCTCGCAAGGATGTTAGAGGATTACAAAGTATCGAGTTTATGCAACTCCCATTAGTCGATGCTTCTTCTGTAGAAGTGCCTTTTTTGGAAGAAGAGGTGAGGGCGGCTTTGGGTTCTATGTGTGGAGATAAAGAGTTGGGCCCTAATGGTTTTCCGATGTTGTTTTACCAGAAGTTTTGGCATATTTTAAAAGGCTATATTATGGATTTCTGTGCAGAATTTTATCATCAAGGTTGCTTATTTATCGACCTCGGGGCCTTGTTTATCGCTCTCATCCCTAAAGTTGAAGGGTCGTGACGTAGGACAACCAACCACTTGCTTTAAAAGCTCGAACTGATAGAGCGTGGCAAATCAGTCCCTTTATATAATAGCCCAGGCTCCACATCCCATGGGTTAGGTCCTAGGCCGAACCCCCCTCGTGGACCCCATATCACACGGGTTCCGCCTCACACGAGCCACCGGCCTCAGATGGGTGGGGCCCGCCTCACACGGGATGCCCACTCCGAGTGTGCCCCTACATCACACGAGCCACACCGCACTCAAGCCCGGTGTAAAAATGGTCTTTCATTAATCACCCTTGGTGAGGAGTCTTGAACAGGAGACCTCCCGCTATGATACCACTTAACACAGGACAACTAACCACTTATTCTAAAAGCTCGAACTGATAGAGTGTGGTAAATGAATTCCTTTATCTCATAGACTAGGCTCCACATCCCATGGGTTAGGTCCTTGGCCAAACACCTCTCGTGGGCCCCACATCACATGGGTTTTGCCTCACACGGGTGGGGCCCGCCTCACATGAGCTACCCGCCTCACACTGGCCGCCCACCTCGAATCTGCCCCTGCATCTCACATGCCACCTCACTCGAGCCCGGTGTGAAAATGCCCCTGCATTAGGGCAGTTTATCTCCAAGATTCTTGCTGTTCGGTTGAAAAGTGTTCTTGCTAAGGTCATTTTTTACTCTCAAGGTGCTTTTATTGCAGGTAGACAGATTCTGGACAATGCGCTCTTATCCCATGAATGAATGCATTGATTTAAGGAGAAGAAAAGCATATTGGTGTGTAAGTTGGATGTGGAAAAGGATTATGATCACACATATTGGGGTTTTCTAGACTATATGCTTGGTAGATTGGGATGTGGCTCTAAGTGGAGTAGTTGGATAAGGCATGTGTTCAATTTACCTCCTTTTCTGTGTTGGTCATCGGCTCGCTGAAAGGCTTTTTCAAGGCTTCGAGAGGTTTGAGATAGGGGGATCTTTTATCTCCCTATTTGTTTATGGTTATTGGAGAAGCTTTTAGCATAATGCTTCAGAAGGGAGAGGAAAATGGGCTTTTTAAGGTCTTCAAGACCTCGACGATTGGGTGTTAGATCAATCACCTTCAGTATGCCGATGACACGCTTCTTTTCTGTGATGCTGATCTCCCCTCAGTGGATAATCTTCAAAATTTGATTGTCTGTTTTGAAGCTGTGTCGGGATTGGAGATCAACGTGGCTAAATCATAGTTGTTGAGAATAAATGTTTGTGATGAAGATCTTTATTGCTTGGCGGTTATTTTTGGGTGCAAAACCGGGTCCTTTCCCTTTGACTTATTTAGGGCTTCCTTTGTGTATCGGCAAGCCGGCTAAGTACCTTTGGGATTGCGTGGTAGAAAGGATTGAAAGGAAGCTTGCTTTTTGGCAATGCCGGTATCTTTCTTTGGGTGGTTGGCTCACGTTAATCAAAATAGCTTTTTCCAATATGTTGGTTCATTTTTTGTCCTTGTTTAAATGTCCCAAAGAGGTGTTGGATAGGTTGGACAAGATGATGAAAATTTTTCTTTGGAATGGTGCTTCGGATAGTAGGAAGTTTCTTCTCAAGTGGTCCAAGGCGTTTAAGCCAATTGGAGGAGGGATTGGGATTAGAGGCCTTGGAGATATGAATGTTGCTCTTCTTGGCAAATGGGTATGGTGGTTCGCGTCTGAGGAGGGAAGATTATGGAGGGAAACAGTTGCTTCAAAATATGGGGTTCAAAGGGGTGAATGGTCGGTGAAGGGACCATCGCTATATAGAGCTTCTCATGTTTGGAAAGCGATAACATCGACAGAGCATCTTGTGTTCCGGAGGATTGTGTTCTCTTTGGGCGATGGGCATTGCATTTGGTTCTGGGTGGACAGATGGTGTGGAGATCGAGTGCTCCAAGATTTATTTCCTAGAGTGGCAAGGCTAGCTCAAGACCGTTTTGTAATGGTTGCGAATTGTTATTCTATTTCTAGAGGGATAGTGGTTTGGAATTCCCCGTGTATGAGGACATGTCGGATGATGAATTCGATGATGATGTTGTCTTATTGGCTCATTTGGCAAAGATTCATCCCTCCCTTTCTACTTCGGATTCTCTTTTTTGGTTGGGGTATCCGTCCGGTAAATTCTCAGTGCATTCATTTGTGAAGTGTATTTGGGAGGATAATCCTCCTTCGATGGCTCTTCACTTGTTTCATTGTTGGTTTTACGGAGCCCCTCCGCAAGTTGCGACCTTTGTTTGGTTGGTGGGGCGGAAGAGGATTCTCACAGTGGTTAATTTTCAAAGGAGAGCATTGATATTGCTAAATGTACCTGATGTGTGAGGAGAATGTGGAATCTATTGATCATTTGTTCTTGCATTGCTCCTTCGCTTCTAAAGTGTGGACTCATTCTATCTAGTTACTTCATGTGGAGTGGGTTATGCCGAGGCCGGTAGAAGATTTTTTGTGTACTTGGCATGGCGGTGGAGTGGGTAAATCTGACAATGTGGCACTTGATTTTGATAGGGATTTTTTTTGGGGGGCTAGAAATGGTCGTTGCCTTTGGAATGATAATGTGGGGATTGAGGCTCTTATATAGAATTAAAGGGCTGGTTTTTGGGTGGGCTCCTTATGTTAAGGGCGTTTCTCTTGGCGATCTTTTCTGCACGGTTTAGTGCTTCATGTGGAGTGGGTTATGCCGAGGTCGGTAGAAGATTATCCACGATGGCTCCTCACCTATTTCGCTATTGGTTTTACGGAGCCCCTTCGCAAGTTGCGGCCTTTGTTTGGTTGGTGGGGTGTAGGAGGATTCTCACCGTGGATAATCTTCTAAGGAGAGCATTGATGTTGCTGAATATGTGCCTGAAATGTGAGGAGAATGTGGAATCTATTGATCATTTGTTCTTGCATTGCTCCTTCGTTTCTAGAGTATGGACTCATTTTATCCAGTTGCTTCATGTGGAGTGAGTTATGCTGAGGTCGATAAAAGATTTTTTGTGGGCTTGACCTGGTGGTGGAGTGGGCAAATCTAACAACGTTAAGTGGCGCTTGATTTTGATGGGGTTTTCTTGGGCTATTTGGGGGGCTAGAAATGGTCGTTGCTTTCGGAATGATAATGTGGGGGTTGAGGCTCTTATAGTATAATTAAAGGGCTGGTTTCTGGGTGAGCTCCTTATGTTAAGGGTGTTTCTCTTGGTGATGTTTTCTGCGCAGTTTAACGCTTTCTTCGTTGTATTCTTTTCCCGCTTTGTGGGTTGTTAATAGAAATTCTTGTTATCTCTAAAATAAAAATAAAAATAGAATAGGGTGCAGATTAGGTAGAGCGGCCCATTGAGGAAGAGGGAGTTAAATAAGCCGAACCTTGTGGTGATAAAGCTCTTGCCCTAGTTGGCTTGCTTTCAAGTTTTTTAAGAGGTGGTGAAAGGGGACTTGATGGCATTTGTATCCGAATTCCATAGCAGAGGGGGTTTATCCAAAGTGTTGGGGGCTTGTTTTATTACCCTCATCCCTGAGAAAGGAACGGATGCATTGAGGAAGTTTAGACCTAGCATAATTAGGGGCCCATACAAAAATTTGGCAAAAAATTTAGCAGCGAGATTGAGGAGGGTGGGGTCATTTTCAGATCACATGGGCTTTTCTTCCTGGAAGACAGATTATTAATGGAGCTCTTATTATGCGTAGGTGCATTGAGTCGAGATGGAGGGTAAGTCGGTATAATTTGCAAGCTAAATATGGAGAAAGCTCATAACCACATAACTGTGGACTTTCTTCAGTTTCTGACGCAAAAGATGGGATTTGGGGTTTGTTGGAGAGGGTAGTTGGTCAAGTGTGTCCCCTACTCAATATTCTATTCAAATTAATGGGCCCGTTCTTTCCTAGGATCTAGAGGCATTTGCCAGAGTGAGCTTCATTCCCCTTTCCTATTCATAATGATTGCCAAAGCCTTAAGCTGAATGATTAACAAGGCACCATCAATAAGCGGTTTTAATGTTGTCAGAGGGAGGTTGAATGTTTCTTATCTCCAGTTTGGGAATGATGTGCACCTCTTTTGTCAGGCCAAGGTTGTGCTGGTGACTCATTTGAAGAGGGTCATGCTGTTTCTAGTTTCAAAGAAATGAAATCATTATATTTAAGCATCGATGTTGCTGCAAATTGCTTGGAAACTGTCTGAAATTAAGGTCAGACCTCTCCCATTGACTTCCTGTTTTTCATGATTCCCCTGTGGATTTTGTTGGAGGATGGGATTGTGTATGCTGCACCCGTTGGATACAACTTTAGTTCACTACCATCATGCTTCTATCTGAAACTCCAAAAATCTGATTTTGTTCACGGTAATATAGGATGTGTATGGTATTTATGTCACTGAATTTGATCTTTCAGGTTCAAGTGCATAGATTTAGATGGAAACGGCGTACTCACACCCAATGAAATGCAGTTCTTTTATGAGGAGCAGTTGCATCGCATGGAGTGCATGGCCCAGGAACCTGTGCTCTTCGAGGACATTCTATGCCAGATGGTGGACATGATTGGACCAGAGGTCATCATATTTCTACTCATTAACTTTCAGATAATTATTTCTTCCATTCTAGCCAGAGATGACTTCACCACCCGTGACATTTTAAGTTTTGCTTGCAGAGAGAGAGCCATTTAACTCTACGCGACTTTAAAAGCTGCAAACTTTCAGGAAATGTTTTCAATATCCTATTTAATTTGAATAAGTTCGTGGCCTTTGAAACTCGTGATCCATTTCTTATTCGCCAGGTAACTGCAACATTTTGCATTTTCCACATGCCTTCACTCTTAGTAGCTAACCTGGAAGATGCATGTATTAGAGAAGTGTTACTGCTGGCCTAATTTATGCTTTCAATGGTCCAATCAGGAGAGGGAAGATCCTACTTTGACAGAGTGGGACCGATTTGCTCACAGAGAATATATTAGACTTTCTATGGAAGAAGATGGTGAAGATGCTTCCAATGGAAGTGCAGAAGTTTGGGATGAATCGCTTGAGGCTCCCTTCTGATTCCAATGCAGGTAAACTTTTGGCTCCTGTTATTTTGTCTCGGGCTTTACTGGCTGGTGCTTTATTGCTGTGCTCTGTTGTTGCATTTGGGACCATTTATGCAGATCCTTGAGTTTTAAGAGTGTTGGTTTTCACATCACCATTTTTTAAGAATCACTTGAGTAATGAAGGGAAATGGGAATACACACACACACAATTTATGACATTTAAGTTGCATCTCAGATTTCACATCGAAACGGAAGAAAATATCAGCTGTTTTCTTCAAGGAAGTGAGTCCATTACCCATGGAAAAAGAAAAAACTCTTAGCTGATTCCAAATTATAATTCCTTTTCCAACAAAAAAAATTATAATTCCATTTCATGGGTTGGGTAATGTACCCTTTTTTCTGTCTTATCCAAATGAATTGCACATTGGATTCTCCTTCATTTCTGTTTTTCATTTAATGGGGTTTTGCTTTCAGGTGCGTAGAAGAAAGCTTTGGATGCTTGCTCAAGGCTAGGCATTGAAAGCAGCGGCATTCGATGTGCCTAAACACTTAATGGACAGACTTTGAAGCAACAGGGAACCTCATTCACAACAAGATCTCGAGCTTTGCATGCAAAATCCAGCTGGGGTGGTCTATTTTTACAGAGATGCAAGCTCCTGGCCTTTTTTGTGCAAATGAATTTAAGCAGCGTTCTGGGTTTCTGAAGTGAAAATTCATCTACAAAAAAATGGTGGATGTCCCTCAGGAAGTAGGCTGACCTGTGCTAAATCATCCGCTCGAACCAGGTAATGTAGTCCGAGAATATTAGCCAATTTTTTTCCCCTTATGAAAATCAGCTCCATGTTTGGTCGCTTTCTCTCTCTTCTTTCTCTTGTCCTCGATGGCAATTTGTGGAAGTACAGGCAGGTGTATTTGTCATTTAACTTTTTACAGGCTCATGCTTTTCCAGCCTGGTGGGGTGGTATGTTTGTCTTATCTGCTGGTTTGGCTACACAGTTACATCTTATTCTGTTAATTGGATTTTATTGGGGATAGGAGAACGCATTTCAATCAGATGTGGTTCATTTTTTGTTCTTTAATAGCAGCATGTCTCTTGTTTTCTGAGAAACGGTGTCTAAATATTGGTGGTATCTGGCGTCACTGTGCCAAAGATAGGCTGGGCCTTTTGATATGGGTGCCCCATTAGCATAATGTTGCTGAGTTGATTATGGATTCATCCGTTGTCATGATAGCTTCTTTTATTTTCTTTACTTATTTTTTTTCTACTACTGGTGATGTTGGGCTTTGCATTGGCTGTTCCCCAACTGGAGAGCAGTGAGTCTTTAGCCAAAAAAATTGTGCAAGACAAAAAAAAGAAAGAAAGAGAGAGAGACTGGAATTACTTCAGCATCTCACTGAAGTTAGTGCAACGTTCCTATATATGTATTCAAACCAATACAAATGTTGTCAAATTTTGCAGAAATGTTCACTTATTCTTTTCTCCCTCTTTATTTCCGTCTTTCCAGAACCTTTTCTATTTGTTGTCGGGCATTTGTTTTTTTGTTTTTTTAAAATTTTCATCTGGAGTTTAGAGAGTAATCTCTCATGAGCATCGTTTTCTTTTTTCTTTTTTTTTTTTTTTTTTTTTTTTTTTTTTTTTTTTGTTTCTGTGGGTCTTACTTAATACTCCCCTAATAGAACTTGCAGCACGACCGGTTATAAAACATCTATGGGCTTTGAAATTCATAGAAATGAGATGATAAGGGAAAGGAATCTGCACTGCGTTTTTCATCATCGGATGTACAGGTGTGATTGGAAAGGAATTCTGAAGGACGGGCGGACTAATCTCTGGCAGAATTTGTAATCGGTGGGGCATGTTTGAAAGTTTATGGTTTTTCCTGTTCTCTCATCTTCAACTTGTACACGAAACTTTTTGATGTAGGGTTCAGATCAGTGGTGGTTTGTCCATGGTTGCTACAGCACCAAATGTGGCTGGATGAAGGGTTTAGGCTCCTGAAGGGTCACAAAGCACTATGCGCAGATAGCTTCGTGCACAAATTACCAGAAATGATCTGAATATTCATCGTATCTTTCCAATGACTAATTATGGCTCTCGTTAGGACTGAGCTGGTACTAGTAGAAGCCTCTAAAAGGGTAAGTAAGGGAAAGACCCGAAAGGGCAAGAGATACAAAGAGGATGTGGAGGTAGTAAGAAAAATACTGGATGATCCATATAGTCTTTTGAGGTTCTAGCCCTTTATAGAGTAGATTGGCTGAGCAGGATTCATGCAGCCAAGTTCCTTGTCTCTTCCCCTCCCACGACCTGACTGATAACCAATTTCGAGTCCTCAACTACTTTTAGGCAAAATCCCTTTCTTAAGGGAGCATGGCGTGGAGACAAGGGAGGGCGATCAGGCTGGCCAAGACGCCATTAAATGGTATTAAGGCTTAGAGGATGATGACGACGAGGATGATGATCTTATATGTCCCTTGTGTAAAGGGGAAAGGGACAAGCTCTCATTTCCGTCCAAGTTCGTGACTGTGCCATTATTAGATTCTCAACTTACTGCATGTATGGTCATAGGCATTCAACGTGGCCCACACGGTCCACTTTCAACTGTGCCAAAAGTTATTCACTATGGGAGATTTTGGGGCCATACGGTGCATCCGTGGCTGGATGTATAGCAGACCAAGGGCTTGGATTGCTGAACCATGATCGTGGATCACGGGATTTCGGTATTGAAAAATGACGATGGAAGACTTCTAGCGTGCTTTTGGGATATCGAACGGTCTCTAAATCAGGGATTCTTGTCGCATTTGAAAGTTTGTCAAGGTACATCCAAGGTGGGTAGGTCATTGGGAAGGAAGCTGATCAGGGCTGTCCAATCTGTGAGGTATTCAACGTCCAAGATCCAATAGATTAGCGTTTAGGATGGCAGAACTGAGGTGGCCCACCTGTACAGAGTGCAGTCTGCGAGCGAAAGGGTGATGTACTTAACTAGCAGATGTCCTCATGCTGCGTAATGGTTATGCATGCAGGTGAGCTGTACACGTGGAATCTATCATGCTATTCTGATTGTAGAGCTTGTTTTTAACGGTACAGCTGTAATCTGATTGGTGGGATAACGCTAATTTCGTTGGGACTTTTGATTGCTATTTTTCATTTTAGCCATCCACTTGAGGGCAATTGGGACATTTGGATCATCCAGCTGGATAAAGCCGAACTTAGCTGTTGCTAAATAGTATCTATTGTTTTTTTGTTGAAAGGAATATAAAAATGTTTAGGCCCTGTTTGGATGCCACTTTAAAAAGAATAAGAAGAATAAGAAGAAGAAAGATTTCATCTTCTTTGAGTTCTCTAATGAATAATTATATACTAGAGATCATATGGTATATATAAATAATCCGTTATAAAATATGTATTTTAATCCGAAGCCGTATTGGAAACGAACACGGCAGTTCTATTCGGAACTTAGTTGGTAGATTTGGGCCCATATGTGATCTATCCAAACCATTGATCTGACTGCCCCTATCACAGATGGACCATTCAACCAAAATTTGCTGAACTAGAAGATCCTAGCCATCAAATTTTTAGTTCATCCATTGCATGTGTATGCCAACAACGTGAAGTTAAGAGTTGAATATTCCAGGAATGGATAAAGCCATCCATGGGCTCCACATCTATGGAGTGGGAACTCTTACCTCTTTTGATCCTTACAGAAAAATTTCTAAATTCTAATACATAATTACTGTTAACTACTAAAATGAGAAGAGTTTTTTTTTTTTTTTTATAAAGTGTAATGGAAATATTGATGCCCCACCACAATCCCCTTCTATAGGGACATTGCGTGCCTGACTGTCTTAGATGCATGGAGAACATGGATGAGATTTTTATGGAAGATACACACTTGCCATTTAAACGAGAATAAAAACAGTTCATCTCTTATTATTTATTATAGATCATTGTTTTTGTAGGGATTAAAAACATAACCACCAACTTATATAAAATAACTTCTCTAATACATAATTACCATTAAATAATATGAAATGAACATTTTTAATTTAATTTTATTTTATTTTATTTATAGGTGTCATCCAAACAGCTCTTTGGAGGTGCGTTCCAGGCTCAGGCTCAGGCTCCTAATTTCTAAAACCATGGAAATGGAATCTTAAGACGACGAATCTTGACTGAATACAATTTCGTGAGTTGAGCTGTTTGGGGCCCACCACCACGTGTGTATGCCAACCAACCTGTCCAACAGGCAGATCTAATTATTAGGTGGGATGCCTCAAACTGATCCAATCATCAGGTGGGCCACACTGCAAAGGACAACAGACCATACAAAAGGTCTGAATAGCTCATGGACCCACCACCCACCATGAAGATAAGGAAACCCCAAAAATGAGGATGATACAGATACAGTAATTAGGTGGTCCAACCATTTTGAGCTCCATTCCACATTTTCTCCGATGGTGCCCTTCCTTACCTTTGGATGGATATACCTGGTTGAGGGGAAGGGGCATCACAACTTCGACTGTCATCCGTACATCACAGGCAGCCTGCTCTGATTAATGACCCTAACCCAGGTTTGGACTCAGCCATGCGTGGCCCAATCGATTTTCGGGCCTGGCTGTCTTTATCCCATCCTGCTTTTAGCTGAGCCTATAGGCCGTGTGTTGGTTCCGGGGCATAAGCTTCCTTGCCTGATCTGATCTGATCTGTGGGACGCGGAGTGCGTACTAACTAGCATACTGAGTAAACTCTGTGATGTCCAATGTTATGTATTTGTTTTATCCACGCCGTCCATTCGTTTTAAAAACTCATTTTAGGGTACAAGCCCAAAGTTTAAGCATATCCAAAGCTCACTTGGACCACACCACAGGAAACGTGGGGATAATGATGTCAACCGTTGAAACCTTCCCACAGTGATGTTAATTTGTCATCCAACCTGTTCATAAGGTCACAACGACATGGATGAAGGGTAAACACAAATATCAGCTTGATCCAAAACTTCTGTGGCCCCTAAGAAGTTTTCAAAGGAAAGTTGTTCAATTCCCACATTTTCTGTGGTGTGGTTCACTTGAGTTTTGGATATGCTTCAATTTTCGTATCATGCTCTAAAATGAGATAGAGAAACATATGGACGGCGTGGATAAGACACATCACGTTGGGCCCCACAGAGTTTACTCATCACGCAATTAATCAGACTGATCCACGGAAAACGAGACACGTGTCAGATAACCCGTCCGGCTATCCCTACTGCGAAGATGCAATTCTAAAAAAAAATTAGGCCGAACTGATCATCAGGTGGGCCAGAACCTGATTATTTTTGGTAAACGTTCAAGCTTATTAGCTATAATAGGGTGTAGAAAACTTACATGGAGAGGAGTATATTTGCAAGTGGACTTATTGATACTCTGTCATGGTGCAATGGTTGATATGCAGGCACTCTTAATTACTTGGCATATACTAAATCAAATTAAACCGTCCAAATTGCGAGACCTAAAATGCATTGTTCAGTACCTCAAAACCAGATCGACTGAGCAATCCTAGCGTCTGATTAATGGTCACTTGTCCATTGAATACATCTCAACTGTCCAAAAAATGTCCACCAAATATCTAGTTTGACAATGAAATCGGTACACATTTTGGACCATTGAATACATCTCAACTGTCCAAAAAATGTCCACCAAATATCTATCTAAATAGGGGTCTACGTTTTGGACCATTTAACTTATGTTCTTGTACGAGGCTTGTACAAATTCTTTTTAGTGTCTGTGTATCAACTATCACACTCTTCTAGAGTAGCAAAGGTTTTCTCAGTTTAGATTTAAGCTGCCAAAGGACAGGCCCTAACCATAGGAGAAAAGCTTTGATACTACATGGGTGATGGATGATACTCAGGCACTAATAAATTACCTAGAAATTGCATAAATGGCATTCAAGTAAGTCAATTTAAACTGCCAAATTATGGGTCCCAGTTTAGATGTCTCATGGACCAAAATATATTATTATTTGATAATCTGACCGTTGGATTGGTGGACATTTATTAGACATTAAACAAATATCGACCAATCAGAAACTTGGATGATCAAATAAGGGTGATGTTTTGTTTCATGATACATTTAACTGGGACCCAGAATTTGGACAGTTCAATTTGACTAACTTGGTGTGGAATTTGCAGATTTTAAGAGCATGCGTATCATTCATCACACACCATCAGAGTATCAAAGATTATTATTTATTGAGAAATTTACGACTGTGGACCCCACCTTTTATCCAGCGGTTTTTCTGAAACAATACAAACTTAGAATACGCAACTGGACCTCCTCGTACGGACTCAACATTTCAGGACGAAATTACCCCTCCTTTTGACGGAAACGGATTCGGTACTCCCCCTGTCACTGCTAATGGCGGACGGTCGGTGGTCTGTGGACCCCACCATGATGTATACTTTTCATCCATGTCATCCATATATTTTTCCAGATTATTTTATGTTATGAGACCAAAAATGAGGTATATCTAAATCTCAAGTGTACCACATTACAGGAAACAGTGTTGAGTGAGCGTCAACCATTAGAAACTCAGGTGGAGCCCACTGTGATGTTTGTGAGAAATCCTCCCTGTCTAAGTTTACTCATAGGGTCACAAAGACCTGGATGAAGAAGAAAAACAAATTTCATAATGATCCAAAACTTCTGTAACCCTGAAAGGGTTTCAATGGTAGACGTTCAATTTCCCACTGCCTTTTACAGTGTGGTCCACTTGATAGCTAGATCTGTCTTATTTTTCACCTCAAGCCTTAATTCGAGTTCGCCAAATAGATGAGCGGTTTGGATATAACACATACCTCATAATGGGACCCACAAAAATCGGTGGGAATCATAACAGAGGAAAAAAAGGAAAAAAAAAAAAAAACAAAGAAAAAAAAATATATCCAGTGAGTTGGGGTCGACCGGGATAGGACCCGGTTGACCGGGTCAGAGTTGGGTCTATTGCTACGGATTATAACCGTAGCCATAGCTATAGTGCTATGCACTTTTTTCTCTTTTATTTTTATTTTTATTTTTTACATGGAGAACATTTTTCCCTTTACATTTTTCTATAATACATAATTATGTAAATATGTATATATAAGTATATAAAAATATTTTTCTATCTTTTAATTCATTTCTTTGTCTATTTATTTAACAAGCATATCTCCTAAACTAGAATGATTTACTTAACTTACCATATATGATTTTGGCGTAGGAGAAGCTAATTTAGCCAACCAACCTATTTATTTTCCAGGATTCCATCGGGTCGATGGTCAAAAATCTATTTCATTCAACTCGTGATCAATTTCAATCAACATCAATGGTTCGGGTTGGTGCTCAACCCTAACCTAACCCAAGGTTCCTATACTTAAACCTTGACCCGACCCAACCCAATCTTGGGTTGGGAATTCTCAACCCAAGCCCAACCCAAGAGGGCTCGACGGGTTGATTGGGTTGGTCGAGTGTATATGTGCTAATATTTTCGTTATTACATTAGTTTATTATATTTCAATATAGGACTTATTTTTTGTATCTATGATTTTATTAATTATATACGTGATTATTCATTATAAAGAACTTCATTTTTTTTCTTTAAAAAACCAAGCTAAAATATAGGACTACTTCTTTAAAAAGTCATGTAGCACAACACGCAATCTATTTGGGAGAGAGAAATCCGACATATCTTATTAGCGTGAGTCCTTGGAAATGACGTGGACAAATGAAACCCAACATCACTAGTGTACTTTCTACACAAACAATCCACACTCAATTATAATTTATAAGTAACTAATATATTGATCGGGTTCGGGTTGGGTCGGGCAACCTCAGACCTCAACCCAAGCCCAACCTAAGTTTTATCGGGTTGGTGTTTGTATAGCCCAAGCTTGAGATCGGACCGAATATATCCTACCCGAGCCTAACCCAATATCGGGTCGGTCGGGTTGAACCCGCCCAACTTTCAGTCGTACATGAAATTGAGCGAGACAAACATGAAAATGAGCCATTTTTCATTTTGCCCTGCCGATTTTCTAGTTTGCCCCGCCGTTTTTCATGCTTGCCCCGCCGATTTTCTAGTTTGCCCCGCCGTTTTTCTTGCTTGCCCCGCCGATTTTCTAGTTTGCCCCGCCGTTTTTCATGCTTGCCCCGCCAATTTTCTAGTTTGCCCCGCTGTTTTTCATGCTTACCCCGCCGATTTTCTAGTTTGCCCCGCCGTCTTTCTTGTTTGCCCCGCCGATTTTCTAGTTTGCCTCGCTGTTTTTCATGCTTGCCCCGCCGTTTTTCTTGCTTGCTCCGCCGATTTTCTTGCTTGCTCCGCCGATTTTCTAGTTTGCCCCGCTGTTTTTCATGCTTGTCCCGCCGATTTTCTAGTTTGCCCCGCTGTTTTTCATGCTTGTCTCGCCGATTTTCTAGTTTGCCCCGCCGTTTTCTAGTTTGCCTCGCCGATTTTCTAGGCTACGGATATGGCTACGGTTATAATCCGTAGCTATAGATTCTTTTTTCTTATTTATTTATTTATTATTATTATTTTTTTTGCTGTTGTAATCCCACCGCCTTTTGTGGGTCCCATCATGAGGTCTGTGTTATATCCAAACCATCCATCGATTTGGCGAGCTCATATTAAGCTTGAGACGTAAAATAAGACAGATCTAACTATCAAGTGGTGGGCCCTACAAAATTTTTAACGGAGAAAATCAGTTTTCCTGCTGCTCTTTGTGGTGTGGTCCATTTGATCTGGATATGATTTTTTTTTTTGGATAATGCTCTGAAATGATCTCTAAATATGGATGAATGTTGTGGATATAATAAATACATAGTTGTGGGGCCATGTAACTTTGATCTCTTTTGAGCCGTTCGTATAATAAATACATAGTTGTGGGGCCCACCATGATGTATGCTTTTCATCCATGCCGTCCATATATTTTTCGGGATCATTTTATGGTATGAGACAAAAAATGAGGTATATCCAAATCTTAAGTGTACCACATTACAGGAAACAATGTTGAATGAGCGTCAACCATTAGAAATCCTCCCCCGTCTAAGTTGGGGCCCACTGTGATGTTTGTGAGAAATCCTCCCCGTATAAGTTCATTCATAGGGTCACAAAGACCTGGATGAAGAGGAAAAACAAATTACATAATGATCCAAAACTTCTGTAACCCCTAAAAGGGTTTCAATGGTAGACGTTCAATTTCCCACTGCCTTTTACAATGTGGTCCACTTGATAGCTAGATGTGTCTTATTTTTCACCTCAAGCCTTAATATGAGTTCGCCAAATAGATGGACGGTTTAGATATAACACATACCTCACAATGGGACCCACAAAAATTGATGGGGATTACAAAAAAAAAAAAAAAAACAAAAACAAAGCCAGCGAGTTGGGGTTGACCGGGTTAGGACCCGGTCGACCGGGTCAGAGAAAAAAAACCGCAGCCAGCAAGTTGGGGTCGACCGGGTTGGGACCTGGTCGACCGGGTCAGAGCATGGCCTATGGCTACGGATTATAACCGTAGCCATAGAGACCGCCAAATTCGTAGCCATAGGCGGGCTTTCTTAAAAACGAAGACAGCGAGTTGGGGTCGACCGGATTAGGACCCGGTTGACCGGGTCAGAGCTTGGCCTATCGCTACGGATTATAACCGTAGCCATAGCTATAGTGCTATGCACTTTTTTCTCTTTTTATTTTTATTTTTTTATTTTATTTTTTACATGGAGAACATTTTTCCCCTTACATTTTTCTATAATACATAATTATGTAAATATGTATATATAAGTATATAAAAATATTTTTCTATCTTTTAATTCATTTCTTTGTCTATTTATTTAATAAGCATATCTCCTAAACTAGAATGATTTACTTAACTTACCATATATGATTTTGGGGTAGGAGAAACTAATTTAGCCAACCAACCTATTTATTTTCCAAGATTCCATCGGGTCGATGGTCAAAAATCTATTTCATTCAGTTCATGGTCAATTTCAATCAACATCGATGGTTCGGGTTGGTGCTCAACCCTAACCCAACCCAAGGTTCCTATACTTAAACCTTGACCCAACCCAACCCAATCTTGGGTTGGGAATTCTCAACCCAAGCCCAACCCCAAAGGGCTCGACGGGTTGATTGGGTTGGTCGGGTGTATACATGCTAATATTTTCGTTATTACATTAGTTTATTATATTTCAATATAGGACTTATTTTTTGTATCTATGATTTTATTAATTATATACGTGATTATTCATTATAAAGAACTTCATTTTTTTTCTTTAAAAAACCAAGCTAAAATATAGGACTACTCCTTTAAAAAGTCATGTATCATAGCACGCAATCTACTACTTCTTTAAAAAGTCATGTATCATAGCACGCAATATATTTGAGAGAGAGAAATCCAGCATATTTTGTTAGCTTGAGTCCTTGGAAATGACATGGACAAATGTATTAGGAAGTAGCGAGGCAAACTAGGAAAAGCAGCGAGGCAAACTAGGAAAAGCAGCGAGGCAAACTAGGAAAAACAGCGAGGCAAACTAGGAATATCAGCGGAGCAAACTAGGAAAAGCAGCGAGGCAAACTAGGAAAAACAGCGAGGCAAACTAGGAATATCAACGAGGCAAACTAGGAAAAGCAGCGAGGCAAACTAGGAAAACAGCGAGACAAACTAGGAATATCAGCGGGGCAAACTAGGAAAAGCAGCGAGGCAAACTAGGAAAAACAGCGAGGCAAACTAGGAATATCAGCGGGGAAAACTAGGAAAAGCAGCGAGGCAAACTAGGAAAAGCAGCGAGGCAAACTTGATCTATCAGCGGGGCAAACTAGGAAAAGTAGCGAGGCAAACTAGGAAAAGCAGCGAGGCAAACTAGGAAAAGCAGCGGGCCAAACTAGGAAAAACAGCGAGGCAAACTAGGAAAAGCAGTGGGGCAAACTAGGAAAAGCAGCGAGGCAAACTAGGAAAAGCAGTGGGGCAAACTAGGAAAACAGATTTTTGTTCAAACTCTCCCTCTTCAAGAGAATATTTTCTCCATAATGCGTGTTTGATTTTCCAATTTCATATGAAATGCAAAAGAGCCATCATTACCATTTCCAAGTGTTTGCTTAAACATAAATTGTGGCTCGTATATTGTGGGTGAAACAAACAATGCAGCAAAATCATCATTACAGTCAAATGCGAGTGATGTGAGTCATGTGACCAATGTTGTCAAAATGATTATACAATCGCAAATCGTCAAGAAAGTGTTAAAGGGTTCCTTTTCCTTTATTTTTTTTGTCTTTCAAGAAATTTTCCGTAAAAAACATACAGCGGGGCAAACTAGGAAAAATTTACCCATGATTAGTCACTCAAAACTACTAAACCATGTAATATAAAGCCCAGTGACTCTGCAGAATTTATAGATAAAAAGTCTCTATTACTAGGTGGACCTCCTTAAAAAAAACTAGGAAGGGTCTATCGCTACGGAGTTGTAGTCTCAATTGCTACAGATTATAACCGTAGCTGTATATACATAACTGTAGCCATAGGTAACCCGCTCCAGGGATCCAGTATTGGGTCAGCGAGTTGGGGTCGACCCGGTCGACCCCAACTCACTGGACAGTAACCCGGTCGACCGGGTAACAACCCGGTCGACCCCATTTAGGTAGATTTCACGTAAATGGGGTCGACCGGGTACGTACCCGGTCGACCGGTTAACTCTCCAGCGAGTTGGGGTCGACCGGGTAGTACCCGGTCGACCCCGAATGTTTGCTATTGTTTTTTCATTCAATCTCCACTGTTTTCTATCATGTGGTCCATTGAGCTTTAAATCTACATCATTTTTGGGTACATGATAGTGAATTGAAGGGGATTGACCGTGAAATGCATTGAATTGAAGGGAATTGTCGTGAAATGAGTGGAATTTACCGTGACGCTCCAGGGATTGTCCGTGAATTGCAAACCCACATAGAAGTTTATCCGCTGCACTAATTGAGTTTGCGTTCACATTCACATTCACAGTCACATTCATATCCATTCATCACATTCACATTTACATCCATCTAAACCAAAACTACGTAAATCCATCCAAACACACAATCTTCCTGATATACACCTGTTATACAATATATTTCATCACATTCACATTCACATTCACATCCATATAAACCCAAACTACGTAAATCCATCCAAACACAAACTACATCCATCCAAACACAAACAATCTTATTCACATTACATTCATACACGCATAATACATATAAAAGTTTAGGTTTAGGTTAGGTTATAAGCTATAGGTTTAGGGAATTGAGAATAGGTTAAGGTTTAGGTTTAGGAAATCGGGCTCGGGTTCGGGTTCGGGATCGGGTTCAGGTTTGGGTTTTCAAGTTTAGGTTTAGGTTTAGGTTTAGGAAATCGGGTTTAGGATTAGGGATTTGAGAATAGGTTAAGGTTTAGGTTTAAGAATTCAGGATTGGGTTTAGGTTTGGGTTTTCAAGTTAAGGTTTAGATTTAGGTTTAGGTTAGGGAGTTTAGATTAGGATTAGGTTTAGGTTTAGAGATTTGAGAATAGGTTAAGGTTTAGGTTTAGGAAATCGGGTTCGAGTTCGGGATCGGGTTCAGGTTTGGGTTTTCAAGTTTAGGTTTAGGTTTAGGTTTAGGAAATCGGGTTTAGGATTAGGGATTTGAGAATAGGTTAAGGTTTAGGTTTAAGAATTCAGGATTGGGTTTAGGTTTGGGTTTTCAAGTTAAGGTTTAGGTTTAGGTTTAGGTTTAGGTTAGGCGGTTTAGATTAGGAATAGGTTTAGGTTTAGAGATTTGAGAATAGGTTACGGTTTAGGTTTAGGAAATCGGGTTCGAGTTCGGGATCGGGTTTAGGTTTGGGTTTTCAAGTTTAGGTTTAGGTTTAGGTTAGGGAGTTGAGATTAGGATTAGGTGTAGGTGTAGGTTTAGGGATTTGAGAATATATTTAGGTCATAGGTTATAGACTAGGAAAAACAGCGAGGCAAACTAGAAAAAGCAGCGAGGCAAACTAGGAAAAACAGCGAGGCAAACTAGGAAAAGTAGCGAGGCAAACTAGGAAAAACAGCGAGGCAAACTAGGAAAAGGAGCGAGGCAAACTAGGAAAAGCAGCGAGGCAAACTAGGAAAAGAGCGAGGCAAACTAGGAAAAAGCAGCGAGGCAAACTAGGAAAAATAGCGAGGCAAACTAGGCAAAGCAGCGAGGCAAACTAGGAAAAGGAGCGAGGCAAACTAGGAAAAAGTAGCGAGGCAAACTAGGAAAAGTAGCGAGGCAAACTAGGAAAAGAAGCGAGGAGCCATCATTACCATTTCCAAGTGTTTGTTTAAACATAAATTGTGGCTCGTATATTGTGGGTGAAACAAACAATGCAGCAAAATCATCATTACGGTCAAATGCGAGTGATGTGAGTCATGTGACCAATGTTGTCAAAATGATTATACAATCGCAAATCGTCAAGAAAGTGTTAAAGGGTTCCTTTCCTTTATTTTTTTGTCTTTCAAGAAATTTTCCGTAAAAAACATACAGCGGGGCAAACTAGAAAAAATTTACCCACAATTAGTCACTCAAAACTACTAAACCGTGTAATATAAAGCCCAGTGACACTACAGAATTTATAGATAAAAAGTCTCTATTACTAGGTGGACCTCCTTAATGTGTGTGTGGCACCCAACTCATCCAGAAGTGTTCCCCAACATATGAATCAGGAAATTTTTAGGTGGTTGTCCAATGATTCCTATGGTGTATCCTACCTAATGATTGGATTATGTTATATTTTCATTATAAGATGTCAATTTTATATGCGTTTTATGCGTGGTGGGTCCATGCAACTAGTTATAGATTATTATCATCCACAATAGTTGAAGAGGAATTGATTCTATAACAAAAATAAAAAAGAACATGAATAGATTTTGCAGGAGAGAGATCCTACGGAGGCGATGGCAGACTCTAGGGACGATGATGATCGCGCTTGGTCACGACCCATGAGGCAACAGATATGGGATTACTTGAGAGATGACAGTATTTCAGTGTTCTCCGTACTGGTACGGGGATGGAAGAGAGTGGGGAGGTCGAGGCTCATGAGACAGGCTGTCGTAGCGGCGATTCAAAAATTTGATGAATCCAGCCGTTTATTTGATGTGATCATACGAGTAAGAGTGCCTCTGGAAAATAGTTATGAAGATAATATGCCCAAGTTCAACAATAGAATAGATAGTCTTCAGAATGATAAAAATGGCGAGGCAAACTAGGAAAAGCAGCGAGGCAAACTAGGAAAAACAGCGAGGCAAACTAGGAAAAGCAGCGGGGCAAAAGCATGGAAAAACAGCGAGGCAAACTAGGAATATCAGCAGGGCAAACTAGGAAAAGCAGCAAGGCAAACTAGGAAAAGCAGCGGGGCAAACTAGGAAAAACATCGAGGCAAACTAGGAAAAGGAGCGAGGCAAACTAGGAAAAGCAGCGAGGCAAACTAGGAAAAGCAGCGAGGCAAACTAGGAAAAGGAGCGAGGCAAAGTAGGAAAAACAGCGAGGCAAACTAGAAAAAACAGCGAGGCAAACTAGGAGAAGGAGCGAGGCAAACTGAATATCAGCGAGGCAAACTAGAAAACAGCGAGGCAAACTAGAAAAACAGCGGGGCAAACTATAAAATCAGCGAGGGATACATGAAAATGCTGGACATATATAAACTTACAGCTTTACTCTAGAAAATAGCATGTATTCTTTTGTACCTCCAACACTTCCAGCCTCGATATTGAATGAAGCGTGGAATTTCATGGGAAACATACGAAACAACACACTCTTGTAGGGCCGGTAATATCTCTACTGCCCATACCTGTTAGAATGAAATTGCACCAGGTTAAAAATTCAAAGATGACTATAGAGGGAAAACATATAGAAAATAAAAGATGTTCTTACTTGTAGAGGAAGGATGCAACCACATACAGTGTACCGAGGGGAACTTGATGCGGCAACGGCAATTTCGATTCCTTGCAACATTGTAATGTATCCCAAACTACCCCAAGGATACACATAGAAATCATCTAACGAGTCCACCAGGTGAATATAATCCATGTTGCACATAGTTTTCGGATCGGTTCCCCTAAGAAAGCACTCCACAACTAGAAGTAGGGCAACCTTCACGACGTCCTCATGCTTATTGGTGTCAACTAATCTCTCAAACACGCCCATTAGGTGCTTCTTTAACTAGATGTTCTTTGAAGTATTTGTCTCTTAGTATACTCGTACTGCAACGATTCTTGGGTACAGTAAGATCTCCAGTCTTAAGACCGGTAATGAGGGCGAAGTCCATCTCAGAAAACTGCAATCGCCTCCCCTTGATCTTAAATACTGAATCACCTTTGTATCTTTCTAAAAGTAGCTGAAATATAGCCCCTACAAAGCTAAAGGATGTAACATGCAATAAAAACGCAAAAGGGGATTGCCTGAACAGATTTAGGCGACTATCGTGCTTCTCCACTCCATCCTTCACCTTGTCAAACCACCAAGTCAGTGTACACCTACATGTTGGCTTGGAGATGACGACAGAATTTTCATTGCCTGCAGAGATGGATTTAAAAACATATCAAACATAAAATTAACAAGATAAAACATTGTCTATAAAATCAGACGGGCATGCTACAAATTCAGCGGAGCAAACTAGAATATCAACGGGGCATACTAGAAAGTTAGCAGGGCAAACTAGAAAATCAGCGAACCAAGCTAGAAAGTCAGCGGGGAAAAAACATGAAAATGAGCGGGGCAAACTAGGCAATCAGCGGGGCAGACTTAACAAATAATTTCATGGCTTGAGCCAATTCCTATAAACGTATCCAATGTTCAAATGGAACACACCAAATTAAATTTAGAATTGAACTTCTAATGTTGATCATTTCATCTAGGCCACAAAAGTTTTGGATCAAGCTTATAATTGTTTATTCTATTGATCCATGTCAGTATGATCTTATGTCTAGGTTTGATAACAAACAAACATACATCACTGTTGGGCCCACTGATTGGCCCGCTGATTTCATGTTTGCCCCGCTGATTCTCATCAAGGTATACCAATTTCTACATCACAACATAGACATACCTTGCCACTTGCCCTTAATTATATTCAAAGGAAAATACCGTTGATTCTAAGGTACAGCTCAAGAAAGTTGTAATATGCATGATACACATGAGCCAAAGATATTGAAGGATCAATTAGCTTCAACCGGCTAAAATAAGCTCGCCGCTTAGGCAACTAGCATTGAGCAATGCTCGCAAGGATAACTCAATGAGGTGTTCATGAGTCATATATGACTTTCCTCGTTATTACAAGGTTGCGTAGCTTAGTCAACGTAGCGCGTCACAAGGTTGCGTAGCTTTGTCAGCACAAAAGATAAGGAACACTTGCCTTTATTCGGCCAGCATAGGCACATGGCCGTATGACAGGGAGTCAAGGCATGTATCTGTTCAAGTTTGTAGCTTTTACAGTGTTGGACCTCACATCATGTTATATACAATGAGACATAAACATACCTTGGCACATGCCCGCAATTACATTCAAAGGAAATCAGCGGGGCAAACTACAAGATCAGCGGGCATGCGTGTATATATACGTCTGTGTGGGAAAAGGTTCTATATGGTCGAGCTCATGTGAACTACCAATGAGGTCGAGCTGTGTGGGCCCTATCATGAGGTATGTCAAACATCTACCCCATCAGTTAGATGCACCATTCCATGGTGGGCCTAGAGCAGAAAAATCAAGTTAATTCGTGACTTTTGTAGGCTACACCACGTACAAAACTTGAGAGGGGTTACCTTCCATTAAAACATTCATATTTGCCGTTTGGGCCCACCGAAATGTGTTTCACAAATCCAGCCCATCCACAATGTGTGTCCCACTTGGATGAGGGGTCAGACAAGTTTTAGACGCATCCAAATTTCAGGTGGGCCCCACCAAGTAATTTTATATGTTTTAGCCATGTCTTCACATGATTTTAGATGGTATGGCCCACCTGAGTTCCGTATACGGCTGATTTTTGGCTATCCCATAATTTAGAGGGGACCCATCAAGTTCACGGTGTTGATGTTCGACATACATCATGGTGGGGCCCACACAGCTCGACCTCATGGGGAGATCCCATGAGCTCGATCGTATATAACCTTTTCCTTTAGTTAAAAAATATAAAAGGAACTACATACATTCCATGTGGGGGCAACTGAGTTTAAAATATACCTTTGCTGCGTGCTTTATTCTCTGGACCGACCATTTGGAGAAGAAGACAAAATGCGATTCAGGGGGGCCCACAAAAAGGGTTTTTAGATGTCTTTCTGCCGGAAAACAGTGAGGAAAGGGGGTGAAAGCAACGGCTGTGAAAGCAACAGTGGAAAGGGAGGGGAAAAGCAAGCAGTGAAAATGGGAGAGGAAAAGCAAGCAGTGAAAATGGGAGAGGAAAAGCCACAGCCGTGAAAGGAGGGGTATTTTCGTCCTGAAATGTTGAGTCCGTACGAGGAGGTCCAGTTGC
>JAJHSJ010000005.1:25085292-25148421 GCA_021015155.1 Magnolia officinalis | reverse complement strand
ATGTATACAGATTTATAATCTGATACAAGCATCAACCTGGGAGATAAGATCCATATCCTGTATTGGTTAGCATGGTTGTTGTACGTAGAAAACCCCGAGTTGAATTTGGTTTTTTATTATTATTATAGGTTTTATTAAAGTCCCCACCTTTATTGGGATGTTACTAACATCCACAACAGCTTTTAAATGCCACGTGGAATGCTCAATCATTAGTTGGGATAGTTTATTCAATAATACGGTTGGGAGCAAGCCATGATGCAAGAATCATATCGATTGGATGATTATAACGCTTTGAATGAGGTCAATTTATTTATGAACCCATAGATCATGAGGTTGGAATCATAAACCAATACTGCTTTATAATGATAAACAATACAGGTGACATTTATCAAATAGATGTTTCAAGTTATTTGACCTATTTTGTTTCCCGCTCAATCTTGACTGTCCATTTTTCATACTATCAATTGGATGTTTAGAATCATCTGGTTATCATGACTTTCGCGCAATGGGTTTAGATCTTATGAATGATCGAACGGTTCAAATTAACAATAGGTCATCTCATTTGTCATTTAAAAGCTTATGCCGAAGTTGGTGACATACATAGTGAAGGTAAGGATGTCCAAAACCCTGTTATTATAATTATCTTTTTTATTTTTAAATTGTATTTGTTCTTTTGGATGATTAGGTAGGTGAAGTTGGGGAGCTGTCAGAGATTTCCAGTGGAAGGGAGAGGTGGCCAGGGGCTTGCCAAATTGGGAGGAATCTGATAAAGAGCATCTAGGAGAAGAGCTATCTGATGTCTTGTTATACCTCATAAGGTTGGCTGATATATGTGGCATTGATCTTGGAGATGCTGCTTCAAAGAAAATCATTAAAAATGCAACGAAATACCCTCCTAAGCTTTTGTAGATTGTAACATCTTAATCACATGGGTGGGTCCCATTTTTCTCTATCTTTTGAGTGGAAAGAGAATACATTAGTGGGCCATTGAAGACCATATGATCAAATTTAACCTAGATGCTGTGAATGAATCGGATGAATGTTTTTCACTGGAATTGTACTGAATGAGAGCGTGGATAGTGTCCAGATGTGCTAGTTTGCTAGCTTAGGGACCATGGTTTAGGCATCCACACCGTTGATCTCAACAAATCAGTAATGAATTAGTTGAATTAGTAATGCCTTGTGTTTAGATATTGACACAGGGATGGACGTGATGAGGTCAAGCACCGTATGTAACTATTCCGGATCCACAGAACTACCATGGACACCTCTCAAAGATGCCTCAAATCCATGATGAAAATCAGAAATAGATATAATTCTAGAAATTCATAATAAATTGATTGATCCTTTAAAAATAAAAAATAAAAAAAATTTAAATTTTAAAAAAAAAAAAAAAAAAAAACGAGCTTATAACCTCTTAAATAGTAACATAAACCCTAGGAAGAAGTTTCGGAAGCATCCTGTAACTAAAACTCTTAGAAATCATGATTTACTATTTATAGGCGGTCATGATTTCTACTAGACATCATGGTTTTCAGCCAAAAATTAAGTGTCCCATTTGGCTCAATCATGCTATTCACCTAATATTTCTAAGAACTTTTCATGTTGGACATAACTCAAAGCCCAATGGATGAAGAGTTACAATCAAATTAAAACTTACTATAAATAGTAAAAACGAAATTAAATGAAAATTTGACTGTCAATATGGAATATCGCAAATTCAACATGGAACCTGGCGTAGCGGGGTTGGGTGGCTAAAGTAGCATCTCTAACCCCAAAATCATATATGGCACATTGGATAACTCATTCCTTTGCGAGATGCGCCCGTTTTAAGGTTTTGATGGTCCGGATCACTTCCGTCTCCGATCGAGCCTTTTCTGGTCCATCTTAGCCATGAAATTGAACGCGACGTGCTCTACATTAGATATTATAACCGTTATAATGGTGCCATGCATATAAATTAATGTTTACAAGAAATAAAATGTATCAATATAGGAAGGAAACAACAATTGTAGATCAGATGGAGAGAATCAACCATTCTGGAAAAAGAAAAATTGGGGGCTCAAATCCAGTGTGGGGCCATCATATCAATGGTCTAGATCACCAACCCATGGACCGCATTGGGGTCTGTTTATTCATTTATCTTTTGGTTCGGTGAATTCATTGTTAAAATAGGTCATGTGAGACTTTTCTTAGACCGAATAATAAATGCAATTGGCAGCATCTAGACACTATATGCATGCATCACCCAGACCATCTAACAAGAGGGACGTGAAGAATTTTTTGAATTTTATTTAGAACAAATAGCACGTTTGGATGCACTGTTGAATTGAATTGGCATATAGGCATATAGATATTTAATGGGGTAGCTATTGGAGAATAAATGACAAAAGCACCAAAAAAACAAAATACTAATCTATGAGTTTGGTTATATTCAATGGTGTTATGTTTTTTTTATGGAAACCTAAGAGGATATATCTTTTTCAAAACAATTAAATTTTATATGATTGAGACTAACATTATTGGGCAAAAGGTCTAGAGTGTTTGGTTGACACTTGGAAATCACGGGAGAAGTTTGAATTTTTGCCTTTTAAGAGAAATCCATAGTACAGGTGGCAAACATGTGCAAGAGATCCAAGCCACACTTCTTGGGGGGCATGGACTGGCCTAATTTTTAGGCCACACCTTTGGTTGATGAAATGTTAAAAAAGCGTTGGCCCTGATTGATGACCATCATCGTGCGTCTCACCTTTGATTGCTCGCCACTCTTAAAAACAGTACCTTCTGCGGGTGATTCTAACGGAAGCGGATTGGCTGGTGTACCACGCGTGTATTGACGTCAACAAGTTCTGTGGATTACATCATGAGGTATGTGATATATCCAAACGGTCCATCTATTTGGCGAGCTTGTATTAAGGCTTGAGCCAAAAAATAAGATAGATCTAAAGATCAATTGGACCACACTACAAAAAGCATTGGGGATTGAATGTCTACCATTGAAACCCTTTTGGGGGGTCATAGAAGTTTCGGATCAGTATGAAATTTGTTTTTTATCTTCATTCATGTATTTGTGACTTTATTAACAGATTGGATGGAAAATAAACGTTATGGTGAGCCCTACAAATTTTTTAACGTTGAAAATCATTACCCTCACTGCTATTTTTGGTGTGGTTCATTTAAGATTTGGATATAATTTATTTTTTGTCTAATGCTCTAAAATGATCTTGAAAAATGGATGAACGGTGTGGATATAATAAATACATCATTGTGGGTCCCATGTAACTTTGATCTCCTTTGAACCGTTCGTACAACTCGGAGCTCGAGGAGCGTCAGCGCTGGTCTTCTGACGAAACATACCTATACCAGCGATGTTGTACACCAGCCAATCCGCTTCCTATTCTAACTGACAAAGCTCAAGTGGACCGTTTCACGGGAAACAGTGTGGAATAATGATTTCCGAAACCTTCCTAGGGCCCACAGTATTGTTTATTTGCCATCCAAACTATTCATGAGATCTGAGGCATGGATGAAGAGAAACCACAAACATCAGCTTGATCGAAAACTTCGGTGGCCGGCAAGAATTTTTCAATGAGTTTTTTACCATTGTGAGCCCCACCTTTAACCCAGTGGCTTTTGTAAACTCTCCCAAACTTTATTTTCAAGACTAAACCGGTTACGTACGGACACTATTTGAAGACAAAAATACCCTTACTTTATGAGATACACTCAGAATACGCTTGCATTCACAGTGGCACCGTGAAACTCTATCTTGTTCAAGATGGCACCGTGGATATCACTAGAGGTGGGCATCAAGTCGAGTCGGACCGGATTGGGTCCAACTCGACTTGATCCGATTTTTCAAGAACTTGACCCGAACTCGATCTGATTCGAGACCGAGTCCAGCACGGCTAACTCGATCCGATCCGAGACCGAGTCCAGCACGGCTGACTTGATCCAATCCGAATCCTTGCTGGCCTGACCCGAACCGAGTCCGACTTAGTCTGGGAAACCGAATCGAGTCGGATCGAGTCGAGTCTGTCCAGTCGATTCAAATTGGGCTGAATCAAGAGAGAGAAGAGAGAGAGAGAGAGAGAGAGAGAGAGAGAGAGAGAGAGAGAGAGAGAAGGAGATGTGGAAAACTGGGAGAAAAAGGAGGAAAGAAAGGAGATTAGGAAAATCGGGAGAGAAAGAGGGAGAGAAAGGAGGAGAGATGGGTGGGTGCGGCGCCTCCTTCGAGTAGAGAAAGAAGGGTTAGGGTTCGTTCGGTTTGAGAAGAGTAGAGAGATGGGTAGTAAAAAGTAAAAAGTAAAAAAATATATGTAAAAAACTTATATATAGGACCTGACCGGATCCGGTCAGATCGGTTCAGATCGAATTAATTTAAATCGGATTTCGGATCGAATCAGTCCAGATTGACCACGACCCAAACTCGATCCGATGTACGATCGGATCTTAGTGGTGCTACTTGATCCGCACCGATCCAGGCCTTCGGTCAGGTTCGGATCAGGTCGGATTCTGCTCAGCTCTAGATATCACGGTGGAACCGTCCAATACCAGAAAAAAGGCCAAAGGCCATAGCTAAATACCTATAGCTACGGATTATAACAGTAGCCATTGCATGCTTGCATCGATGCCATCGTGGAACTCTGTCTTGTCCATGGTGGCACTGTCCAATACTAGAAAAAAGGTTAAAGGTTGTAGCTAAATACCTATGGCTACAGATTATAATCGTAGCCATTGCTAGCGTAGCCAGCGCTTCATTAGATTTGTAGCCATTTGTTCTATGGCTACGGATATAAACCGTACCCACCAATTCTGTAGCGAAAAGTACATACAATTATGGATAATTGAGCGAGCCTAATGTGAAATTGAACGAGCTAGCATGAAATTAAGCGAGCCTAACATGAAATTCAACAAGCCAAACATGCCTAACATGAAATTTAACGATCTTAATATGAAATTCAACAAGCCTAACATGAAATTTAACGATCGTAACGTGAAATTCAACGAGCCTAACATAAAATTCAACGAGCCTCAAAGGAAATTGAGCGAGACAAATATGAAATTCAACGAGCCTAAAGAGAAATTCAACGAGGCAAACATGAAATTCAACGAGGCTAACATGAAATTCAACGAGCCTCAAGGGAAATTGAGCGAGGCTAACATGAAATTCAACAAGCCTCAAAAGATACATTACTTGATTTCGTAATAATCTTCTATCCAATCTATATTATTGTTTGTCTTATCTTGAAGGAAATAGGGCTGCAACTTGGGTTCAGTTTGACCCGAACCCTACTGAGCCAACATCATTTAGGTCGAGTTATGTAGTCATTGTGTTCGGTTAGAGTTAAAATTCATCGAGCCTCAAAGGAAATTGAGCGAGGCTAATATGAAATTGAGCGAGGCAAACTGGAAATTAAGTGAGGCAAATAGGAAATTCGGCGAGGCAAACATGAAATTCAATAAGGCTAATTGGAAATTGAGCGAGGCAAAGAGGAAATTGAGCAAGGCAAAATAGAAATTGAGTAAGGCTAACTGGAAATTGAGCAAGGCTAACTGAAAATTCAGTGAGGAAAACTAGAAATTAAGTGAGGCAAACTGGAAATTGAGCGAGGCAAACTGAAAATTCAGCGAGGCAAACTGAAAATTCAATGAGGGAAATGGGAAGTTGAGAAAGGCAAAATAGAAATTGAGTGAGGAAAACTAGAATTTGAGTGAGGGAAACTAGAAATTGAGCGAGACAAAATGAAAATTGAGCGAGGAGAACTGGAAATTGAGCGAGGGAAACTAGAAATTCAGCGAAGGAAACTGGAAATTAAATTCAACGAGGGAAACTATAAATTTAGTGAGGCGAATTGAAAATTGAGCGAGGAAAACTGGAAATTGAGCGAGGGAAGAATGAAATTGAGCGAGGCAAGCTGAAAATTAAGCAAGGAAAACTGGAAATTGAGCGAAGCAAACTTGAAATTGAGCAAGGCAAACTAGAAATTGAGCAAGGCAAACTAGAAATTCAGCGAGGCAAATTGGAAATTGAGCAAGGCAAGCTGGAAATTCAACAAGGGAACATTTACAGGTTATAAATTTTCATTCAATATAAATTGTACAGGGTATATCAAACACTGTATATAATTCAACATTTGACAAAAATTCCCTCTTCCTCCCATGCCTATGACAAGTATCATTTACAATTTACAGACAAACAATCATACGCTATCGACTTCCTCCAAACGGCAGTGAATTTTTGCATGTCTGTTCCCACCAAGATGCGACCGCTGCACAATATATCGATGAATTTCATTACGAATATACTGCAGTCATAACCATTGCTTTGCTTCGGCACCGATTTATCTTTTCTGGCAATCCACATCTTCCCTTCAAGCACAATGATGTCTTCGATGGCATAGAAGAGAATGGGGAGCGCCTCAGCCATCACTTTGATCTTTTACTTATACTTTAGGAGTGCGTTTGTGTATAAACTATCGATAATGACGATCTCTCGTTCTCTTGGATATATGACCATTAAGAACCAATGAAATTATCATGGTTCATGGGTACATAAACCTGTTCATGTTTGACAAAATAATATATCAGTAAAAACATGATAGAACACATAATAGTCAGGGTTGATGTTTTGTGACAAATGCATTACCCGTTCACAACACCAAATGGCCTTGGCGTATGGTTTTCCCCGCTGATTAGCAACTGCGTAGACAATGCTCATCTCGCCTACTAGCTTTGCACGTTCCGATGAGGACTTCGAGTCCCAGTATGTTTTTAGATTCAACATACTTACTTCAAGGCATTGCTATTACAAACATGATCAAAGATCAAAGATCCACCTTTCATCACGTCAAACCACCATTTGAGAGAACACTTAGAGGATGGGATTGGGAATCTAGGAGAAGAATTGTCACCTACAAACATGAATTGCAAAATATGTCAAGAATAAAGTTCACTAGATATTTAGTGAATCGTAGTGTAAAAAATCAAACAAAATTGAAAACAATCAAGCACTTGATGAATTTAAGCGAGCTTCAAATGAAGTCAAATAAGCCTCAAGTGAAATTAAGTGAGGCAAACATCAAATTGATCGAGGTAAGCATTAAATTGAGCCAGGCAAACATGCAATTCAACGAGGCAAACATGCAATTCAGTGAGGATCAAAGGAAATTTAGCGAGGCAAACTGGAAGTCGAGCAAGGCAAACTGGAAATTGAGCGAGGGAAACATGAAATTTGAGCGAGGCAAAACTAGAAATTGAGCAAGGGAAGCATGAAAATTCAACGAGGCAAACTAGAAATTGAGCAAGACAAACTGGAAATTCAGTGAGGGAAACTGGAATTTAAGTGAGGGAAGCATGAAAATTGAGTGAGGCAAACTGGAAATTCAGTAAGGGAAACAGGAAATTGAGCGAGAGAAGGTGTGAGGCAAACTAGAAATTGAGTGAGGGAAATATGAAATTGAGCGAGGTAAACTAGAAATTGAGTGAGGCAAACTGAAAATTGAGCAAGGCAAGCTGGAAATTGAGTGAGGCAACCTAAAAATTCAGCGAGGTAACCTAGAAATTTAGCGACGCAAACTAAAAATTCAGCGAGGCAAACCACAAATTCAGTAAGGCAAACTAAAAATTGAGCGAGGCAAACTGAAAATTGAGCTAGACAAGCTGAAAATTGAGTGAGAAAACTTAGAAATTCGGCAAGGCAAACTAGAAATTCAACGAAGGAAACATGAAATTGAGCAAGGAAAACTAGAAATTAAGTGAGGCAAACTAGAAATTGAACGAGGCAAACTAAAAATTCAGCGAGACAAAATAAAAATTGAGTAAGGGAACTTGAAAATTGAGCGAGGCAAGCTAAAAATTGAGCGAGAAACTTAGAAATTCAGCGAGGCAAACTAGAAATTGAGCGAGGGAAACATGAAATTGAGCGAGGCAAACTAGAAATTGAGCGAGGCAAACTAGAAATTGAGCAAGGCTAATTAAAAATTCAGTGAGGAAAACTGAAAATTAAGCGAGGCAAACTGGAAATTAAGAGAGGCTTAGAGGAAATTGAGCGAGGCAAACTGGAAATTGAGCGAGGCAAACTGAAAATTCAACGAGGGAAATTGGAAATTGAGAAAGGCGAAATTAAAATTGAGTGAGGAAAACTAGAAATTGAGTGAGGAAAACTGGAAATTGAGTGAGGGAAACTAGATTAAGTGAGACAAACTGAAAATTGAGCGAGGAGAATTGGAAACTGAGCGAGGGAAACTAGAAATTCAGCGAAGGAAACTGGAAATTAAATTCAACGAGGGAAACTATAAATTTAGTGAGGCGAATTGAAAATTAAGTGAGGCAAATTGGAAATTGAGCGAGGGAAACTGGAAATTGAGCGAGGAAAACTGAAATTGAGCAAGGCAAACTAGAAATTGAGCAAGGCAAGCTAGAAATTCAGCGAGGCAAATTGGAAATTGAGCAAGGCAAGCTGGAAATTTAGCGAGGGAACATGTACAGGTTATAAATTTTCATTCAATATAAATTGTACAGGGTATATCAAACACTGTATATAATTCAACATTTGACAAAAATTCCCTCTTCCTCCCATGCCTATGACAAGTATCATTTACAATTTACAGACAAACAATCATACGCTATCGACTTCCTCCAAACGGCAGTGAATTTTTGCATGTCTGTTCCCACCAAGGTGCGACCGCTGCACAATATATCGATGAATTTCATTACGAATATACTGCAGTCATAACCATTGCTTTGCTTCGGCACCGATTTATCTTTTCTGGCGATCCACATCTTCCCTTCAAGCACAATGATGTCTTCGATGGCATAGAAGAGAATGGGGAGCGCCTCAGCCATCACTTTGATCTTTTACTTATACTTTAGGAGTGCATTTGTGTATAAACTATCGATAATGACGATCTCTCGTTCTCTTGGATATATGACCATTAAGAACCAATGAAAATTATCATAGTTCATGGGTACACAAACCTGTTCCTGTTTGACAAAATAATATATCAGTAAAAACATGATAGAACACATTATAGTCAGGTTTGATGTTTTGTGACAAACGCATTACCCATTCACAACACCAAATGGCCTTGGCGTATGGTTTTCCCCGCTTCTTAGCAACTGCGTAGACAATGCTCATCTCGCCTACTAACTTTGCACATTCCGATGCAGACTTGGAGTCCCAGTATGTTTTCAGATTCAACATACTTGCTTCAAGGCATTGTTATTACAAACATGATCAACGATCAAAGATCCACCCTTCACTGCGTCAAACCACCATTTCAGAGAACACTTAGAGGATGGGTTTGGGAATCAAGAGAAGAATCATCATCAACAAACATGAATTGCAAAATATATCAAAAATAAAGTTCACTAGATATTTAGTGAATCGTAGTGTAAAAAATTAGACATAATTGAAAACAATCAAGCACTTGATGAATTTAAGCAAGCTTCAAATGAAATCGAATAAGCCTCAAGTGAAATTAAGCGAGGCAAACATCAAATTGATCGAGGTAAGCATTAAATTGAGCCAGGCAAACATGCTATTCAACGAGGCAAACATGCGATTCAGTGAGGATCAAAGGAAATTTAGCGAGGCAAACTAGAAGTCAAGCAAGGCAAACTGGAAATTGAGCGAGGGAAACATGAAATTTGAGCGAGGCAAAACTAGAAATTGAGCGAGGGAAGCATGAAAATTCAACGAGGCAAACTAGAAATTGAGCAAGACGAACTGGAAATTCAGCGAGGGAAACTGGAATTTGAGCGAGGGAAGCATGAAAATTGAGTAAGGCAAACTGGAAATTCAGCAAGGGAAACTGGAAATTGAGGCAAACTAGAAATTGAGTGAGGGAAATATGAAATTGAGCGAGGTAAACTAGAAATTGAGTGAGGCAAACTGAAAATTGAGCGAGGCAAGCTGAAAATTGAGTGAGGCAACCTAGAAATTCAGCGAGGTAACCTAGAAATTGAGCGACGTAAACTAAAAATTCAACAAGGCAAACCAGAAATTCAGTAAGGCAAACTAAAAATTAAGCGAGGCAAACTGAAAATTGAGCGAGGCAAGCTGAAAATTGAGCAAGGCAACTTAGAAATTTGGCGAGGCAAATTAGAAATTCAGCGAAGGAAACATGAAATTGAGCAAGGCAAACTAGAAATTCAGTGAGGCAAACTAGAAATTGAGCGAGGCAAACTAGAAATTCAGCGAGGCAAAATAAAATTGAGCGAGGCAAGCTAAAAATTGAGCGAGAAACCTAGAAATTCAGTGAGGGAAACATGAAATTGAGCGAGGGAAACTAGAAATTGAGTGAGGCAAACTAGAAATTCAGCAAGGCAAACTGAAAATTGAGCAAGGCAAACTAGAAATTCAGTGAGGGAAACATGAAATTGAGTGAGGCAAAATAGAAATTGAGCGAGACAAACTGAAAATTGAGCAAGGTAAGTTGGTAATTGAGTGAGGCAACCTAGAAATTCACCGAGACGAACTAGAAATTGAGCAAGGGAAAGTAAAAATTGAGCGAGGGAAACTGAAAATTGAGAGAGGCAAATTGAAAATTGAGCGAGGCAAATTGAAAATTTAGCAAGGCAATCTAAAAATTCCGCGAGGCATGGTAGAAATTGAGTGAGGTAAGCTGAAAATTCAGCGAGGCAAACTGGAAATTCAGCGAGGCAAACTACAAAATCAACGAGGCATGCTGGAATTTGAGCGAGGCAAACTGGAAATTCAAAATATACTTAGGTGGGCCCCTGAATATAGCTGTTTATTTTTCAACAAAAAAAGTAGGAAATGATTGTAGATGGGCTAGGCTGGCCCAGTGGGCTTTCAAGCCTGATTCACTTTAGAATGGGCTTGGGCTGAAGTATCGAGCTCGGGGACCGGATTCAAGCTTAAATCTGGAGCTCATTTCTCAAGCAAGCCGAGCCTGGATATAGCTTTCTAAAAGCCCATTTGCCCAGCCTAGCCAATTAGCTTTTTCAAAAATTTGAAATGTAAACCCCATTTTCTCTCTCATTCTAAAATAATAAACTTTTCTTTTCCTATTTTCTAAATTTTAAAATATAAACCCTTCTCTTTTTCTTCACTAGTCTCTAATTTACTTTTCTCTCTATCCCCTAATTTACTCCTCTCTATCCCCTAAAATTTTCCTTCTTTTTCTTCATCGGTCTCTAAGTCAGAATATGTAGGGGCACGTTCAAGGGGTATTGACCTATTGGCACTACAGTAAGCTAACAGAATTTCTGGGATGTTGTGGGGCCCATTTGATGTGTGCAACACATCCAACCCTCTCATCAAATATGTGACTTCATGGTGACACTAGTTCTATAAAATCAATCCAAAACTCAGGTGGGCCAGAACAAAGGAACCAGGAAGGAACATTCACCCTTGATTTGCACCCGGGCTTCCATGAGTATTAAAATAGCTTGATAATCGTCCTGACTATTCATCCAGGCCAGATAAAGTGTTTGAATGTCTTAGGTTACAAATACACGACGTATCAGGGGTGAGCATATACTATCGACTTCTATTGGTCCATAGACCAGTTACATTTGGCCTATATTATCAATGGTTTGGATCACTGAAATTAAGCAAGGCAAACTGAAAATTCAGCGAGGCAAACTGGAAATTCAGCGAGGCAAACTAGAAATTCAGTGAGACAAACTGGAAATTCAACGAGGTAAACTAGAATTCAACAAGGCAAACTAAAAATTGAGCGAGGCAAACTGGAAATTGAGCGAGGTAAAAATGAAATTGAGTGAGGTAAACTGGAAATTGAGCAAGGAAAACATGAAATTCAACAAGGGAAACTGGAAATTTAGCGAGGCAAATTGGAAATTCAGTGAGACAAACATGAAATTTAGCTAGCCAAATAGGAAATTGAACGAGCATCAAAGGAAATTGAGCGAGGTAAACATGAAATTCAGCGAGGGAAACTGAAAATTGAGCGAGGCAAACAGGAAATTGAGCGAGGCAAACATGCAATTCAGCGAGGTAAAGATACAATTCAACGATCATCAAAGGAAATTCAACGATGCAAACTAGAAATTCAGCGAGGTAAACATGAAATGAGCGAGGCAAACATGAAATTGAGCAAGGCAAATATAAAATTCAACAAGGCAAACATGAAATTCTACGACCCTCAAAGGAAATTGAATGAGGCAAGCATGAAATTCAATGACCCTAACTTGCATACGAAATTCATATCAAATGTACATGCAGCCATTATGTTCTGAGAGAAGATCCCTTTCCTGTTACGATAGGTTGCACTTTCCAATGCAAGGACATAGGCGGGTACATGGGTGTCATCTATTGCACTAATACAGTCCTAATATCAACATGCAATATCAGTAATGAAATAGTTAAAAAAGTTTGCACTATAAGATGCAGGCATGTTGAATATCGGGATTATAATTGAGTTTACCTGAAAATACATGCTCCAATTGGCATTGGCTAGAATCTCGATAGGTGTTTCCGCACTTGGGAGTTTTACAAACTTTTGATATAATCCAACAACAGCATCCAGAGCTTTACTAAAATAACGGCTTACCGTTTCACCAGACCTTATAAACCGATTTCCAATGACACAGTTTCTCACATTATGGCCTACTGACAAGTTGTTCTTCCATACAAATATGCTTCCCATCAGAAAGGAGATTTCTATCCTTAAGATAGGAGCAAAGGTTGAAGAATGTGGCCTTGTTTATTCTGAGTTGTGCAACACACACTTGGTCACCCTATCTAATTATCTCATTTATTATCCGACTTCTTTCATTGTCTCCAAATCTTGAGGGTGTCCTAAATAAATAATTTTTGCAGTATTCTCCCACTGCGATAGTTGTTGCTACAGCAAGTGTCGTTTCAAATGCAACTATCTCCTTTTCCGTCCATCCATTGTGGGACTTAATCTATATGCGGAATAGGCCCACGGATCTATCTGTGCATGGGACATGGTGATCAGGGGTTTAGATAGTGTACCTAGATGAGGCGCCACCATGGAAGCCGGATAAGAATACCAAAATATCTGTATAGCTTAGGATCTTCCTCTCCTTCACACCCTTTCTGCAATTCACAAGATAAAACTCGAATTTCTACCGTGGTGTAGGATAGGGACCCAGCTCTCTTTTATAGAGACTGTGGAGGGAGAGTTTGAAACCCATTAAAACTCCCTCTCCCATGCTCCACATTGTTGTGTCTTAGTTCGACTTAAACTGTTGTCTGCATAAACAACCATAGCATTGCAGCCCTAATACGCACTACAGCGCAATCAGAATTATGCAGCGAATCACATGAAGTGGGGCCCACTGGTCTACTCAATCATCTAGTCCAACTGAATGACAATCCATAAAGTTGATCAGTAAGGCCCACTAAATAGAGTTCTTACATTCTCCCACTTGGGCCTCATTGAGCAACGTCAATGATAGTCACAGAATAATTTTGAAAATAAGTTTTGATCTTTTAAGAAAATATCCAAATGGTTAACCACTGAAATAGTTGGACAGTATGAGTAATGTTACTCAATCTGGTCCATCACAACATTTAATTTAGGTGAAGTGAGTCTAAGCGCAATCACGAGTACTTTCAATCTTAACGACATAGATCGGAAACTAGGAAATATGTGGTATAAGGATTACACATTTTAGTGTGATGATATGTGTCTATCCTTAAGAGGTCCTGAAGCTTTTACATGTCTCCAACGAGACACGACTGTAGTTCTACTTACTCAAAATTTGCACATATATAGAGAAGTAGAAATAAATCTTTATATCAAAATCATCCAAACAAACTGTATAAAATGAGATCTCTAAGTATCTGTGAAAATCAAAATGCGCTCAACTCCCATTAACTGAAAACATCTGTGGGATCAATGACTCCTATGGATGTTACATGCTCCTGAAATGGCGTGATAGGGAGCCATTTAGTGAGCGAATCTGTAATCATCTGCTTAGTGTCGATGAATTCCACAGACACTTGATGAGTCTGAACCCTTTACTTTACAACAAGATACTTGATGTCGATATACCTCGACCTTGACGAATGCTTGTTGTTACTAGAGAAGAAAATAGCAGCCGAATTATCGTAAAATATTCTCAATGGTTTCGGGATATGCTCCAGTACCCGCAAACCTGAGAAGAAACTCTGTAACCATAGTGTCTGATTAGATGCCTCATGGCAAGCGATAAATTCAGCTTCCATAGTGGATGAGGCTGTGGTAGATTATTTCATGTTTTTCCACTACACAACTCCTCCCACCATCATGAAGAAGTATCCTGAAGTAGACTTCTTAGTATCAACGCAGCCTACAAAGTCTGCATCTGAATATCCGATCAACTCCAACTGATCAGACCTTCTGTATGTGAGTTTGAAGTCTTTCGTTCTCTAAAGATACCGTAATACTTTCTTCGTAGCTATCCAACGTTGCATTCCTCAATTAGATAGATATCTTCCCAATATTCCAGTGATAAAGGCAATGTCCGGTCGTGTACAGATTTGAGCATACATGATGTTCCCTACTATTGATGCGTACGGAAATTCTTTCATTCGATTCTTTTCTAAATCATTCTTTGGACACTGAAATAGACAAAATTTGTCACCCTTCACAATGGGCGACTTTCCTGAAGCACAATTTTATATGTCATACCTTTCGAGTACCCTAGTAATATAGGCCCTCTGTGACAGGCTGAACAGTCCAAGTGTTCTGTCACGGCGAATCTCAATGTCTATGACGTAAGAAGCTTCACCAAGGACTTTCATTTCAAACATTTGAGATAAGAATTTCTTGGTATCGCTTAACATCCTGGTATCACTGCTAGCCAACAGAATGTCATCAACATACAAAATCATCATAACAAACTTACTCCCACTGGTTTTAATGTAGATGCATTCATCTGCAGTGTTTTCTACAAAGCCATATGAGGAAATTATTTCATGAAATTTAAGGTACCACTGTCGTAATGCCTGTTTCAACCCATAGATGGACTTCTTAAGTTTGTAAACCAAATGTTCTGAGCCAGTAGCTACAAAATCTTCGGGCTACAACATGTACACATTCTCATTCAGATATCCATTGAGAAATGCAGTCTTTACATCCATCTGATGTAACTCTAAATCCATATGAGCTACAAGAGTCATTATGATCATAAACGAGTCTTTCTTAAATATTGGTGAGAAAGTCTCTTTAAAGTCAATGCCCTCACGTTGCTTAAAACCCTTGGCAATAAGTCGGGTTTTATACCTTTTGACATTACCCTTGAAGTCCCTTTTGGTTTTAAATATCCATGTAGAACTAATCGGCCTTATTCCAGTAGGTAACTCTACAAGATCTCATACTTTATTGTCCTGCATGGATTTTAACTCATCTTTTATGGCATCAAACCAACGAGAAGAATCAGCACTTTGTTTGACTTGTATAAAGGATTCAGGATCCTTTTCCACCCCTATGTCAAAGTCGTGCTCCTATAAGTATACGATGTAACCGTCTTGATTTACAAGCCTTCTCTCTCTTTCATATCTTCTCAGTAGTTCAGCTTGTTGGGTCTAATCTTGATTTTCCTCATCAGTGATTTGTATATGAGATTCTACGTGGTGTTCTGTAGTGATTGCAGAATCTACTGCATTAGTAATATCCACGTGATCTAGATTGATTATGACTGGAGTTACAATCCTTTGTTCCTCAAATACAAAATTTCTTATGTTCGTGCTCCCACTGTTTTCAGTGTCCTCAATGAATCTGGCATTCCTAGTCTCAACAATCCTGATGAAGTAGGAATGATAGTAGAATTGATATCCTTTTGATCTTTCTGAGTATCCAATGAAGAAACAACTTACGGTTATAGGATCAAGCTTCTTTTCATGCGAGTTATAAACTTTGGCCTCAGCAAAACAACCCCAAACATGTAGATATCGGAGACTTGATTTTTTCCCATTCCACAACTCAAAAGAAGTTTGGCTTACTGCTTTGCTGGGAACCCTGTTTAGTATATGAACTATGGTTTTGATTGCATCACCCCATAAAGATTGTGCCAATGTCGAATTGCTGACCATGCTTCGCACCATATCCATAAGGGTGCCATTGCGTCTCTCAGCCACTCTATTCTGCTCTGGAGTACCAGGCATAGTGTACTGAGCAACAATGCCACAATCCTGAAGGTATTTAGCGAATGGCCTTGGATTGCGTCCTGATTCGTCAAATCTGCCATAATATTCACTACCACGGTCAGATCTGACAACTTCAATTCTCTTATCGAGTTGATTTTCAACTTCGGCCTTATAGATTTTAAAAGCACACAGAGCATCTAATTTCTCATTAATAAGGTATAGGTACCCGAAGCGAGAGTAGTCATCTATAAAGGTAATAAAATATTTGTGTTTATTCCATGATGTTGTAAGGAATGGTCCACAAATGTCTGTATGTATCACCTCTAATAGACCTACACTCCTTGTTGCACATTTCTTTCTAGTTCTAGTCTGTTTCTCTTTTATGCAATCAATGCATACTTTATAGTCAGAGAAGTCGAGAGAATGCAAAATTCCTTCTCACATAAGCCTATCTAATCTCTCACGAGATATATGACATAGCCGCCTGTGCCACAACATGGAAGAATTCTCATAGACTAGTCTTCGCTTGGATCCTACTTTATTTCCATACAAGTCATTAACATTATAGACGTGTGAGGCAATCAAGTCTTGCTGGCATAGGTTGTTTTACCATAGAGTCTGTGTTGACTTTAATCGAATTAAGGTAAATACTAAATCCTTTATTCTCAAATTGGAATGAATATCCCAATTTATCCAAACGAGAAATAGAGACTGGATTGCGCTTCATAAAAGGCACACAAAATGTATCTACCAAATCCAATAAACAAACAGACTCTAACCTAAGTTTTATAAACTTTAATTGCCTTAACGTTGACTTTGACACCATTGCTTATGTATACTGAGTGTTCTACATCAGTTGGTGGCCTGGTCTGTAGTAAGTCCTATATAGAAGTATATATATGAATAGTAGTTTCCGAATCTATCCACCAAAAATCCACTGACACATCAGTTAGATTAGATTTAAAACAAACTGGAACAGAAGTATTATCCTTCTTTATGAGTCATTCCTTATACTTTACGCAGTCTTTCTTTTGATGGCTCGACTTCTTTTAAAAGAAGCAAGTATCCCTTTTAGTCCGCTTGTAACTCGATCCATTCCCAGGTCGATTTTCAACTGAAGAACCTAGAGGATTGTGAGGTCCTGAGGATCCCTCGTTAAAACCATGTTTCCTCTTCTATTTCCATTATGTCCAGGTACATATCCTGAGGTTACAAGATCAATGTTCTGACTGTTTTCAAAAAGTTTAGACGGTTCAGAAATTTCTAAAGTGATCTCCAAATGTAACCATCTCAGAACTATCTCTATGGACTCCTTTTATTGAACATAATCGGATCTGGTTAGGATGGGAACTAAATGCAAAATATACTCACATTGGCAGATTGTTTTACATAGAACAATTCATGAATAAAACTAAATATCAGGCAAAGTAAACCAATTCAGTTGTTAAGGGAGGCGACAAACTGAATCATCCAAGATGAAGATGGGCCCAACCATCACATCCTGGTGAGAATCTGTTACATCATTATCATTCCTCCTGTGGGTGGTAATAATAACATGTTAGTGATCCTCCTGAACATGAAGCTAAGTGATGTCAGTCATGTAAATCTGAGACACTCAACACCTATAGGTGAGATAAGTCTTTCAGCTTTACATTACCAGCACCATTTACTTCACCCGTTCACGTGTCTGTCAAACGGTAATCGTCTGTGTTTTCGTTACCGTATGCATGAAAACGTGGACGCAACTGTATGCAATCCGCTTATCCCAATGTTACAAGTCTGTGCTTGTAATATTTTTCATCGATTAAGGTCACTATGGTGGCTAACACAACCGAATCCAACACTACAAATATAGACTTAGGATCGCGATTATAATCCTACCTCTCAATGAATTATATCTTAATTAGTCCAATGCAGCCCATACGTTAATTGGTACTTACCTTTTGGAAAATAAAGGAACCTTGAAGTGAACCGTACGGATAGGTTTCACACCATATATTCCAACGATCCATATCAACTCCTAAGGATGGGTGATGGGCTAATAATAGGGCTGAATCAGGACTCTGTATGATCTAGTCATCATCAATGAGCATTACAAGTCTAGCCTTTGACACTCACACGATAAACGGTTGATATGGAATGATACAGATGGATGGTTAGATCCTTACATTAGTGTCCATAAGATGGACAGATCAGATCCAATACTTAAGATCCACACGTGAAAGTTTCATATTCTTTATTGTCCTATCTAGTGAATGAGCCAGATTATATGCCTATTTTAAATTAAACAGATGGTTCAAATCTAGGAAATGGATTCCAAATGGAAGGCTCAAGCATTAAATGTGCATTTAACATTTCCTGAGTTGGGCTGAATAAAATTGGTATGGCCCCAGAATAGGGGCTTCATATAGTCGACCATTAGGCCTTAATCGGGCCCAAAATTAATTGGAGTGGGCCCATGAGATGGTTCCTTATCATGAATTGCTAGACACACCCAATTTAACCCCAAGCCTAAATTAAGGATCAACACAAGAGGCCAAAATGGACCCAAAACAAATTTTAAGTGGGCATAGACCCAAACTGGGCCATGGATATAGGGCCCATTAAACTTCACGGTTCATGGATATGATCTGAATTTAATGTGAATCACGTGGTCCAAAGAAATGGGCCCAACTAACATCCATGCTAAAATCTATTGATGAGGCCCACTGGTGACAAAAGGAAACTTGATCAACTGTCTCAGAGTACATGCAATGGGCCTAGAACAGGTGTTAGGCCCATCATAGAAAATAAATGCACCCTTAATTAGAAGTGGGCCCAAAAGAACGTGCGTCAGGACCAGTGAGTAGATCCAGAAAACGATTGAGCAGATCTCTAATTTGAAGTGGGCCCAGAAACTGGTGTCGGGCCCAGTTCGTATGTCCAGAATACGGGTCCATAAACAGGACCCGTTAATTGAAATCGGGACCAAGTGCCCTTTATCACATGAGGTCGTTCATGACCTAATATCCCAAAAGCATAGTCACCTTTGACCGTCTGAGAGCAGCCGCTTAAGGGAGATGGAATGTCCCAACAACGACACTGATCCAGTCGCATGGTTGTAGAGCTCCACCGGCAGCATCCACCAGAAGAACCTCTCCAGGCGACGATGATGACTGCCGCATGGAAAGATCTTCTCCGCCGCAAGTGAATCTTCAGCCAGATGAAAAGACCAGTCGCCTCCTTCAAGGACGACGCCGATCCGATGTCGGCAACGCCATCCCTGACGATGGGTTGCTAGTCTAATGACATGGCTGAAAGGGAGCGGTGTTGCCAGTCGATGGGAGATCCATGACCGCTGCTATCAAAGACACAGGTAGGTTTGAGGAATTTCTCTCCAATCCTAGTTTTGGAGAAGAAAGCCTTATCAATTGGATTGAGAATCAAAGAACCCTAACTCCCAGTCTAGATTTGGGGATAATCAGAACCGAAGTCCCCAATGATAGCAGATTTGGGATTTGGGTTTAAATCCATAATTGGTTTACTGGATTCAAGGTTTCGACAATCCCTAATAATCTGATTTGGGGATTGAAATCCAAAATCCCTAATTTCAAAAACTGAAATCCCTAAATTTCAGAATTTGTATTTGGGGATTCGAATTTGAAAAACCCTAATTCTCTTAAATTTTGGGGATCTGGATTCTGAAATCCCTAATTAATTGAATGAATCTGTATCTCAAATAGATGAATTTGATCATCCATTCCTATGCACATTGGCTCTGATACCAACTGTGGGACTTAATCTATATGCAGAATAGGCCCACGGATCTGTTTGTGCATGGGACATGGCGATTAGGGGTTTAGATAGCGTACCTAGATGAGGCGCCACCATGGAAGCCGGATAACAATACCAGAATATCTGGAGAGCTTATGATCTTCCTCTCCTTCACACCCTTTCTGCAATTCACAAGATGAGACTCGAATTTTTACCGTAGTGTAGGATCGGGGACCCAGCTCTCTTTTATAGAGACTGTGGAAGGGGAGTTTGAAACCCATCAAAACTCCCTCTCCCACGATCCACATTGTTATGTCTTAGTTTGACTCAAACTGTTGTCTGCGTAAACAGCCATAGCATTCCAGCCTTAATACACACTGCTGCGCAATTAGAATTGCGCAGTGAATCACATGAAGTGGGGCCCACTGGTCTACTCAATCATCCAGTCTAACTGAATGACAATTCAGACCGTTGATCAGTAAGGCCCACTAAATAGAGTTCTTACATCCATGTCCCTCCATGTTACGAATATTTCTTGTACAACACACCGAATGACAATTAGTCAACAACTACCACACTATATCAAATACCAGTTTCATATTGGTCCCATAAAGCGGATCAAAACCAAGATAGTAATTGGAAGAACCAAGATAGTGCAATCTGTAATATGTAAATGCTATCAACTATTGGAGTAATCTCATATTATTTGGTTGTGGACTCCATGTTGGGGCTTATTGGAGTACCCACACACCTAGCGAGTCCAAGAATGGTTTGTATGTTTTGGATTTTGCATATAGCACCTAAGAGATAGTCATTCCATTTGTATGTTCCAAAACAATACTCCTCTTAATAAATATTTGACAAATCTATATGGTTCTCTGTATATGTAATATTTCAATCAATGTGTAGAACATGACAAAGAAGGCATTGCAATGCTAGAGATATCAAGATTCAAATATACTTTCCATAATACAAGTTAGGAACGAAAAGGAATCAGAATTCAACTGAAATTGATGCTAGTTAGGTATTCTCTAATTAAATATTTGGTAATTCTATATGCAACTCATGCAGAGAAGAGATGTACATAATCTCTTCTCTGTATGGATTCCAAAACTTAGGTCGACACCATCAAGTGATTTCTGATGCCTGTTAAAAATCTGATTAAATATTTGACAGTCAGTTCTATATGAATTCCAAAACTTAGGGTGGCACCATCAAGTGATTTTACATTTATTGGGCATTATTTTTAAGATGATTCCAAATGATGTGGCCCACCTAACTTTCAGATATAACTGATTTCGAAAAAGAAAATCCATAAACAGGAGGAAACACACCAGATGCACTGTTCAAATGTTCAATACACATTATAGCAGGGCCTACAATGGTCAATGTAGGACGCTTATATGAGGTTGACCTCATAATACATTTTCTCAATTATCTATGCCCCTACCATATATCAATTTTCTACATACCTACCATGCAGTCTGAATGTATGGTTGTTACAGTACACATGAGTGCATGCCATCAAACCCATGTGCATTTTTTATTGGGGAAAACAGAGAACTGACTTGAGTGATGATGATTGGTGGGCCAAGCTTGATTAGGCCACTCATCAATTTTCACATGTTGATGAATAACTTTACACATGGCTCAAAAGCATTTTGGTCATTTGCAAATAATACATATTGGCATGATTTTTTAATTAACTGTATTGATGTTGTGACCAATCATCAAAAACTCAAACAGAGAAGAGATGTACATAATCTGGTTTTTTAATCCCAAGCGAAGGAGTTAAACTAGAAAATGTAAATTATTTTTACCAACATAAGCAATACAAAACTGGCATCAGAAACACTACTTTTTACCATCTAGAACTGCTAATTAGGAATGAGTAGATTGCATAGAGTACCATCTCTCAGTACATTGCAGGTCAGGAAGATCTCAATTTATTTTTTTTTTACAAACGGCCACGGTAGCAAATTGTAGAACAAATGGTAAATAAATAAGAAAACAGAGAGAAATGTGAAACCATCTTTCATATTCACCAACACAATAGTCACACAGTGAGAATTTGTTGTATGAAGCTCGTCCTTCCAATTGCACCTTTAGTTTCATGACAACCATATATAAACACCTATCTCCTCAACCGAGTCACCACATTATCAATTGTATCATTCACCAAACCAAACCACTCGAAGTATGTTTGAAAACACAAATGGCCTTTGTAACAATATCCCTCCACTGTCAAATAGTTGGTTTTGTAACAGGGAGTCCCATAGAGTCCATCAATTCAGGAGATAAGGTGTCTTATTTACTATTTTAAATACATCAATTGTAATTTTCATAGTTATAAGTCAACCATCAAACATCATAGCATCGTTAATAGAATAAAATGCCATATGATGGTTGAATCTAGAGACTCAAAATATGCGGCAGAAACTTTATGTGATTAGGATCATATGTAAGATGGGTCCGTTTTATTTAGAAACGGTAAATGAAAGATGATAATAAACTGATCTGCAAACGGTCACACCACCAAATGCTAGAAGAAATGATCTTTAGAAAATAAAAACATATAACCATGGAAAAACAGAGAACCATGGAACCACGTCTGCTACGACTCACTTGTGTAGTTGAACCCATCTCAGAGATTGAAGCCAATATCCATATCCAAAACTGCACTGGCGTATGTGCAAAATCATCTCCCCATTATACCCGTGTTTAGCAGGTAGACCCTACTCTGTGTAGTACATTGTCATGCTACAAGTAGAAGGAATTCACCAACGTCGCTGAAAGATGTACGTGTAGATGCTCGGTGATCAGTATACAACTGGTGGCGCCAACCTGACGAAGGCCGTAGATGTAGCACCCACATGCGGCACGAATGGGGAGAGATGGATTCGATTTTGAACAGTCAGTGGGTGTCCCATGGGGTATTTGTTACGCCAACAACATGGGTGGATTGAAGATTGAATATCAATGTGATGGCCCACACGCTTCTCACTGAACATGCAATGTCATCACATGACTTTTAAATGTCCAACCTCATCTAAGATTACGAATAACAGTCCTTTCAACAACATCCATCAGTTGATGCCATTTTCCAGTTACCAATCCATTCCCAGTGATATGAATGCCTACCTCTCGAGGAGTATGCGCAGGAGATGGAGAAGATGTCAAGATCTGACGGCTGAGCAATCTGCTGTAGGAAGCGAGAAATGGTTATCAAAATCAGGTAAAAAGGTATTGACAGTGCATGCAATACAGGGCTTTGCAAGAAAATGTTAGGCCTGAATATTGCGGGACATGCAAGGAGAGAAACATGCAGTAACATGCAAGGCCCAACAAATGCAACAACATGCAACACGGAAATCCCACCATTATTTCGAAAACTTGAAGAGCTGTGGTGAAGAAGATGGTCCAATTTCCCATATAGGAGCAAAACAAAGTATGGAAGGTACCTGTTTTCGTCTGGATGTCCTGCGGAAGCGTCCGATGATGACTGGCCAGGTCTTCTCCGAAGCCGTGACCTATGAACCATGGAAAAACAGAGAAAGCCGGTGTGATGGAAGGGATACCGGAAATCAGTTGTCTGTGAGAATGAGAGGACAATCAACGGGTGTCGTCTTCTCACCTTCTTGGTGCGAAAATTTTGAAAAGGCCGGATCGGTTTCTGCGTGTGGAGGACGACTGAGAAGCCATGTTTTGATTTAGTCGCACGGTGGCCCTACGATGCACCTGCGGACCACAGGTTTTACGAATGACAGGTCTACTGAGAGATGAATTTCCTCTCAATTACCTGCAGTGAATTTCAAATATCAGGCGGCTATTTACATCCGTCTACCGCCATTTCCCAACGACTGTCTTTACAGCTTACACCAAACATGCGTCAGAAGATATCATGACCTCTTTGCTTCGCAATGCCGGTACATGGGAAAACCAAACTGCCTTAATGTTTTACAAAATACCATTTACAACTCCTCTAGTAAAAATTTCCGATTACCCTCGTGACTAAGATAACTATATCATATTTTGTGGTTACTTAGGTAATTATATACTATTGAGTTCTTAAAATTGGAAGTGAATTGCGACAAGTCTCTCCCTAATAAAATTTGACTTATTGTAGTGAAAAATCATAAAATATGGTGTGAGTTTGCTGAGTCGACAGTCAGTTTTTAGCGATTTTCAAATGAAAGTACAAGACTTATAAGTAAATTTCCACAAGTTTTGAGCCTATTTCACTCATTTATCAATCAATTTCATGAAATTGTCGGTAAATTTATAAAAGATTATCGGTCAAAAAGATGTCAATATCAGGCAGTTATCGGTCATTTTGACGAATTCCATGTCAAAGTGATCGACTCATAAGTGACATTCAACAAGTTTGCGGTCAATTCACTTAGTTATTGGTCAATTTTTTAAGTTATATGTTGCATTTTTGCCCGAGAAGAGCGTGAAATTGACTGTGAGTGAGTTTGACTGAGGACTGAAAATGACCATGAAGTGAAGAGAATTGATCGTGAAGTGCATGGAATTGACTGTGAAGTGAAGGGAATTGTCCGTGAAATGAGTGGAATTGACCGTGAAGTGAAGGAGATTGTCCGTGAAATGCATGGAATTGATTATGAAGTGAAGGGGAATCGCCAAAAAATGACCGTAAAATGTATGGAATTGACTGTGAAGTGAAGGGAAATGACCGTGAAATGAATGGAAATGACCGTGAAGTGAAGCGAATTGACCATCAAATGCATGGAAATGACCGTGAAGTGAAGATGATTGACCGTGAAATGCATGGAATTGACCATGAAGTGAAGAGGAATCGTCGGAATTGACCGTGAAATGCATGGAATTAACCGTGAAGTGAAAGAAATTGACAGTGAAATGAATGGAAATGACCATGTGGAGGGAATTGACTATGAAATGCATGAAATTGACCGTGAAATGAAGAGAATTGATTGTGAAATGAATAGAAATGACCGTGAAGTGAAGGGAATTGACCGAAATTGACCGTGAAGTGAGTTATATGTTTCTTGCAGTTGTGAGTCGAATTTCACTTAGTCCTCAGTCAATTCCATTCACGTTGCGGTCATTTTAAGTCAGTTCATGGTCATTTTAAGTCAATTCATGGTCATTTTAAGTCAGTTAACGGTCATTTTAAGTCAATTCATGGTCAATTTAACTCAGTTTACGGTCAATTTAGCTAAGTTCACGGTCATTTTAACTCAGTTCACGGTCATTTTAATTCAGTTCATGGTCATTTTAACTCAGTTCACGGTCATTTTAACTCAGTTCACGATCCTCATCAATAACTCAGTGGGTCCTCAGTCTATTAACTCAGTGGGTGCTCGGTCTCTTTCACTCGGTCTTCGTTTAGTTTCACATCTCATTTTGTTCTTTGTTTCAAAAACCCTCAATGTGGGCCATTTGAGCATTGAATTTGTTCATTTATCAGGACATGTCATACCATTCAGTGTTTTTCTTTTTATTTTTTAAAAGGGATTGTGGACCGTGCGCATATATAGTATAATATACAGCGAGGTCCAAAAAAAGAAAGCAAGGATTTAAATATACCTGCCATTCGAAGCTTCTTATATGGGGGGACCATTTTCGTCCTATCTTGGGTTCACAAAAGTCGAAAATGACATGTGTGGGGTGTGTATTCTCGACCGAATAAAGGTATAGCGAAAATGAGGCTTTTACTCTTAGGGTTAACGGTCAAAAAAGGGGAAAGAAGAAAGCAGTGAAGGGAGGGTTTTACTGCTAGGGTGGACAGTCACAAAGGGGGAGAAGTAATCAAAAAATGAGATTCTTTAGCTAAGATGAAGGATCGGGGAGAAGAAAGAAGAAAAAACCAAAATTTAGAAGGAGATGCGGCTGGCAACGTTCGAAGGTGTGTCTAGTAAAAGTAGGGGCATTTTCGACCTGCGAAAAGCTGTCCATGCAACTAGGGCTTATTCTTGGAAGCTAAAAATAAGTGGGCTTAAAAAGGTTAATGGCCATAAGTGGTTCGTACAGTAGGAAATTTCTCTATTATCATCACGTGATCAGCATGTGCATTGCGAATGTGAAATGCAGGTAAACTTCTCTTGTCTATCTATTTCTATTGTACACGTGGGCCCACCTGATTCATACAGCAAATCCCTCGCACGGTGGATTTCTCCACGCGTGAGAGGTGAGCAGACAGTCTGGTCTATGGTTAATGTACAAAGGTTAGCCACGGGTGAGAATGAGAGGGTTTGGGTCAACTTGACCTACCTAACATATCAAACCCGGTCTAACCCTTTGGCTAAACATGCTTAGAAGTTGAGTCCATGGCCCACCTTAAAGGGAGATGATAAGGTAGAACTTCATGAACCGGAATATGGTAGAGAGGAGCAAATTAGGTGCGCCTGAGCCTCACCCTTTATGGTGCGGCCCTTACTGTGGGCCCACCTTGATGTATGTTTTCTATATCCACATCGTTCATCTGTTTTTCCATATCATTTTAGGGCCTGAGCCCAATAATGAAGAAGATCCCAATCTCGGGTAGACCGTATCGTAGGAAACAGTGGTGATTGAATTCCCTCCCACTAAAAACTTCCTAGGGCCCACTGTAATGTTTCTATAATGTTTATTTGTCATCCAACCTATTGATAAGGTCACGTAAATCTGGATAGAGGGGATTTGCTTCATTCATGGGTTCATGCTTTAAAATGATCCGGAAAATCAAATGGACTGTGTAAATATATAATACATACATCAAGGTTGGTCCCACGTTAAGGGTTGCACCGTCCGCAAGGTTGGGATGGTACTAATCCACACCCAAAAATGAAGAAGATCCAAATCTCAGGCATACCATATTATAAGAAACAGTTGTGATTGAACCCCTACTATTAAAAATAGGACGCGACTGGTTAATGCATGATCCGTCAACCCATATACCAGGCACTCGATGTAGAGTCGTACACGAACTAAGTTAGCTCGATTAGCTCGCTCGACTTGACTCGAAAAGGATCGATTCGACTCGGTTCGAAATTGAGTTCGAGCCAAGTCAAGCTGTTTTTTGAGTCAAAAAAATTTCGAACCGAGTTCGAGCTTGCCCGAGCTCGACTCGACTTGGATCGAACCCCAACTCGAATCAAACTCAGATCGAACAAGTTCGGTGACTCAGTTACTTTTATATTGATGTTGCTCACCAAGTGTTTGATGAAATGACTCAACCAAGTGTCGGCTAGTGGCAAGGAAGGTATGTATATGAAACCAATACTATTTTTTCTTGATTTTGATGTTGCCTACAAGGTGTTTGGTGAAATACCTGTAAACAATTGTTGTTGTTTTACATATAGTAAGAAATTGAAAGTGCACTCCATGTGTTTGTGAAAATGCCGCACATGCTCGATCTTAGCTCAAACTCAGCTCGAACTAGCCCGAGCTGTTGACCAAACCGAGCTGAGCTGGAGGTGTACACGAGTCGAGCAGAGTTGAGCTTGGCACAGCTCGACTCGACTCGACTCGGCTCGACTCGGCCACTAGCTGGCCTCAACTTGAACTCGGCTCGGTTCGGTCAGTAGCTTGGGCCAATTGGAGCCAAGTTCGCCTGTGTAGCATTTTCACAAACTCATGGACTACACCTTCAAATTCTTACTGAATGTAAAACACTACTAGCAGTTTTACAGGTATTTCATCAAACACCTTGTAGGCAACATCAAAATCAATAAAAAAAAAAGAAAAAAAAGAGATTTGTTTGATGAAACATACCTTCCTTGCCACTAGTCGACACTTTGTTGAGTCATTTCATCAAACACTTGGTGAATAACATCAATATCAAAGTAACCGAGTCACCGAACTGGTTTAATTCGAGTTAGGTTTGATCCAAGTTGAGTTGAGTCAAGCTCGAGCAAGCTTGAACTCGGTTTAAAATTTTTTCGAGCTCAAAAAATTAGCTCAACTTGACTTGAACTCAGTGTCGAATCGAGCTTTTTCGTGTCAAGTCGAGCAAACTAACCGAGCTAACTCTGTTCATGTACAACCCTAGCTGGCAGTCAGGCTCGAGGATCGAGCCGAGCTGAGTTCGAGCTGGGGTCAGCTAATGGCCGAGCCGAGTCGAGCTATGCTAAGCTAGACTTGGTTCGACTCGTGTACACCTTTAACTTGATGGCTTAGATTTTGAAAAGGTAATATTACAAAATAGTACCTCATTAATATGGTATTAACATCCAGTATAGTTTTTTATTACTTTCATGATTTTTTTTTTCTAAAATGACAAAAATATCTACCAATTAATGAGATTGCTTTAAAAGAATTAAATAAGTACCTCAGTGTAAATATTGTGAATTAGGTGTTATTATAAAAATATATATATCTAAAAAGGAAAAAAAATCAACAGATTTCTCTACGGGTTGCATAGTTGGGAAGTTGGTACTGATCATGCTCTGTGGACCCCACTATGATGTATGTGTTTTATCCACGCTGTCCATCTATTTCTCCATATTATTTTAGGGCATGAGCCCAAAAATGAGGCAGATCCAAGTACCAAGTGGACCAAATCATAGGAAATGGTGGTGATTGAATGCCACGCCATTTAAAAACTTCCTACAGCTCACTATAATGCGCACTAATGTTTATTTTCCATCCAACCTGTTGATTAGGTCACATAGACCCTGGATGAAGGTAAAACACAGATATCAGCTTCATCTAAAACTTTCGTGGCCCTAGGAAGTTTTTAATGGTGGGCTTTCAATCACTACTGCTTCTTATGGTGTGGTCCACCTGATATTTAGAGCTGCCTTATTCTTGGGCTCATGCCCTAAGATATTTTGAAAAAATGGATGGACGGTGTGGATAAAACACATACATCATGGGGAGACCACATAGCACCGCATGCAATCCTACTTCATATTAGGTGCGGCCCTGACTGTGGGCCCACCTTAATGTATGTATTGCATATCCAGGTGGTCCATCCATTTTTCTGGCTCCTTTTATGATATTAACCCAAAAATTAAGCAGTTCCAAATCTCAAGTCGACCATACCATAGGAAATGGTGCTGATTGAATGCCAACCATTAAAAACTTCTAGTGCCCGCCATGATGTTTATTTGTCATCCAACCTGTGGACAATAACACACAGATGAAGGTAAAAAATAAATACTTGATTTACAACTTTTATGGGTGTTAAGGGCCCGTTTGTGGGTGCCAGAGTCTTTCACCTGTGCTGGGACGTTAGGTGGGGCTCATCTTGAGGTTTGTGAGAAATCTACTCGGTTCATCTGTTTTTTCGAATCATTTTAGGATTAGAGACCAAAAATCAGGTGGACCTAAGCTCAAGGCGGCTATACAAAAGGGAAAAAAACTAGGGTAAGAGTTCCCTACCGTTGAAACCTTCCTAGGCTCCACCTTAATATTTATATGCCTGATATGAAACTTGTGGCGGTCTCTCAAGCTGAGGAAACGTCCCTATATCGAACACACGTGTGGCACGTGTGGCAAGTGCGGGAGTGTGAGTCTCTCAAGATGAAGAAAGGTCCCCTATATCGAACACACGCGTGGCACGTGCGGGAGTGGCATAGGATGCGGATTGACTACACCTCATATAAGGAATCGGATAATCCAGATGTCGACCTTCTTCGATTACCATTCCCCATTGCTAGGTCCATGCTAGGCTCGAACTGGCTCAGGCAAGACTTAGTCCATTGCGAGCTTCCAGCAGCACTAGCATTTGTAGGGCTCACAATGTATTCAGGTCATTCCAAATTTGTGGGCCTACAATGTATTGATCAGGTCATTCAATCATAACAACAAATCTTATTCCGGGCAATTTCTCAGCTTGGGAATTTCTTTAGAGATATTCAAATTTTTAGATTTTTCTTGAAAATCTCATCAAATTTAAAATATTTATTATAAACTTAAAATTTAAGTGCATACATACAACCAAAATCCCTTGAGGATTTTACTATTTTTGGAGTTAATATTGCCATATTTTAGATTATGCTTATATTTTAAAAATCTTACAATAATATTATTTGTGTATTTTTCATGATATTATTTGTCACCCTACATCTAATCGGACATGGATTGTCTGCAACAGGAAGATAGGTTGGGCCCGCCGTTGTGTTTGTGAGAAATTCATCATGTCTCTGTTTTTCTGGATTATGACATGACATGGGCTCAAAATGAGGTAGTTTTCAAACTCAAGAGGGCCACACGACAAGGAAAAAGTGGGTGGAGAAATGCCTACCACAACCTCCCTTGGTTCCACTGTGATGTTTATATGCCATCCATACAATTCATAAGGTCAATCCTTATCATACTCTGAAATTTGGAACTTCAGTACAGTTCTCATGATCCCAAGTTTTATAATATAAACTATTTTTTCATGCATTCATTCATCTCAAATCATCATTTATTCAAACCAATCTACTATTAAATCATCCAAAATATAAAAATTAAACTTTATGAATCTAAATCCAACTAACTACTACTATTAATCCCCTCTCATAACTCCTCACTTCAAGTTTATTATAATTTCAAAATAAAATAAATTATTTATAGACTAAGCTCTAATGGAAATAGTTGTTCAAATATTCTCCTTTCACAATTCATCTTTTGTCCTATAAACTTATAAGACGTTATCAAATTGAATGAGCTACAAACCTAGCGAGATCATATCCATCACAATTGAATTCCAAAAGAGGTACCAAACAAACAAATCGATAATAGACAAACAAGATGTCGTCGAAATAAGGTTACAAATGTAATTCATAACCAAATGTCATGAATGAATCATGAAGCTATAATGTCATGAATGCAATAGCGCATGCAATGTATATTCCATCAAGATGTAAAATTCATATTCATGGATGATAAAATATTAATGGTTAAGATGGACTTTTGTTTATCTAATGATGATGTAAGGTCGTCTAGATTAAAATCGAATGGTTGGATGGTCAGCCTATGCAAAGTCTTCTCGATGGTTAATAAAGTATATTGATATAATATACACACACACATGTATATTCGGGTTTCACAATAGTATATATGTGAGTCTAAGGGTGTGTACATGTGTGTTCATCTAAACATCTCTTAAAGATGAAATTTATACTCCATAATTTACATGCATTTGAAAGAGCACTCGTCTACCTACTCATGAGTGAAATTTTTTGAATTGTTACATTCTACCTACTTCAAAAAAATAAAAAAAATAAAATTGTCTTCAAAATTTAACGTACCTAATGAGCAAACAAATGTAGGTATACATGTGCATTCATCTATATCTTCTTTTCTTTCTTTTTTTTTTTTTTTTGAAAAATCTAATTGTCATAATACCTATGTGGATGAGTCCTCATGGACTTACTTGTGTGCCGAATTTTCGGGATATAACACACATACCACACATTACTTTGAATGCGGACTGTTTGTCAACCTTTTACAATGGTCCATTTTTCTCATTAGCATGTAGACCACCTGATAAGATTGTTTACACCTGATTTGATCACGCCTAATCTGATGGCTAGTAAGCCGACACGTGGTGACACCACTGTATGAAAGATTTAGACGAGATCCTCACAGCTGATACGACTAGTAGGAGAAAATTATAAAGCACCAAGAACATTGTTGCCACGAGACACGTGTCACTGCGCCTTAAGAAAAAGCTATTGTGTGACATGTGGCAATACACGAGAGGCCATATATTTTATAGTGGCCTAGAAAAGAAGTCATAGCTGTTGTTTGTTAATGATATTTCTCATGACACGTAGCAAAAGGCGAGTGGATATGCACATGTCAAGCCATAATTGGAGAGCTCTAATACGCACAATTAGCTAAGGCGGTGATTAATAGAGACACACGATACAACGTGGCTGGATAAGCACATCCGAAAGCAAGTTGATTACTTAAAATTGAGATGGCATCTCTCAAGATAGAAATACGATCAGTTATGGTTGCTTGATGACCAACTGATTTGAAGAAAATCTCATTAACTCATTTTGAGTTAAAAGCGTAATCGGCCATATCTCTTAATCAATTAAGAGAAGATTCTAAAGGTTGATTCTAATACATGTTCTAGCAAACTGCCTTACACATTTATAAAATCAGAAGAGCTCGGGGCCCACACCACTCTAATTCAACACAACACCACTTCTTTCAACTCAATACAATTTATCCTTCGCTTGCTATTAACACTTATCATTATCATTATTATTTCAATATAACTCATCTGCTGCCAAGCCAACAAAATGCTGCAAAATTTCAGCCCGAATGAAATAAGTTAAAATAAGTTAACTAGGTACCCCTACATTTGTGACTACATCGTTAGACCTATAAAGTTCTCTAGGTCTCGAATGGATGGCTAGCGGTTCCATCTTGCCACATGCCTAGAGATTCTTTTTGACCATGTCACCATGGAGTTTGACTAAGTTACGAATAAGTTGTTGTTTAACTACAAGTACCTCACCGTGAAACCCAGTCGAGCAATGAACATATGATTTTCCATGACATCTTGCCCACAGAATCACGATCTAAGCAATGAATAGATAGTCATTCCCCAACTATCCGACAGACCTTCGCCCATGAAGTAACATGGCTAGGTGTTGATGGTTGATCATTTAAACAACAATCGACTTACCCACAAAAGTCAGTTGTGTGGAGTAATAGACCTCACTTCAAAACTTTGTTGCACGACAAATGGACAGTAAAATTTTCATTCGCATTGGCTGTCTTGCCATAGAATCTAGTCATACGCAACGAACATATAGTTACCACAACAATTGTCTAGCCACGAAGTAAGTCAAGGGGACGAACAAACGTCCACTCTTCGTGAACCACAATTGTATCGTATAATGAAATTCAACCTGCAACAACGAACGGATTTTTGTTCCCAACGACTGTCCAACCATAAAGCTAGTTATGCAAGTGATCTAATTAAGGTGGTCAGAAACTTAGTTCGCAAAAAATGGCTTTTTAGAATTCGGACGCTGTTATTTTGACCAAAATATCCCTTGACTGTTAGGGTAAGCAGCTATAGAAGGAGGGATATTTTGGTTTTTTTGGGTTCATCCGTGCAACCCTAGGTCTAGTTTCGCAATTAAGATTACTTTTCACCGAATGAAATTGCTGGCTGAAACCTGATGTCTATATGCCTCAAGAACCCTATGCCTGGTATAAAACTTGTGGCCATGACGTGGGTCTCTCGAGTTGAGGAAAGGTCCCCCTGTATCGAACACATGTGTGGCACGTGCGGGAGTGCGGTCCTCTCAAGCTGGGGAATAATCCCCTATATCGAACACACGCGTGGCACGTGCGGGAGTGGCATAGCCGGATTGCGTAGTGACACCGCTGTAAGGAATCGAATTATCCAGATGTCTACTTTCTTCGATTACCATTCCCCATTGCCTCTGTCTTTCTACATCAAAAACTACTGTTTTCTCTTTTCTCTCTGTGAAATTCATAACTACCGTTTTCTACATTGAATGCCTCCTTTGGTTCTTATACCACTACATTTCCTTCCAGATCGGAGCTCCAGCTTCCGTTCTTTTCTGCAATCGAAGCTCCTCCAGTTCTGCAGTTCCTGAATTCAGCTCTATCGGTGTTGGATTTCAGTTTCTGCAGAAGACTTTGAGGGATTTCTCAGGTTCATCCACAGATCTTTCAGAATTTTGGGTTTTAGCTTCACATTCTCGATTTTGAGGTTTTCTGCGTTGGTTTCGGTGGGGAATTGACGATCTTTCGGAATTTGGTTTTTGACGATCTTTGAACGTTTCAGTCCATCTTCTTAAGTACTTGCATGATATTTTCTGAAGTGGTGGTATGCGAATGCTGGAAAAAGGGTGGATCTGATTTCATGCTCTTGCAGACTTTCTAGACACTTCTTTTTGTCATTTTTGCATTTTATTCCGTATTTCATCTGCTTATAGCTGCGTTTGTATGTAAGATCGATGTAGATTGCTATAATCAAGTTGCAGCGGATTGAAAAAATACATAGAATTGGGTCAGTCTCACTGAATTTAGTACGAATTAGTGGGACTTGAAACAGAACCAATGCAAAAATATCGGGCTAATGTTCTTTCTGAAAATAAAAAATACAATTCTGTCACAACTTAATTATCAGAATCAAAGTCAATTGTACATCCAAACATACTGTCAAGCTTTCTAGTTGAATTTAAGGTTGTTCTAACGAGTACTGTTTATGTACTCATGAAGTATTATAATTGCGGAAAGTACTTCGAATTAAAAAACCCATGTGAAGTCATCTAGCAAGAAGTAGGTTATATTCATATGGTCAACAGCAAATTATGGGTTCCCTTGATGTGCCTAACATTCTTTGTTACCCATACACTCCAAATTGGATGTAGCATCTGTGTTAGAGATGGATTTTTCATGTTAAATGTTGCACTTACGGTGTGTCCTTGTCGTATGAATATCATACTTGGGTAAGATGTACCATCTTTGATTAGCAGCAACTGACATGAAAACTCTCACAGGATTTGATTTGACCAATGGAGCAAATGTTTCTTGAATCAAATCCATACTTCTGAGTGAACATTTTTGCCACAATATGTGCTTTGTATGGTTTAGTAGACCTGTTTCGTTTATGCTTTAGAGTGAACACCCAATTGCAACTGACAATTCATTTTCCCTTTCACTAGTTAAACTAGATCCCAAGTTTTTTTTAAGTGTAGTCATATCTTTCATCATGGCCACCCTCTCTAGCAAGGATTAGTGAGATCATTTGCAATTTTTGTTGGAATAGGAACAATCAAAATGCATGAAAGGACTGCATGAAGAGAAGAAGAGATAGATCAATATGATAAAAAGTTGTTAATGGGATGAGAAGTACATGACCTTTTTCCTTTCACAATGCAATGGGGAGATCCGAAGTGGAGTGATCTATAGTGACTGGACTAGTAATGGAAGTCTGGCCTAAATAACCAGATTTGGAAGGAGAGTGGGGTTATCTAGAGATCCAGAGGGGGGAGGGAGATAAGAATTCCAAGGGATAAATGGAAGCTTATGAAGCTCCTTGAAAGCACAAAATGCATGTGACTCTTTTAGCAGAAATAGTTTTACCAATGAATATGAATAGGTAAAGAAGTTCTCAGGAGGAGCTGAATGTAATGTAGTTCCTTTGGATATAAAAGGAAAGAAGACAAGAAGGTGACAAGGAGTACGAGTGAGTTCACGTAATGGATTAACTGACACATTTTGCTTGGTCTTCTTCTTAGGGGTGTGCCCTTTTCTTGGAGAAATAACCATCCAGATACTATATTATCAAAAATGGGCAGGTTTGCTAATACTAGGAGACTGTGAGACTCTTTGCCCACTGGTTTTGCAAACAATAATTGCTTGACCCACCTCTAGTCACCATCCCATTCTTCTTTCCTCTGACTTGGCTCCTTGGAGCCCAATTTCATTCTGATTTTAACTAATTTGGTTGGAAATAGACAGCTTCATGCAGTGTGTTAAAGATTGGTGAGGTTTATCCAAGTGGAAGGGGAGTTTGTTGGAGAGGATTGTGTTGAAACTCAAAATACTCGAAGAGAATCAAATAATGGAAGAAACCTTTTTTGGGAAAGTAGAGGAAGTGATGTTTAAGATATTTAATGATATCCAAGAGATTGATAGAGAGGAAGGAGGCGAGCGACTAGAGGAAGACATTGCATGAAGGAGTTGCAAGATGAATCCAAATTGAGGTTGGTTCGGGTCCCATGCATGTTGATAGAGGATAAAGTGTGTGGCTAGGGAACCTAACTCAAGGTCAGTTCACTGAGTTAGAGACCAAGGACGACAACTTAGATTTTATTGGGCGAAGATACGTGTGGGAGGTAGGTGGCAAAGAATATTTATCCCCTTCGTCTTTGCAATTCTAGGTTTATGCTTGTTAGTGATGTGATATGTACTAACGCAAGCCCACTTAGAGGAGTTTATTTTGTTTATAGTGGTCCAAGACATGGAGCCCCCAAAATTCTTCTGTCTTTCTACTCTTTTACATGGTATTAGAGTTGCATTGTCTTTAATCCAACCTTTTGTTGAGACTCAAATATTGCATATTTACCCTCTTATTTGTACTAGTTTCCCATGCATTTATGTGTTAAATTGATATACTAAGCGATATTTTCTACGTGCGAGGTAATTTTGGAACCAAAGAAGAATCTATGCCTAAGTGGTGGAATTAAAGCTTAAAGGACTGCAAGGTAGAGAATTAAAGATTTGGAGGATGTGCATGATGATATCAAGTGCCAAAGACTAAAAGAAATCAAGTATTGAGAGTGAAAAGTGAAGAATTAAAGTGGAGTTGAAAATTGAAGAATTCAACACCCATCAATACCATCGATAGGTCCTATAATCCCATCAACCGGCCATTGATAGGGCTCGATGAGATCGAGCCATATATCAAGAAAGTCCAGATTTTTCAGATTGGTTGCTGGACAGTTTCTTCGATCCCATCGAAGACTCTTCGATCCAATCGAGAAACTCTGGGATTTTGAAAATTCGTTGCTGGACAAATTCCTGTTTTCTACTTAATCAATTGAGTGCATATTCGATGCCATTGATAGGTCCTTAATAGGTGTCGATCCTATCGAAGCTCCTATTGACGGAGGCGGTGACTGCGTAAGCTGCGTAAATTCTCAAGTTGGTGCATAAATTGGCTCTCCCAAACTATAAATTGGAGTGCTTTGGTCGTTCCTAATAATCAAGCTAGGGTTTGGAGGGGAAATAATGTGAAGACGAAGATTCTCCGGCACCGTTCTTCCGTCTCAACCTTCGGTTCTAGTTAGATTTTCTACTTTCGTTTTTTGTTTTGTTTAAGATGTTAGCCATGATAGGCTAATCTCTTAGCTAAGGCTAAGGGATGAACCTCTTGATAGATTATTGATATTTAATTTGTTTTTTTATGAAAGTTATTGATTTTTTAAGTTGAATTGTGATTGAATTTCTAAATTGGAGAAGGAATCAAACTGTAAAATCGATGGATCTATTGTTAACTCCGTGTACAATAAATGCTTTTGATTCCCTACGATTGTTTACCTAGATCTTCATGAGAGATCGGCCTATCTCAATTCTAATATTGTTGGATGTTTGTTAGTTGAATTTACTGTGTTATCTTCCGATTAGAACGGATTGGAATTCAATTCTAGTTGAGTTATTAACTAGAGAAGACGAATTAATGTCAAATTCTATTAATTGGGGATTCCTGGATCCTTAGTGTTTTTATTTATTATTTAAACCCTTTTAATTCCTGCTGAATTAAAAACCCAGACAAACCCGTTTAGCTCTTGTTGTGTTATCACCAATTCCCTGTGGTACAATATCGGTCTCACCGAGTTAAGACTACATCGCAGCCTTGTACTTGGGGTTGTCAACCCTTGGGTTTGATCACCTTTCCTTCTCCAAATCTTCTCTTATTTCTTATTTTTTCTTTTCTTTTATCCATTTGTGTCTCTTATCCTATTTGTGTTGAAATCTTCTAAAGTAACTTAGGTTTCTTCTTTGTATTTTTTGTGTGTTGGGCCTTTGTAATGGTCAATGCGTGCGTGGGTGAATGAAGACAATAGCTTCTTGAATGATTTTAGCCCGCTTTTGATTATTGCAGACGTGTGGGTTGTTTGCCTATGTTGGATGTTGTGTTCATGATCATACTTGTTCGTGGTTGGTTGGAAGTTGTGGATGTGTGGGCTACTAGTGTGACATGTGGATTGTGTGAAGTATATAAGTGTAGTGCTCATCGATTGTGCTATGTTAGCCCGTGTTTGTGCTACTAAGGTATTCTCTCTTTATTTGCTATGGAGATAAAAAGTGATATGAAATATGGATTTGTAAACCCATTTGACTTTTTAGGGGTCCAGATATCCTTTATTAAGTTAAATGGAACAAATGATTTATAGTGGTCTAATTCAATCCAAGTATTTGCCACGACAAGGGGAAATTAAAATATTTTGCTACAAAGAAACCTAATGAATACTACGATACTTATGTCCAATGAATCTAGGAAAATGCGCATATAATAACCTAGTTATGGAATGGTATGGAACCTAGTTATGGAATAGTATTGGAGTTGCATCGTCTTTAATCCAACCTTTACTTCTCCAAATCGTCTCTTAGCTTATTTATGTTGAAATCTTCCAAAGAAACTTAGGGTTTCTTCTTTGAATTTTTGTGTGTCGGGCCTTTTGTAATGGTCCATGCGTGCGTGGGTGAATGAAGACAATGACTTCTTGAATGATATCACCCCACTTGTGATTATTGCAAACCATGATGGATCTTGACCTGGCTCAGGGTGCCAAATGCTACTTAGATTGGTGTTTTTTTAGACCGGTGCCCTTGGATGGCTCGCCGGCTAACTCGACGGTTAGGGGAGTAGTTATCCAATTGAGACCCCACATTCCCTCCCTGAAGAGGCGGGCGTCGATGCTTCGAATGGAGAATCATGGTCTGGCCCAATGACCATGATTTCCCCTCGGTCAGGTTCAGGATCTGAGTTGTACTCAGTCCCTCCCGAGTCACTTACCGTACATTGGATCTCCTCTTACTCCGTTGTCTGGTATTGCCGTGGAATTTGAACATCAGACCAATCCAGGGTTGGTCACTTCTCCTTCTTGGTCCAATGGATTGGACCGTCGTGGCCATAACTAGATGATGGACGTGGCGTGGGCATGGCATGCCCCTGGTTGATTGTTGAAGCTGAGACAAGCAGGGTGTGCCCATGGTTGATTGAAGCTGAGACTGGCAGGGTGTGCCCATGGTTGATTGAAGCTGAGACTGACAAGGTGTGCTCCTGGTTGATTGAAGCTAAGACAGGCAAGGTGTGCCCCTGGTTTATTAAAGCCGAGACTGGCAGGGTGTGCCCCTGGTTGGTTGAAGCTGCGGTTGTGATGACATGTATCAAGGCATCCTAGCATCCTTCAAAGTGTTGCTCTCCATCTCGCTCTTGGTCTAAGGCTTTTTCTTCCTCTGGTGTAGGCGGTCCTTTTCCTAATGGCCCAAGGATCGTTTCCCACCGGATAGGAGGTTATAGAGCCTCACTGTGGCGTTACCTGAAGCTTTGTCGTTCAACCAGGAAGAAGACATATTCCGCACTCATATACATTGGATTGATCATTGTATTCACAGTTTCAATTTTGAAACTGTGGTAAGGGATGTCTTTCTCCGAATGCTGGATATCGATGATTGGGACATCTGACTCTTGTGTACCGTAGTCATTTGGAATGACAAGCTCGTGTTTAGCTAGGATAGAGATTACCTTGCTGTCGAGGATATATTTCACCCGTTGATGGAGAGTGGAAGGGACAACTCCGACTTTGTGAAGTCATGGCCTTCCTAGCAGCATGTTGAAGGATGCAAGTATATCCAAGACTTGAAAGGTGATAACCGAGATATCTGGACCGATTTGCACTTCAATGTCCACTTCTCCTTCTAGAGTTCGCCAAGAGTTGTCAAAGGCTCTTATGCTCATGTCACTTGGCCGGAAGGATGATGGCTCTATCTTGAGGCGGATTGCTGTTTGGAGAGGGCACACGTTCAGACTTGCACCATTGTCAATGATGACTAACGGAACTCGTAAGTTCTTGTATCGTAGAGCGATATTGAGAGCCTTTCCTTGATCTCTTCCGTCAGGAGGGAGCTCATGGTCCGTGAAGATGATGGCTCTAGGTGCGAAGAGTTGCCCGATCATTAGCGCAATCATCTCGGGTGGAGTATTCGAGGTGATGTGAGCATCGTTCAACGTCTTGGTGGACAGTTCCCAGTGCGTCGGTGATGTGCACAACAGTTCCCATACAGATACCTGTGATGGGATTGTCTGGAGCTGCATTGCTGCATCAGGTGTTGTCTCCTGTCCCAACGGAGCGCCTTTGTTGTCACTGTGTCCGTTAGGGCTTAGGTTTTTCACTTGGTCGCACTCCGGATAGTGCCAAGGAATTGCTTTGTAGCATAGAGGTTACTTCTCCTCGAATGTGACTGGTTGAGTTGGGAGTTGTGGTGATGCTGCAAGGATGATCACGGTCTCTTCCTTGTATGGAGCTCTTGCCTATAAGACCACTCTGTTGCCTGTGCTGGATGGGATGTAGTGAGGCTCATCCTCATAGTTGATATGAGGGTTAGGTTGTGGCCCTATTACACTTGTGGTCGGAGGCTGCCATGGTGGGATAAAGAAAGGTCTTCTCTCCATTAACGGTGCCTAACGGGGGATCCTCCTGTCATGTGCTAGCTGTTGTGTCATTCGAAAAGGTGGCCTTAATGTCTTGTCGATGATTGTTTGTGCTGCTCCTTGTAAGATGACTGGCTCAAAGTTGGAGGGTGCGCCTTTTAAGATGATTGGTTTGAAGTTGGAGGGTGCGCCTTCCAATACCACTAGCTTGTGCGGTTGATAAGGAGTGTTCCTTCCTTGGAGGATTACCGGCTCTGTTGCAGGGAGAGGGGTCTGGGGTGTCCCTTGCAAGACCAGTGGTGCACTTGAGTGGTCACCTGATATGGCTTTGATAGACCGTAGAGGAATGAAGAAGCGATCGATGTTTTCCTTCTCAAGGATGTTGACTATTGGACCTCATGATAAGCTAGGGTCTGATGGATGTTGTGGCAAAGAATTCTGAAGGATATTTGTGGGAGCCACTGGTGCAGTCCCCAGGGTTGAGATGGAGATATTTCGACTGTTAATAAGATCTTGGTTTGCATACCTCAGAGAGAAGCATCTTTTTGTCGAATGTCCTCGGCCTTGATGGAACTCACAATACTCGTTCTCGTTGCAGTTTATCGGCAAATGATTTGGTGGCGGTCTTGGCTATAGGGGAGTGAGGAGTTGTTTTTGCACTAACGTTGCCATGACTTGGATGTACGTTTGTGTGATTGGAGTGAATCTCCTGAACTCCTTGTTCACCTACCGATTCTGATTGGGGTACTGGACATTTTCCCTGAATTGTTGTTGCTGGTGCTGTTGTTGTAGAGGTTGTGGTTGTGGATTTTGTGGGGGTGGCGATGGTTGATACCTTTGTTGTTGATGCTGAGGACAGTACTGCTGGTTCTGTTGTCGCCCCCTATTAAGGTGCATGTTGGGTGCCCTAAGCTGTAGGGATGATGTTGGCTTGGGCCGCACCGTTGCCATTTCCATTCCCGTTTCCTATGGGTTTTCCTTCAACTTTGTTTCGTTTAGCTGGAGCAACTTGATGAGGCCACGGGGAGATTGTTCCTACGCGTATTCCTGCTTCCACTTTTTCTCCAACACGGATGAGTTGAGCGAAGTTCGCATAGGGATGCGAGATCAGATATCCAGAGACGCCCGAATTTGTCGAACGGACGATCATGGAGATTTGCTCCTCGTCGTCAGTTGGAGTGCGCATCCTGGCGGCCATTGCTTGCCATCGCCCTAAATATGTTGATAATGTTTCGCTACCCTTTTGTCTCAAGGCTACCAAGTCTGCTCTTTTGGGAGCCACATTGATGTTGTAGGCAAACCTGTCGACAAATGCTTGCTATAGCTGTTCCCAGGTCTTGATTCGGTGACAATCTAGGGAGGTGTACCAGTCCAAGGCATCGCCTTTCAGAGATTTTTGAAATAGGTGGATAAGTGCTCCTTCATTTCCTGCCATTTCATTCAGTTCTCTGCAGAATGCCTTGAGATGTGTTATAAGACATCTGCTGCCATCGTACCTTTTGAATTTGGGTACCTTGAAGTTTTGAGGTACCTGTGCATTTGGAAAGGGACACAAGTCCCTGAATTTTATTGAGGGGAGATCGACCCTTTGTTATCTCTGAAGCCGATTTTGCATGGTTTGAAGCTGCTTCTGCAACTCCTATATTTTTGCGTGGCTCGTTTGAGGGACTGACGTCTCTCGCGGGAAGGCCCGTTCCGCTTCTTGGGCATATTGATTGATTTCTTTGAACCTATGGCTCCTGTTAGGGGGAGCTTGTTGAAATGTAACCGTATTGCCGTGTGCGGGGAATTGAAATTGAAAAGCACTCCCAGTCGAGGGAGGCTAAGATGCTAGGAAGTGGACCCCTTGTTTGGGTATTCGCCACGTTCTGCTGATTAAATTAGGCTTGACACTAACCCCCATTGTGGGTATTTGCCAGTGTTGCTCCAGGGCTTCTGATCGGGATAGCTGCTGCTCGAAATTGATTTAAAATCCCTGTTGCGGGATGTACCGGAAATTGACTAGAGACCTTGTTTGCAGGATTGATTTGAAACTGAATTGGAAATTTATTGGAGGCCTCGGCTGCGAGGCTGTCATGAAATTGACTAGAGACCCTGTTTGATGGGTCGGTTTGAAGTTGTGCTAGATATTAACTGGTTTGCAGGGTCGGTTTGAAACTGTGCTGGAAATTGACTGGAAGTCCCGGTTGCAGGATTGGTTTGAAACTGAGCTGGAAATTAATGGGATGCCTCAACTGCGAAGCTATCCTGAAACTGATTGGGGATCACGTTTGTAGGATTGGTTTGAAATTGATTGGAAATCCCGATTGCGGGATGCGCTGGAAATCGATTGGAGGCCTCAGTTACGAGGTTGTTCTGGAATTTACTGGGAATCCCGGTTGCGGGATTGTTTTGAGATTGACTCTCAGCTGCAGGAGGGTACTAAAGAAACTGCCCCATGGTTGAGGGCTGTGCTGGTTGGTGTCGGTGGTCCTGTGCGGAGTCCGATGATTGTGCTTGATTTGAACTGGAGGCTGTGAAGAGTCTGTGAGTTGATTGTTGTTGTTGAACTAGACCAACTTGGTTGTTGCCTGCGGCCACTTGCGCTTGCATGAATTACTGGAACATGTCTTGCATTGCTTTCATGCCCTGTGTCAATTCCTGGATGTAAGCCATTGGCACAACTTCTATCTGTTGTGGCTGTGCAGGCTGAGATCGAGAGCGTGGAAGGTAAGAACATCTTCCTCATGGTGATCCATTATTGCTCGAGATCTTGTGTGGATTATGCTGAGATAAGGGAGACTTTTTTTAGGACGCCTACTTCGTTGAGACACAATTTTTTGTTCCTTTTAATATGAACGTAGATGCAGATGTAGATATGCGAGAACCAAGGTGTCCCGTATCGGTATCCTTTGGCGTAACGGTGACCTCCAAAACCGATACGGATACGGGGGCGTAACGACGATACGGGGGCGTAACGGCCCGTAATGGCGCAAAAATTTTTTTTGCCAAAAAAATATGAAAAAATATGGATTAAATCCGGAATATTCTAAGCATTCCAAATATGCATTCATTTATAAATTGGAACATGGTTATGGTGGTGTAACAGTTCACTCTTTGGTGAGAAGTTGTATCGGACTGTCTGATGAATTTATGAATCAGATAACCTAAATTTGACTACAAAATTCATATATTTAATTTTCTAACTATCTACTATCAATGATAGATATATTAGAATGAATGTAATATGAAAATATCTTAAATTAGGTGTTTGCAATTATTTTTGAGAAATTTCTCGAACATACCTGTGCACGTGACTGTGATTCCTATCTATAACCTGTCATCCTCAAGTCAAGAATATTTAAAAAAATAAATTAGTAGTGTCTGATATACTCCCTTGCAACTTGATTGGTTGTCAGGGGAGTTATTTTAAATACAAGTTCGGCAGTGTCAATGTCAAGTGTGTGCATGACTACATGGCTTCTTGCAATAATACTGTTGTGAGCTGTCTGATGCAAATACTTACCTTAATACAAATATATACTCACAATCACAAGTCACCACCAAAATGAAAATCTGCTTTTTTATGGTTGCTCGACCTCCACATCATCGTCTTCGTCACCATCAGGCTGAGGCTGTCCAATTGGTGTAGGTGCTGCATATCCATAATATCCAGTGCCAGAAGGAAATACTAGATCAACGAAACCAGAGGATGACTGATCCTGACTAGGCAACGACTCTGACCCCGAGTAAGGATATCCACCAGTGCTCGTCGAATAGCCATACTGGTGCCCATACTCAGGCTGTAGAGAATCTTGGGATTGAGAGTGCGTCTGCTGTGATGAGTAACTTGGATTTGAATCTGGATATCTATAATCATATGGATATTGATCGGGAGGGCTACTCTAACATGAATGTGATGGAACAGGTTCAGTATAACCACCATAATTATAATCCAATTAACCATAAGAATATCCATCATAATAACCAAGACCATGAGCCTGCTGATGTTCCGGACCTCCCAGTCCCCGTGCACCACTAGATGTATCCTCCTCCGGCTGGCTGTATCGTGACTCGGTACACTCGTAAGTCCGACCTCGTGTACCACGTCGTCGATGTTCATCGCCATCGCAATCTGTAGACGGTTATATAGGGGGGTAAGCAACACCAGAAGTGCCAGCACCAGGGGCAGGGGGGTCGTCATCATCTGACATGGTCACGCTACCACTGCTTGTAATCTTTTGTTGATCTTGAGCAGTATCCGTACGTGACATAAACGCTGCCCCTCTTACTGGGTCCAACACATCTGCACGACTCTCTTGTTGCGCTCTGCGTATTTCCGGGTCATCAATTTCCAATTCTTCACTATCCTCTTCAATTTGCTTTTCCCTTGTTTCCAACAAGGTAGAAGTGGATCATCCTCATCATAAATATTGTCCAAGTTTATTTGACAGTAGTCTCCATCATCGACAGCTGTAGTGCTCTTATGATGTCGTCGCATTCTTAGTTTTATATTGTAGTGCATGAAGACAAGTCTATCTAATGTTCTAGTCTGCAATCTATCCCTATTCTTTGAATGAATGAGCGCAAAACAACTCCAATTCCTTTCGGAGCTAGAGGAAGATGTTGTCTGGCTCAAAACTTTTACTGTAATTTTTTGGAAAGCTTCGTATTCTCTCTGAAATTAATCCACCATTCGGCCGGTTGCAACCTAGACACTGCATACTGTGCAAGAGCATCTCCAAAGCTACCAAGGCGATTTCTAAATGTATTTAATTCATTCAACGCCTTTATTTGCATATCTAAGTCAGGCTCTAATCTCTTTATCACATTTTTAAGCCCGACACAAACTTCATCATCCTCAACAAATGATCGGGCATATCTATACCTAGGATTTAGGTAGTAACCTGCTGCATGAAGATCGTAATGGAGTTATTTTGTCCATCTCCTATCGATCATCTTCCAATAAGTCTCCCAGCTTCTACAATCACGTTGAATTGCAAGCTTTGCCTTATCCATGACATCATATAGGAAACCCATGGTAGATGTTTTATCGGTTTCAACAAGACGGAGTACCCTCATTAGTGGCTCCATCACCTTTAGGATCGCCTTGACCTTCTTCCAATATTTGTTATCCCGTATGATGTTCGCAACGTCGATCGGTGTGCCTGATGTCTTCTTCCCATGTTTTGTGTTGAGCCATTCTCGGGAAGCGAACATCTCACTCAACTCTCCCCTATGCTGGAATAAACTCTCTAATGCTATAAAGTTTGTTGTGAATCTAGTCGCCGCAGGCTTCAACAACTCTCGTCCTTTCGTGAACTTTCTCATTATTGCGACTACTTGATTATGGTTGTAAATAAACGTCGTCACTTTCCTTGCCCTTTCGACCATTTCCTTAACATTATTCTTCTTCCTAATATCTTCCAATATAAGATCAATACAATGGGCAGCACATGGTGACCAAAAAAGATGTTCTCTCATCCATCAACATATGTCCTGCAAGCTTATATGATGCTTCATTGTCTGTCACAATCTGTACTACATTCTCATCTCCAATCTCATTCACAACTTTATCCATTAGGCCCATAATATATTGAGAATTTTTTGTTGCTTCTGATGCATCAATTGACTTGTGGTATATAGTTCCTAAGTGGCAGTACACCATGAAGTTGATCATGCTACGTCTGGTTGGGCCAGTCCAACCATCACACATGATCGTGCATCCTCTGGCTTGCCATACAGGTTTAAAGGTAGCCACATATGCTTTCACATTCGCATACTCTACATCTATCCATTTCCCCCTAATCTCCTTAGCCGTGGGAGCTTTTATTCCTTCACTTGCTTCTGCTGCTACATCGATTACCACCTGCCAATATGGAGAATTGGCCGCGTTAGGAGGTATGTTGGCATGTATAAATAACTTTGCTGCTACTCTACCTAATTTTTCAACGGAAGTTCTACTCCACATTTGTTTTATCTTCTTTTGTTTAGTTGATTCTTTCCTAAACAGGATTGGATCAATAGAGGGTCTCCTAGGCTCATTTACTTCTTCATCCAAACGTATAGGGGCATCACGTGAAGATGTCTGTCGTCGGCTCCCAAACATACGTCGTAACCCACCAGACCTAGCCCCTCCACCCTCAGTCCCACCTGCAGAAGCAGTTGCACTCCCTGTCCCACTCCCACTCCCACTGCCCCCCCTTCCTCTGTATCACTCACTGACCCATGCGTGCCAAACATGTGGCGACGTTCTTCCTCTTCACGAGCCAGACGCACGCTCTCTCCTAGCTATAGTTAATTCCCGATCTGAATCTTCGTCAGAATCAATAATATCTTCATCACGAACGCCCATATATTCAGGACCAAACACCTCTTGTCGAGCTGCATCCAAAATATCATCTTTTTTCTTTTGTACAGTAGCACGTTTACCCTTCGACTCATCCAGACTAGCTTGCATTAAAAGCATTATCTCTTTCGGTACTCTGACACATGGCGCAACTTGACCCTTTCGATGTGCTAAATGTTGTTTGAGACGGGTAATTCCACCAGTCACTAGTCTATCACAATACTTGCACTTCATTTGGTGCCTAGTACCACCAACCCTCTCACAATATTGCCATCCAATATCCTCACTTACTTGTTGTTGGCCAGACCCAGACATTTCTTTAGGTTTAGGATATGAGTACGAGTGTATGACCTATGTTAATAAAGATAATTTATGTTCTAACTAAACCCTAAGAAGCTCCAAAACCTGTCCAATATAAGCAAATAAAAATATAAAGTCACTAATTCGAAAATACAAAAAAAAAAATTTATAAAATGACACCACAAATCTGTAAAATGCACATTAACATGTTCTACACTTTTACTAGGATTAACACATCATATGACATAATTAAAACAGCAAAACAACCCTTAAAAATTGATTTTTCGAATTAAAAAAAAAAAAAGGGTCAAAATTCATGCGTAAATAGAAAAAAAATATAAAAAAATATTAAATGGCACTCCAAATCTGTAAAATGCACATTAATATGTTCTACTATGATTAACACATCATATGACATGATTAAAACAGCAAAACAACCCTTAAAAATTGATTTTTTGAATAAAAAAAAAAGGGTCAAAATTCATGCGTAAATAGAAAAAAAATATAAAAAAATATTAAATGGCACTCCAAATCTGTAAAATGCACATTAATATGTTCTACTATGATTAACACATCATATGACATGATTAAAACAGCAAAACAACCCTTGATTTTTCGAATTAAAAAAAAAAGGGGTCAAAATTCATGCGTAAATAGAAAAAAATATAAAAAAATATTAAATGGCACTCCAAATCTGTAAAATGCACATTAATATGTTCTACTATGATTAACACATCATATGACAGGATTAAAACAGCAAAACAACCCTTAAAAATTGATTTTTCGAATTAAAAAAAAAAAGGGTCAAAATTCATGCGTAAATAGAAAAAAAATAGAAAAAAATATTAAATGGCACCCCAAATCTGTAAAATGCACATTAACATGTTCTACTATGATTAATACATCATATGACATGATTAAAACAGCAAAACAACCCTTAAAAATTGATTTTTCGAATTTAAAAAAAAAGGATCAAAATTCATGCGCAAATAGAAAAAAAATAAAAAAATATTAAACGGCACTCCAAATATGTAAAATGCACATTAATATGTTCTACTATGATTAACACATCATATGACATGATTAAAACAACAAAACAACCATTAAAAATTGATTTTTTGAATTTGAAAAAAAAGGGTCAAAATTCATGCGTAAATAGAAAAAAATATTAAATGGCACCCCAAATCCGTAAAATGCACATTATCATGTTTTACTATGATTAACACCTCATATGGCATGATTAAAACAGCAAAACATATTTAAAAAAGTAAATACCTATTTTTGACGAATTTTTGAAAAATGGCCCACCGAGCTTTGATTCAACCAAATCCGTAATATAATGTGTTTTTGTCCCAAATAACCAGCCTAGGTTGGTCGAAATTACTATTAGAAGGAATGAAAAACAGTTTGGAAGCAAGAAGTTTGGAAAAAACAACAAAAAAAGTCCTTAAAATGAAAAAAAAAAAGCTGTTTTCTGACCGTTACGGGTGACCGTTACGGTCACCGTTACGGTCCATATCGGCACCGTATCGGCCGATACGCATACAAAAAATGGTACGCACCCGAAACGCATATCGGCCGTCGCCGTTTCCGTTATGTGGCCGATACGGCCGATACGTAACCGATTCCGCACACCCTGGCGAGAACTGGTATTCTTCAGGAATCTGTAAGATCTTATTTTTCAAGTCGGGTCGCGACTAGTGCGGCTAGTTTCTCCCCAACAGAGTCGTCATTCTGTGGCCGCTGAGGGCGGATTTTCCGAGGGTACGGGAGATCTACTCTCTTCTTTCCACCTGGTTGCCTCGCTCAAGGGCTTTTGTGATGGGGGTAAAATATATTATTATATTTGACTAGAGTCGCCACTAACCAATTATTATGATTCTACAGTCGGTTAGAGCCCGTAGAAATGCTTAAGATTGAGAATCTGAAGATCCTTAACCCTATGATGACTCGTGAGTTTACGTTCCAGAGATTCCAAGGGACCACGGTTACAGAGAAGGAAGGTGTTAGGCACCCTCTCTGCTCGTATGGATGTACGGTCTTTACTTCAAAAGATCCAACTAATTTCTGAAGAATAAGGGTAGTTCTTGCGTGCAGAAAATGTAATGTGATGCAATGGTACTATTGATTGATCTATTTGAATTTCTGATGGGCAGGATCTGACCATATCGACAAGCTATAGTGCATACGTTTGAAACGATCAAGTGTAGGGGTGCGAATGGTGTGTATATATATATATATATATATATATATATATAGGATGCTCGATTCTATACTTATGATAAAACGACGACCAACCGGTTAAGGTTTTTGGTGGACCTGCTGCAATTACATCGGTAGGTCTAAGAGCATATGCCCGCCAACTAGATATGATGGAAAACTATGGAATGCAGTGTATATGCTAAAATGACGGCTAACTGGCTAAGGTTTCTGATGGGCAAGATCCGATTATATCAGCAAGCCACAGAGCATACGCCCGCTAGTCAAATATGAGAAAATTGTGACAAATGCATTATGATGCCGTTGTGTATGAGGAGCATGGGGGTTGAGAAGGGAATGAGTGTTGCACAATGATAATGTGCTGATTTAATGAAACTAATAGGAACTTGAATGGCTGGATGAACAGTAGTGTCACAAGGCTAGATTGAGTGGCTCAGATTTTGAACTCAAGTGGCTCAGGAGGCTTGAACTCTAGCTAGGCTAGAGCTGTGCTCTCTCTCTCACTCTCCTTGGTGGAAGGATGGCTAAGTGGCTAAGGCTAAGAGATCTCTTGGGTTTTCTGGGATGCTTGGGTGTGTTTGAAATGAGAAGGGGAGGGGGCTATTTATAGTCTCCCAACCCGATTTTCTGGTAATTCCCGGTGATCCTAGGGGCAAAAGGTGGTTGAAGGGCTGAGATTGGAGATTGCCACATGGCATCATCTCATGGCTTGGATGAGGTGGTAAAAGTGTAATTTTGGGTAAGGAGATGGGCAACATCGGAGTAAATGCACCTCGACCGCACACTTAAGGTTTGAAAAAGGAGAAACTCGCATGCTTGAGGGATGCTACCCGAAAGAGGGGGAGTGCCACGTGGCTAGGGCTGTACATCGAGCCAAGTCGAGTCCAGGTGGGCTAAGCTTGGCTCGACTCATCCATGCTATACTAGAGTTCGAGCTCGCCCTCGAGCTCAACATTGAAGCTTGGCTTGTTTGCCAAAGCTATCAAGTCGAGTTCGAGTCGAGCTTGTTCATATGTCATGGATTGGATGCGGGTTGCTCGAAGTCGCCGAGTGGGCTGAGCGGGTTGCTCGAAGAAATCTGGAGAATGAGAAAAAGAGAAAGATAGAGAGGGGCAGTCGGTCGGGCTGTCGTGCTGGGTGCGGCATTTGCTTGTGCTCGATAGGGTAAGGGAAGAAAGAAAGAGAGGGAATGGGGATGGGTAGGGTTTTTTAGTAAAAAGTAAAAAACTTTTAAGTTTCAATTTTTTTTTTTTAAGTTTTTTAACTTAATATATAATATATTATATTATATATATATGTGTGTGTGTATATATATATATATATATATATATATATATATATATATATATAATATTAAATATATTCTTCGAGTCGAGTTGAAATGCACCATGGTCGAACTTGGCTCGAACTCAACTCGAGCTTTAGAAAACAAGCTTGACTCGCCCCAAGTTGGCCTTTCAAGCCGAGTCAATCCGACCTGACTCGAGCCGAGTCGAGCGAGCTTTTCGAGCTAGCTCGACTCGTGAATAACCCTACACATGGTCGGTGGCAACCTGGATGCCGCCGGTCTCCACTTGGACTCCCTGCTTTGGCAAGCAACATCCTCCAAGCGTGTGGAGGCTCTACTGTGAAGGTTGTTGCTTTGAGGTTTCGACCATTTCTCTGATTGGGCTTAGTTTTAGGCTTAAGTTTGGGCTTAACTAGGTGAGTTGATTGGGTTGTGGGCTTGGGTAGGTTGACCGGGTGAGTTGACTTGCCGAGTTAACTCAAGGCTCTAGGGTGTTGGGTTATGTTCATGGTGTGCCAAAATGGTTACGGCCGATACGTAACGGTAACGGTAGGAACCGTTACGCGTTTCGGGGTCATATCGGCCGTTACCTGATTTTGTACCCATATCGGCCGTTACGGGCCCGTATCGGCTGAATAACGGTAACTCTTTTTTTTTTCATTTTAAGATCTGTTTTTGCTGTTTTTTTGAAACTTCTTGCTTCCAAACTGTTTCTCACTCCTACTACTAATTTCGACCAACCTTGGCTAGGTATTTGAGATAAAAACACATTATATTACGGATTTTCTTGAATCAAAGCTTAGTGGGCCATTTTTCAGAAATTCGTCAAATATAGGTATTTATACTTTTTTTAATATGTTTTGCTGTTTTAATCATGCCATATGATGTGTTAATCATAGTAGAACATGTTAATGTGCATTTTACAGATTTGGGGTGCCATTAATATATATTTTTTTAAATATTTTTTTCTATTTACGCATGAATTTTGGCCCCTTTTTTTAAAATTCAAAAAACCAATTTTTAATGGTTGTTTTGCTATTTTAATCATGTCATTTAATTGATGTGTTAATCATAGTAGAGCATGTTAATGTGCATTTTACAGATTTGGGGTGTCATTATATATATATATATTTTTTTTCTATTTATGCATTTATTTTGGCCCTTTTTTTGAAAATTTGAAAATCATTTTTTAATAATTCTTTTGCTGTTTTAATGATGTCATATGATGTGATAATCATAGTAGAACATGTTAATGTGCATTTTACATATTTGGGGTGCCATTTTTTATTTTTTAAAATATTTTTTTCTATTTACGCATGAATTTTGGCCCTAAAAAATAATTGCGAACACCTATATGTAAGATATTTTCATATTACATTCATTATAATATATCTATCATTGATAGTAGATAGTTAGAAAATTAAATATATGAATTTTGTAGTCAAATTCAGGTTATCTGGTTCATAAATTCATTAGACAGTCCGATACAACTTCTCACCAAAGAGTGGACCGTTACACCACCATAAACATGTTCCAATTATAAATGAATGCATATTTGGAATGCTTAGAATATTTCGGATTTAATCCATATTTTTTGACAAAAATAAAAAATAAAATTGCGCCGTTACGGGCCGTTACGCCCCCGTATCCGTATCGGTTTCGGAGGGCATCGTTACGCCAACCGATACTGATATGGGATACCTTGGTTATGTTGACCGGGTTGATTGGGCTGAGTTTAGGGTTTATGACTGGGGTTCCTAAACTAGGGTTGGGTTTTAGGATTGGGGTTCGGTTGTCCATCCATCCATTCAAACTCTATCAGGTTGTTAACCTGAGGTGGTGTGTCTACACATACCTGTGAGTTGTGACTTGTAGTTTCAATTAGACATTATTAATTAAAGTGGTTTGCTTAGAAAGTTGTTGATGTGATAATTATTTGATTTGGTTTATAACTTTGTATTTCTGGACTGGCTTTTGATAAGTGATAATTAATAAATTTTTTGAACATGCTTGAAAAATGAATAATCTTTTAGTTTGTTTTTTTTTTTAATTGATTTTTTTTCTTATTATTTATCATGTTTTTTTTTTTCTATTTTTAAATTAAAAAATAGAAGTATCGTGTAGCTCACGCTACACGCTATGCTATTTATGCTACATGCTATAGAGGGCTGAACACTACACAACATGCTACAACTATTTAAAACATTGGTCGGGACAAATCTTCATGGCCAACACTTGATAATATGCACTTTGATTTGATAAGTGTGACAGAGTCAGACTAGTTGGAGTGTTTGCTAATGAAAGATGAGGTGAAGAGAGCGGTTTCAGATTTGGGTTAGGTGATGCAGGACAATTAACTACTTGCTCTAAAAGCTCGAACTGTTAGAGTATGGCGAATTAATCCCTCTCATAGTCCAGACCCCACATCTCATGGGTTTTAGGACCTCGGCCGAACCCCCTTCGTGGGCCCCAACTCACATGGGCTGCCCCACCCCGAGTGTGTCCCCGCATCCCATGGGCTACCCCACTTGAGCCCGGTGTGAAATGCGCATTAATCACCCCTGGTGAGGAGTCTCGAACACGAGACCTCCTCCGTGGGCCGCACCCACCCCGAACGTGCCCCTGCATCCCACAAGCGACCCCACTCGAGCCCAGTGTGGAAAATGCCCCTGCATTAATCACCCCCGGTGAGGAGTCTCAAACCCGAGACCTCCCGCTCTGATACCAATTTGATACAGGACAATTAACCACTTGCTCTAAAAGCTCGAACTGTTAGAGTATGGCAAATTAATCCATTTATCTCATAGCCCAGGCTCCACATCTTATGGGTTTTAGGACCTCGGCCGAACCCCCTTCGTGGGCCCCAAATCACATGGGCGGCCCACCCCAAGTGTGTCCCCGCATCCCACGGGTTACCCCACTGGAGCCCGGTGTGAAATACGCATTAATCACCCCTGGTGAGGAGTCTCGAACACGAGACCTCCTCCGTGGGCCGCACCCACCCCGAGTGTGCCCCTACATCCCACAAGCGACCCCACTCGAGCCCAGTGTGAAAATGCCCCTGCATTATTAAGACAAAACTTCGGGACCTGATGGTTCCCCCATTGCTTTTTCCCTATCTTTTGGGAAGAGGTTAATGATGATCTTGGGAAGTTTTATCTCTGAATTCCATTTGAGAGAGACTTCTTTCATTGCCATCATCACTAAGGAGGGGGCATTTGATCCTACGGATTTTCAGCCTATCAGTCTCATAGGAAGCCCTTAAAAAATTATTGTGAAAATATTAATGGACAGATTCAGTGTTGTACTTGGAAGGATCAGTTCACTATCTCAGGGGGCTTTGCTATTTTTACTTTATTTGGGTTTACTGTAGGCTTTAGCCAGAATTTCATCCCTAAATGACAAAATGGGTTACTGATTAGAAAAAAGAAGAAGAAGATAAGAGGGATCATTTTTTGTGCAGAAGCTGAAATGGCTAATTATTATAAAATTGACTTATTTAACTCTCATACTTTCTTCATTTTAATCTTCTTACTTCTTTTATGTTTTATGGTTTTTTTTGGATTTTACGGTGTTGTTCATGATTCTGTGTGCCCTTGTTACTCAATTTTGAATCCATGCTTGCTCTGATTCTGCAAACTTTAGCTTTTTTTTAGTGCACCATGATGCCAGTAGCTTATGTGTCTTTGTTCTATTCTGTCTTTTTTCCCATATTTATTTTTTTGTCCACGAAGATACTTTGTTTTTGGAAATGTAATATGGGCAATCCAGCCCTAGATCTTGATGCCACGAGTCTGAAGAATGTACCCTGAAACTGTTTTGAGTCCTGTGAATTGTAACTTCAGATGGAATCAGCACTCATTCTGATCTGTTGAGGCATTATTAACAGTGGTTGTATGTTCTCACCCTCATGCACATGCACACAATCAAATGCGTTCTCTTTTCTGTTTCTGTTGCATTTGGTTTCACATTTTCATGCAGTGGAGCCTTTTGATGAAGTAGCAAGGTTGGGTTCTGATGGTTGGTTTTCCTTTCTGTTTAAGCAGATCTCTGAGGGTAGAAAATGGAGGGGACTGTATTCACCCCCTCTTTGGAAGGAATGAAGTCTGTGAAGTCTGATGAAGGGGAAATGCTGACCAAGCCTTTCTTGGATGTGTGCAAGCTTGTGCTGCCTGTCATAGGTATTGTTTTTGGTCGGAGTTTGGTTATTGTTTCTAGCTTTTTTAATTTGTGTTGTTGGGTACTCTTTAATTCCAAATGCCCATAAGTTATTCATACAATTTTTAGTCCGTTGGTGATGATTCAGTGATGGGTCTATTCATATTGTTTATTGAACAGAATGTAATATGATGTTGCCCTTGATTTGCTCGATGTGGAAGCTTTAAATCATTCATTTATCTCTATGAAATCAAAACCTCCTGCCGTTGTTCAAACTGGATGAATTTTCAGTTTTACACATTTTTTCCCCTTGCCATGAAAGCTTAAATTCTATGGAATAAACACTTAAATATCTTTTTTATGCAAGATTGAAGTTATTTGGTTGTAATTTAGTCTCTCGCTAGATACTTATATGAATGTAACTGATGCTACCATTAAAAAACTAGCGGGTAATATGTTTTCAGTATCGCTATTAACGGATGTATCGCACCCTTAGGATGCAGAAATATATCGGGCATCGCACGGGAAATATGGATGTATCATGTAATGTATCGCTATTTTTGGGAAACATTGGGAAATTGGTCAATTTTTTTTTTAATGAAACTTTAGAGAAATTTAAAAAGATATCATTACACACTTAGAAATCAAAAGATCACAAAAAACAAGTTCACATGTTAAGTTTCCTTTCTATATGGTTCTAAACTATGCACACAATAAATTTCTTTTAGGGGATGTTCATTTAACGTTGTTTTCCTTTGCCAAACAACATCAAGCAAGCAGGATGTTAGCACATTCAATTTACTAATATATATAATATTAAGGCTAAATAACTGTTGATCAATCTTGATTTTTAAAAAAGTATTTTTCAAAGATTTTTAAAAAATTTTTAATTAATTAATTTTTCAACATATCTAAAAACCTCTCTCAATCTGTAAATCAGCCCCCAATATGTCTAATGTGATTTTTCCATTCTCCAATCGCAATTTAAATTGGTGAAATTTTGGATTTTTTTCATTTTTTTATTTTCAAATTCGCAACTTAGATGTAACTGATATTAAGATCAGCCAACACTTATAAACACTTGCAAATTAAGGCTAAATAATTGCTGATTAATATGATTTAAAAATATTTTTTAATATTTAAAATTAAAATAACTATGATGCAGGACATGAAATTAACCATGGAGTGCAAGAAATCAAGTTTGTGATTATGCCAATATTAAACAGTCACAAAATTCCACATCCTACATACTATCAAACATTCAAGAAGGGGAATCTATGGGGGTCCAAGCTTACACAACCATTAGGGTTGGATCAAATAAAATTATAAGCCAAACAAGCCCAAAGGAGTGTAAGAATCACCCATTCTTGCATAGGATTGTTCCCGACCCAAGAGATTCACTAAGTTTCAATTTAGAGGAAAATCTAGGGTTTGAAAATTGGGAAAATTGAGATTTGGGACCCCCTTTTGGGTTATGGATTTCGGATTATGAGGTTTTCTAGATGACGGTTAAGGATTGGTCAAGGTATTCGAGGGTACAGGGACTATTTTAGCAATTTTCCAAATTTAACAATTCCGTTGTACCACATATTGATCATGTTTAGGAGTGAATATTTGGGATAGATCTAAGGGGGTTTAGGTAGAGGATTAACGAGGGATCCTATGGAGAGGTTTTAAACCAAAAAAAGGAAAGAAACAGATGGAAAAAAGAGGACCTGGGATGGGCCGCTCACGCTGGACAGCAGGTGGCCTGGATGCACGTGTGTGACTGGACTTCCATACATGTGTGGGGCCCACAAAATCAGGAAAAGACTCCTAGGCTAGGATCGGCCAGGGGTGGCTTATTTCCATACAAAAATCACTTCGATCTGGTACATGGTTTGTGCGTAGTACTCCGCCGAAGTTTCATCCCCCCGCAGATGCGCCCGAATCTGAAAACCTTCTTGTGCACCGCTATAGGAGAGGTTTTTATGCGAAAATTGGTGAATTGATGGTGGATGGGGTGTTGAGTATGATGGATGAGATTGGAAGAAGATGGTGATGATTTGGAGTGATGGATGGCTTCGCTACCACGGTAGTTAACCCTTCGAGGAAGGAAGGGCTTCGCACCCAATTTGATCATTCAACTCAATGTGAGAGAGAGAAAGAAATGCAGGATTTTTTTTATTCATAATATCATCAGAGTCTATACATGGGATTGCTTTATTTATAAGAAACCCCTAAATCCCAAAAGACAAAATTACCCTTGCGCCATGTGCGCGCACTAATATCAAAACTAAAATAAATAAAATAACTAATCTAAGCAATCAAAGCCGTTCACGATGTTTCTAATAATAAAAATAATCAAAACTCAAAATCCTAAATCATCTAAAGTAGTGGGCCACGATCATGAGATCCGATGGTAGAATCTATGTGATGATCGGGTCCACTCCAATGCTCCATAATGCAGCCCCCTAATTATGGGGTCCTCTAAAGATATCGTTGTCGATCCAAATCAAAAGTGGGGCCCGCCTCCTCCTCGAATACTTGCGTAGAGGGGGCGTGTGCATGATGTCCCCATCAAACTATTTTTTCTTTTTTAATAATCCAAAACCCCCTGTCATTTGTAAATCAACCCCTCCAACATGTCTAATGTGATTTGTCCGTACTCTAATTGCAATTTAGATTGGTGAAATGGGGGAAATCCAAGTTTTCCCCCATTTTCCCCAAATTTGCAAATTGGAGGTTGAAATCCAATGATCAGTTCATATGGATATCAAGAAGCAAATGTAGAATGGCTGCCCCTTGCACATTTTACTTTGGAAACTGTAACAATGACCTTTCCTAATTGTCATGTAAGGTTTTAAAGATGACATCTGGGACAACAATGGTGAACGCTGATGGAAGACCGCTTCAGAGTGTAATATCCCTGCACATCTGTCCCATTCTTTTGAAAGAATTCAATACAGGTTATGAATTGATAAGAGGTATTGAAGAAAACAAGATACCCCAGCGCTTTGAGTGGGGCTACCATATGGGGTAGTGTGTTGAGCAGTTTAGGAAGCAACACGAGTCAAGTGCGTTGCAGAGATGAGGATGTTGTGATGGATGTGTGGGAAGATTGAAGGAGAAAGTCAAGAGTGAGATCACCTGAACCAACCTTGAGTAGCTACAATAGGAGATAGTGATAGAGAGTTGATTGAGATGGTTCTGCTATGTGCTATGAAATGGAGACGGCCCCATAAGGAGTGGAATGTTAACTAAGCTTGTAGGGGGTTGAAGGAAGATGTAAAAGTTATTGGAACGAGGTGACAAGAAAGGATATAAAGGCGTTTACTGAGATAGGACCTTAGGAATGATTGCCGAAGCAGGATTTTAAAGCTGTCTGCAACTAGCTGGGAAAATTCTTATGATGATGGTGGTGGTGATGATGAGTGAAGGTTTCTTTTCAGATGGTCATTGTAGGGATGGGTCTGCTATTCTGTTTGTTTATTCGTATCCTGCTGCATTCTTGAAAGGTTGCATACATGCATGTCATTCAGAATCTCTTTCGCATAAAACATGCTACGTTGCTACTGCTGAAGTCCTTTCATTTTTCTAACTTCATAGTTCTGATTTAAACTGAAAAAACATTCGCATCATGCTTTGCTAAAGTTTAGTTGTATTGTTTTTATATTGTTGGGACATGGAAGAATAGTTTCCCTCCTTTTTAGTTGAAAATAGTATTTTAATGTGCTGTGGCATTATATTGATTTTGACGTATTTTATGGTTTCTGCTACTAGATAAGTTTGGCGCTTCCATGGCACTCATAAAATCTGATGTGGGAGGCAACATATCAGTAAGAATGTTTATTTTCGTGCCTTTTCAGTGATCAGTTTTTTTTTTTTTTTCTAGTTGCTTGCAGAATATCTTGTTCTTCACTAGTCACAACCATGTAATTGTAAATTTATTCTCACCATGTAAATTTTAGTTCATAAACTTGTTAGATTTTAGTTTACAAGTATCTAGATAATAGAAATATGTGGAAGTGGAACTATATAATAATACTGAAGCACCAGAAAAACAATAATGGGAGAATTCGCGAATAGTGTGTCAACATATCCAAGTGCGTACCCAATTAAGGGCATCCTACATTTCTTTTTCTTTTCTTTTCTTTTTATTTCTCCTTTTAAAAAAATAAAATAAAATGTGGAGTCCTTGTCATGTGGGTACCGAAGTAATTTTCAAATTTTCTGTATTCTTGTTTGCAGAGATTGGAGTCCAAATATTCTTCCAATCCTTCAGAATTCAATCACTTGTACACTATGGTACGAGCAGATTGAAGCTAAAACAGCAAAAGCTTCTTCGAGCTGCACTAATGGTCTTTTGTGGCTAACAAGGTACTAGATGTGGTCTACATGCATGCACATGAGTGCAGGTGTGCTCACATGCATACTTTTACCAGATGATTTGCATGTTTTCATGTGTATATGCTTGTGTAAAGCTCTTTTCTTTTCTTCTTTCATTTTGATAATCATGCATTTACCATTTCCTTCTCGCTTCAAAAAAACATTTATCATTTCCTTCAGGGCCATGGACTTCTTGGTAGAACTCTTCCGCAACTTACTGGAGCATCCGGATTGGACAATGTCACAAGCCTGTACCGACTCTTACAATAAGACCTTGAAGAAATGGCATGGCTGGCTTGCCAGTTCTAGTTTCTCTGTAATGCCTCCTCAAGCCCATGGAAATGGATTTTATATTCTTTGGATGAATCCAACTATGCACAATATCAGCCAGCTGAGATATGATAGCTGGTTTCTGGGATTTTTGTTAGGATAAATACGGAAAATACCAGTGTCAGTACTTACCATAATCACTGGTAGTAATTGATAACAATTGGTGGTTGGCAGTAACTAGCGATAATTATTTAAAATTTCATCTCTTTGAAACTCCGCTTTCCAAACCTTTGACCAGTTTCCAGTCTCAGAATCCTCATTTGGGGTTCCATCAATCTCCAAATTCTTATCCGCCTCAATGAGATCTTAAGCCTTCAATATTTGAACACAAGTTTAACAGAAAATAAATGAAAACCCCCATTTATTTTGGCTTTCCGAGCTGTCCTCTTGATTGTGTTGACTTACTGAAGCTTCCAATTTTGTAGATTTATTAGTTCTTTCTCAAAAGTTAGTAAAGGAAACCGAACTTTTTCTTATTGGCAGATCAAGTTTCATTCAGGTGATGTTTTTTTTTACTCTGAAAGAAATGATGGAGAAACCTTTCAGAAAGTTCCCACAAAACACTTTAATGTCTTTTAAATGCTCTACTCAAAAACATTACCTGCATTCTCTTGAAATGGTATTTCTCCCAAGGTTTTTGAGGTATCGCCCATTGTACCAGTATCATTCATGAAAAATAGGGCTGTATCGGCCGGTTATAGCAGCAATTCATGGTGATACGACCCTGTATCAACTCTGAACAATTTGATATGCAAAAACCGATTTGCAAACCATGGTTTCTCCCAAGGTTTGACGTGTCATTCGACATTGGTACATATTGCCCCCAGTATCATCCATGAAAGATACAGCTGTACGGCCTGAAACACCTGATACAGGGGTGATGCAACCCTGTATTGGTGGTGAATGATTCGATTGCAAAAACCAATTTGCAAACCAATGGTTTCTCCCAAGTCTTTTTTTTTCTGTGTAACTTGCACTGAACTATAATACTGGCATTCCAGCTTCCTTAGCCTTTTTTTCTGTGTAACTTTCACTGAACTATATACTGGAATTCCAGCTTGCCATGAAATTTGCTCCAGATAGGAAGAAATTTATGGAGGTGATAGGGGGCTCTGGTGATGTCAATGATGACATGGAGAAATTCTGTGCAAGCTTCTCTCCTCTTCTTGAAGAGAACCACAAGTTCTTGGTAAGATCCTATTCTACTATTTTGAATTTGGGTTCAAAATAATTTGAGCCTTGTTCTAGACCCATCAAGCTTGAATGTCATTAGCAAATGCATAATGCTGATATTTTCTTCTTATTTCAAACCTGAGGAAATCTAGAAAAAACAGTAAAAAACCAAAACATGGGTAATTTCAGAAAGAGGCACACTCCAGTGGTACCGTACCACCACCGTAAACTCACGGTAGTACCAGCAAATGTGGGCCAATGTGATATATTCTCACCATCCGACCTATCAGATTAATCACCTCAGAAAACCCCTAGGACCTAAAAATCAGCCCGATCCAAAACAAAGGTGGGGCACAGCAAAGGGAATGAGCTGGGAGGGAATGCCCACCCTTGAATTTCACAGGGGTCCACCTTAGTCACAAAACAACCTGAATTTTCTCCTGACCATCATATGGACTGGAAGAAGGGTCTGAATGGCCTTGAATTTTCTCCTGACATGACATGGTGGATCCCCACTGTAATCAACGGTTGGTGTTCTCTATCAATATGTTCTGTGGCCCATCTGACTTTTGAGGATTTGGCTTCAAATTGTATATGCTCTATTCGCTTCGGGACTCCAAAGAAATGTAATTGCAGGCTGAGGCCTGCTTCCTTATTATGACTACTAGGATAAGTCATTAGAATTTGATTATTTTCTGTTTGTTGATATTTTCTGTTTGCGATTTGATTACTTTTGCATCCAAACTCAGCATAAATTATGACCAAGCAGGTGTTGATCTTGATCTTTTGTACAGGCTAGTGTTGGCCTGGATGACCTGACAGCTTCTTGAAGAAGCGAGTCTCCTTCAAATGAGGTCTCTTCCCTTTGCCCTCCCCTTCCCCTTCCATTTTTCTCACAAGCAGTTAGTGTCAGAATCATAAACTTTGAGCAGATAATCAGTTTTAATACTTATCTGACAATTCAAACTGTAATATGTTGCCAGCTTGTTAGAGGAGCTGGTATAGACTGTAGTGTAAGTGATCTAGGGTTCAATCCCTAATAGTGTTACCTTTACCAAAAAAAAAAAAGTCACAACATCTTTACAGAAAATGAATAATATCTATCTGTATCTTGTTTGGTGATGAGCCTTAGAATCTCTGATTGTCTCCGATTTTACATTTCAATTTCGGAGATGCAGAAATTATCCATGTTCTTTATTTATTTTTATTATGGCGTCTGGGATTTTGTTTTTCACTTATGGGGAAGAACAAGATTAATATGATGCAGTAAAGGTCTTTAGTGAAGGTTTAAACTTTCGAATTCCTGGGTGATATATTGTGTGAATATGCTGTTTGTCTCTAATCTTTTAAGGTGCGTTTGGTTGCAACAAATTTTCATAAATATCGTGATATTTCATGACTAATCTGTCTAATTTAGTGCAAATTTCATGATATTTCAACCAAACACACCCTCAAAGAAAAAGAAGAAATCTTGATCTTTAGGGAAAAAAAAGAAAAGAAGAGAAGAAGAAGAAGAAGAGAAGAAGAAGAAAGAGAATGGGAAAAATGATATAAATTTCTAAATCCTAGGGAAGAAGCGAAGCTCTTTTTTTCCCTTTAAATTTCTTTTGGAAAGGTGAAAATTGGGTCTAGAGAAACAGTCATATGAATAACACGTATTAGCTGAATGCAGTATTAGTACGAAATAGATGTATATCCCGTCATGTTTTCAGCAGATATCCCATCATGTTTTCAGCAGGGTGCCATTCTTTTCACATGCTCGACAGTCAATGGTCTCTTCTTCTTCTTTTTCCTTGGTGAGAAATAACAAGCTTTATTGGAAAGAAAGAAAGAAAGAAAATACATCAAGAGATAGGGAATGAGTTTCCAGCAGAAAGGTAGGATACCATTTCAGCCCAAAACACATCCCTTCATGCAAATGTTGAAATGTAACATTTACCTTAGAGGCGGCATTACCGAATTCTAGAAAACAAAGATACTCTTCTCACTGCTTGGGAATCAATTGCATTTCTCATATAAGGATTTCTATATTCTCTGTGGGAATGCTAACCTAGAGTTGCATGATCCTACTGCTGCACCTGGAATGCCCCTGAAATTTCCAGATTGGAAGATTGTAGCCACCCAATTTTGGCCTATTTTGCCACAGATAATGTAAGATTGCTGCTGTATTTTCTTCCAACCGTCTATTTGTAGTCCACCAATTGAAACATTCTGATGCCCATTGGTGAAATTTTTGGGGCATCCTTGCACAGTGAGGCAAGCAGATCGACATCGAACCATGGGCTGGGCACCACATGTATGGCTCTCAGTAGTGCCCATGGGCGATTGTCATATCCTAGAGCTGAGATTTTATTTATTTATTTTGCCTTCGGTGTCTATCTTTGAGGATGTTATCAATACATTTGAATTTCATAACTTGTGTGTGTGCTACATGTTGGGGTGCATGTGAGCTGGACTGTGATCATGAACCATGACGGAGGGTACTGGCTGCACAGATCTCGGCTTGACCAGGGTCAGAACCCCGGCCTGTTTAAACTCGGGCCTAAAAGTCAGGCGTTCTAGGGCTGGTTTAGGCGGCAGCCCAATGCGGGGACGCAGGCGAGGACCTGAAACCCAACAAGCCGGCCTGATCCAACTTGCTGCTCATTAAAATATGCCAACACAGACATGCCTGGATCGATCGTTAAAACCCAGGCTGCTGTATGGAGCACCTGTTTTGTGAAGAATGTTATAACAGGGAAGTAATTTTACTATTTTGCTACTGCAGATCAACGCATCTAGGGCCTGTTTGGATACCACCAGATAAGTTACTTTATAACTCAAGTCATTAAGGGCCCTTTTGGATACCACCAAATAAGTTACTTTTTCTACTTACAGCAGTAGATAAGTAACTGATTTCAGGTAAGTTTGGTTTATGATTAATTATAAGTAACTTTTTACTTAAAGTTACTTAATGGTTTCAGCTAAATTTTTTTCAGCTTTTCTAGTTTTCATAAATTGTTCAA
>JAJHSJ010000005.1:24955774-25085192 GCA_021015155.1 Magnolia officinalis | reverse complement strand
TGAGGTGGAAAGAGCTCCACTGAATTCTTTCGTCGATGGAGTCGAAAATCTATGTATGAAAGAAAAAGAAAAAAGAGAAGGGGAATTAGGTAATTCCAAGTGATTTTATCCGCATAAGAAATAGTAGGACAATGACAACAACAACGATGATGATGATGATGATGATGATGATGATGATGATGATGATGAGAGGGTTTTGGGAATAACCACATAAATTCTGATGTATGATAATTACTATTTGAGATGCAACCCGTAATGTTTATGTGGAATCCAAACCGTGCATCTGGTCTGCCTTTTCCTTTTCAATGCACATCCCAAGAATCATCTTGATCCAAAAGTCAGGTGGGAAACACCACAGGGAGCAATGTACAATCACCCTTAAAATCATGATATTCACATGGTGAGGCCCACTTGAGTTTAAGAATGGCATGATTTGTTGTATCCCTTCATCCTGGTGGGACACACCTGATGACTGAGTTGGATGTCATATACACTACACAGGGTACCCCACATTCCATCTGGAAGTTTGCCAGTTTCTTTGGCTTATTCCCTTAGGTGTGGCCCACCTGAGCTACTCGATTTTGGGATTGGGGGGAGGGGTGCATGAACGGGCTGTATGGCAGTCACACATGTGGGCCCGGCACGACTCGGAATTATGGTAGTTACCATGTGTGATCATTCCCCAATTGATGTGCATTCTCATTACATAAAAGTAGGGAAGGAAGATGGAAGAAATAATTTCAAAATACATAAATAATCAATTTCAGAAAAGCTCATACTTCTATAATACCCTTGTTTGTAATTCGAATTGAAAATAGCACATTGAAATTTTGATTTTTTTTTTTTTTAATGAAATTTGGAAAGAATAAGAAAACTACAAATTGCAAACAATCTCTCTGAAATCCGAAAGCAAGTCTGATAAACATAGATTACAATTGCAATAATTCCATTCCAAGATTCAAACGTAGCAACGGCCATCGAAGGCCAAATAATAATAATAATAATTAAAAAAACCTTTACATTGGATTTTCAAATTAACCTGGAAATGGGTTGTGTGGAATTCTTATTTCCAGGTTTATAACTGAATCATGGGACAACCAATCATCAATCCGGACCACATCCTAACCATCTAATTAATAGCATGAAAAAAAATGGACAATTAACTTCGAGTTGAAAAAAATAGGTTTGGTTATGATTTTGAAAATTCTATCTGGTGGGCCCCATCAATGGATTATACTTATAATTCCGATTAAGCGCTTTGGCTACTCATAAAAGGAAAAATAAAAATAAAAATGGACAGTTTAGAATCATCTAATCCGCACAAATTTTGAACATTGGCCTGCTAACGTGGTATGGAACAAATAGATAGATTGGATTGATGATCGGCCATCCGTCATTTGAAAGCTTCGAGAACATTGCTAACATTCTTATGAAGGTGGGTGACTCTATAGCATCTCCCTAATTTTTATAAGAGATATTGCACCTTGCGAATCAGATTTTCCACCGCCGTGTACGGATCCGGACCCTTTATCATCCGAATCTACGTTATGGTTTCCGATCGGCTCCATGTGATTCCACTGGGCAGACATAATATCATCTCTGAAATCTTTCCTTAAGAATATAAAAAAAATATATATTATATTTTTAAAAAAAAGTACCCTAGAAAAACCCTAATTTCTTAAATAATGTTATATCAACGGACAGAGGTGGATAGAAGGAGGATGAATTAGATTGCAAATCCATTCAAACCCAGCTTTTGATCGATGCTCCTCCGAATGCAACGGCCCAATTGATGCCGATGCATAACAATGAGGTGGGATTTTTTTAATTTTAGGTGAGAAAATGAAGGGTGGAGCGAAGAAACGGCTAAAAATTCGAACTTCCAACAAAAGCTTGGGTGGAGCAGTTTTGACGAGTCCTTTGCTAAAAGCGCGGGAAGAAACGGTCAAATTCAAAAAGAGGTTGGAGGAGCGACGGTTGGAATGTACGTTGTGGAATCGAGTTGAGGAATTACATGGACCTTGACCGAGGACAGGAAATATACTCGAGCCTTGAGTTTGGACAGTTGGAGCTCATGGATCAGCAATCCGGACTATTGGTGTGACGGGCCCCACTTTCATTAGTGGACTTTTCTAAGATTTGTCTTGGTTGAACGGTCCTAACCCTTCTATGGGTGGCATCCATATAAACGGTTAAGAAGAAATACAGCAATAGTCCATGTTTGACAAGAAAAGAACAATTGTCAGATGGTGACTAGCTTTCTAATGTAGGAGAAGTTGGAGAGTTACACTGACACATCACCGAATGGCCGATTAGACCAACGGTCTGGATACCCTCATCGATTCCTCGCCCTAAGCAATTTGAGACACGTGGGACCCATGTTTCAGTGATGCAGGCAATAGAAACAAATCTTTATCGGGACATTAACGGCAAAATCTCGCAGAAAATAAAATAAGGAAATTTACATAAAACTACACCACTAATAAAGAATTTACATTCCCTTACCTCTTGAAAAGAACCTTTTTCAAGGAGGTTTTCAAAAAGCTACCTCATTATCTCAAATGGGGTGGGTGGCTTGACTAGACCACTGTAATGTTTAAGTAAAATCTATTGACCACCAATTGTGTCACCCCATATTAGGTCAAGAGCCTAAAAATCAACTTCATCGGTGATTTAAATGGACCACATGATTGGAAAGTTTACAATGCAATGCTCGCCCTTTAGACTATTTTCCTCGGTGAGGCCCATGTGAAACACGGATGGATATGATTTTGGGGATGCAAGCCTAAATATATAGAGTAGATTTCATATAATTATCATAGTGAGCCCGGTAAATATAAGGGTACATATCTCAACTATCTCTTTGGTCTGGCTTACCGGAATCACTGGTCAACCTAATTTTTTTTCTCTGAGCTGTGGATCTTAAATAAACATCACGGTGGGCTCCACCGAAATCACGGGTATCTTTATGTAGAGTTCTGATTTATTTGAATAGTCTTCATACAACTAGAGAGAGGGACATTGGGACTTATTTTTGGTGGGGCGTACCATGATGCTCATGTGAGATCTACTTAGACCATTAGATGTGTAATCTCATTTTAGACTTGGAACAAAAAACCAGGCTGACTTGTGATTCAAGTGGGACACATTGAATAAAATAGTTTATAGAGAGACATCCATCCTTGATTTTCACCAAGCCTAGCGTGAGAATTATATGAAATCCACTCAAACCATTAGATGTCAAACAAACATTTAAGCCTAGGGCCTAAAATTCAGGCTCATCCATGATGACCATGACAACGGAAACAGTTGGGAGGGTGATTGTTGCTTGTACACTATTTTTAATCATGTGGTCCACCTAAATCGCATATGGGGATGATATTTTATATATTGGCTTTACATGAGGTGACGCACCTAATGGTCAGGATTGATTTTACATAAACATCACAGTATGGCCCCCAATTAGTCACCTCATTTGCTCACACGCAAATCCATTTGACCTTTAAAAAAAGTTCTATGGATTAAGGAGGTAATTGTTTAAAAATATTTTTGAAAAAGATACTGAAATATAAATTCTATATTAATTAGGTATTTCTTTGTAAAATTTCTAATAAAATATTAAAAAGAGAGTTCTTAAGTCCAACGGGTTGGTCTTATAAGTTATGGTCCACTAGCAGAAAACTTCCAACCTTTTATGCTCGTACCACATCCAATAGGTTAGCAAAAATATTGTTAGATTTTGAAAATCTCCCTTATACTTGTACATGCTATTGGTCTAATGGGCAGATTGTGGACAGATCATGCCTCAAGAATCTTCCCTATAGACAGCTGAAAAGAGAGATATGTTGGCATATGTCCTAAATTTGAACATGCACGACCGGTCGTGGGTCAGGTTCGACTGATTGTGGGAGCGGCTCGACTGAGATTGAGAAGTACTCAGGGAAAAATAATTTTGAGTTATGGAAGATCAAGATGATGAGTTCCTTAATCAAGCAAGGTGAATATGGTGCTCTTGAGGAGCAAAAGTCTACTATGACTGATGGTGATTGGAATACTCTTGATAAGTAGGCATTATCATCGATCCGTTTATGTCTCACGGATGAGGTTCTCTACAATGTCATGAGGGAGAAAACTGCGACTAAGTTATGGGCGAAGTTAGAGAATGTCTATGCGAAAAAATTCTCTGAAAATCGCATATGGGGATGGAGATCTGGAGGCTCACATCAGCAACTTAATTAATAAATTAGTTTACAAATTGCTGGATATGGAGGAAGTGATGAAAGATGAAGAACAAGCATGTATGTTACTGAATTATTTTCCGGCGTCGTATGAGTCGTTCAAGGACACTATATGCAGCATGAATAAAACCTTGAGTGCCGACACCGTTATCTCAGCCCTTCAAGGGAAGGCTATGAGACAGCTAAACAGTGCTATGGGGACATCTTCTGATGTACTATTTACAGTGGATAGGAATTCTGAACAAGGTACGGGTTCTTCAGGTTCTAGATCCAAATCCAAGGGCAAGGGCAAAGGAAAGGTAAAGTGCTGGAATTGTGGGAAGGAAGGACATGTGAAGAAGGATTGTGAAAATCCTAAATCGAAAAGAGAAAATTTTGAGGCTTCGTATAGGGAGGCCAATGTTGCCACGTCAAATGGATCGAGTGGATGTGATGGTGATGTTTTGTCTGTGTCTACTATCAGGCGGCCATACGATGATCATAAGGACGAGTGGATACTACACATAGGGGCATCTTTTCACGTGACTCCTGACGCAGGGATGAACGTGATGAGGATAAATACTCCGAATCCACGGAGCTTCTCTGGACTCCTCATAGAGACTTCTCGAATCCACGAGGAAGAAGAAAGAAAAATATAAATAAATTCTAATAAATTCGAAATTGATTAATTGATGCATTAAAACGAGTTCACAACCTTTAAATAGGGGTACCAAGCAATGGGAAAGAAATCAGAATCAAACTACAACTAAAACTCCTAGAATTCTCAACTTACTATAAATAGTAAACTTACTATTTATAGACGGTCGTGATGTCTACTAGTGCGCAAGGTTTTTGGCCAAAAATAGTAAGTGTCCTATTCGGCTTCACCAAACCGTTCCCCTAATTATTCTAAGCTCTTTTCACGTTGGGCGCAACTCCTAAAGCCGACGGATGAAGAGTTATAATCAAACTAAAACTTACTATTTATAGTAAAAACGAAATTAAAACAGGAACACGACCGTCGATCCAAGGGTTTCTCGCAATTACGAGCGTCGCAAACCATCGTAGCTCGTTTCTACCCCAAATCATATATTTTACGTCAGGTAACTCATTCCGGATTGAGAGATACGTCCGATCTAAGGTCCGACGGTCCGGATCACTTCTGTCGTCAACCGGGCCTTTTCTGATCCATCTTGGCCATTAAACTGTCCGCGACCCGCTCTACATCAGTCCCCTCCACTTCAAAAGAACTCGTCCTCGAGTTCTCATCCTGCGCTGTTTATGATACTTGGTTAGGTCTGGGACGTTGAAAGTCTGTGAGATCGCCATGTCATCTGGAAGATCAACAACATAAGCATTGTCATTAATCTTTCGAATGATTGGGACGGGTCCAATCTTTTTATTTTTCAACTTGTTGTACGTCCCAGTCGGAAAACGCGTTCGCCCACCTCGAACACTTTTTATCGCCGGTGCTTGTCTGCTTGTTCCTTGTACTTCTCATTCGAGGCATTTAGCTTGGTCTGCACTTCCGCATGGATGCCCATGATCTTGTTTGTCATATGTTCTGTTGCAATGCTTGTGCCTGGGTGCTTGGGCAGAGGGACCAGTTCAAGCGTATGGCGAGGCACTCGTCCATAGATAATTTGGAACGGAGATTTTCCTGTCGAGCGGTTCACCATGTTGTTGAATACAAACTCTGCTTGAGACAAGGCCAAATCCCACTGCTTCAGTTTTTCTCCTGAAATACAGCGAAGGAGGTTTCCCAATGTGCGATTCACAACTTCGGTCTGTCCATCAGTCTGTGGGTGGTAAGCACTGCTGAATTGTAGTCGTGTATCGAATCGAGCCCACAAAGTCCGCCAAAAGTGGCTAATGAACTTCGTGTCACGATCAGAAGTAATGCTCTTGGGGACCCCGTGTAGCTGTACGACCTCCCTGAAGAATAGATTCACCACGTGTGTTGCATCGAGGGTCTTCTTGCATGGGATAAAGTGCGTCATCTTGGAGAAACGATCTACCACCACGAACACTGAATCCATGCCGCGTTGTGTTCGTAGGAGACCAAGCACGAAGTCCATTGATAAATCCTCCCAAGGACCGTCAGGCATAGGTAACGGGGTGTAGAGGCCCGTATTCTGAGATTGTCCCTTGGAGGTCTGACAAACATGACAACGTTGTACGGCTTTTCCCACATCACGTACTAATTGCGGCCGGTAATACCGCTCTTCCACAAGAGCTCGCGTCTTGTCTTGCCCAAGTTGTCCACCGAGGCCACCTCCATGTAGCTCTTGAATAATCTGCTCCCTAAGAGAATTTTGGGGGATGTACAATCGATTTTCTTTGAAGAGAAAATCGTCCTGTATATGAAGGTCACTAGGGTGACCTTCTTAGCACTTCACCCAAGAATCTTTGAAGTCCTCATCCTCGGCATACAGCTCCTTGAGACAGTTGAAGCCGACCACTTTGTTGCTTATCGTAACGAGTAGTGATGTATGACGGCTAAGTGTATCAAACACCTTATTCTGCTGCCCTAACTTGTGCTTCAGAACGAACGTGAATTCCTGTAAAAATGCAACCCATCTAGCATGCACACGATTCACGTTAGTCTGACTATTAATAAACTTTAATACTTGATGGTCAGTGTACAGAACAAACTTTCTTTGAATTAGATAATGCCGCCAATGTCGCAGCGCCTGAACAACTGTGTACAACTCAAACTCATAAGTCGACCAATTCTTTCGGGCTTCGCTGATTTTCGCGTGTAGAAGGCTACCGGCCTGCCTCCTATGATAACACTCCTCCAATTCCGACGTATGAAGCGTCGCACTCAACCTCAAACAATTTGTCGAAATTAGCAAGCACCAAGACCGGTGTTGTAGACAAACGATGCTTGATCTCATGAAAGCTCTTGTCAGCTTTATCTGTCCACTGGAACGGTCCTTTTTTCTTACAATCTGTTATAGGCGCAACTATGGTGCTAAAATCTTGCACAAATCGACAATAGAAAGTTGTCAACCCGTGAAAACTTCTCACCTCATGAATGTTTGTCGGGATCGGTCATTTCCTAATAGCTCGCACCTTTTCATCGTCCACACGAATGCCTGTGAATGTTACAACAAATCTTAGAAACAACGGGCTGTCAGTTAAAAAACTACACTTCTTCAAGTTGAGGTACAACGTGTTAATTTGTAAGACCTGCAGCACCTGCCTGAGATGTTTCCTGTGCTCCACCTCATCCTAGCTATATATCAATATATCATCAAAATATACTACCACAAATCGGCCAGTGAACGGTTTTAGAACTTGATTCATCAAACGCATAAAAGTACTTGGTGCGTTCGATAGGCCAAAAGGCACGACCAGCCACTCATACAACCCTTCCTTGGTCTTGAATGCCGTTTTCCACTCATCACCGGGTCGGATACGAATCTGATGGTACCCACTCCTTAATATAGTTTTGAGAACACCTTGGCCCCTTCTAGTATATCGAGCATATCGTCCAACCATGGTATTAGGAACTGATACTTGATGGTAATTTTGTTGATTGCCCGGCTGTCGACACACATGCGCCAGCTTCCATCTTTTTTTGGCGTTAATAATGCCGGTACGGCACATGGGCTCATGCTCTCTCTCAAGAGACCCTTACGGATCAATTCCTCCACTTACCCCTGAAGTATCTCGCACTCCTTCGAACTCATCCAATAATGAGTGCGGTTGGGCAAGCTAGCCCCAGGGATGAGGTCTATGTGATGTTGGATGTCCCTCATGGGGGGTAATCCATCAGGTAAATCCTCAAGCCAGACTTCTTTGAATTCGTTTAGCAACAGTTTTAAACTTGGAGGGATGTTTGAGGGTTCCTCTTCCTCGCCCTTCACCACTACGGCGTACACCTCGCCGGTTTCCTTGGATTCCTTCATGAAATTTCGAATGGTCAAGAGGGAACTCCCCTCAACTTTAGAGGCTTCAGGGTGGTTCTCTGGTGCCATAGGGGTAAGGATTATTTTTCGGCTATCCTTGACGAATACGTAAACATTGTCTCGTCCCCGATGGGTCGCATCACGGTCCGACTGCCAGGGTCGACCGAGTAGCATGTGGCAAGCTTCTATGTCAACCACGTCACAAAGTATTAGATCCTTATAATTTTTACTAATTAAAAATGAGATAGTACATTGTTCAATTACCTTGATTTCATTCACCTTTTTTATCTAGCCAATTGAGTACGGGGAAGGATGTTTCGTCGTTGGTAGCCGCAATTTGTCCACCATCACTCTTGAGATGATGTTCTCGCTACTACCACTGTCTGTGATCACATCACAAGCCTTTCCGTTGACAGTGCACCGAGTACGAAATATATTGTGTTGCTGTGGATGCAATTCCTTTCGTGAGGTATACAGTAATCGCCTCACAACTAGAAATTTGCCACGATCCTCGCTTGTCATTTCATCGCCACCTGCTATTTCTTCTTCAGTGGTTTGTTCATGTTCATCATAGCCATGGTCTTTTTCTGCGGCCTCATTTTCAGTGCCCCCTTCGTTTATAGTCAAGTGTGTTGCGGGACAGTGAGGACAGGTGTTTGATAAGTGCCTGGCTAGCCACAGCGGTAACAATTGTTCGACCTTGGTCAAGTATAAGAATTTGGAATCCTACTCGGGCCCGCTGTTGTAGGTGTTGTACGTTAAGGTCTGGATGAGCCGCTCCCCGTATCACGGTTCGCGGTTGTAGTATGTTGATGACGTTCTCCTACTGGATCTTTTCCTCGTGTCAGCACTGTATCCTGCGTGGGACCTGTCATGGGGGGTCGAGTTAAAAGATAGGGACGAGCAGGAACTCTTGCAAGTTGTGTTTCTGCCCTACCCACCAATTGAACTACTTCATCCACGGTCCCAACTGGGTACATCTGAACTCGGTCCTGAATTATCGGTCGCAACCAGCCTATAAATCGTGCCACCTTCTATGACTTAGATTCTGACAGATCATTTCGTGTAGCCAACCGCTGGAATTCTTCAGTGTAATCTGTGATGGTTCGATTTTCTTGTCGACAATTTTGGTATTACTGGAATAATATCTGCTCATAATCACTGGGGAGAAATCGTGATCGAAGAAGACGTCTCATCCGTGGCCATGCTGAGATGAGTGCCTTGTTCCGGCGGGCTCGTGAGAGTTGTAATTGTTCCCACCATGCAGAAACACTATATTTGAACTTAAACGCTACCAATTTTACCCTTTTATGATCTGGTACATCCATATAATCAAAATATCTCTCTACTTTGGCTAGCCAATCGAGGAAATCTTCTATACATAATAAACCATTAAAACTAGGAAGTTCAGCCTTACCTCGATAGTCTCTTTCAGCACGATCTAGATGATCGCCTCCATAGATTGGTCATCGGGCAAAACCCTTATTAAGGTCCTCGTCGCTAGAACTTGAATCATCTGGGGTACCCCTACGGTTTGCCACTGGTAGTGCCCTACGAAAATCAGGGTTGCGTCGTACAGCAACCACAGGTGGTGGAGCTACCATGGGTGGTGGAGCAACCATAGGTGGTGGAGCACCGCCTAGGGCTCGGGGCGGAAGTAGCGCATCTGCAAGACGGTTGAGGGTTGCCTGCAGCCCTTGCATGGTCAACTGACTCTCCCGGTGGAAAGCTTCCATTCTTTCCGAAAGATAACGAATCCCTATATCACCGTCCACAGGATTTTGATTCATACCTTCATTGTTTGCCATTGGCCCGAGGGGAATCCTCGCTCTGATACCAATTGACGCAGGGATGAACATGATGAGGATAAATACTCCGAATCCATGGAGCTTCTTTGGACTCCTCACAGAGACTTCTCGAATTCATGAGGAAAGAAAGCAGAAAATAGAAATAAATTCTAATAAATTTGAAATTGATTAATTGATGCATTAAAACGAGTTCATAACCCTTTAAATAGGGGTACCAAGCAATGGGAAAGAAATCAGAATCAAACTACAACTAAAACTCCTAGAATTCGCGACTTACTATAAATAGTAAACTTACTATTTATAGACGGTCGTGATGTCAACTAGCGCACAAGGTTTTCGGCTAAAAATAGTAAGTGTCCTATTTGGCTTCACCAAACCATTCCCCTAATTATTCTAAGCTCTTTTCACGTTGGGCGCAACTCCTAAAGCTCGACGGATGAAGAGTTATAATCAAACTAAAACTTACTATTTATAGTAAAAACGAAATTAAAACAGGGAAACGACTGTCGATCCAGGGGTTTCTCGCAATTACGAGCGTAGCGGGGTTGGTTGGCTAAAGTAGCTCGTTCTACCCCAAAATCATATATTTTATGCTAGGTAACTCATTCCGGATTGCGAGATACGTCCGATCTAAGGTCCGACGGTCCGGATCACTTCTGTCGTCGACCGGGCCTTTTCTGATCCATCTTGGCCATGAAACTGTCCACGACCCGCTCTACATCAACTCCTCATCGGAGTTGGTTCACTAGCTACAAGGAGTGTGATAGTGGACAGGTATTTGTGGGTAATGATATTGCCTGTAATGTTATAGCTGTTGGTTCGGTGTGCATCAAGATGTTTAATGAGGTGGAGCGCACCCTGACTGATGTCAGACATGTTCCTGATTTGAAGCAGAATTTGATTTCTCTTGGTGTGCTTGAGGCAAAAGGATGCAAGTACACAGGCATTGATAGTGTTCTTAAGGTATTTAAGGTGGCACGAGTAATCATGAAAACTCAACGACTCGGTAACTTGTACAGGTTAATCGGGAGCACTTCAAACGGTGGAGGTACAGTAGATGTAGCAGATTCCACCTCTGCACATGTGTGGCATGTTAGGCATGGCCACATGAGCTGGCAAGGCAGGAAGACTGAGAAGTGCAGACAGGGATACAGAGCAGGTAGAGCAGTAACCTGTGAGAAAAATCACATAGCATGATCGCAGGATATCGGCGAGGCACATGGATGACTCCAATATCGTAGGGGATTCATCTTCTATTCAGATGGCTCTATGTGAGCCTGGTGCTGAGAAGTGAAAGGTGACTATGAGCGATATGATGGATTCGTTGTACCAGACCGACATATGGGAGCGGGTGGAGCTTCTAGTGGGCCGGAAAGCGGTTGGATGTAGGTGGATCTTCAGGAGGATACAACATGAATACAGGGTAAGGTTGGTAGCAGAGGGTTATGCTCAGAGAGAAGGGATCGACTTCTTAGAGATATTCGCACCGACAGTATACCAGGTGTCTATTAGATCCGTGATTGGCGCTGGTTGACCAATGTGATCTTGAGCTGGAAGGATGGATGTGGAGTCTGCACTTCTGCAAGGGAAAGTAAAGAGCAGATCTATATAAAGCAACCAGAGTGGTTCGAAGTTAAAGGGGCTGAGAAAAGACTTTGTATGAGGTCATGGTTCTACCTGTCACCTAGGCAGTGGTTTGATTCTTTCATGATGAGTCAAGAATTGATGACATGTAGATCGCCAATTGTTCACTCCCCAAGTATAGGGTTGTGATGTAGTAATAATCTCGGTAAGACCGAGGTCGAATCCACAGGAACTGAAACCTGTACGTAAACTGAAACTAACTAGAACTAGAATTAGGATGAGATGAAATCTAAATTGAGTATGATTTGAGGAATAATGGTGAAATAACAGTCTAAAACTTTAAGAAATTCAGAGGAAGGGAGACTAGGGATTCAGAGGATCCACTTGTAGAGATCAGGGAGACTACTCTTGATTCATGAAATCAACTGAACTGCCATTGATATAGTTTTCAAGAGATGAGAGGTATGTGAATTAGAATGGATTCCATCACCACACCATGCCCAAGAGACGATGGTAAACAACAGAATTAAACTAATTACCAACCAATCAACATGCCATGAAGGTTAGGAAGGGTACCGACATCCGACCATGCCCAGGAGACGATGGTGAACAACAGGGCTTCCTGACGTCATAAACATAAAGAGAAAGAAATACTCAAAGCCATCGCAGATCTATTGTAATTTCAGTCACAACACACCATTGAAAACTAAAAGTATTCCTTTACTTAAATAAAAATCAAATTCAGTTCAGGAATTTAATTAGAAGCAATAAATAGAATCCCCCATTCCACTACAAGCTTCACCTCTTAGCCCTAGCTAAGAGGTTCACCCCAACATGAATGGGCTGATCCCCAAAACAAAACAAAACAAAATAAAATAAAATAAAATAAAATAAAATAAAAACAAATTAACAAATTCTACTATTCTCTCTCCCTGCTCCACGTCCAGCCTCCCGCCAAGATCCCTCTCTCTTTCTCCTCTTCTCTTTTTATAGCAACAGCCAGGTCGGTGGAGAGCTCTCACGCAACAGAGTCCGGTCTCTGGCTGGAGTCGGTGCGGAACTCTTTTACGCAGCAGAATCCGCGTTTGTGCAGGTAACCGCAAGCCACTTCCGTTTGAACCAATCATGCGACACTAGCCATCAGAAACTCTCAAAACGGACTTCTTGGACAGGGTTATGGCCTCCCTGTGGACATTTTGGACGGTACAGATCGTGATTTCGACCACGAGCAAGATCACACAGTGGCCGCCAATGGCCGGTTTTTTTCCGCACGCAGAATCAACGCTGTTTCTGCGCTGGACTGATGGTGGGGCCCACGATCGGCTTTCTTCGGATAATCCACTCCGTTCATTATTTACCCTCGCAATTTCGGTCCGAAATGACTAATTTTGAATCTATTTCGGTGCGCCCCACGTTGTTTTCATTCAGCCGTCCATTTGATGCGGTGATGATGTCTTCCTACGTACGCATGCTGAGATCTGAAAGCTCACCCTTTGTACGGTCGGTTTTGTCCGTTGGAGTGAATGAACGGTCTAGATTGACCGCCTGATCGACGGTGGTGGCCTACTAAACGGACGCGGTTCGTCAGTTGCGAACGGAAGAAGCAGAGAGCGAGAATTCCGTTTTTTTTTAATAGGATTCGGGTCAGCGTCTGCTGACCAAGAATTCGGAATTGGTGCATTGCGGGTGCGCCACTATGGTGTACGCACAACACTCATGTGGGGTCCACTTTGATGTTTTTAGTGCAATCTGTCCCGTCCATCCATTTCCCCATCCAATTTACAGCGTTGAAAATAAATTGAAGTATATCCAAATATCAGGTGGGTCCCAAATCGAGAATTTATGGGCTGATCTGTCCGTTGGGCCACTTCTGTAGGGATCCAGGTGATGAAATTTGTCGTGTACGGTTAACTTATGGTCCTCAGGCCATGCCTGAAGTTTCGAGCCGAACGGATGGTGGGAACCCCGTGATCTTGCATTTTGAACGTGTTTCAGGCCACTTGAGCTTCAGTTTCTCAGTTTTCTCGGATCTCTGACCATGTAAATCCGTCGATCTTGGTCCCCTTGGAGTCCGTCCAATGCCTTGGCATCATCAGAGCGTTAATTCCATGTGTTTAGCACCTTTTTGTAGCCCATGCTCTCAAATGTACCTTGCATCACAAACACGATCAAATCAGGTCGTTAAATAGTACTATGTTCATAAATCTGGCCAATAACAGGGGTCTGGTATGCAATATTTGACCCTCAACACAACCCCCAACCAGCATTTTGCTAGTCCCGAGCAAAGTATGCGAAAAATTAAGTTGAGAATTACGAGATAATTCTTGTGAAGCCGAGTGATATTTTGAAAAACAAATTAGATATGAGAAATCTTAAGATTCATGAATGTTGATTATCAATTTCTCCTAGCCTCTCATGCACGGTGAGTTTCATAATCAAGTTCAAATATTAATCCATAAACTAGAATAATAAACATTGAATTCCATGGGTGTAGAGTGTAAATCCGACTTTCAACATTAATATTCAATTCTCTATTTCATGATAACGTTGGTAACCACAAGAGCATTCAGGACAACCAAAATCTAAACTAAAAGGTCCCTCATAGATCATTCTTTTTTTTCTTTTTTTTTTTTTCTTTCAGCCTTTGATTTATTTATTTATTCTTTTTTTTTTTTTTATTATTAAAGGTAACGCCAAGAAGGGGAGTCAAATCTTCACCTATAGGGAGCAAACCTATGGTGAAGACCGTACACCTAAACCTTTTTTCATATATCATCCATGGGGAATTAAATCCACACCTATAGGGAGCAAACCTATGGTGAAGATTATTCGCCCACCCCTTTCCAAAGGCATTTGTATTTTCTTTTTCTTCAATTGATCATGACGGGCAATTTTTCAGGCCGGTTCCTTCCATGCTTAGTGATTACCAAGTCAACCCTTCAATACCAAATTGAAACCTTAATGTGAAAGTGAGATGTGACATGTGAGATCATGACTCGATCAATGTTTACAATTTCTAATCATGGATTAATAATTCAAACTTAACTGTGAAATCTAACGAGCAACTGAATCAAAGAGTAGTAAATCACCAACATTCCATATCCTGTAATTCTAAATCAAATATGGTCATCAAATCACATCGAATTCACTAGAAAGTCCAGAAAAAATTTAAAAATTTTCACAAATTTTTTTTTTTTTTTTTTTTTTTTTTTTTTTTTTTTGCTCAAGACTAAGAAAAACACTGATTAGGTAACCTAATCTCCCACCCCCAACCTAAAATCTACATTGTCCTCAATGTAAAAGGTATGCGTGCAATGCATATGGGACAACGAAAGTAAAAGAGAAGTGATGGGAAGATAGTACCTGGATAACGAATCGAGAGACTTTTCAAAAAATCAGCGAGAGAGTAAGTCAGCGCAGAGAGAAACCAACACAAGTAAAACACAAATAACAAAAATAAACTCCTACCTATACCACTTTCGCAGGTGCTCTCGATTGCATTTAGCGTATGCAACAAGCCTTTAAACCCCTAGGTTGCCCCTAGTGGACGAGTTGTAGTCTCGTGAGGGTTTGCAGTAATGTTACCCACAAACATTGAACTAGCTACTCATGCTGCAAGATTCATCTTCTGGCCAGTATCTTGATAAGTTCCTCAGTAGTTCCTCAACAAGATCATCCAAAAGCCCTTTTTGCAAAAGGCTTGGATGCCCTGGAGCATGACATTCCAGAGAAACTTATGTACCTCATCAAAAATTTGTCGTTGATTCGTCTGAGGTATCCAGAGTATATACGATTCACATTCTGAAGTAGCAGACTTCGGTTTAATTTTCAGTTCCTCCTCCCTTAATGGTAAATAGTGAGGATTTGGGGAGGAAGGGGCTTCAGAGTAGGGGTTCTCTCGGTCAGTGATGACTACCGAGATGTTGTCTTGCAACGCATTCACTTTGTCTCTTATCATGGGATCGTTTGAATCTGCAAAGTGTGCCCAGCAATTATCAAAAGAGTCGAAAATTTCACTGAGAGTGACTTATTTTCCTCATTGAAGTCTGTAATGAGATGCTCAAGGACTCCCTCGCCCTTAAAAGTATGTGAAGATATGCTCTCTTGCTCCAGCCCTGCACAGATATATTGAAGATCAATAGGGGAAGCATCGATAGGATCACTTTGTTCATTGAAACTACTCAATCGAGGCGTTGAACTGTCCAACGTGTACAGCTCAGGTGGTGGTCTCAATTGAATGGTTTCAAATTCCAGAGTCGTACCGAGCAGCTCGTCCTTCTCCCGAATCACATTATCATTCAATTCAAGAGAGTGGTCCAAACATGTCTCACAGAAGTTGGAAGGGTCGGTTCTAATGAGCTCATCTTCCACTTTTAAATCAGACATGTTAGGTGAGTGGAGTAGCTCAGTATGACCGATCACTTCGTGTGCTTCTTGAGCATTGACCTGGACCATACTTGAGATTGATTCCAGGGGAATTTGGGTTGTGCTCTCATGAATTTCATCCCAATACTTCTCAGCTTCCAATTCAGTGCAGTACACACTTGAGATGGGATCGCTTTCCTTACATTCTAAATTCGGTTGAGGTTCAAATAAACTAACCTCAACCTCATCATTGAGATCCTGTGTATCATGTAAGGAAAGTGCGTCATCATCACTGTATTTGAAAGACAACCATGTTTCTTCCCCATTCTTTTGAACAATCATTGAGATCGACTCATCGGGAAAGCGAACCATATGCTTATTAGCACAATTCAACTCTTCATTCCAAATTCCAGAATTCTCTAAAAGCAAGTTAGGATTGCATTGTATTCTGGAGTGGGTTGCAACTGGGGTGAACTAGCCTTGTTCCTCTTATTGAGGTGCGATTCAATTGCCTCTAATGATTTCATCATTTTCGCAACATGCTGGTTGAATTGTTCTAGATTAAAACATGAATCCTCTTGGATCGCTTCTGGTTGGTTTTCAAAAGTAGGGGATCCAAGAGAATTATCACTATAACATGTTATTGGTTCATCTTCCCGATATTGATGGTTCCACTGATTAGAGTCATACGGATCATGTGTGGGAGAATCTGATGGTTGGTAATACATATTATCACTCATAATATAATCACGCATTGTTTTCTTTTTCTCAGATGAGTGATAATAATTCTCACTCTCATAGTTATGATAACCCCAACATTCACGTACTGTCTTGTTAATCCGTGGGGTGTAATTGTTCTCCTGCATATGATCACGTAAGGACTTTTTAACCAGTGGATCTTTATATTCCGGTCGGTTCTCGATGATAGTTTCAGAATAGTTTTGAGACATTGGTTGATTTCTATCATAATCATCATCCCAATATAGGTTATTCTTCTCAGCATACTGACGTTCCCACTCGTGCATATACATGGTGAAATCCTAACTCTGAGTTTACTCCTAAAATAAAATAAAAGTCCTACAGCAGCATGGAAAGCAAAAGGAGGGGAAGTTAGAACGAAGTTACCAGATTAGAAATTCCTATGTTAAGATCCTGCAAAACAAAACAAAAGAAATTAGTTTCTAAAAATAAAAATTTTTAAAGTTAGAAATTCTAAGATAGAAAAAAAAAAAAAAAAAAAAAAAAAATTAGTTTCTAAAAAGGAAACCTAGAATGAGAAAATTTCTAAAACTAAAATCCTAATTCTAGAAAAAGAAAAAGTAGAAAAATTAGGAAGCGATTACCAATTTAGAAGTTTCTATCTAAGAATCCTACAAAAGAGAAACAGGTTAGTTCTAAAAAATAAAAATAAAAAAATCTAAAACAAAAGTTAGTAAAATCCTAATCTTAATCTAATTCTAAAACCAACTAATTTCAAATTACGTAGCCGTCAATCCCCGGCAACGGCGCCAAAAACTTGTTCACTCCCCAAGTATAGGGTTGTGATGTAGTAGTAATAATCTCGGTAAGACCGAGGTCGAATCCACAGGAACTGAAACCTGTACGTAAACTGAAACTAACTAGAACTAGAATTAGGATGAGATGAAATCTAAATTGAGTATGATTTGAGGAATAATGGTGAAATAACAGTCTAAAACTTTAAGAAATTCAGAGGAAGGGAGACTAGGGATTCAGAGGATCCACTTGTAGAGATCAGGGAGACTACTCTTGATTCATGAAATCAACTGAACTGCCATTGATATAGTTTTCAAGAGATGAGAGGTATGTGAATTAGAATGGATTCCATCACCACACCATGCCCAAGAGACGATGGTAAACAACAGAATAAACTAATTACCAACCAATCAACATGCCATGAAGGTTAGGAAGGGTACCGACATCCGACCATGCCCAGGAGACGATGGTGAACAACAGGGCTTCCTGACGTCATAAACATAAAGAGAAAGAATACTCAAAGCCATCGCAGATCTATTGTAATTTCAGTCACAACACACCATTGAAAACTAAAAGTATTCCTTTACTTAAATAAAAATCAAATTCAGTTCAGGAATTTAATTAGAAGCAATAAATAGAATCCCCCATTCCACTACAAGCTTCACCTCTTAGCCCTAGCTAAGAGGTTCACCCCAACATGAATGGGCTGATCCCCAAAACAAAACAAAACAAAATAAAATAAAATAAAATAAAATAAAATAAAAACAAATTAACAAATTCTACTATTCTCTCTCCCTGCTCCACGTCCAGCCTCCCGCCAAGATCCCTCTCTCTTTCTCCTCTTCTCTTTTTATAGCAACAGCCAGGTCGGTGGAGAGCTCTCACGCAACAGAGTCCGGTCTCTGGCTGGAGTCGGTGCGGAACTCTTTTACGCAGCAGAATCCGCGTTTGTGCAGGTAACCGCAAGCCACTTCCGTTTGAACCAATCATGCGACACTAGCCATCAGAAACTCTCAAAACGGACTTCTTGGACAGGGTTATGGCCTCCCTGTGGACATTTTGGACGGTACAGATCGTGATTTCGACCACGAGCAAGATCACACAGTGGCCGCCAATGGCCGGTTTTTTTCCGCACGCAGAATCAACGCTGTTTCTGCGCTGGACTGATGGTGGGGCCCACGATCGGCTTTCTTCGGATAATCCACTCCGTTCATTATATTACCCTCGCAATTTCGGTCCGAAATGACTAATTTTGAATCTATTTCGGTGCGCCCCACGTTGTTTTCATTCAGCCGTCCATTTGATGCGGTGATGATGTCTTCCTACGTACGCGTGCTGAGATCTGAAAGCCCACCCTTTGTACGGTCGGTTTTGTCCGTTGGAGTGAATGAACGGTCTAGATTGACCGCCTGATCGACGGTGGTGGCCTACTAAACGGACGCGGTTCGTCAGTTGCGAACGGAAGAAGCAGAGAGCGAGAATTCCGTTTTTTTTTAATAGGATTCGGGTCAGCGTCTGCTGACCAAGAATTCGGAATTGGTGCATTGCGGGTGCGCCACTATGGTGTACGCACAACACTCATGTGGGGTCCACTTTGATGTTTTTAGTGCAATCTGTCCCGTCCATCCATTTCCCCATCCAATTTACAGCGTTGAAAATAAAATTGAAGTATATCCAAATATCAGGTGGGTCCCAAATCGAGAATTTATGGGCTGATCTGTCCGTTGGGCCACTTCTATAGGGATCCAGGTGATGAAATTTGTCGTGTACGGTTAACTTATGGTCCTCAGGCCATGCCTGAAGTTTCGAGCCGAACGGATGGTGGGAACCCCGTGATCTTGCATTTTGAACGTGTTTCAGGCCACTTGAGCTTCAGTTTCTCAGTTTTCTCGGATCTCTGACCATGTAAATCCGTCGATCTTGGTCCCCTTGGAGTCCGTCCAATGCCTTGGCATCATCAGAGCGTTAATTCCATGTGTTTAGCACCTTTTGTAGCCCATGCTCTCAAATGTACCTTGCATCACAAACACGATCAAATCAGGTCGTTAAATAGTACTATGTTCATAAATCTGGCCAATAACAGGGGTCTGGTATGCAATATTTGACCCTCAACACCAATTATGACATGTCTGAAATCAATGTATTGAAGATTCAGTTAAGTGGGACATTCAGGATGAAGGATCGGGGGGCTGTAAAAATGGTTCTCGGCATTGAGACTGAAGGAGGAGTAGGCTTTGGTAATCACAGGCAGAATACCTTGGGTAGGTATTGATCAAGGAGGTGATAGACCAGGTAAAGCCAGAGAGCGTTTCCTATGCGTCTCTTCTCAAGTTTTCCTCAGGACATGTCCCAAAACAAATGAGGAAAAGTAGGATATCTCATGAGCCTTATTTGAATGCGGTTGGCAGTGTATGTCATGGTCTGGATTAGACCTGTTATTTCACAGGCTATCAGTGTTTTGAGCAAGTACCTCGGCAAGTAATATTAGGTAGTGGTGAGATGGTAAGAAGACTACGTCTTTCTTTGTGAGAAGACAGGAGCAAAGATGGTTGAGCATATGGATTTTTGATCTGGCAGACATGCTCACCCAGATCATTCTTGTAGAGAAGTTCAAGGTCTGTGTAACTTCTCTGGGCTTGACAATGGCGTAAAAGAAAGACAGAGTGTGCACAAAAAGTTATGATGTGATACAGAAATAAGAGAAGAGGTCAAGAAGCTACACGGTTCAAGATTGAAGACATGGTGGAGATTGTTGGCATATGTCCTAAATTTGAACGTGCACGACCGGTCGTGGGTCAGGTTCGACTGGTCATGGGAGCGGCTCGACTAGTCGTAGCCCGCTCGATTCAAAGTCCAGCGAGCCCTGTTTTTCATATCCAGGCCCTTCGACCAGTCGTAGGAATTGTTCTACCAGTCGTAGCTCCCCTTCGACTAGTCGTAGTTTACGCAAATTCGTTCCACAATTCTGCGGATTGCGAAAATCTGTGTCCTTTTGTAACTGGGATGCAGAAGAAAAGTTGCCTAAACTATAAATAGGTGTTCCTAGGGCTTTTCTAGGGTATGGGAAAGATGAGGAATATTTCTTAAGCTTTCTAAAAGGGTTCTAGGGAAATTAAAAGGGTGTAGGAAGGGTGAGATTCAAGGTTGTTTGAATCGGGTAAGTCATCTCTCTTGTAATTTCTATTTTCATAGTGGAGATCTATCACTTTGTGCCGTGGTTTTTTCCCGCAAGGGTTTTCCACGTTAAATCTGCGTGTTCTCTTGTATGCTTGGTGCCATTGGATTGTTATCCTATATCTAGATCTGTGTGATTCCGCAGGTTAAAACCCCAACAAGATATACATCAACGGTCCACATACAATTGAAAATTGTCGTAAGATTTGTGGGTGGGATCTTCCAATTTGGGTGGTTTATGGCACATGGTCCGTCCATGGTGGGAGGCAACTGGATGCAGACCATTAAGCTCTGTGGGGCATACCGTGATGTTTGTATTATATCCATTTTATCCATCCATTTGGCCAACTCATTTTAGGACATGAGCCAAACATAAGGCAGATCTAAAGCTCAAGTGGACCACACTACAGGAAACGAGGATTAGGACAACTACTGCTGAAACCTTTCTAGGGTCCACCAATGTTCATATGCTATCTAAACCGTTCATGAGGTGAGTTCCACTTGGATAAAGGGAAAACACAAACATCAGCTTGATCCAAAACTTTTGCAGCCTCAAGAACTTTTTAACGGTGAGCGTTCAATCCCCACTGTTTTCTGTTGTATGGTCCATATTTGAGCATTGGATCTGCCTTAGCTTCAATGGTCTGCGCCAGGCTAGAAAATAAAATTTTGAATAAAACCAGCCCAATAGTTCAAAATCCGGTCTTAGGCCAACCCCATGCCCGGGCGGTTGACCGCTAACTCATGTTTGGGCTCATGTCCTAAAATGTGGTGGCCAATGGAACATACATCACAGTGGACCCACAGAGAGCTTAGGGCTGCAGGAATTCTCTTACAGTTAAGCAAAATTAATTAAATGACTAAAATGCCCTCGAACTTATTAGTAGGCCGACCTCTTCATTAAGTAACCTTTGACGGCAAGATAGTCATTTACAAGAGGTCCGGTGAGTTCAAAATTAAGCGTTTCAATCTATTATACATCATTAGGGGGCGTTTGGATTGTAAGTTACTTTAGATAAGCTACTTGTACTCAAGTAGGTTATCTTAATTTGTAATTATTAAGTAGATAAATATGTTTGGTAAATAACATATTTCCAACATTACACAATTACTTATTTGGTACACCCTCATATTCACTGTCCATCATGTGGGGCCAACCTTTGATGTGGATTGTTCACCGTGTGGGCCCCACCTTTGATATGGGTTGTCTGTCGTGCAGGGCACACTTTGGATGTGTCATTCATCATTAGGGGCTGACCTTTAATGTGCACAATCTATTATGTAGGGCCCACCTTTGATGTTAGTCATCCATCATGTGAAGCCCACCACCAATGTTATTGTCAATCATGTGCGGCTCACGTTCAATATCCACCTCCCATCCTATGGAGCCCTCCTTTGATGTAGACTGTCCATCATGTGGGCTGCACCTCCGATGTGGGTCATCCATCATGGAGGGCCCACCTTGGATGTGGGCCACTCATAATTAGGGCCGGCCTTTGATGTGGACGCCCATCATGATGTGGGTCATCCATAATGTGGGGCCCACCTTCATTATCAATTGCCCATATATGAAGCCATCTTTGATGTGGACCATCCATGTGGACCCCATCTTCACTGTGGGCTGCCCATCATGCGGGGCTTAGCTTGGATGTGGATCATTCATCATTATGGGCAGACCTTTGATGTGGATCATCCATCATGTGGGCCCAACTTTAATGTCAACTGCCCATCATGTAGAGCCCACCTTTGATGTGAACCATCCATCATGTATGCCTCACCTTTGAGGTGGCTCATCCATCATACTGGCCCACTTTAGATGTGGGCCATTTATCATTAAGGGCTGACCTTTAATGTGAACCATCCATTATGTGGGCCCACATTAATATGGAATCATCTATTATGTGGGGCCCACCTTTGATGTGGACCGTCCATCATGTGGGGCATCCTTTGATATGAACTATGGGAGAGCTTCCTTTGATATGAAGAGAGAGAGAGAGGGGGGTAGAAAAGTAGTTTTCAGCGATGATGCGTACACCATACTTAAGTAAAAAAAAGTTACTTAACGACTTAAGTTAAAAAGCAACCATTTAGATGGTAAGTTAATTAAGATAAGCTACTTATGCCCCCAGGTAGCTTAACTTGGTTTCTACTAATTAAGCAGACAAGTATGTTTGGCAAACAATATACTTATCAGTTTCTTCTCTCTTCAGTCTATTGATTCTCTATTGAACAATTTATGAAAACTAGAAAAGCTGAAAAAAATTAGCTGAAACCATTAAGTAACTTTAAGTAAAAAAGTTACTTATAATTAATCATAAACCAAACTTACCTGAAATCAGTTACTTATCTACTGCTGTAAGTAGAAAAAGTAACTTATTTGGTGGTATCCAAAAGGGCCCTTAATGACTTGAGTTATAAAGTAACTTATCTGGTGGTATCCAAACAGGCCCTAGATGCGTTGATCTGCAGTAGCAAAATAGTAAAATTACTTCCCTGTTATAACATTCTTCACAAAACAGGTGCTCCATACAGCAGCCTGGGTTTTAACGATCGATCCAGGCATGTCTGTGTTGGCATATTTGAATGAGCAGCAAGTTGGATCAGGCTGGCTTGTCGGGTTTCAGGTCCTCGCCTGCGTCCCCGCATTGGGCCGCCTAACCTGAGCCCTAGAACGCCTGACTTTTAGGCCCGAGTTTAAACAGGCCGGGTTCTGACCCTGGTCAAGCCGAGATCTGTGCCGCCAGTACCCTCCGACATGTTTCATGATCACAGTCCAGCTCACATGCACCCCAACATGTAGCACACACATGAGTCATGAAATTCAAATGTATTGATAACATCCTCAAAGATAGACACCGAAGGCAAAAATAAATAAATAAAATCTCAGCTCTAGGATATGACAATCGCCCATGGGCACTACTGAGAACCATACATGTGGTGCCCAGCCCATGGTTCGATGTCGATCTGCTTGCCTCACTGTGCAAGGATGCCCCAAAAATTTCACCAATGGGCGATCAGAATGTTTCAATTGGTGGACTACAAATAGACGGTTGGAAGAAAATACAGCAGCAATCTTACATTATCTGTGGCAAAAATAGGCCAAAATTGGGTGGCTACAATCTTCCAATCTGGAAATTTCAGGGGCATTCCAGGTGGGCAGCAGTAGGATCATGCAACTCTAGGTTAGCATTCCCACAGAGAATATAGAAATCCTTATATGAGAAATGCAATTGATTCCCAAGCAGTGAGAAGAGTATCTTTGTTTTCTAGAATTCGGTAATGCCGCCTCTAAGGTAAATGTTACATTTCAACATTTGCATGAAGGGATGTGTTTTGGGCTGAAAATGGTATCCTACCTTTCTGCTGGAAACTCATTCCCTATCTCTTGATGTATTTTCTTTCTTCTTTCCAATAAAGCTTGTTATTTCTCACCAAGGAAAAAGAAGAAGAAGAGACCAATTGACTGTCGAGCATGTGAAAAGAATGGCACCTGCTGAAAACATGATGGGATATCTGCTGAAAACATGACGGGATATACATCTATTTCGTACTAATACTGCATTCAGCTCAATACGTGTTATTCATATGACTGTTTCTCTAGACCCAATTTTCACCTTTCCAAAAGAAATTTAAAGGGAAAAAAAAGAGCTTCGCTTCTTCCCTAGGATTTAGAAATTTTATATCATTTTTCCCATTCTCTTTCTTCTTCTTCTTCTTCTTCTTCTTCTTCTTCTTTTCTTTTTTTTCCCTAAAGATCAAGATTTTCCTTCTTTTCTTTGAGGGTGTGTTTGGTTGAAATATCATGAAATTTTGCACTAAATTAGACAGATTAGTCATGAAATATCACGATATTTTATGAAAATTTGTTGCAACCAAACGCACCTTAAAAGATTAGAGACAAACAGCATATTCACACAATATATCACCCAGGAATTCGAAAGTTTAAACCTTCACTAAAGACCTTTACTGCATCATATTAATCTTGTTCTTCCCCATAAGTGAAAAACAAAATCCCAGACGCCTAATAAAAATAAAATAAAGAACATGGATAATTTCTGCATCTCCGAAATTGTAAAATGTAAAATCGGAGACAATCAGAGATTCTAAGGCTCATCACCAAACAAGATACAGATAGATATTATTCATTTTCTGTAAAGATGTTGTGACTTTTTTTTTTTGGTAAAGGTAACACTATTAGGGATTGAACCCTAGATCACTTACACTACAGTCTATACCAGCTCCTCTAACAAGCTGGCAACATATTACAGTTTGAATTGTCAGATAAGTATTAAAACTGATTATCTGCTCAAAGTTTATGATTCTGACACTAACTGCTTGTGAGAAAAATGGAAGGGGAAGGGGAAGGGCAAAGGGAAAGAGACCTCATTTGAAGGAGACTCCGCTTCTTCAAGAAGCTGTCAGGTCATCCAGGCCAACACTAGCCTGTACAAAAGATCAAGATCAACACCTGCTTGGTCATAATTTATGCTGAGTTTGGATGCAAAAGTAAATCAAATCGCAAACAGAAAATATCAACAAACAGAAAATAATCAAATTCTAATGACTTATCCTAGTAGTCATAATAAGGAAGCAGGCCTCAGCCTGCAATTACATTTCCTTTGGAGTCCCGAAGAGAAAGTGATGCTAGAGCAATTTGAAGCCCAAATCCTCAAAAGTCAGATGGGCCACAGAACATATTGATAGAGAACACCAACCGTTGATTACAGTGGGGATCCACCATGTCATGTCAGGAGAAAATTCAAGGCCATTCAGACCCTTCTTCCAGTCCATATGATGGTCAGGAGAAAATTCAGGTTGTTTTGTGACTAAGGTGGACCCCTGTGAAATTCAAGGGTGGGCATTCCCTCCCAGCTCATTCCCTTTGCTGTGGCCCACCTTTGTTTTGGATCGGGCTGATTTTTAGGTCCTAGGGGTTTTCTGAGGTGATTAATCTGATAGGTCGGATGGTGAGAATATATCACATTGGCCCACATTTGCTGGTACTACCGTGAGTTTACGGTGGTACCGGTACCACTGGAGTGTGCCTCTTTCTGAAATTACCCATGTTTTGGTTTTTTACTGTTTTTCTAGATTTCCTCAGGTTTGAAATAAGAAGAAAATATCAGCATTATGCATTTGCTAATGACATTCAAGCTTGATGGGTCTAGAACAAGGCTCAAATTATTTTGAACCCAAATTCAAAATAGTAGAATAGGATCTTACCAAGAACTTGTGGTTCTCTTCAAGAAGAGGAGAGAAGCTTGCACAGAATTTCTCCATGTCATCATTGACATCACCAGAGCCCCCTATCACCTCCATAAATTTCTTCCTATCTGGAGCAAATTTCATGGCAAGCTGGAATTCCAGTATTATAGTTCAGTGAAAGTTACACAGAAAAAAAGGCTAAGGAAGCTGGAATGCCAGTATTATAGTTCAGTGCAAGTTACACAGAAAAAAAAGACTTGGGAGAAACCATTGGTTTGCAAATTGGTTTTTGCAATCGAATCATTCACCACCAATACAGGGTTGCATCACCCCTGTATCAGGTGTTTCAGGCCGTACAGCTGTATCTTTCATGGATGATACTGGGGGCAATATGTACCAATGTCGAATGACACGTCAAACCTTGGGAGAAACCATGGTTTGCAAATCGGTTTTTGCATATCAAATTGTTCAGAGTTGATACAGGGTCGTATCACCATGAATTGCTGCTATAACCGGCCGATACAGCCCTATTTTTCATGAATGATACTGGTACAAATGGGCGATACCTCAAAAACCTTGGGAGAAATACCATTTCAAGAGAATGCAGGTAATGTTTGAGTAGAGCATTATAAAAGACATTAAAGTGTTTTGTGGGAACTTTCTGAAAGGTTTCTCCATCATTTCTTTCAGAGTAAAAAAACATCACCTGAATGAAACTTGATCTGCCAATAAGAAAAGTTCGGTTTCCTTTACTAACTTTTGAGAAAGAACTAATAAAATCTACAAAATTGGAAGCTTCAGTAAGTCAACACAATCAAGAGGACAGCTCGGAAAGCCAAAATAAATGGGGGTTTTCATTTATTTTCTGTTAAACTTGTGTTCAAATATTGAAGGCTTAAGATCTCATTGAGGCGGATAAGAATTTGGAGATTGATGGAACCCCAAATGAGGATTCTGAGACTGGAAACTGGTCAAAGGTTTGGAAAGCGGAGTTTCAAAGAGATGAAAATTTTAAATAATTATCGCTAGTTACTGCCAACCACCAATTGTTATCAATTACTACCAGTGATTATGGTAAGTACTGACACTGGTATTTTCCGTATTTATCCTAACAAAAATCCCAGAAACCAGCTATCATATCTCAGCTGGCTGATATTGTGCATAGTTGGATTCATCCAAAGAATATAAAATCCATTTCCATGGGCTTGAGAGGCATTACAGAGAAACTAGAACTGGCAAGCCAGCCATGCCATTTCTTCAAGGTCTTATTGTAAGAGTCGGTACAGGCTTGTGACATTGTCCAATCCGGATGCTCCAGTAAGTTGCGGAAGAGTTCTACCAAGAAGTCCATGGCCCTGAAGGAAATGATAAATGTTTTTTTGAAGCGAGAAGGAAATGGTAAATGCATGATTATCAAAATGAAAGAAGAAAAGAAAAGAGCTTTACACAAGCATATACACATGAAAACATGCAAATCATCTGGTAAAAGTATGCATGTGAGCACACCTGCACTCATGTGCATGCATGTAGACCACATCTAGTACCTTGTTAGCCACAAAAGACCATTAGTGCAGCTCGAAGAAGCTTTTGCTGTTTTAGCTTCAATCTCTGCTCGTACCATAGTGTACAAGTGATTGAATTCTGAAGGATTGGAAGAATATTTGGACTCCAATCTCTGCAAACAAGAATACAGAAAATTTGAAAATTACTTCGGTACCCACATGACAAGGACTCCACATTTTATTTTATTTTTTTAAAAGGAGAAATAAAAAAGAAAAGAAAAAGAAATGTAGGATGCCCTTAATTGGGTACGCACTTAGGATATGTTGACACACTATTCGCGAATTCTCCCATTTATTGTTTTTCTGGTGCTTCAGTATTATATAGTTCCACTTCCACATATTTCTATTATCTAGATACTTGTAAACTAAAATCTAACAAGTTTATGAACTAAAATTTACATGGTGAGAATAAATTTACAATTACATGGTTGTGACTAGTGAAGAACAAGATATTCTGCAAGCAACTAGAAAAAAAAAAAAAAAACTGATCACTGAAAAGGCACGAAAATAAACATTCTTACTGATATGTTGCCTCCCACATCAGATTTTATGAGTGCCATGGAAGCGCCAAACTTATCTAGTAGCAGAAACCATAAAATACGTCAAAATCAATATAATGCACAGCACATTAAAATACTATTTTCAACTAAAAAGGGAGGGAAACTATTCTTCCATGTCCCAACAATATAAAAACAATACAACTAAACTTAGCAAAGCATGATGCGAATGTTTTTTCAGTTATAAATCAGAACTATGAAGTTAGAAAAATGAAAGGACTTCAGCAGTAGCAACGTAGCATGTTTTATGCGAAAGAGATTCTGAATGACATGCATGTATGCAACCTTTCAAGAATGCAGCAGGATACGAATAAACAAACAGAATAGCAGACCCATCCCTACAATGACCATCTGAAAAGAAACCTTCACTCATCATCACCACCACCATCATCATAAGAATTTTCCCAGCTAGTTGCAGACAGCTTTAAAATCCTGCTTCGGCAATCATTCCTAAGGTCCTATCTCAGTAAACGCCTTTATATCCTTTCTTGTCACCTCGTTCCAATAACTTTTACATCTTCCTTCAACCCCCTACAAGCTTAGTTAACATTCCACTCCTTATGGGGCCGTCTCCATTTCATAGCACATAGCAGAACCATCTCAATCAACTCTCTATCACTATCTCCTATTGTAGCTACTCAAGGTTGGTTCAGGTGATCTCACTCTTGACTTTCTCCTTCAATCTTCCCACACATCCATCACAACATCCTCATCTCTGCAACGCACTTGACTCGTGTTGCTTCCTAAACTGCTCAACACACTACCCCATATGGCAGCCCCACTCAAAGCGCTGGGAGCGCTGGGGTATCTTTGTCTTCTTCAATACCTCTTATCAATTCATTAACCTGTATTGAATTCTTTCAAAAGAATGGGACAGATGTGCAGGGATATTACACTCTGAAGCAGTCTTCCATCAGCGTTCACCATTGTTGTCCCAGATGTCATCTTTAAAAACTTACATGACAATTAGGAAAGGTCATTGTTACAGTTTCCAAAGTAACATGTGCAAGGGGCAGCCATTCTACATTTGCTTCTTGATATCCATATGAACTGGTCATTGGATTTCAACCTCCAATTTGCAAATTTGGGGAAAATGGGGGAAACTTGGATTTCCCCCATTTCACCAATCTAAATTGCAATTAGAGTACGGACAAATCACATTAGACATGTTGGAGGTTGATTTACAAATGACAGGGGGTTTTGGATTAAAAAAGAAAAAATAGTTTGATGGGGACATCATGCACACGCCCCCTCTACGCAAGTATTCGAGGAGGAGGCGGGCCCCACTTTTGATTTGGATCGACAATGATATCTTTAGAGGACCCCATAATTAGGGGGCTGCGTTATGGAGCATTGGAGTGGACCCGATCATCACATAGATTCTACCATCGGATCTCGTGATCGTGACCCACTACTTTAGATGATTTAGGATTTTGAGTTTCGATTATTTTTATTATTAGAAACATCGTGAACGGCTTTAATTGCTTAGATTAGTTATTTTATTTATTTTAGTTTTGATATTAGTGCGCGCACATGGCGCAAGGGTAATTTTGTCTTTTTGGGATTTAGGGTTTTCTTATAAATAAAGCAATCCCATGTATAGACTCTGATGATATTATGAATAAAAAAAATCCTGCATTTCTTTCTCTCTCTCACATTGAGTTGAATGATCAAATTGGGTGCGAAGCCCTTCCTTCCTCGAAGGGTTAACTACCGTGGTGCGAAGCCATACCTGCTCCAAATCATCACCATCTTCTTCCCAATCTCATCCATCATACTCAACACCCCATCCACCATCAATTCACCAATTTTCGCATAAAAATCCTCTCCTATAGCGGTGCACAAGAAGGTTTTCAGATTCGGACGCATCTGCGGGGATGAAACTTCGGCGGAGTACTACGCACAAACCATGTACCAGATCGAAGTGATTTTTGGTATGGAAATAAGCCACCCCTGGCCGATCCTAGCCTAGGAGTCTTTTCCCGATTTTGTGGGCCCCACACATGTATGAAAGTCCAGTCACACACGTGCATCCAGGCCAACCTGCTGTCCAGCGTGAGTGGCCCATCCCATGTCCTCTTTTTCCATCTGTTTCTTTCCTTTTTTTTGGTTTAAAACCTCTCCATAGGATCCCTCGTTAATCCTCTACCTAAACCCCCTTAGATCTATCCCAAATATTCACTCCTAAACATGATCAATATGTGGTACAACGGAATTGTTAAATTTGGAAATTGCTAAAATAGTCCCTGTACCCTCGAATACCTTGACCAATCCTTAACCGTCATCTAGAAAACCTCATAATCCGAAATCCATAACCCAAAAGGGTCCCAAATCTCAATTTTCCCCAATTTTCAAACCCTAGATTTTCCTCTAAATTGAAACTTAGTGAATCTCTTGGGTCGGGAACAATCCTATGCAAGAATGGGTGATTCTTACACTCCTTGGGCTTGTTTGGCTTATAATTTTATTTGATCCAACCCTAATGGTTGTGTAAGCTTGGACCCCCATAGATTCCCCTTCTTGAATGTTTGTAGTATGTAGGATGTGGAATTTTGTGACTGTTTAATATTGGCATAATCACAAACTTGATTTCTTGCACTCCATGGTTAATTTCATGTCCTGCATCATAGTTATTTTAATTTTAAATATTAAAAAATATTTTTAAATCATATTATCAGCAATTATTAGCCTTAATTTGCAAGTGTTTATAAGTGTTGGCTGATCTTAATATCAGTTACATCTAAGTTGCGAATTTGAAAATAAAAAAATGAAAAAAATCCAAAATTTCACCAATTTAAATTGCGATTAGAGTATGGAAAAATCACATTAGACATACTGGGGGCTGATTTACAGATTGACAGAGGTTTTTAGATTTGTTGAAAAAATTAATTAATTAAAAAATTTTTAAAAATCTTTGAAAAATACTTTTTTAAAAATCAAGATTGATCAACAGTTATTTAGCCTTAATATTTATATATTTAGTAAATTGAATGTGCTAACATCCTGCTTGCTTGATGTTGTTTGGCAAAGGAAAACAACGTTAAATGAACATCCCCTAAAAGAAATTTATTGTGTGCATAGTTTAGAACCATATAGAAAGGAAACTTAACATGTGAACTTGCTTTTTGTGATCTTTTGATTTCTAAGTGTGTAATGATATCTTTTTTAACTTCTCCTAAAGTTTCATTAAAAAAAAAATTGACCAATTTCCCAATGTTTCCCAAAAATAGCGATACATTACATGATACATCCAATATTTCCCGTGCGATGCCCGATATATTTCTGCATCCTAAGGGTGCGATACATCCGTTAATAGCGATACTGAAAACATTACCCGCTAGTTTTTTTAATGGTAGCATCAGTTACATTCATATAAGTATCTAGCGAGAGACTAAATTACAACCAAATAACTTCAATCTTGCATAAAAAAGATATTTAAGTGTTTATTCCATAGAATGTAAGCTTTCACGGCAAGGGAAAAAATGTGTAAAACTGAAAATTCATCCAGTTTGAACAACTGCAGGAGGTTTTGATTTCATAGAGATAAATGAATGATTTAAAGTTTCCACGTCGAGCAAATCAAGGGCAACATCATATTACATTCTGTTCAATAAACAATATGAATAGACCCATCACTGAATCATCACGAACGGACTAAAAATTGTATGAATAACTTACGGGCATTTGGAATTAAAGAGTACCCAACAACACAAATCAAAAAAGCTAGAAACAATAACCAAACTCCGACCAAAAACAATACCTATGACAGGCAGCACAAGCTTGCACACATCCAGAAAGGCTTGGTCAGCATTTCCCCTTCATCAGACTTCACAGACTTCATTCCTTCCAAAGAGGGGGTGAATACAGTCCCCTCCATTTTCTCCCTCAGAGATCTGCTTAAACAGAAAGGAAAACCAACCATCAGAACCCAACCTTGCTACTTCATCAAAAGGCTCCACTGCATGAAAATGTGAAACCAAATGCAACAGAAAAAACAGAAAAGAGAACGCATTTGATGTGTGCATGTGCATGAGGGGGAGAACATACAACCACTGTTAATAATGCCTCAACAGATCAGAATGAGTGCTGATTCCATCTGAAGTTACAATTCACAGGACTCAAAACAGTTTCAGGGTACATTCTTCAGACTCGTGGCATCAAGATCTAGGGCTGGATTGCCCATATTACATTTCCAAAAACAAAGTATCTTCGTGGACAAAAAAATAAATATGGAGAAAAAAGACAGAATAGAACAAAGACACAATAAGCTACTGGCATCATGGTGCACTAAAAAAAAGCCCTAAAGTTTGCAGAATCAGAGCAAGCATGGATTCAAAATTGAGTAACAAGGGCACACAGAATCATGAACAACACCGTAAAATCCAAAAAACAACCATAAAACATAAAAGAAGATTAAAATGAAGAAAGTATGAGAGTTAAATAAGTCAATTTTATAATAATTAGCCATTTCAGCTTCTGCACAAAAAATGATCCCTCTTATCTTCTTCTTCTTTTTTCTAATCAGTAACCCATTTTGTCATTTAGGGATGAAATTCTGGCTAAAGCCTACAGTAAACCCAATAAAGTAAAAATAGCAAAGCCCCCTGAGATAGTGAACTGATCCTTCCAAGTACAACACTGAATCTGTCCATTAATATTTTCACAATAATTTTTTAAGGGCTTCCTATGAGACTGATAGGCTGAAAAATCCGTAGGATCAAATGCCCCCTCCTTAGTGATGATGGCAATGAAAGAAGTCTCTCTCAAATGGAATTCAGAGATAAAACTTCCCAAGATCATCATTAACCTCTTCCCAAAAGATAGGGAAAAAGCAATGGGGGAACCATCAGGTCCCTGAAGTTTTGTCTAATAATGCAGGGGCATTTTCACACTGGGCTCGAGTGGGGTCGCTTGTGGGATGTAGGGGCACACTCGGGGTGGGTGCGGCCCACGGAGGAGGTCTCGTGTTCGAGACTCCTCACCAGGGGTGATTAATGCGTATTTCACACCGGGCTCCAGTGGGGTAACCCGTGGGATGCGGGGACACACTTGGGGTGGGCCGCCCATGTGATTTGGGGCCCACGAAGGGGGTTCGGCCGAGGTCCTAAAACCATAAGATGTGGAGCCTGGGCTATGAGATAAATGGATTAATTTGCCATACTCTAACAGTTCGAGCTTTTAGAGCAAGTGGTTAATTGTCCTGTATCAAATTGGTATCAGAGCGGGAGGTCTCGGGTTTGAGACTCCTCACCGGGGGTGATTAATGCAGGGGCATTTTCCCACTGGGCTCGAGTGGGGTCGCTTGTGGGATGCAGGGGCACGTTCGGGGTGGGTGCGGCCCCGGAGGAGGTCTCGTGTTCGAGACTCCTCACCAGGGGGTGATTAATGCGCATTTCACACCGGGCTCAAGTGGGGTAGCCCATGGGATGCGGGGACACACTCGGGGTGGGGCAGCCCATGTGAGTTGGGGCCCACGAAGGGGGTTCGGCCGAGGTCCTAAAACAAGAGCCATGAGATGTGGGGTCTGGACTATGAGAGGGATTAATTCGCCATACTCTAACAGTTCGAGCTTTTTAGAGCAAGTAGTTAATTGTCCTGCATCACCTAACCCAAATCTGAAACCGCTCTCTTCACCTCATCTTTCATTAGCAAACACTCCAACTAGTCTGACTCTGTCACACTTATCAAATCAAAGTGCATATTATCAGTGTTGGCCATGAAGATTTGTCCCGACCAATGTTTTAAATAGTTGTAGCATGTTGTGTAGTGTTCAGCCCTCTATAGCATGTAGCATAAATAGCATAGCGTGTAGCGTGAGCTACACGATACTTCTATTTTTTAATTTAAAAATAGAAAAAAAAAAAACATGATAAATAATAAGAAAAAAAATCAATTAAAAAAAAAAACAAACTAAAAGATTATTCATTTTTCAAGCATGTTCAAAAAATTTATTAATTATCACTTACCAAAAGCCAGTCCAGAAATACAAAGTTATAAACCAAATCAAATAATTATCACATCAACAACTTTCTAAGCAAACCACTTTAATTAATAATGTCTAATTGAAACTACAAGTCACAACTCACAGGTATGTGTAGACACACCACCTTAGGTTGACAAGCTGATAGAGTTTGAATGGATGGATGGACAACCGAACCCCAATCCTAAAACCCAACCCTAGAAGCCTAAACCCTAGAACCCCAGTCATAAACCCTAAACTCAACCCAATCAACCCGGTCAACATAACCAAGGTGTCTCATATCGTATCGGTTGGCGTAACGGTGCCCTCCGAAACTGATACGAAACGGGGGGCGTAACGGCCCGTAACGGCGCAATTTTATTTTTTTATTTTTGTCAAAAAATATGGATTAAATCCGAAATATTCTAAGCATTCCAAATATGCATTCATTTATAATTGGAACATGTTTATGGTGGTGTAACGGTCCACTCTTTGGTGAGAGAAGTTGTATCGGACTGTCTAATGAATTATGAACCAGATAACCTGAATTTGACTACAAAATTCATATATTTAATTTTCTAACTATCTACTATCAATGATAGATATATTATAATGAATGTAATATGAAAATATCTTACATATAGGTGTTCGCAATTATTTTTTAGGGCCAAAATTCATGCGTAAATAGAAAAAAAAAAATATAAAATGGCACCCAAATATGTAAATGCACATTAACATGTTCTACTATGATTATCACATCATATGGCATCATTAAAACAGCAAAAGAATTATTAAAAAATGATTTTTCGAATTTTCAAAAAAAGGGCCAAAATAAATGCGTAAATAGAAAAAAAATATATAAATAAATAAATAAAATGGCACTCCAAATATGTAAAATGCACATTAACATGTTCTACTATGATTAACACATCATATGACATCATTAAAACAACAAAAGAATCATTAAAAAATGATTTTTCGAATTTTCAAAAAAAGGGCCAAAATAAAATGCGTAAATAGAAAAAAATATAAAAAATATATAAAATGGCACACCCAAATCTGTAAAATGCACATTAACATGTTCTACTATGATTCACACATCATATGGCATGATTAAAACAGCAAAACAAACTATTAAAAAATGATTTTTTGAATTTAATAAAAAGGGGTCAAAATTCATGCATAAATAGAAAAAAAAATATATAAAAAAATATAAAATGGCACCCCAAATCTGTAAAATACACATTAACATGTTCTACTATGATTAACACATCATATGACCCATTAAAACAGCAAAAGAGATCATTAAAATGATTTTTTCGAATTTCAAAAAAAGGGCCAAATAAATGCGTAAATAGAAAAAAATATAAAATGCACATTAACATGCTCTACTATGATTAACACATCAAATGACATGATTAAAACAGCAAAACAACCATTAAAAATTGATTTTTTGAATTTTATTAAAAAAGGGGCCAAAATTCATTTGTAAATAGAAAAAAATATTTAAAAAAATATTAAATGGCACCCTAAATCTGTAAAATGCACATAACATGTTCTACTATGATTAACACATAATGGCATGATAAAACAACAAAACATATTAAAAAAAGTATAAATACCTATTTTGACGAATTTCTGAAAAATGGCCCACCGAGCTTTGATTCAAGAAATCCGTAATATAATGTGTTTTTATCTCAAATACCTAGCCAAGGTTGGTCGAAATTAGTAGTAGGGAGTGAGAAACAGTTTGGAAGCAAGAAGTTTCAAAAAAACAGCAAAAACAGACCTTTAAAATGAAAAAAGAAAAAAGAAAAAGAGTTACCGTTATTCAGCCGATACGGGCCTGTTACGGGCCTGTAACGGCCCGTAATGGCCGATACGGGTACAAAATCAGGTAACGGCCGATATGACCCCGAAACGCGTAACAGTTCCCACCGTTACCGTTACGTATCGGCCGTTACGGCCGATACGTAACCGTTTTGGCACACCATGAACATAACCCAACACCCTAGAGCCTTGAGTTAACTCGGCGAGTCAACTCACTGAGTCAACTCACCCGGTCAGCCTACCCAAGCCCACAACCCAATCAACTCACCTAGTTAAGCCCAAACTCAAGCCTAAAACTAAGCCCAATCGGAGAAATGGTCGAAACCTCAAAGCAACAACCTTCACAGTAGAGCCTCCACACGCTTGGAGGATGTTGCTTGCCAAAGCAGGGAGTCCAGTGGAGACCGGCGGCATCCAGGTTGCCACCGACATGTGTAGGGTTATTCACGAGTTGAGCTAGCTCGAAAAACTCGCTCGACTTGGCTCGAGTCAGGTCGGATTGGATCGGCTGAAAGGCCAACTTGGGGCGAGTCAAGCTTGTTTTCTAAAGCTCGAGTTGAGTTCGAGCCGAGTTCGACCATGGTGCATTTCAACTCGACTCGAAGAATATATTTTAATATTATATTTATATATATATAAATATAATATAGTATTAATATTAAAATATTATATATATTAAGTAAAAAACTTTTTTAAAAAAAATAAATGAAACTAAAAGTTTTTTACTTTTACTAAAAAACCCTCCCATCCCATTCCCTCTACTTTCTTCTTCCCTTACCCTATCGAGCACGAGCAAATGCCGCACCCAGCACGACAGCCCGACCGACTGCCCCTCTCTATCTTTCTTTTTTTCTTATTCTCCTGATTTCTTCGAGCAACCCGCTCAGCCCACTCGGCGACTTCGAGCAACCCGCATCCAATCCATGACATATGAACAAGCTCGACTCGAACTCGACTCGATAGCTTTGGCAAACAAGCCAAGCTTCAATGTTGAGCTCGAGGGCGAGCTCGAACTCCAGTATAGCATGGATGAGTCGAGCCAAGCTTGGGCCCACCTGGACTCGACTCGGCTCGATGTACAGCCCTAGCCACACGGCACTCCCCCTCTTTCGGGTAGCATCCCTCAAGCATGCGAGTTTCTCCTTTTTCAAACCTTAAGTGTGCGGTCGAGGTGCATTTACTCCGATGTTGCCCATCTCCTTACCCAAAATTACACTTTTACCACCTCATCCAAGCCATGAGATGATGCCATGTGGCAATCTCCAATCTCAGCCCTTCAACCACCTTTTGCCCCTAAGATCACCGAGAATTACCAAAAAACCGGGTTGGGAGACTATAAATAGCCCCCTCCCCTTCTCATTTCAAACACACCCAAGCATCCCAGAAAACCCAAGAGATCTCTTAGCCTTAGCCACTTAGCCATCCTTCCACCAAGGAGAGTGAGAGAGAGAGCACAGCTCTAGCCTAGCTAGAGTTCAAGCCTCCTGCGCCACTTGAGTTCAAAATCTGAGCCACTCAATCTAGCCTTGTGACACTACTGTTCATCCAGCCATTCAAGTTCCTATCAGTTTCATTAAATCAGCACATTATCATTGTGCAACATTCATTCCCTTCTCAACCCTACACAACGGCATCATAATGCATGTCACAATTTTCTCATATTTGACTGGCGGGCGTATGCTCTGTGGCTTGCTGATATAATCGGATCTTGCCCATCAGAAACCTTAGCCAGTTAGCCGTCATTTTAGCATATACACTGCATTCCATAGTTTTCCATCATATCTAGTTGGCGGGCATATGCTCTTAGACCTACCGATATAATTGCAGCAGGTCCACCAAAAACCTTAACCGGTTGGTCGTCGTTTTATCATAAGAATAGAATCGAGCATATATATATATATATATATATATATATATATATATATATTATATATATATATATATATATATATACACACACCATTCGCACCCCTACACTTGATCGTTTCGAACGTATGCACTATATATATATATATATATATATATATATATATATATATATATATATATATATATATATAGATATATAATATACACACACACACACCCATTCGCACCCCTACACTTGATCGTTTCAAACGTATGCACTACAGCCTGCCGATATGGTCGGATCCTGCCCATCAGAAATTCGAATAGATCAATCAATAGTACCATTGCATCACATTACATTTTCTGCATGCAAGAACTACCCCTTATTCTTCAGAAATTAATTGGATCTTTTGAAGTAAAGACCGTACATCCATACGAGCAGAGAGGGTGCCTAACACCTTCCTTCTCTGTAACCGTGGTCCCTTGGAATCTCTGGAACGTAAACTCACGAGTCATCATAGGGTTAAGGATCTTCGGATTCTCAATCTTAAACATTTTTACGGGCTCTAACCGACTGTAGAATCATAATAATTGGTTAGTGGCGACTCTAGTCAAATATAATAATATATTTTACCCCCATCACAAAAGCCCTCGAGCGAGGCAACCAGGTGGAAAGAAGAGAGTAGATCTCCCGTACCCTCGGAAAATCCGCCCTCAGCGGCCACAGAATGACGACTCTGTTGGGGAGAAACTAGCCACACTAGTCGCGACCCGACTTGAAAAATAAGATCTTACGGATTCCTGAAGAATACCAGTTCTCGCCAGGGTGTGCGGAATCGGTTACGTATCAGCTGTATCGGCCACGTAACGGAAACGGCGACGGCCGATACGCGTTTCAGGTGCGTATCGGCCGTTACCATTTTTTGTATGCGTATCGGCCGATACGGTGCCGATACGGACCGTAACGGTCACCCGTAACGGTCAAAAAACAGCTATTTTTTTTTCATTTTAAGAACTTTTTTTGCTGTTTTTTCTAAACTTCTTGCTTCCAAACTGTTTTTCATTCCTTCTAATAGTAATTTCGACCAACCTTGGCTGGTTATTTGGGACAAAAACACATTATATTACGGATTTGATTGAATCAAAGCTCGGTGGGCCATTTTTCAGAAATTCGTCAAAAATAGGTATTTACTTTTTTAATATGTTTTGTGTTTTAATCATGCCATATGATGTGTTAATCATAGTAGAACATGATAATGTGCATTTACGGATTTGGGGTGCCATTTAATATTTTTTTTAATATTTTTCTATTTACACATGAATTTTGACCTTTTTTTTTCAAATTCGAAAAATCAATTTTTAATGGTTGTTTTGCTTTTTTAATCATGTCATATGATGTGTTAATCATAGTAGAACATATTAATGTGCATTTACATATTTGGAGTGCCATTTAATATTTTTTATATTTTTTTTCTATTTACGCATGAATTTTGACCCTTTTTTTTTAATTCGAAAAATCAATTTTTAAGGGTTTTTTGTTGTTTTAATCATGTCATATGATGTGTTAATCATAGTAGAACATGTTAATGTGCATTTTACAGATTTGAAGTGCCATTTAATATTTTTTCTATTTATGCATAAATTTTGACCTTTTTTTTTTTTTTAATTCGAAAAATCAATTTTTAAGGGTTGTTTTGTTGTTTTAATCATGTCATATGATGTGTTAATCATAGTAGAACATATTAATGTGCATTTTACAGATTTGGAGTGCCATTTAATATTTTTTATATTTTTTTCTATTTACGCATGAATTTTGATCCCTTTTTTTTTTTTTTAAATTCGAAAAATCAATTTTTTAAGGGTTGTTTTGCTGTTTTAATCATGTCGTGTTAATCATAGTAGAACATATTAATGTGCATTTTACAGATTTGGAGTGCCATTTAATATTTTTTTATATTTTTTTTCTATTTACGCATGAATTGACCCTTTTTTTTTAAATTCGAAAAATCAATTTTTAAGGGTTGTTTTGCTGTTTTAATCATGTCATATGATGTGTTAATCATAGTAGAAGTGTAGAACATGTTAATGTGCATTTTACAGATTTGTGGTGTCATTTTATAAAAAAATTTTTTGTATTTTCGAATTAGTGACTTTATATTTTTATTTGCTTATATTGGACAGGTTTTGGAGCTTCTTAAGGTTTAGTTTTTTTAGAACATAAAATTATCTTTATTAACATAGGTCATACACTCATACTCATATCCTAAACCTAAAGAAATGTCTGGGTCTGGCCAACAACAAGTGAGGATATTGGATGGCAACATTGTGAGAGGGTTGGTGGTACTAGGCACCAAATGAAGTGCAAGTATTGTGATAGACTAGTGACTGGTGGAATTACCCGTCTCAAACAACATTTAGCACATCGAAAGGGTCAAGTTGCGCCATGTGTCAGACTACCGAAAGAGATAATGCTTTTAATGCAAGCTAGTCTGGATGAGTCGAAGGGTAAACGTGCTGCTGTACAAAAGAAGAAAGATGATATTTTGGATGCAGCTCGACAGGAGGTGTTTGGTCCTGAATATATGGGCGTTCGTGATGAAGATATTATTGATTCTGACGAAGATTCAGATCGGGAATTAACTATAGCTAGGAGAGAGAGCGTGCGTCTAGCTCGTGAAGAGGAAGAACGTCGCCGCATGTTTGGCACGCATGGGTCAGTGCGTACAGGGGGGGGGGGGGGGGGGGGGGGGAGGGGGAGTGGGTAGTGAGAGTGAGACAGGGAGTGCAACTGAAGTGCAACTGCTTCTACAGGTGAGACTGATGGTGGGACTGAGGGTGGGGGGGCTAGGTTTGGTGGGTTACGACATATGTTTGGGAGCCGACGACAGACATCTTCACGTGATGCCCCTATACATTTGGATGAAAAAGTAAATGAGCCTAGGAGACCCTCTATTGATCCAATCCTGTTTAGGAAAGAATCAACTAAACAAAAGAAGATTAAAACAAATGTGGAGTAAAACTTCCGTTGAGAAATTAGGTTAGAGCAGAACAAAGTTATTTATACATGCCAACATACCTCCTAACGCGGCCAATTCTCTATATTGGCAGGTGGTAATCGATGCAGCAGCAGAAGCAGGTGAAGGAATAAAAGCTCCCACGGCTAAGGAGATTAGGGGGGAAATGGATAGATGCAGAGTATGCGAATGTGTGAAAGCATACGTGGCTACCTTTAAACCTGTATAGCAAGCCAGAGGATGCACGATCATGTGTGATGGTTGGACTGGCCCAACCAGACGTAGCATGATCAACTTCATGGTGTACTGCCACTTAGGAACTATATACCACAAGTCAATTGATGCATCAGAAGCAACAAAAGATTCTCAATATATTATGGGCCTAATGGATAAAGTTGTGAATGAGATTGGAGAGGAGAATGTAGTACAGATTGTGACAGACAATGAAGCATCATATAAGCTTGCAGGACATGTTGATGGATGAGAGAAAACATCTTTTTTGGTCACCACGTGCTATCCATTGTATTGATCTTATATTGGAAGATATTGGGAAGAAGAATAATGTTAAGGAAATGGTCGAAAGGGCAAAGGAAGTGACGACGTTTATTTACAACCATAATCAAGTAATCGCAATAATGAGAAAGTTCACGAAAGGACGAGAGTTGTTAAGGCCTGCGACGACTAGATTCGCAACAAACTTTATAGCATTAGAGAGTTTATTCCAGCATAGGGGAGAGTTGAGTGAGATGTTTGCTTCTCGAGAATGGCTCAACACAAAACATGGGAAGAAGACATCAGGCACATCGATCGACGTTGCGAACACCATACGGGATAACAAATATTGGAAGAAGGTCAAGGCGATCCTAAAGGTGATGGAGCCACTAATGAGGGTACTCCGTCTTGTTGAAACCGATGAAGCACCTACCATGGGCTTCCTATATGATGCCATGGATAAGGCAGAGCTTACAATTCAACGTGATTATAGAAGCTGGGAGACTTATTGGAAGATGATCGATAGGAGATGGACAAAACAACTCCATCACGATCTTCATGCAGCAGGTTACTACCTAAATCCTAGGTATAGATATGCCCAATCATTTGTTGAGGAAGATGAAGTTCGTGTCGGGCTTAAAAATGTGATAAAGAAATTAGAGTCTGACTTAGATATGCAAATAAAGGCGTTGAATGAATTAGATACATTTGGAAATCGCCTTGGTAGCTTTGAAGATGCTCTTGCACAACATGCAGTGTCTAGGTTGCAACCGGCCGAATGGTAGATTAATTTCGGAGAGAGTACGAAGGCTCTCCAAAAAATTACAGTAAAAGTTTTGAGCCAGACAACATCTTCCTCTAGCTGCGAAAGGAATTGGAGTTGTTTTGCGCTCATTCATTCAAAGAATAGGAATAGATTGCAGACTAGAACATTAGATAGACTTGTCTTCATGCACTACAATATAAAACTAAGAATGCGACGACATCATAAGAGCATTACGACTGCCGATGACGGAGACTACTGTCCAATAAACTTGGACAATATTTATGATGAGGATGACCCACTTTTACCTTGGTTGGAAACAAGGAAAAAGCAAATTGAAGAGGATAGTAAAGAATTGGAAATTGATGACCCGGAAATACGCAGAGCGCAACAAGAGAGTCGTGCAGATGTGTTGGACCCAGTAAGAGGGGGCAGCGTTTATGCCACGTACGAATACGGCTCAAGATCAACAAAAGAGTACAAGCAGTGGTAGCGGGACAATGTTAGATGATGACGACCCCCCTGCCCCTGGTGCTGGTACTTCTGGTATTGCTTACCCCCCCATACAACCGTCTACAGATTGCGATGGCGATGAACATCGACGACGTCGTACACGAGGTCGGACTTACGAGTGTACCGAGTCACGATACAGCCAGCCGGACGAGGGTACATCTAGTGGTGCACGGGGACCGGGAGGTCCGGAACATCAACAGGCTCATGGTCTTGGTTATTATGATGGATATTCTTACGGTCAATTGGATTATAATTATGGTGGTTTATACTGAGCCTGTGTTCCATCACATTCATGTTGGAGTAGCCCTCCCGATCAATATCCATATGATTATAGATATCCAGATTCAAATCCAATTTACTCATCACAGCAGACGCACTCTCAATTTCAAGATTCTCAACAGCCTGAGTATGGGCACCAGTATGGCTATTCGACGGGCACTGGTGATATCCTTACTCGGGGTCAGAGTCGTTGCCTAGTCAGGATTAGTCATCCTCTGGTTTCGTTGATCTAGTATTTCCTTCTGGCACTGGATATTATGGATATGCAGCACCTATACCCTATGGACAGCCTCAGCCTGATGGTGACGAAGACGATGATGTGGAGGTCGAGCAACCACAAAAAAACACAGATTTTCACTTTGGTGGTGACTTTGATTGTGAGTATATATTTGTATAAGGTTAAGTATTTGCATCAGACAGCTCAAACAGTATTATTGCAAGAAGCCATGCAGTCATGCACACACTTGACATGGGACACTGCCGAACTTGTATTTAAAATAACTCTTTGACAACCAATCAAGTAATCCTTAATAAGTTGCAGGGGAGTATATCAGACACTACTAATTATTTTTTTAAATATTCTTGACTTGAGGATGACAGGTTATAGATAGGAATCACAGTCACGTGCACAGGTATGTTTGAGAAATTCCTCAAAATAATGCAAACACCTAATGTAAGATATTTTCATATTACATTCATTCTAATATATCTATCATTGATAGTAGATAGTTAGAAAATTAAATATATGAATTTTGTAGTCAAATTTAGGTTATCTGATTCATAAATTCATCAGACAGTCCGATACAACTTCTCACCAAAGAGTGGACCGTTACACCACCATAACCATGTTCCAATTTATAAATGAAGCATATTTTGGAGTGCTTAGAATATTCCGGATTTAATCCATATTTTTTCATATGTTTTTGGCAAAAAAATTTTTTTGCGCCATTACGGGCCGTTACGCCCCCGTATCTGTATCGGTTTTGGAGGTCACCGTTACGCCAACCGATACCGATACGGGACACCTTGGTTCTCGTATATCTATATCTGCATCTACATTCATATTAAAAGGAACAAAAAATTGTGTCTCGACGAAGTAGGCGTCCTAAAAAAAGTCTCCCTTATCTCAGCATAATCCACACAAGATCTCAAGCAATAATGGATCACCATGAGGAAGATGTTCTTACCTTCCACGCTCTCGATCTTGCAAAAGCTCAGCCTGCACAGCCACAACAGATAGAAGTTGTGCCAATGGCTTACATCCAGGAATTGACACAGGGCATGAAAGCAATGCAAGACATGTTCCGGTAATTCATGCAAGCGCAAGTGGCCGCAGGCAACAACCAAGTTGGTCTAGTTCAACAACAACAATCAACTCACAGACTCTTCACAGCCTCCAGTTCAAATCAAGCACAATCGTCGGACTCCGCGCAGGACCACCGACACCAACCAGCACAGCCCTCAACCATGGGGCACTTTCTTCAATACCCTCCCGCAGCCGAGAGTCAATCTCAAATCAATCCCGCAACCGGGATTCCCAGTAAATTCCAGAACAACCTCGTAACTGAGGCCTCCAATCGATTTCCAGCGCATCCCGCAATCGGGATTTCCAATCAATTTCAAACCAATCCTACAAACATGATCCCAGTCAGTTTCAGGATAGCTTCGCAGTTGAGGTATCCCATTAATTTCCAGCTCAGTTTCAAACCAATCCTGCAACCGGGACTTCCAGTCAATTTCCAGCACAGTTTCAAACCGACCCTGCAAACCAGTTAATATCTAGCACAACTTCAAACTGACCCATCAAACAGGGTCTCTAGGCAATTTCATGACAGCCTCGCAGCCGAGGCCTCCAATAAATTTCCAATTCAGTTTCAAATCAATCCTGCAAACAAGGTCTCTAGTCAATTTCTGGTACATCCCGCAACAGGGATTTTAAATCAATTTCGAGCAGCAGCTATCCCGATCAGAAGCCCTAGAGCAACACTGGCAAATACCCACAATGGGAGTTAGTGTCAACCTAATTTAATCAGCAGAACGTGGCGAATACCCAACAAGGGGGTCACTTCCCAGCATCTTAGCCTCCCTCGACTGGGAGTGCTTTTCAATTTCAATTCCCCGCACACGGGAATACGGTTACATTTCAACAAGCTCCCCCTAACGGGAGCCATAGGTTCAAAGAAATCAATCAATATGCCGAAGAAGAGGAACGGGCCTTCCCGCGAGAGACGCCAGTCCCTCAAACGAGCCACGCAAAAATATAGGAGTTGCAGAAGCAGCTTCAAACCATGCAAAATCGGCTTCAGAGATAACAAAGGGTCGATCTCCCCTCAACAAAATTTAGGGACTTGTGTCCCTTTCCAAATGCACAGGTACCTCAAAACTTCAAGGTACCCAAATTCAAAAGGTACGATGGCAGCGGATGTCTTATAACACATCTCAAGGCATTCTGCAGAGAACTGAATGAAATGGCAGGAAATGAAGGAGCACTTATCCCCTATTTCAAAAATCTCTGAAAGGCGATGCCTTGGACTGGTACACCTCCCTAGATTGTCACCGAATCAAGACCTGGGAAACAACTATAGCAAGCATTTGTCGACAGGTTTGCCTACAACATCAACGTGGCTCCCAAAAGAGCAGACTTGGTAGCCTTGAGACAGAAGGGTAGCGAAACATTATCAACATATTTAGGGCGATGGCAAGCAATGGCCGCCAGGATGCGCACTCCAACTGACGACGAGGAGCAAATCTCCATGATCGTCCGTTCGACAAATCCGGGCGTCTCTGGATATCTGATCTCGCATCCCTATGCGAACTTCGCTCAATTCATCCGTGTTGGAGAGCAAGTGGAAGCAGGAATACGCGTAGGAACAATCTCCCCGTGGCCTCATCAAGTTGCTCCAGCTAAACGAAACAAAGTTGAAGGAAGACCCATAGGAAATGAGAATGGAAATGGCAACGGTGCGGCCCAAGCCAACATCATCCCTACAGCTCAGGGCACCCAGCATGCACCTTAATAGGGGGCGACAACAGAACTAGCAGTACCGTCCTCAGCATCAACAACAAAGGTATCAACCATTGCCACCACCCGGCAAAATCCACAACCACAACCTCTGCAACAACAGCACCAGCAACAACAATTTAGGGAAAATGTCCAGTACCCCAATCAGAATCAGTAGGTGAACAAGGAGTTCAGGAGATTCACTCCAATCACACAAACGTACATCCAAATCATGGCAACGTTAGTACAAAAACAACTCCTCACTCCCCTATAGCCAAGACCGCCACCAAATCATTTGCCGATAAACTGCAACAAGAACGAGTATTGTGAGTTCCATCAAGGCCGAGGACATTCGACAAAAAGATGCTTCTCTGAGGTATGCAATCCAAGATCTTATTAACAGTCGAAATATCTCCATCTCAACCCCGGGTACTGCACCAGCGGCTCCCACAAATATCCTTCAGAATTCTTTGCCACAACATCCATCAGACCCTAGCTTATCATGAGGTCCAATAGTCAACATCCTTGAGAAGGAAAACATCGATCGCTTCTTCATTCCTCTACGGTCTATCAAAGCCATATCAGGTGACCACTCAAGTGCACCACTGGTCTTGCAAGGGACACCCCAGACCCCTCTCCCTGCAACAGAGCCGGTAATCCTCCAAGGAAGGAACACTCCTTATCAACCGCACAAGCTAGTGGTATTGGAAGGCGCACCCTCCAACTTCAAATCAATCATCTTAGAAGGCGCACCCTCCAACTTCAAATCAATCATCTTAGAAGGCGCACCCTCCAACTTTGAGCCAGTCATCTTACAAGGAGCAGCACGAGCAATCACCGACAAGACATTAAGGGCACCTTTTCGTATGACACAACAGCTAGCACATGACAGGAGGATCCCCCGTCAGGCACCGTTAATGGAGAAAAGACCTTTCTTTATCCCGCCATGGCAGCCTCCAACCACAAGTGTAATAGGGCCACAACCTAACCCTCATATCAACTATGAGGACGAGCCTCACTACATCCCATCCAGCACAGGCAACAGAGTGGTCTTACAGGCAAGAGCTCCATACGAGGAAGAGACTGTGATCATCCTTGCAGCATCACCACAACTCCCAACTCAACCAGTCACATTCGAGGAGAAGTAACCTCCATGCTACAAAGCAATTCCTTGGCACTATCCGGAGTGCGAACAAGTGAAAAACCTAAGCCCTAACGGACACAGTGACAACAAAGGTGCTCCGTTGGGACAGGAGACAACACCTGATGCAGCAATGCAGCTCCAGACGATCCCATCACAGGTATCTGTATGGGAACTGTTGTGCACATCACCGACGCACTGGGAACTGTCCACCAAGACGCTGAACGATGTTCACATCACCTCGAATACTCCACCGGAGATGATTGCGCTAATGATCGGGCAACTCTTCGCACCTAGAGCCATCATCTTCACGGACCATGAGCTCCCTCCTGACGGAAGAGATCAAGGAAAGGCTCTCAATATCGCTCTACGATATAAGAACTTACGAGTTCCGTTAGTCATCATTGACAATGGTTCAAGTCTGAACGTGTGCCCGCTCCAAACAGCAATCCGCCTCGAGATAGAGCCATCATCCTTCCGGCCAAGTGACATGAGCATAAGAGCCTTTGACAACTCTTGGCGAACTCTAGAAGGAGAAGTGGACATTGAAGTGCAAATTGGTCCAGATATCTCGGTCATCACCTTTCAAGTCTTGGATATACCTGCATCCTTCAACATGCTGCTAGGAAGGCCATGACTTCACAAAGTCGGAGTTGTCCCTTCCACTCTCCATCAACGGGTGAAATATATCCTCGACAACAAGGTAATCTCTATCCTAGCTAAACACGAGCTTGTCATTCCAAATGACTACGGTACACAAGAGTCAGATGTCCCAATCATCGATATCCAGCATTCGTAGAAAGATATCCCTTACCACAGTTTCAAAATTGAAACTGTGAATACAATGATCAATCCAATGTATATGAGTGCGGAATATGTCTTCTTCCTGGCTGAACGACAAAGCTTCAGGTAACGCCACAGTGAGGCTCTATAACCTCCTATCCGGTGGGCAACGATCCTGGGCCATTAGGAAAAGGACCGCCTGCACCAGAGGAAGAAAAAGCCTTAGACCAAGAGCGAGATGGAGAGCAACACTTCGAAGGATGCTAGGATGCCTTGATACATGTCATCACAACCGCAGCTTCAACCAACCAGGGGCACACCCTGCCAGTCTCGGCTTTAATAAACCAGGGGCACACCTTGCCTGTCTTAGCTTCAATCAACCAGGGGCACACCTTGTCAGTCTCAGCTTCAATGAACCATGGGCACACCCTGCCAGTCTCAGCTTCAATCAACCATGGGCACACCCTGCTTGTCTCACTTCAACAATCAACCAGGGGCATGCCATGCCCACGCCACGTCCATCATCCATTTACGGCCACGACGGTCCAATCCATTGGACCAAGAAGGAGAAGTGACCAACCCTGGATTGGTCTGATGTTCAAATTCCACGGCAATACCAGACAACGGAGTAAGAGGAGATCCAATGTACGGTAAGTGACTCAGGAGGGGACTGAGTACAACTCAGATCCTGAACCTAACCGAGGGGAAATCATGGTCATTGGGCCAGACCATGATTCTCCATTCGAAGCATCGACGCCCGCCTCTTCAGGGAGGGAATGCGGGGTCTCAATTGGATAACTACTCCCCTAACCGTCGAGTTAGCCGGCGAGCCATCCAAGGGCACCGGTCTAAAAAAAACACCAATCTAAGCAGCATTTGGCACCCTGAGCCAGGTCAAGATCCGTTATGGTTTGCAATAATCACAAGTGGGGTGATATCATTCAAGAAGTCATTGTCTTCATTCACCCACGCACGCATGGACCATTACAAAAGGCCCGACACACAAAAATTCAAAGAAGAAACCCTAAGTTTCTTTGGAAGATTTCAACATAAATAAGCTAAGAGACGATTTGGAGAAGGGTTGGATTAAAGACGATGCAACTCCAATACTATTCCATAACTAGGTTCCGTACCATTCCATAACTAGGTTATTATATGCGCATTTTCCTGGATTCATTGGACATAAGTATCGTAGTCTTCATTAGGTTTCTTTGTAGCAAAATATTTTAATTTCCCCTTGTCGTGGCAAATACTTGGATTGAATTAGACCACTATAAATCATTTGTTCCATTTAACTTAATAAAGGATATCTGAACCCCTAAAAAGTCAAATGGGTTTACAAATCCATATTTCATATCACTTTTTATCTCCATAGCAAATAAAGAGAGAATACCTTAGTAGCACAAACACGGGCTAACATAGCACAATCGATGAGCACTACACTTATAACTTCACACAATCCACATGTCACACTAGTAGCCCACACATCCACAACTTCCAACCAACCACGAACAAGTATGATCATGAACACAACATCCAACATAGGCAAACAACCCACACGTCTGCAATAATCACAGCGGGCTAAAATCATTCAAGAAGCTATTGTCTTCATTCACCCACGCACGCATTGACCATTACAAAGGCCCACACACAAAAAAATACAAAGAAGAAACCTAAGTTACTTTAGAAGATTTCAACACAAATAGGATAAGAGACACAAATGGATAAAAGAAAAGAAAAAATAAGAAATAAGAGAAGATTTGGAGAAGGAAAGGTGATCGAACCCAAGGGTTGACAACCCCAAGTGCAGGGCTGCGATGTAGTCTTAACTCGGTGAGACCGAGATTGTACCACAGGGAATTGATGATAACACAACGAGAGCTAAACGGGTTGGTCTGGGTTTTTAATTCAGCGGGAATTAAAAGGGTTTAAATAATAAATAAAAACACTAAGGATCCAGGAATCCCCAATTAATAGAATTTGACATTAATTCGTCTTCTCTAGTTAATAACTCAACTAGAATTGAATTCCAATCCGTTCTAATCGGAAGATAACACAGTAAATTCAACTAACAAACATCCAACAATATTAGAATTGAGATAGGCCGATCTCTCATGAAGATCTAGGTAAACAATCGTAGGGAATCAAAAGCATTTATTGTACACGGAGTTAACAATAGATCCATCGATTTTACAGTGTGATTCCTTCTCCAATTTAGGAATTCAATCACAATTCAACTTAAAAAACCAATACCTTTCATAAAAAAACAAATTAAATATCAATAATCTATCAAGAGGTTCATCCCTTAGCCTTAGCTAAGAGATTAGCCTATCATGGCTAACATCTTAAACAAAACAAAAACGAAAGTAGAAAATCTAACTAGAACCGAAGGTTGAGACGGAAGAACGGTGCCGGAGAATCTTCGTCTTCACATTATTTCCCCTCCAAACCCTAGCTTGATTATTAGGAACGACCAAAGCACTCCAATTTATAGTTTGGGAGAGCCAATTTATGCACCAACTTGAGAATTTACGCAGCTTACGCAGTCACCACCTCCGTCAATAGGAGCTTCGATAGGATCGACACCTATTAAGGACCTATCAATGGCATCGAATATGCACTCAATTGATCAAGTAGAAAACAGGAATTTCTCCAGCAACGAATTTTCAAAATCCCAGAGTTTCTCGATTGGATCGAAGAGTCTTCGATGGGATCGAAGGAACTGTCCAGCAACCAATCTGAAAAATCTGGACTTTCTTGATATATGGCTCGATCTCATCGAGCCCTATCAATGGCCTATTGATGGTATTATAGGACCTATCGATGGTATTGACGGGTGTTGAATTCTTCAATTTTCAACTCCACTTTAATCTTCACTTTTCACACTCTCATACTTGATTTCTTTTAGTCTTTGGCACTTGATATCATCATGCACATCCTCCAAATCTTTAATTCTCTGCCTTGCACTCCTTTAAGCTTTAATTCCACCACTTAGGATAGATTCTTCTTTGGTTCCAAAAATTACCTCGCACGTAGAAAATATCGCTTAGAATATCAATTTAACACATAAAGATGGGAAACTAGTACAAAGAGGGTAAATATGCATATTGAGTCTCAACAAAAGGTTGGATTAAAGACAATGCAACTCTAATACCATGTAAAAGAGTAGAAAAACAGAAGAATTTGGGGGCTCCATGTCTTGGACCCTATAAACAAAAAAAACTCATCTAAGTGGGCTTGCGTTAGTACATATCACATCACTAACAAGCATAAAACCTACAATTGCAAAGACGAAGGGGATAAATTGATGAGGACATCGTGCACACGCACGGCCGCACACCACCACCCCTACGCACGTACGTACGCAAAAGGAGGATCCCATCATCGATCTGGCTTGATGACGACGTCCAGGGAGGGGTCCTTAGCTAGAAGACAAGTTTTGGTTCAGAAAAGTGGGCCCGATAGTCAAGAAAAACCCATCATGGGATCTCATGATCGTGGCCCACTCGTCGGATTGATTTCATTTTTTAGGTTTTGCTTATTGTTATTATTTAGAACATCGTGAACGCTTTAGATTTATGTGTTTGGTTTTTATTTTAGTTTACTTCATCACCAAGTAATAGGTGTCGCACATGATGCGAGTTTTTGGGTATAGGGTTCTCCCTATAAATAGGCACCCCTTGTAGTTCTTTTGATTCATTGAAGTTTAATAAAAATTCCTGCTTTATTTTTCTGCTCTCTTCGTGAGTTGTGGAAGAATTCAAAAGTGGGTGCGAAGCCCTCCCTTTTCGAAGGGCTAACTACCGTGGTGCGAAGCCACATCGACCCCGATTCATCTCCATCCCCCATCATTTTTTTTCCATCTTCTCCCACCATCCATACTTCGAATTCGTCCTTCTGTTGCATCAGAGTTCTTCATTACAGCAGGTTTCCAGATTTCGGCCCGTAGGCGAGCTGACACTTCGGCGGAGCACCACGCACAAGCCGTAGCTCGGATCGACCCGAAACTTCGGGGTTTTGGAGCCTCCCCCTGGCCGACCAGGGCCAAGGAGAGTTTTTCTGCAAACAATGCCCGCGCCCTAGGCCCGCTGTCCATACGCGGGATCGTCTTTTGGCTCAGGTTTTTATCCTCTTTTATCCTCTCATAGCCTTTTTTTTATAAAACCTAGCCCTAGATTACGTTTTCCCTAACTTATATGCCCATTTTCTTTCCCTAGGGTTCTTTGATTTGAAACTGGTGAATCCCTTGGATTAGGGACTGATTACTATGTATGTGTGAAGGATTATTTCTTATCTTTGAGTATCGTTTGCTTCATAATTTTTATTGATCCAGCCCTATCATGTGTAGGCCTGGACCCGCATAAATTCCCCTTTAATTGAACGTTTGAATTTTCATGTGGGATGTGGAATTTGTGTAATTGTGAATTGGTATGATCTAAGCCTGAAATCTTGCATATCATATTTACATTTCATGTCCTGCATCAAATTTGGTATCAAAGCCTAGGGTTCTTGTAGGGGAATTCACCACATATTTAGGGTTTAGTTTATTTGAGTCCGCCATGCATTCAGTCCATCATATATAGCTGAATTTTAGTAACGGTGTGTAATCGCCTTCATATAGAGTCTCATAGGGTCATTTATTTATTTTTTTAGATGCATATAGTTGTCATAGCAGGTCCTTAGGTTGAGTTAGCCTGTGTATGCCCACACGTACGGGTCGCGGTTTTGGTTTACACCCTACTCTAAACATGGAGCAACTACAAGAATCAATGGCCAAGTTAACCCAGCAGTTTGAGTCTATGTCTAAGCGCTTGGAACAACGCATGGATCAACGCCTTAACCAATTTGATGATCGCGTTACTCAAATAGAGGCCTCCCTCAGGGCAAACCCCACCATTGGGGAAGATGCCCATTCTCAAGCAGGTGGTCAGGAGATTAGACCAAGGAATGGAGGCGGCCAAGGAGTTGGTCATGGGCGCGCACCTGTGCACCCACCCCGTGAGGGACATCATGACCAATATGACCCAGATGCACAACTCCTCAAGGGAGTTAGAGTAGATGCCCCTACTTTTGATGGCCACTTGGACCCTAAAGCTTTTTTAGATTGGTTGGCGGATATGGACCATTATTTGAGTGGTATGATATGTCGGATGCTCGACGAGTCCGATTCGCCAAGATGAAGCTTGTGGGTCAAGCAAAGAGGTTTTGGGCGACGACGGTTGAGCGAAAAAAAGAAAGAGCGAGGGAACTCCCAATAGTCCATTGGGGAGAAATGAAAGAAACGCTGAAAGAGAAATACCTTCCTTTCTCTTATCGCCTGCGATTGATTGAGGAATGGCAGTCTCTTCGACAGGGTTCCATGAGTGTTGCTGACTATATTGAAAAATTTGAAGAGTACTTGACCCGCTGTGAGGTTGATGAGGACCCCGTACTCACCCTTGCTCGTTTTAAAACGGGCCTCCGTCCTGACATTAGGAGAGAATTGCTCGCCAAAGACATAGACACTATCGAACAGTTGTACCAAGTAGTGTTAGATGTCGAGCAATACCTTAAAGCATCTGTGGGAAGACGGTTTGACTTTCGCGAATCCGGTGCTAAGGCCAACCCCTCTGGGGCTAGACCTAACATGGGGTTCCAACACAAACCTTCCTCTAATGTTCAACCCAGACCTAAAGATGATAAGGGTAAAGAGATTGTCGGGTCTAGTTCACGTGGAAGTGGGGCCACTAGGTGTTTTAGGTGTCAGGGGTTTGGTCATTTTGCTCACCAGTGCGGCACGAGAGAGGGCACCAAAGTACTCCTTATTGATGGGCAAGTAGAAGTAGTGCCCCCAGAGAGTGATAGTGAGGAGGAATATGAGCCAGTCGGAACCCCTAGTGATGAGGAAGAGGGAGCACAAGAGTCTGTGACCCTCGCAATTGTGCGTTGCGCCCTGGCTCAAGCCAAGAACACTGATGACTGGCGCCGCAACACGATCTTCTACACTTATGCAAAATGTGGGGAAAAGAACTGTAAGATGATCGTGGATAGTGGTAGTTGTGCCAACGTGGCATCGACTAGCACTGTGAGTCGTTTGGGCTTAAAGCTAGAAGCCCATCCTCAACCCTATAGAGTCTCCTGGGTTGATGAGACATCCATTCCAGTCTCGCACCGCTGTCTTGTACCTATTCAGTTCGGATCTTATAAAGACACAATTTGGTGTGATGTTGTTCCTATGGATGTGGGTCATATCATTCTGGGTAGGCCGTGGCTCTATGACAGGGATGTTACCATATTTGGTCGTTCAAATGTGTGTACATTCTGGTTTGAGGGCAAGAAGGTGAAGTTAAATCCTCTACCACCCAAGAATACAACTGGAAAAGAGTTCACCACACAGAGTAGTGTGAGCGGCCCAAAAGAAGTGAAGGAGTCGAAGTCCAAGTCCAAACCGCTCCATATTTTGAATGCCAAAGACTTTGAGCGTGAAACGGAGGCGGACTCGATAATATACGCCCTTGTGGCTAGGGAGAGTGTACCAGAGACTAGCGTAGAGTTACCCACTGAGGCCATTCAGGTAGTACATGAGTTTCGTGATGTCTTTCCTGATGATTTACCGAATGAGCTTCCCCCTATGAGGGATATACAGCATGCCATTGATTTAATCCCTGGGGCAACTCTACCAAACCTCCCGCATTACAGAATGAACCCGAAGGAGCACGCTGAGTTGAAGAGGCAGATTGATGAACTCCTAGAGAAGGGTTTCATTCGAGAGAGCATGAGTCCGTGTGCCGTGCCCGCCCTTCTTACACCTAAGAAGGATGGCACATGGAGGATGTGTGTTGATAGTAGGGCCATTAACAAAATCACAATCAAGTATCGGTTTCCCATACCGCGTCTTGATGACATGTTAGATATGATGGCCAATGCTACTATCTTCTCAAAAATTGACCTCAAAAGTGGGTATCACCAAATCCGTATACGCCCTGGAGATGAGTGGAAGACGGCATTCAAGACGAAGGATGGGCTATATGAGTGGTTAGTTATGCCTTTTGGGTTAACTAATGCCCCAAGCACTTTCATGCGTGTGATGACCCAAGTGTTGAGACCCTTCATGGGAAAGTTCCTAGTCGTATACTTTGATGATATCTTGATTTATAGTATGACTAAGGAGCACCACCTCAACCATTTGAGGCAAGTTTGTGGGATCCTTAGGGCCGAGAAGTTGTACGCCAACCTAAAGAAGTGCTCGTTCTTGTCTAGTAGTGTGATCTTCTTAGGTTTTATTGTGTCAGCTGAGGGCGTATCGGCGGATCCCGAGAAGGTCAAGGCCATCGTTAATTGGCCTGAACCCCGCAATATTCATGAGGTGCGTAGCTTTCATGGCTTAGCCACTTTTTATAGGCGGTTCATTCGAGGCTTCAGTTCCATTGTGGCTCCCATCACGGACTGCATAAAAAAGGGAGAGTTTCAATGGACAAAGGCCGCCTCGAAGGCCTTCAAGGAGATAAAGGTCAAGATGACCGAAGCTCCAGTCACGCGACTTCCAGATTTTTCAAAAGCTTTCGAAGTCGCATGTGACGCGTCAGGAGTCGGCATAGGAGGAGTACTTAGCCAGGAAGGGCACCCTGTCGCCTTTTTTAGTGAGAAACTGAACGAGGCGAAGCAAAGATATTCCACCTATGACAAGGAATTCTATGCGGTAGTGCAATCACTACGCCACTGGCGACATTACTTATTACCGCAAGAATTCGTCTTGTTCTCGGATCACGAGGCCTTAAGATACTTGAACTCTCAGAAGAAATTAAGCCCCAGGCACGCTAAGTGGGTTCAATTCCTTCAAGAGTACACTTTTGTGCTTAAGCACAAGGCCGGTGTAGAGAATAAGCCCGCTGACGCGTTGAGTCGTCGAATCGCATTACTCAACTCCATGAGCGTTGAAGTTACGGGCCTTGAGCGCATCACAGAAGAGTATTTTAAGTGTCCAGATTTTGGGGTTGTGTATACGTCTTTATTAGAGAGTCCGTCAGGAGCTAACAATGAGTATTTGATTTTGGACGGATATTTGTTTAGGAGTGACCGCTTGTGCATACCACGCACCTCCCTTCGCGATTTTCTTGTCTGGGAGTTACATTCAGGGGGGGTCGCGGGTCATTTCGGTCGTGACAAGACCATTGCCCTAGTGGAGGATAGATTTCATTGGCCAAGCCTCAAACGAGATGTGGCCAAAATTATAGGGCAATGTCGTACTTGTCAACTGGCAAAGCAGAGGAAACAGAATACAGGATTATATACACCTTTGCCAGTCCCCTTCATCCCTTGGCAGGACATCAGTATGGACTTCGTGCTTGGACTTCCCAAGACTATTCGAAAGCATGACTCCATATTTGTTGTCGTGGACCGTTTCTCCAAAATGGCCCACTTCGTTCCTTGTTCTAAGACCTCCGACGCCTCTCATGTTGCTAAGATGTTCTTTAGTGAGGTCGTCAAACTGCATGGGTTACCAAAAACCATAGTGTCTGACCGTGACGTGAGATTCATGAGTTACTTTTGGAAGACATTATGGCACATGATGAATACTAGGCTCCAATTTTCTTCTGCCTACCACCCTCAGACCGATGGCCAAACTGAGGTGGTTAATAGGAGCCTAGGGAGTTTACTTCGATGTTTAGTGGGGGAGCATACCAGGACATGGGACGCCGTACTACCCATAGCTGAGTTTGCATACAATAGTTCTATCAATAGGTCCACAGGTCTAAGTCCATTTGAAGTCGTTACTGGTTACAAGCCTAGGAAGCCTATTGATCTTATCCCCATGTCATTGTCCCATAGGCCATCAGAGTCTGCAGAGTCTTTTGCGCATCATATACATTCATTGCATCAAGAAATCAGGCGAAAGATCACTACTAGTAATGAGCAATACAAATTTTCTGCAGACCAACATAGACGATTCAAAGAGTTCAATATTGGGGACTCTGTGATGGTCCGCATCAGGCCCGAGCGGTACCCTCCAGGGGCCGTTCGTAAGTTACACGCGCGTAGCGCTGGACCCTTCAAAATTATAAAGCGAAACGGTCTCAATGCGTATGAGGTAGATCTTCCACCCTCCATGAGAATTAGTTCCACATTCAATGTGGAGGATCTAGTTGCTTTTCAGGGACCCACTGATACTTTGTCCGGCCCTTCGCCCACCCGTCCTGATTCCCCAGACTTAACCTTTGATCCATGGCCTCTTCCCAACCTTTCATCCCAACCTCTACCTCCCATACCTAGCCTTCACACCCCAAGAGAGGAAATAGAGGATATCCTGGACCATGCGGGTAATTTCCACGTCGGATGGTGGGTTTCAGAAGTACCTCGTTAAATGGAAGTCACGTCCAGCTTCAGACAGCACATGGCTCACTGAGGAGGAGCTCCAGCGACTTGATCCTGACATCCTAGAGCGGTTCAGGAGTTTTATTTCACCAGTGGCGAAATCTTCGCAGCCGAGGAGAGTTGATGAGGACATCGTGCACACGCACGGCCGCACACCACCACCCCTACGCACGTACGTACGCAAAAGGAGGATCCCATCATCGATCTGGCTTGATGACGACGTCCAGGGAGGGGCCCCTAGCTAGAAGACAAGTTTTGGTTCAGAAAAGTGGGCCCGATAGTCAAGAAAAACCCATCATGGGATCTCATGATCGTGGCCCACTCGTCGGATTGATTTCATTTTTTAGGTTTTGCTTATTGTTATTATTTAGAACATTGTGAACGCTTTAGATTTATGTGTTTGGTTTTTATTTTAGTTTACTTCATCACCAAGTAATAGGTGTCGCACATGATGCGAGTTTTTGGGTATAGGGTTCTCCCTATAAATAGGCACCCCTTGTAGTTCTTTTGATTCATTGAAGTTTAATAAAAATTCCTGCTTTATTTTTCTGCTCTCTTCGTGAGTTGTGGAAGAATTCAAAAGTGGGTGCGAAGCCCTCCCTTTTCGAAGGGCTAACTACCGTGGTGCGAAGCCACATCGACCCCGATTCATCTCCATCCCCATCATTTTTTTTTCCATCTTCTCCCACCATCCATACTTCGAATTCGTCCTTCTGTTGCATCAGAGTTCTTCATTACAGCAGGTTTCCAGATTTCGGCCCGTAGGCGAGCTGACACTTCGGCGGAGCACCACGCACAAGCCGTAGCTCGGATCGACCCGAAACTTCGGGGTTTTGGAGCCTCCCCCTGGCCGACCAGGGCCAAGGAGAGTTTTTCTGCAAACAACGCCCGCGCCCTAGGCCCGCTATCCATACGCGGGATCGTCTTTTGGCTCAGGTTTTTATCCTCTTTTATCCTCTCATAGCCTTTTTTTTATAAAACCTAGCCCTAGATTATGTTTTCCCTAACTTATATGCCCATTTTCTTTCCCTAGGGTTCTTTGATTTGAAACTGGTGAATCCCTTGGATTAGGGACTGATTACTATGTATGTGTGAAGGATTATTTCTTATCTTTGAGTATCGTTTGCTTCATAATTTTTATTGATCCAGCCCTATCATGTGTAGGCCTGGACCGGCATAAATTCCCCTTTAAATTGAACGTTTGAATTTTCATGTGGGATGTGGAATTTGTGTAATTGTGAATTGGTATGATCTAAGCCTGAAATCTTGCATATCATATTTACATTTCATGTCCTGCATCATAAATATTCTTTGCCACCTACCTCCCACACGTATCTTCGCCCAATAGAATCTAAGTTGTCGTCCTTGGTCTCTAACTCAGTGAACTGACCTTGAGTTAGGTTCCCTAGCCACACACTTTATCCTCTATCAACATGCATGGGACCCGAACCAACCTCAATTTGGATTCATCTTGCAACTCCTTCATGCAATGTCTTCCTCTAGTAGCTCGCCTCCTTCCTCTCTATCAATCTCTTGGATATCATTAAATATCTTAAACATCACTTCCTCTACTTTCCCAAAAAAGGTTTCTTCTATTATTTGATTCTCTTCGAGTATTTTGAGTTTCAACACAATCCTCTCCAACAAACTCCCCTTCCATTTGGATAAACCTCACCAATCTTTAACACACTGCATGAAGCTGTCTATTTCCAACCAAATTAGTTAAAATCAGAATGAAATTGGGCTCCAAGGAGCCAAGTCAGAGGAAAGAAGAATGGGATGGTGACTAGAGGTGGGTCAAGCAATTATTGTTTGCAAAACCAGTGGGCAAAGAGTCTCACAGTCTCCTAGTATTAGCAAACCTGCCCATTTTTAATAATATAGTATCTGGATGGTTATTTCTCCAAGAAAAGGGCACACCCCTAAGGAGAAGACCAAGCAAAATGTGTCAGTTAATCCATTACATGAACTCACTCGTACTCCTTGTCACCTTCTTATCTTCTTTCCTTTTATATCCAAAGGAACTACATTACATTCAGCTGGTAAAACTATTTCTGCTAAAAGAGTCACATGCATTTTGTGCTTTCAAGGAGCTTCATAAGCTTCCATTTATCCCTTGGAATTCTTATCTCCCTCACCCCTCTGGATCTCTAGATAACCCCACTCTCCTTCCAAATCTGGTTATTTAGGCCAGACTTCCATTACTAGTCCAGTCGCTCTAGATCACTCCACTTCGGATCTCCCCATTGCATTGTGAAAGGAAAAAGGTCATGTACTTCTCATCCCATTAACAACTTTTTATCATATTGATCCATCTCTTCTTCTCTTCATGCAGTCCTTTCATGCATTTTGATTGTTCCTATTCCAACAAAAATTGCAAATGATCTCACTAATCCTTGCTAGAGAGGGTGGCCATGATGAAAGATATGACTACACTTAAAAAAAACTTGGGATCTAGTTTAACTAGTGAAAGGGAAAATGAATTGTCAGTTGCAATTGGGTGTTCACTCTAAAGCATAAACGAAACAGGTCTACTAAACCATACAAAGCACATCTTGTGGCAAAAATGTTCACTCAGAAGTATGAATTTGATTCAAGAAACATTTGCTCCATTGGTCAAATCGAATCCTGTGAGAGTTTTCATGTCAGTTGCTGCTAATCAAAGATGGTACATCTTACCCAAGTATGATATTCATACGACAAGGACACACCGTAAGTGCAACATTTAACATGAAAAATCCATCTCTAACACAGATGCTACATCCAATTTGGAGTGTTTGGGTAACAAAGAATGTTAGGCACATCAAGGGAACCCATAATTTGCTGTTGACCATATGAATATAACCTACTTCTTGCTAGATGACTTCACATGGGTTTTTTAATTCGAAGTACTTTCCGCAATTATAATACTTCATGAGTACATAAACAGTACTCGTTAGAACAGCCTTAAATTCAACTAGAAAGCTTGACAGTATGTTTGGATGTACAATTAACTTTGATTCTGATAATTAAGTTGTGACAGAATTGTATTTTTTATTTTCAGAAAGAACATTAGCCCGATATTTTTGCATTGGTTCTGTTTCAAGTCCCACTAATTCGTACTAAATTCAGTGAGACTGACCCAATTCTATGTATTTTTTCAATCCGCTGCAACTTGATTATAGCAATCTACATCGATCTTACATACAAACGCAGCTATAAGCAGATGAAATACGGAATAAAATGCAAAAATGACAAAAAGAAGTGTCTAGAAAGTCTGCAAGAGCATGAAATCAGATCCACCCTTTTTTCCAGCATTCGCATACCACCACTTCAGAAAATATCATGCAAGTACTTAAGAAGATGGGCTGAAACGTTCAAAGATCGTCAAAAACCAAAATCCGAAAGATCGTCAATTCCCCACCGAAACCAACGCAGAAAACCTCAAAATCGAGAATGTGAAGCTAAAACCCAAAATTCTGAAAGATCTGTGGATGAACCTGAGAAATCCCTCAAAGTCTTCTGCAGAAACTGAAATTCAACACCGATAGAGCTGAATTCAGGAACTACAGAACTGGAGGAGCTTCGATTGCAGAAAAGAACGGAAGCTGGAGCTCCGATCTGGAATTAAATGTAGTGGTATAAGAACCAAAGGAGGCATTCAATGTAGAAAACGGTAGTTATGAATTTCACAGAGAGAAGAGAAAACAGTAGTTTTTTATGTAGAAAGACAGAGGCAATGGGGAATGGTAATCGAAGAAAGTAGACATCTGGATAATTCGATTCCTTACAGCGGTGTCACTACGCAATCCGGCTATGCCACTCCCGCACGTGCCACGCGTGTGTTCGATATAGGGGATTATTCCCCAGCTTGAGAGGACCACACTCCCGCACGTGCCACGCATGTGTTCGATACAGGGGGACCTTTCCTCAACTCGAGAGACCCACGTCATAGCCACGAGTTTTATACCAGGCATAGGGTTATTGAGGCATATAGACATCAGGTTTCAGCCAGCAATTTCATTCGCTGAAAAGAAATCTTAATTGTGAAACTAGACCTAGGGTTGCAGGGATGAACCCAAAAAACCAAAATACTCCTCCTTCTACAGTTGTTTACCCTAACAGTTAAGGAATATTTTGGTCAAAATAGTAGCGTCCGAACTCTAAAAAGTCGCTTTTTGTGAACTAAGTTTCCGGCCACCTTAATTAGATCACTTGCATAACTAGCTTTATGGTTGGACAGTCGTTGGGAACAAAAATTCGTTCGTTGTTACAGGTTGAATTTCATTATATGATACAATCGTGGTTCACGAAGAGTGGACGTTTGTTCGTCCCCTTGACTTACTCCGTGGCTAGACAATTGTTGTGGTAACTATATGTTCGTTGTGTATGACTAGATTCTATGGCAAGATAGCCAATGCGAATGAAAATTTTACTGTCCATTTGCCGTGCAACAAAGTTTTGTGGTGAGGTCTATTACTCCACACAACTGAGTTTTGTGGGTAAGTTGGTTATTGTTTAAATGATCAACCATCATGTTGGTGGAGAAGAGAGATTTCTGGTGGATTTTTTCTATCTATGGATTGATTTGATTCTCTGTAGTTATAGTTTTGCTAAAAAAGGTTGCTCCATTATCATTATAAATTATGGCTGTAATCTCCATTGTCACTATAAATAAGAATATCTCCCATCCTCTTCTCCCTTGCACGTAGGATCGCTACACTGGCGGCCGAAGCATGTAAATCTGTGTGTATTTTGTTCTTGCTATATTATTTCTTCTTTGCTATATGGTATCAGAATGGAAGATCTTATGCAGTTGTGATCTAATTCATCATCAAGGAAGAAGGAAACGTGCTCTCCTTTTTTTCATTTTCTGCAGAATTTTTTTTTGCATACTTTATCTCTCTGTTTTTGTTCTGATCCTTTCTCCTTTATCAATGGGTGAATCGGATGCAAATCCTGGTTGGAAGCTTTCATCAGTCCTCTTGAATGGTATTAACTATGTACCTTGGTCAAGGGCTGTAACCTTATCTCTTGGTGGCAAGAAAAAGTTGGCTTTCATCAATGGAACGAAAGTTTGTCCTGCATCTACTGATACAGGATATGAAGATTGGATCTCCACTGATCAACTTGTCAAATCTTGGATTCTTAATTCAATGGAACCCCATATTGCTGGAATTTTTACATTCTCTGAATCTGCAAAAGAGTTGTGGGATTCAATAACAGATTTATGTAGCAGTCAAAATAATGTCGCTCGCATTTTTGAACTTAAACTTGAGATTGCTAGAGCAAAACAAGGCGAAAAAATGTTCAGCGAACATCTTGGGAATCTGAAAAGGATGTGGGACGAATTGAACATGTACCGCCCACATACTACTGATGTGAAAAATCTTCTGAAAAGAGATGAAGAAGATAAAATTTTCTCATTGCTCAGTAGCCTGAAGCCTGAATATGAAAATATCAGGAGTAATATTCTTATGGATGCTACGCTTCCTTCTTTTTCTAGTGTTTGTGCTATTTTTTAACGTGAAGAAACTCGGAAGAAGACTATGAATTCTGAGCAAAAATCTTCATCTGAGAATGTTGAATCGAATGCTCTTTTGGATGAGAAAGAAGATAGAAGAAAACCTTCTGGTAGTGAAAAAGGAAAAAATACTTATCGAAATAAGGGCAGAAAAGAGCATTACCATTGTGATCATTGTGGTAGAAATGGGCACACTAAGGATCGATGTTGGAAATTATATCCTCACCTCAAATTGAACATTGATAAGAATAAGAAGAATTATGTTGCAAAAGCCGATACATCGATCTCAATGAATCAGTTAAGTCATCTTCTTCAACAAATCAGTAAGTCCATGTCATCTGAACAAGGTCATTCTGCCTCTACTCATGCTTCAAGTAATTTGCAAGCTTACCTCACTTCATTTTCCAAAATTAATTCTTGGATTATTGATTCTGGAGCCACTGATCATATGGCCAATAGTCCTTTATCTGTGCATAATTTTATTCCTAAGTCTGATAAGAATGATGTTTCCGTTGCTAATGGGATTACAGTTCCTGTATTAGGGAGTGAAAAAATTAATTTTTTTTCAAATAGTCCCACTTCTGATGCCCTTGTTGTTCCGTCTTTTCCAGTCCAACTCCTTTCTGTTAGGAAAATTACTAATTCTTTGAACTGTGATGCTATTTTCTCTCCTACTTCTATCATCTTTCAGGATCGAGTGTCGAAGAAAACGATTGGTGAAGGAACTTATTCACATGGATTGTACTTGCTAAATCTCACTGATAAGGCATGTTATACCAGCGGCCTGGTGGAAAGTCACATCTTATATAAACGACTTGGATATCCTTCCAATCATGTCTTGACGAGACTTTTTCCTTCTATTTCGATTGAATCTAGTGTGTGTGATGTCTGTCAATTTTCTAAACAAACTCGTTTACCATTCATTAGTTCTTTGTCTTCGTCTATTGAGTCTTTTGAACTGATTCATTCTGATTTATGGGGTCTTGCTCCAATTGATTCATATGATGGATATAAATATTTTGTGTTATTTATTGATGATCGATCTCGTGCTACATGGTTATACTTGCTAAAATAAAAAACTGAGGTGTTATCTATTTTTAAAGATTTTCATAATATGGTGATTACTCAATTCAATGCCAAAGTTAAGGTTTTTAGGTCTGACAATGGTACAGAATATACCAAAGGACCTTTCTCTGAATATATTCGCAGCCAAGGTATTATTCACCAAACTAGTTGTGTGGGAATACCACAACAAAATGGGCTGGCAGAGAGAAAAAACCGGCACATTTTAGAGACCGCAAGAGCTCTCATGTTTTAAATGAATGTCCCAAAAAGATATTGGTTCCATAGAGTTTTGACTGCAACATATTTGATTAATCGACTTCCTAGTCGAGTAATCAATTTTCAGTCACCATTGGAAGTCTTGAAGAATCGGAAGCCTGACATATCCCATTTACGGGTATTTGGTTGTGTCTGTTATGTGCACCAACAAGCTATCCATTGTGATAAGTTGGATGCTCGATCAAATCGGTGTGTATTTTTTGGGTATTCTTCCACAAAGAAAGGATACATATGTTATGATTTGGCATCTACAAAGATTTTTATTTCTCGTGATGTACGCTTTGTTGAATTTGAATCTTATTTTCAAGCACAAAGTGATTACAGGAATCGGTCCCAGGGGGAGTACTTGTATGATCTGGTACCGCTTCCAACAGTAACTGATGATGTCATTGCCTGAGCTATATGTCCAGAAAATGAAACAACTCCTACAGTTGAAACAACGGTATCTCAAATAGCAGCACCTCCAACTCAACGGAGATCCAGTAGAGAGACTCATCCTCCAGAAAGAATGAAAGATTTTTTTACTTACCATGCTGTTTCTTATCCTATGCAGGCTTATTTGACATATGATAATGTTACTCAGTCTCATTCTGCTTTCTTGAGTGCAGTATCACTACAAGAAATCCATGTATCAGCGGCGCACTCTCACTGGCGGCCTGATTGAAACGCCTATGTAGATGGGAAATGTGCGGCGTTTTTACGCGGCCGCCCGTGTACGGAAGCCGCCGCCGCTGGAATTTAAAAAAAAAAAAGTCTTCCCTCCCGAATTTCATCCCCAAATCGCGCCCGCTCTCTGCAAAACCCATTTTTCCCTCCTCTCCCAAATCACCACATCTCCGAATGGCGCCCGCTCTCTCCCAAATCGCGCCATCCCTCCTCTCCCAAATCGCGCCCGCTCTCTCTCAAAAACCCTTCTTCCCTCTTCTCTCCCAAATCGCCCCATCCCCAAATCGCTCCATCCCCAAATCGCCCGCCCCATCCCCAAATCCCGAAAGTCTCTCTCTCTCTCTCTCTCTCTCTCTCTCTCTCTCTCTCCCTCGTTTTCTTCAACGTCTTGTTCCTTCTTCGATCTCTCTCCAACAATCGAAGAAAATTGAAGAAAGAAGAGAAAATCGAAGGTACTCTCTCTCGATCTCTCTCCTTTCATCTCTCTCTCTCTCTCTCTCTCTCTCTCTCTCTCTCCCCTTTCGATTATCAAGCAGCGGCAGCCATATCCCCCGTTGTCCATGGCCGCTGACATCTGCAGGTTATGTGTTTGAAGAAATGCTTCAACTAATAACGTGTACCACTGTTGTACATTTAATCTCTCTGTTTCTTTCATACTTTTTTGGCCCATCCATGAGTGGACTAACCTGATATATGGGAGGGGAACAATCAATATAGATCCACCTCATTAGGAAGGGCTTTTGCAAACTCATCATCTTTTTCCTTGAGGTGGGAATTGAGTGGTTGTGAGAAGCTAGCATATTGGAAAGAGAGTGACAGTTCGGAAAGGTCTGAGTCCTCTTGGCAGTGGTTTTTGGTTTTGCAAAATGCAACAGGACTGGTAACAACAAATTAATCCTTTTGATGTCCATCTTTAATCATTTGATTTTTGATATGATTTTTCTTTGTTTTAATGAATGCAGTAGTTGGCTTCATTTGTAGTATTGTTACAAAGGTTTAGCCTCAGGAGGATATTTACTGTGTTCAGGAACCTATAATGATGTTGTAGCCCTGTTCTCAAATTGTTTCACGTGGACCTGTGTAAAGCATTTCTATAACCGCAGGGAAAAACACCTGTGATTTCTCAACTACTGTTTTAAACTGATTTTTGGTGTAGCTGATTGGAAATTCAAAAGATTTTATTTTTGGAAATTTTATTATTGTTATTATTATTAGCTGAATTCGTATGTTGTTGGATTTTTAGTAACAAAGTCTGATTTAGTTTACCTTGATTCCCTTTTGGCTGAATTCGGTTTTGAAATTTTAAATGTTAGAGAAGTGCTACTGTGATTTGTCTGGATGTAATTAAGTGACTATTTTGTGTGTTCTCTACACCATAATGAAGGACCATAGCTGGTCACAGAAAGTTGTGAGGCTGCAAAACAGAGGTTTGTTTTATTTTTTAATTTTTATTTTCAAGTGGTTTGATTTGGGTTTTCTCTAAAACAAAGGCCCTTTTGTCTATTTTATCAGTTAAATGATTGTTAGGCCATGCTATATCCATGATAGGTCTGCAATTTAACCGCTATGCATAAGACTTTGCCGTTCATGATTCTCCACCATAGAAACAATCATGTCTGCAATTTTATTTTTTATTTTTGGTTTTTTCTTCTTATTATTTAATCCTATTTAAAATTTAAAAATTTGAAGTATTGTGTAACTTATGTTATGTGCTTATAGAGGGCTGAATGCTACATAGCATGCTATTGCTATTTAAAACACAGGTTCCAACAAAGAGCTAAGGGAAGTATCCTCCACTTGAGCCTTTCATAAGATGTAAAAAGATCCTTGTTCCAACTAAGGAATGTTTCCTTGAGGCCCACCCTCATTATCCACTTGATGCTGATCAACTAATAAAAAAATTTACTCCACAGGGCTGAGTAATGTGGAGCTACAATTTATAAATTAAATGGATGATTTCTTTGATCCCATGAGCTACAATGCCCTTTTTGGTATGTTGGATGATTGCATTGATCCTGTGAGCTACAATTTATAAATTAAATGGATGGAAAAGAAAAATGCAGAAATTATTCTGACATTGTGACCAATTTGAGTGGGCTTGGCTTACTTCTTTTGAAGTAGTATCTACATGTTCGGCTCAACCTAATGGATAGTTTGGATCCCACATGTGTTGAGGTGCATATGTGCTTTCTTGTACATGCATGTGGTTTATCAATCCTCATATTATTGAGTTAAATTTCTATGATACTTAGCCAACATTTAAAAAAAATTGGTGCTTTCTTTAACTGTACGCATGTCATAGTTACACAGAAATTTTGATGACTAAATTGCTGAGCAAATTATTGATGACCAAATTAGAAATTTTCATTTTGAGTGTTTATCATGCGTTTTCGAGTAACCAAAGTTTTTCCAGCAGACTTGCCTCAACAAACTTTCGAGTTTCTAAACTATGTTTCCACCATGTAGATACCTTCGGCTAAATAGTGAGCAAGTCAATCTATGGACAAAAATACTCTTGGGTTGAAATATTAGAACCATTAGCCAAATATGTGCATGACACTTTCTGACCGTCAATGCAAATATATGGTTACATGTTATGAAAACAAACTATTTAATTTGGGATACTTTTGGGGCACAACCTGTCTGCACTTGATTCCAACAGATCAACAACTGGCATCATTGAATCATGATGTACCCTACTTGAAATAACAAAAATGCGAGGATATAATATTATAATGCCATTACCTCAGGCTTCGGGAGTTAGTATATTAAGTGCTACTGCTTGCATTATAGTGATGGGTGTGAGTTGTGAAGGCTAGAATACTTCCCAAATTGCTGTAGGATACTTCAAAACTTTAGTTATTCGGTCAAGATCCTTTTCAATGACCCATATAGTATAAAAGTCAAACTTTAGTAATCTGCCACTACTTTGCTGCCGTTGCTGTCATTGTCTTCTCCAAACAGAAAGAAATATATCTAGAAACAAAACCATCAGCCTCCCATGGCTGACTCTAAAATGATTGATGAAGAAGGCCAAAATAGAATTGCACTCTTAGTCTCCCTTCCTCCTTAAAGAGCATCTCTCTTTCAGCCTTGTGCGCTCTCCAGATGGCTGAGATAATACCGCTTGACATTCCCCATAGACCACAACAGTTTGCAAATGGCTAAAAACAGTTTTAATATTAAACTTGTTAGAGGATTAAACATATCGTTATCATTTGAGAAAACAAACAGTTATAACATTGAACCTAGTAGGGGATTAAACATATTGATATCATTTGAGAATATCTTTGAGAGGAGAGAAAACAAATGGAACATTGAAACCCTCATAACACTTTGAAACCTTAGAATGAGCAGCCATGCTATTAGAATCAATGGACAACAAACAATCTAACTCAACATACAGGCGTGCTATGTGAACTGTTGGGTCAAGGATAATTTGGGAATGATTGAAATCATTTGTATATTGGGCTTGAATGTGAATACATAATATCCTCAAAGTTCAAGATTGTAACATCCTTTCAATGGCTTAGAAAACAATGGTTAAAGGGGATGGTTTGCATTCAAATGCAAAGAGTCAAAGACTAAAGAATAGATGGTTTAAGGAAGGTGATGGTAACATTGCATATTTTCATAGGATGCAAATGCAAGGAGAGTGTTTAATTTCATCCCACCCATCAAGTCTTTTTTTTTTTTTTTTGCTATACGTTTTTGTTAACTATTGTGTTCCCCAACATATTTTCAAGTGGTTTGATTTGGGTTTTCTCTAAAACAGAGGCCCTTTGTCTATTTTATCAGTTAAATGATTGTTAGGCCATGCTATATCCATGATAGGTCCGCAATTTAACCGCTATGCATAAGACTATGCAGTTCATGATTCTCCACCATAGAAACAATCATGTTTTCCATGCCAATCTGGAATTTGTAAAACGGACCTACTATGGACCTAGCTTGTATAATAGGAAGTAGCTTGATTTTTCTATAGAATATTGATGTCATGTTTGGATGAACCCGTTTGAAAATGATTAAACCATTGAGTGAAGGGCATATTATCCCTTGATCCCATCATCTAGATGTTAACATCCAGTCCCCACATAAAAATAGCAAAGACTAGTTTTTTTTTTTTTCAACTAGCTATGGACATGGGTATTCTTTGTTGTGTTAGAAATTGCTACTTAATGATGAATGTACTGCTTTTGATTTATTTTTATTTATTTATTTTCTAAGTCGTCATGATCATCTAAGCTTTTATATATATATATATATATATATATATATATATATACCCTGGAGGATTTATTTTTTAGGGGGACATGTTATTATTGTAACTTGGCTTCCTTTGCAAATGAACGGATGATAATGGGGCTTGTTTAAATTATAGTAGGAAGCTTTGTCAGGCCTAGAGTTTATTTTCACTAACCTGTCCGAGTGGCTAAGGAAGATACTTATGGATAAGAGTTGGATTCATCTGCCGAGGTACCCATTTAAAAACTTCTCATTTTAGTTGTTGTGGCTTAGTGGTCAAGATGCGTTCTTTTGACATATCCTCTAATTTCATTGTCTGATTTAGGGTGAGCGATGCATACTTAAATGGAGCTGCGAAATTTATAGATTTTGCATTTGCAAATGCAAGTAATAGAGGGAGGATCCGATGTCCATGTAAGAACTGTAACAATAGCTTCTGGGTGTCTCGAGAAGTAGCATATGATCATATCGTGTGTGACGGATTTAATACAAGTTACACCTACTGGCGTTTCCATGGGGAAGTTACGTCTGCTTCCATGCCTGCTACCACAAATGTCGTAGGCGATGATCCAGATCCACACGATGATATGCACGGATTGTTACATGATGTGTTCGGTATTTCAAATCTAAGTGGTGAAGAGAGTGATACGGGCCACACGCCATACGGACCTACACAAGGGCAGAATACTGAAGCACAACAATTTTTCAAATTGGTAGAAGATGCTGATCAGGAATTGTACCTAGGTTGTAAGAAATTCACTAAGCTTTCTTTCGTTGTGAAACTATATCACATAAAGTGCCATGTTACTTGAATTGTTGAAGGAGGCTCTTCTCGAGGGTGAAATGTTGCCAAAGTCTTTCTATGAAACCAAGAAGATTATTGGGGAGTTAGGGCTCAAATATAACAAAATTGATGCATGTCCCAATGATTGTATGCTGTACTGGAAGGAGGCCATCAATGAGCAATCATGTGCTATATGTGGTACTTCCAGATGGAAAATGGTTGAACATCAGTCAGATGATGAGGGATCTTCTTCCTCTGCAAAGGATCGAAAAATTTCAGCTAAGATATTGCGTCATTTTCCCTTGAAACCAAGGCTTCAAAGGTTGTTTATGTCATCAAAAACAGCTTCCTCTATGAAATGGCATGAAGTAGGACGCACTGACGATGGAATACTAAGGCATCCTGCTGATTCCCCAGCATGGAAAACTTTTGACCACAACCACCCAAGCTTTTCTTCGGACGGTCGTAATGTTAGACTTGGGTTAGCAGCTGACGGTTTCAATCCATTCGGAACAATGAGTATTGCTCACAGCACATGGCCTGTTATTGTGATACCATATAACTTACCACCATGGATGTGTATGAAGCAACCTAATCTCATGTTGTCCTTACTTATTCCTGGCCCTTATGGACCCGGTAATGACATTGACGTGTATATGCAACCTTTGATAGATGAGTTAAAGGAATTGTGGAGGTTGGCGCAGACACTTATGATGCCTCAAGCAATGAGACGTTTCGATTACGTGCAGCATTGTTGTGGACTATCAATGACTTCCCTGCATATGCAAACTTGTCTGGATGGAGCACTAAAGGACGTCTTGCTTGTCCTTGTTGTAATAAGGACACTTGGTCTAAATGGTTAAAACACGGTCGAAAGTTTTGTTATATGGGTCATCGTCGATTTTTAGAACATGATCATAAGTTTAGAACTGATAGCAGATCCTTTGATGGCACGAAAGAATTTGGTGAGGCACCAACTCCACTATTTGGTTCTGATGTGTTGGCCCAGTTGCAGGGAATTAATGTCACCTTTGGGAAGAAGACTGTAGGCAGTCATGGACATAAGAGAAGACGAGAAGACAATGAGGAAGAAAGATATAACTGGAAAAAGAAGAGCATTTTCTTTGATTTGCCATATTGGGAGCATAATCTATTGCGTCATAATTTGGACGTGATGCATATTGAAAAGAATGTATGTGACAATGTGCTTGCGACGCTGTTGAATATTGCAGGAAAAACAAAGGATAGTGTAAAGGCACGTCTTGACTTACAAGATATGGGTATAAGACAAACATTACACCCAAAACAGCTTTCATTTAACAAGACATATTTGCCACCTGCATGCTTTACTATGTCACCAAGTGAGAAGGATGATTTTTGCAAAATCTTAAAGCGCGGGTGAAAGTTCCAGATGGTTATGCAGCCAATATTTCACGTTGTGTGCATCTCAAAGAGCGTAAAATTTCAGGACTCAAGAGCCACGACTGTCATATCATGATGCAGCAACTACTTCCAATTGCGATACGAACAACATTACCTAAGAACATAACCTCAGTCTTACTTGAATTGAGCGGATTCTTTAGAGAATTATGTTCCAAAGTTGGTCGAGTAAGAGACTTTGACCGATTGGAATCTCGAATTGTGCTAACACTTTGCCATTTAGAAAAGATCTTTCCACCAGCTTTTTTTGATATTATGGTGCATTTGACCATCATTTAGCAGGCGAGGCAAAAATAGCTGGACCGATACAATATCGATGGATGTACCCCATTGAGAGGTGCGTGTTAATGTTTAGAAATTAAAATTATTTGCCATGCTATGCTAGTCATGCTAATCGACCATATATTTTTAAACTTTTAAATATTGGTGATCACAGATATCTACTCAGATTAAAGTCATATGTGCATAATAGAAGTCGGCCCGAGGGATCAATTGCGGAAGGGTACTTGGCAGAAGAATGCTTAACATTCTGCTCGAGGTACCTGCATGGTACAGAGACAAGGTTCAATCGGCCAATACGGAATGATGACTATGGTAACACTGTTATAAAAGAACAATCCTCTATTTTCCCACTAGTAGGTCGTGCATTAGGGAAGTCTGAGGATTGTGTACTGGATAATATTACATCTGCACAGGCACATCGATATGTCCTGTTTAACTGCCATGAACTCAGCCCATTTCTTGAGTAAGCCAACTATATGACTTAATTTATACATAGATAAATTTACTCTTTTATTTTATTTTTTATTTTGTTAAAACTAATGACTTTTTACAGAGAACATATGAATGTTGTTAAGCGGATGAATCGTCGCGCACGGCCAAGGGACATAGAACGCATTCACAATGATACATTTTATAAATGGTTTAGTGATCGTGTAAGTAGTTGATTTGATAAGTTTAAGGACATGTGTATGTTTTTTTTTAAAATTTTTTTTTATTATTCAAACATGAGCTTTTGAATGAATATTTTCGGTATCTGATTAGGTTGAACAGTTGTGCCATGAAAGGAATGAGCAGGTTTCAGAAGACCTTAGATGGCTAGCTCGGGGTCCTAGTATGGCAAGAAGATATAAGGGTTTTATTGTAAACGGTTCAGGTTTCACACCAAGGATCGTGAGAAAAAAAGAAAAACTCAACATAGTGGAGTTGTTGTGACTGCAAAGACATCGAGCTTCGCAAGTGCCAATGACAGAAATCCTATTGCAGGAGATGTAACATACTATGGTGTATTAACGGACATTATAGAACTGGAATATTGTGGTACTCGGAAGGTGGTATTATTTAGGTGTGATTGGGTTGATGTTCGATCTCAAGGCAGGGGTGTTAAGAAGGATGGGTTGGGGTTCACGCTTGTGAATTTGAAACGATTATGCCATACAGGTCAACATTTGTCTGATGAACCGTTTGTCTTTGCATCTCAAGCTGAGCAGGTGTTTTATGTACAAGACCTCATCGAGAAGGATTGGCATGTTGTAGTGAGGACGAAACCTAGAGACTTATTTGAGATGCATGGGCAAGAGTCTGCAGATGATGTTGATACATTCTTAGGCATGTCGCCCTGCGATGATCAATGTTTGGAGGACCAGAGTGATGACACTGTTAGCTGGGAAAGGACAGATGTCGATGGTACAACAGTTGTCACGTATTTACCACCCACCCAGCCGATGGTAGAAGAACAAATAGATGATACTGAGTTATCTGATCCCATTGAAGACGACATTTTGAACAATAATTGATTTCTTAAGTACCATGTTTTCCTAATGTATGAAATAGAAATTAAAATGTCTTTTTCATATGGTTCTGTTTTTTATTTATTAAAATTGAATCGTCTTATCAACATGCATCTGTTCGCTAATGTGACTCAGGTTCTTCTTAAGACATGAAACGTGCTCGTTCTAAACGCACGACTAGGCTACCGATAAGCCTTATGACTGGTGGCATCAATCAGCCTCAGCTACCCGAGACTGATGTGGGTCCCTCCCAGCATCAGCCTATAGCTGGTCCCTCCCAGCATAAGCCTTCCCCGGCTACATCAGGTCCAGTCCAGCCTTTGTTGGCCGAGTCTACAGTGGGTCCTTCTCATCCCCAGCTTCCCCTGCCTACGGCGGCTCTCTCCCAGAGTTTGCATCAGGATCCACACCAGACAGTTGATTCATTAGAGGATGCTTCTAGTGGTATGTTATGCATTGGTTCTAATATCCTTAAAAATTTAATGTATTTTTTGCTAACGAACTATACATACAAGTCTGCATATTATTTATGTGCATTTTTTTTCAACAGATTTGTCGTTCACGAAGAGAAGGAGTCGAGGCCCCACACGATGCTATCAAGTTTGGAAGATGCGTGAAGGGCAACACATTTTTATTACCACCAACAATCTAGGGCAGCCTGTTAATGAAAATGTTAGCAAGCTGACAAACTTTTTGGGGACAATAGCACGTAATGGGGATTACGCACCCCTTACATATTCTAGTTGGAGGGTAGTGCCAAACGAGAAGAAGGATGATATGTACGAACTTGTCATGGTAATGGTGATTTGTTTTATGTATTTTATTATTTTATTATTTATTTTTTGTTCAATATGTGATTGTCTACTTTGTTCATGTGATGCAGTCCAAGTTTCAGTTTGACAAAGAGATTAAATCTTGGGTGTTGATGTCGATTGGTAAAAAATGGAGGGACTGGAAGTGCGAATTGAAGAAATTCCACTACTCGCCTCATGATAATGATGAGGCGCGGCTAGCAGACCTCAATGAGCGTGTCCATATGGATCAGTGGAAGGCCCTCATTGAGTTTTGGAACTCTGAAGAGGGAAAGGTATGTGATGAGTAGCTACTGAAACCTTCACGTTATGAAATTACACAACTGTCTTAGGCTAAAATTTCATAAATTACTCTGTTGATGTGTCACATTTTAGGCCCGTAATAAGATAAATACGGAAAATCGGAGAAAACAACGCATCGGCCATGCTGCAGGCACCAAGAGCTTTGCGCGAATACGTGAAGAAGAGGTAATTTGTTATTAATCACATGATAATTTGATGTTAATCTATTTCTCATATATAACTTATTTAAATAATGATAGAGAAAGAAGAGGGCCAATGGGGAGGAGTTGACCCGAGTAGATATGTTCTTGTTGACACATAAACGCAAGAATGGGATGCCTGTGGATGAGGCCTCAGCAAGAGCAATGGTATGTATATGTATCTTCTTATTTTGTTTAATCTTTTAGCAATATAAAATCTAAATTGGTGATTTTTAATTGTAGGAACAATTAAATGAACGAACTTCGCAGCAGCCAGAGCCTTCACAGAACAGCACTGCGAGGAAAGATATATTCTCAGAAGTCATGGGTGACGAACGACATGGCCGTGTCCGCACTTACGGGTTAGGTCCCTCTCCTTCTGATATATGGGGCACAACATCCCACAGTGTCCAGTCCCAAGGGATGACCTCCAATGCTCAGAAGAGAGATGAACAATATGAGGAATTGCATGCTGAAATATCTTCCCTAAGAGAAACTATGGCTGAAAGAGATGCTCAGATATCTTCACTAAGAGAAACTGTGACAACATTTATGGCTGCCATAACGAATCCAAGCATTAATCTAGCTACATTATTAGGTGTTTCAGCTAATCCCAACTTGAACCAACCCTCCTCATCATCAAGCCACTTGGTTTCAACCCCTCAGGTAATTATAATATATATATGTATATATATTTTTATGTGTAATATGTTTTCAATTATACATAGTTCGAGCTGTATACGATGATTGACATTGATTTATCATTTGTAGAGAGACTTGGCGAATAAGGGGAATTCTACGAGTTGCACTAATGTGACTCAAGTTCTTCTTAAGAGTATTGTAAGGCCTGGGGATACTGTAGCTAAAGGAACCGTTTTGAGCACGGATCCATTGACAAAAGTAGGGGGGCAAAAACTTGGAGTTAGTTTCTGGGAAGTATCTGTTCAAGTGGCAATAGTACATGATGAGGAATTGATAAGGACCCATGGGCGATATAAAACAATTGGGGATGCAATTGGAACGAGTATTGCTTGGCCCACTACTTTATGTATGGTAAGCTTTTATTTTTTTATTTTTTATTTTTAAGCAATAGAACTTATTGTATGAGATTGTGAATAGTAATTGATTTATTTTTGTTATTTTTTATAGGTTGCAGACAGAAATGGATGATGACTACATGAGAGAAGTTTTTATTGAGTATTTGGAACTGTAAACATCTTTTGTAAGTGGGGGTAGTAGGGATCCGTGGTTTCAGACTTTTGGATTGAGTTAAACACATCTAAACAGTTTTATAAGATTATGATTTGTGATTTGAATTTTGCATTTGCATGTCTTTAATTTAATCTCTTCTGTTTTTTTTTTTTTTTTTTTTTTTTTTTTTTTTTTTTTTTTTTTTTTTTTTACATGTGGTCACTTAGTCATCATATTTGTAGTGTAAGAGTTCCTATCATACCTTTTAGTAAATTTGCATATAAGTCTTAGGCTCCATTTGGTCATCACATCAATCTTTATGAATATAATTTTTGCTCAAACCAAATGGAGCTTAAGCCCTTTTTTAACTCCGCCAATGCAACTTCTTGCATTGCCGGTCCCAAGCCCGGGTAAAGGAGGAGGGAAAAGGGCATCAAGGTGAGTTGTGTCATTTTCTTCCATTTTATTTTACATACAACGTTAATCTTCATGTCACTCGACTAATCTTCAAGTCACTTGACTAATTTTCAGGTCACTTGACATAGTCGGCATGGCCCACGCTCTGTTTGGTTGTAAGTGAAATTGATCTATGTACTTTCCCTATTTCAAATGTTATGGTCAATAAGAATAGAGCAGCATGAATGTTGGGACATGGATTTCTTGATTGCAAGCTGTGTTTGCTATCATGCAAGGCCTATGCATGGACATTTCTGCATATGGGGAGGGCAAAGAGAGAAGATTAACAAGCCGCCATGAAACCGCCGACATCAACACATTCTCATGGGTGAGGAAAATAGGTTCTCATGAATTTCCAAAAGCACACGCACACACAAAGTAGCTTTCCATTATTCTTCCAAAGATGTCACAATCCATGCATTAAAATCTGTAAATATATATGAATATACTGTCATGTCCTGGAATTCTTGTATATGGTTTGGTTGATTGTTCATTTCTAGCCACAAGGCCATTTTTGTTGTAGTGAGGTGGATATGAACTTATATCATCTTACAGGTAGGCTGAATAGCATGACAATTTGTTGCGTTTACCAATTATTGCTAGGTTAAACAAATTCTTTAAGATTCTTGTTCAATGACCTTTATGGGTATTGATCCCAAAAACATTTTAGTACACTATTTCTAGTCTATATTCATTATATTATGAACTTACGTTTTGTGTTTGCTCTAATATAATAAGATGTCAATTTTAGATATCTTCTCTCCCTCTCTATATCCATTATATTATGATCTCTCCGTATGGGTACCCTTTGGGCTTTGACTACCCCAGACGGAATTTGATTGACCATGCATCTTGTCCTTATCCCAAACATGTGGTTTGGCAGATGAATCATTCGGTTGGTTCCAACAATTTACATCTTGGGATTTAGCATCTTCAACCCTCTCATTTCCTATATCATTTGATTTCCAACTTCCTCAGGGAGTAGATTGATCAGATTGAACGGGCTGCTTCTTTTGCACTTCCGTTCTATTCCAAGAATTAAATCCAGGACACTCCTCTGCTGTTGGTCTTTTAGATTCACTTGTCTGTGTTTCCTTTTTATTACTATTCCAGCCACCCCATGCATTAGACTGATCTGACTGTGTCTGGTGCTTTTTCGCATCTCCCATACTATTATTGTCCCAGCCACCGTGAGCATTAGGCTGATCTGCTTGCGTCTGGTGCATCTTTTCCGCATCTCCCACTCTATTACCGGCCCAGCCACCCCAAGCATTAGACTGATCTGATTGCGTATGGTGCTTCTTTTTCGCATCTCCGATACTATTCCAAGAACTAGTTCCGGGCAACTCTGATGATTGGATAGGTTGAGTTGCCTGTGTTTCCATTTTTAGTATCCCAACTAGACCGAACACTTGTTTTGGATGGTGTTATATCATTTTTGCTTGAATTGGGATGTTTATCAACATCCCAGCCACCCCAACCATTTGATTTCCATTTTATAGGTTGAGTTGAGCTCTGATGAAGGACAAAACTCCATGTTTCCATTTTCCTCGTAAAGATTATCAACATCTGCACCTAGACATTCATTGCTTACTTCTTTTTCACTAGAAATAGTGCTTACCAAATGGAGGAAATCATACACATCTGTTACAACATCTAGATTTGATGCCACCTCTTTCTTGCTCCACATAATCTGAAAAGGTGTTCCTGTGCCAACGGCGACATGTTTACCCCAAGAACATGATGTAACTATACTGGATAGTGAATCCGTGTGACACCTTTCAGCTGCTCTCTCAAAACATTTAATTGGCCTAAATAATGTGGCTGCTATAAATGGTACTTGAACATTCAAAGAGTGAAACAGGGCCTTGTAGCCAGCAGTATTGAAACCAATAAGATTTCCACTGCATGTCATGCTATTTGCCACAAGCATCAGATGTTCTTTTAGCATGCCTTTTGCAACCATTTTTATAGATGTTGACAGTCGCTGAACTGACTGACCAAAAGCACATGAAATTCCAAGCCCAAAGATTCTCTCTCAATTGAATTTCCTGTTCCGACTCTGCCTTCTTACAGAACATGCTGCAAAGTTCATGAAAATATCCCTCAGGTCGATCTTAATTCATTCGAACAAGAAACCAAATTGGGATGTCCTTTTGCTTTGTCCTTCTTACCTATTTCTTTCTTTGTTTAAAGAACTAAAAACATTAAACTATAGTTCTTTTTTTCTTCTTTTTTTTTAAAACTCAATTGTCCAGCTTTTATTGCATCCATCTTTGCAAAAAGTTCCAACCCCCTTATGTGCTCCAAACCAAGCAGATCGAGCTGATCTGCATCTTCTTGTGAATCAATTCATCATTTGCCATTAATTCAATTCACAAATCATTGACCCAGAAAAGTTTCTAGTTCCTTTCTAGATTTCCATTTCTTTCTACGAAAATTTGTTGAACTTCTGGAATCCTTTAGTCTGAAACCCAAGATTCAGAACTTGCCAATTGTGATGAAAATCTAAGTTTGAGAAGATTTGAATAGCATAATCAGAGTATTGTTGCCACAAACTAAATGTGTCGAGCAGGTTCACTTAGCAAGTTGATGCTCATAAATTGAACAGCAAACTTAAAGACCATGATGCCATCTCTTATTTTTGAGCTTTTCTTCCTTTCTATACTCTCTTGATTCTTTCCTTGTCATTGTTTTTCAGATAAAATCTCTGCAGTGCTCCACATGTTTGGAGTTTTGACTAAATTCATTACTTCTTCTTCTGAGATTTACAGCTGAACATAATTTTATGCTCTTTCTAATCCTTCCATTTCTTCATTTGGTAACTTAGGTGCTTATTAAATGACTAACCATCCCTCCTTCTAAAAATTGCCACTCAATTTCTTGTGTTATATAAGTGTCTTTAATTTAATGCATTTCTTTGCTTTAAAATCTTAATGCCATTAGCTCTTAGTTTCTTTGACACCTTGTGCAAAAAATTTCTTCTTTTGTGGTGGGTTTTGTATTTTCATTGGAAATATCTTTCCATTTTGGAAATTAATTGGTGTTTTGTCAACTCCCCAAAGTTTTAAGAATATTTCATTTCTTATGTTCCACTTCTCTTTAAATATCGCAGGAGCTTGCCACAAACTTTGCTTCAAAAGGATTATAATCATTTTTGCAATAACATACTGCTCAGTGCTTAACTGGGATTTCACTCCATGTCAATGACTTTGCAGGTTTTTCTCGACACAGTGGTGCCCATGATATAGAAGGAAATGAGCTTCCCTGATTGGTATGTCTCAGAGAGAAGAGACCTGGTTACCAGCACCATAAAAAAGCCGGTGCAAGCCGGTGTGTGATTATTGGCTCCTTACAGGTCAGAGTGTCTGCCATTCTCACAAATGCTCCATATTTCTCAACCTTGACTGTGATCACTACCTTAATAATAGCAAAGCAATTCGTGAAGCAATGTTTTTCATGATGGATCCATAGGTGGGCAGAGATGTCTGCTACGTTCAATTCCCTCAAAGATTTGATGGCATTGACCGCAGTGACCGTTACGCGAACAGGACATAGTCTTCTTTGATGTAAGCACTAAAACTGACATTCCAACTTTCCAGCATGATCAGAAAAGACACTGTCAGTATTTGATTATTTTCAACTAATTTCAGGTTAACATGAAAGGCCTTGATGGCATTCAAGGACCTGTTTATGTGGGGACTGGTTGTGTTTTCAACAGGCGAGCCCACTATGGCTATGGACCTCCATCCTTGCCCAGCCTACCCAAGGCTTCTTCTTCTTGTTCTTGGTGTGCTGCTGCTCCTGCTGCCGCCACTCTAAGAGCTTCTAAAGATCATCAGAGGTTTACCGAGATGCAAACGGGAGGAACTTGATGCTGCTATTTTTAACCTCAGAGAAATTGATAGTGAGTGTGCTTGGCTTGACCCTATGTCCCAAGTAACTTGGCAATGTATATAATAGAATATGGCTATCTCATTAGGCTATGACGAATACGAGAGGTCGTTACTGATCTCCTAAACGAGCTTCGAGAAGATGTTTGGCTTGTCTTCTGTATTCATCGATCTACTCTGATGGAGAATGGGGAGTACCCGAGTCTGCAAACCCATCAACCCTGATAAAGGAAGCAATCCACGTCATTAGCTGTGGTACGAGGAGAAAACTGAATGGGGAAAAGAGGTAAACCTTTTGTATCCACTGAAAAAAAAGTGTATATTTTTCATGGAAGTTTAGAAGCTCAAAGGAACACGAGAGCAAGTCACTGGCGCTGCAATTTTCCTGTTCTCTTTGGAGGTTTTTAATTCCAAATATATGTCGATCTTCAGCCCATTTAATCGTGGCCAAATGTACCAATTTGGCACACATCGCCGATTGTGGATGCCCGTGCTTAAAACCAGGATTATTATCAACCTCTTGTTTTGTTTCATTTTTTGGCTATGTTTAGATTTATGAGTCTGGAGGGTATTGTTTATTTCAGTTATTGCAGCTTCCTGATTCAAAAAATATATTTTTGTCAACTAGTCTTGCTGATATCCTAACACCCATTCCCCCTATCTTGTCCATTTTCCAGCTTTCAAACATTGCAAGCGTCTGGTTTCTTGGCCTTTTCATGTCTATTATCTTGACCAGCGTCCTTGAGCTGCGATGGAGTGGCGTGGGCATTGAAGATTTGTGGCGTAATGAGCAGTTTTTGGGTGATTGGAGGCGTTTCCGCCCATCTTTTTGCCGTTTTCCACAAGGATTTCTAAGATGCTTGCAGGCCTTGACACCAACTTCACCGTCACATCAAAAGCAGCTTCTTGATGATGGAGAGTTTGGTGAGCTCTACATATTCAAATGGACCACACTTCTGATCCCGCCAACAACCCTTTTGGTCGTCAATATGGTGGGTGTTGTTGCTGGGTTTTCCGATGCACTGAACAGTGGCTACGAATCTTGGGGGCCTCTCTTTGGTAAGGTCTTCTTCTCATTAGTTATTGAAGTCGACCCTTTTTTTCCCTCATTTTGTAATTTATTAGAAGATTGTGCTAAAAGTTGCACCATCTTTTTTCCTGTCTGACAGAGCTCACAGTCGTGGCAGAAGGCAATAAATTACAGGTATGGGAGATGTATTGCTAAGTATCGTGAATGTATCAATATTGCCAATATTTTTGACTGTGCAAATTCTAGGTGTTGATGGGATTCATCTGCTAGATTGTGAGCAATCAGAGTCATCACCCACATATAGGTAAATATAGAAGGACCACTTTTGTTTCTTCTCCTAAGAGATTATTTTCGTGATATTTTTGTAGTTGTATGATTACATATTTACGGTTAATAGATTAGCAAGAGGCCACAACAACCTTAACAGGTTTGGATCCATGGTTTGCAGCAAACAACAGGGAATTTCTTCTTAAGAATTTCTTAGTGATACAGCAAACAGGAAAGGGGTTGAAATTTGATATCTCAGCCACTCAAAATTAAGAGTTATTTTAGCAGCATGGAGTATTTTACTCGATGTCAAAAGCTGTGTCAAATAGAACCAGGAGAATGGTTATTGTGATGGGATAATAACATCTGCAGCAGAATGCCTTATGATACCTTCTGAAGGTATTAAAAGGTACTCTTAAGTACTCATTGAAAATGATTCTTTTTGTATATAATATAGCATGGGCCAAATAAGTTCATCTCTCTCTCTCTCTCTCTCTCTCTCTCTCTCTCTCTCTCTCTCTCTTTGTAATATCACAGACTTGGAGAAGAAATGAGGCCTGTAAAATTGACCCATCTCTAGCTGAACTGTCTGATTCATTTTTCACCGATATTGCCAATTGTACATTGGAGCAGTGATGAACTGAGATCAGTTCATTGCTGTAGAATTATAAAAGGGCCTCTTGCATGTGTAGACATGTAGATGATCAGATGTAGTCTTGGGTAACTTGGAGAAAAAAGATTCGTAGATTTGAAAACAGATTTTTTTTTTTCCATTCAAATTTCCTGATGCATCAAGAAACCTATAATTCCAACACCCAATGAATAGATTGCATCCAGAAGTTTATAGACTGAAAGGTTCAATTGAATGCCCAAGCATGCCCATTAAAGTAAAAAATGGGCATGTTTCATTGATTGGGCTGGACCTTAATATAAAATTTCTGCAAAACTTGTGCCTAGGCCTAATCCCTTCATCAGTTAGGCCTCAAATCCATCCTCAACCCACTAGCTTCTATTACAAGGCTAGAGCCCATCCCATATCATGTTGGGACCCTAAACCCAATAGACCAACCTGTCCTATTGCTAGCCTTAAAGACAAGATAGACTTTGTTTCTGAATGCAATGGGTTTGTATTGATGGCCTCTATAGGATCGTTGATAAGCATTTGAAGGCATTGGCACGAAGGCATTTAGAGAAGTTCATCAAGAAGGATGCTGAGGTTTGTTCAAATATTCCTGTTCCTGTTTCACTTGAGTCAATTGATCATGCTTTGTAATGTCTAGTCAAAAGAAATGGTTTCTTGTTTGTCTATTTTATCAGTTAAATGATGGTTAGGCCATGCTATATCCATGATAGGTCTGCAATTTAACCGCTATGCATAAGACTATGCAGTTCATGATTCTCAACCATAGAAACAGTCATGTTTTCCATTCCAACCTGGAATTTGTAAAACGGACCCGCTATCTGGTGGAACACATGTATACATCAAATGTGCTATGAATCAAGTTTTCTTAACTATCTATTCTTGTCTACACGTGAGGAGCACATGATTAGCCCATAGACCCGAGTTTTGGGCCAACACATCTAAGTTGTGGCTCCACCCGATGAACAGTCAGGATCTCAATCATGTGTGGATCAAGAGTCCCATTGGAAAATTCTGAAACAGATTGGTTATAAGTCCATGAATACATTTCTTTTTCTTCACTATTTGGAGTGCTTCATCTAGCTTTTCCTTGTTTGACTGCAGGTTTGTATTCTTGAGTTGGGAGCTTTGTGTATCATGTCTTGACATCTTGTCACATGAATATGTTTGTCACATGAATACTGTGTTACAAATTCGTGGAATTTCAAATGTCCTTCTCAGCAATTTCTCAGCCAGCCAGTCCCCAGACCAAGTAAAAGGAGGGTTGATGTTATGTAGGTAGCTGGCCTGAAGTTCTGTCAAGCAGTCATGAGAATTCCTGTTTCAAATCTTGATAGAAGAAACACTATTTAAGTTATGGAACATCTTTGTTTGCTTTTATTTTTTATGCAATCTGTTCATGTATGACAAACATAATTATTGGTCTTTCTTCATGGACTTGATGGGAGCAAAAGTCCAAAGTGATCATGTTCTCATACAACTAGAATGCTAAGGTTAATAACATAAAATTCCAAGTTTTTGCACGCTCAATTGACTTTCTAGTTTAACAATCTTATTATATCTCTTTCTTCAAGTCATTTTGAGTCCTTGATCGAATTTATTGAGTTTTGAAAGCTTTTGCATGATCTTATTTTCTCAACTTTCAAAGACAAGATGAAGTTTTTGAGTACTTGATTTCTCGTGTGCTCTTATCAACTTCTCGGATTGCTAGTAGGAAACCTACGAAACAACAGGTTCTTTATTTGCTTGATGTTGATGCAGAATAGCCTGTGAAGACTTTTCTAACCTCACTTTCATCTTTTTCTACCTTTTTTTCTAGAAAGGCTTGCTTCTTAATGGTGTCACCGAAGCAGTAGAAGAAGAAGCAGAAGCAGAAGCAGCAGGTATGGATGTACATGCTTTTCCCTTGTCATTCTTGGCTCAAATACCTTCAGGCAATCTTAGTTGTCTGGAAAACATTACAAATGCCACATATTTTGTGTATAGACCCAGTAATGATTCGATAAATACCCCCATAAGTTGTGCCTTTAGCCATATAATAATTCTAAACTAACAGTCCCCAAAAGAAAAATGGTCAATGGCCCACATTTGGTTGAGGAGGAGAATAAATTTAGGCTAGGATTACCTAAAAAAAATCAAAATCTTTTTGTCAACATCAAATATTGCATTGCTCAAAGTAATGATTCACCTGGATTGGAATTGTTAAAGTTACGCATGCACATGTTCCTTTTGTGAGACTATTTTGTTGGTCTGCTCTTTCCAAATGAGCATTAAGGAAAAGAAAGACTATTTTGTTGGTCTGCTCTTTCCAAATTAGCATAAGGGAAAGGAAAGGTATCTTCTTCTTCTTCTTTTTTTGGGTGGACGCAAGGTCCCCAGATTTACAGATGGGGTTTAGAATCAATGTTCAGCATATTCAGTGAACCACTACTACTTGAATTTGTATTAACAGCCCAATTTCTGTTCTTGCACCACTATTACAAATCATCTTAACTCATTGGTATCTCAAATATTTAAACTGACTTTTTTTAATAAATAGTTTCTACCCATGTTATGTGGGTCCTTCAAAAGTGGAGTATCTGAGTTAGATATTCAAACATCAGGATAAGGTATGGATAAGAGACCTGCCTTCACAAGACTTGAAATCCAGATCCATTCTATTTTTAAACTGTTGAGCTATCAGTTATTTAGAATTTTAAATGAATATTACCGATTGGGTTGCAAGTCCAGCTTGCTTGATATTGTTGGGGGCATCATGTGAACTTGGCTATCTTTTTTGAACAGTAACACAAGAAAATTTTATTAGAACCACTGAAAAGAGGGAAAAATGAGAATAAGCAATGTGGGATGAAGAGAGATCATTGCATGCACCCCTAAAGATGGCATTAAGGAAGAAAAAGACCCAACAGCCCAATAATTCCTCCTTTTTACTTTTAAACTGTAGGCAAACCATTGCCCAAGACGGATCCAACTGTTTAGCATATGAAAGATCTCTTCCACAGATTCCAAGCAATTGCTGAAGTACCTGTTGTTTCTTCCTTTCTAGATTGACCACACCACTGCTAGTAAGGAGAGACACCATATAAATGTTTTCCTTTTGTCTTTCTTACATCTGTTCTAGGCAAGGTAGAAAGCATCAATCAAACATGGCGCAATCCATAACATGATTATCTTATGAGTTCTGACCAATCCCTTGCTGTATCTGTCATGAAAATTTGGATTTAGGGGATCTGCCGTACCTGATCCTTGCTGTATCCATACTCAGGTACTGTATTTATACAGTTTTCTCCAAGAAGATAGTCATGCATGTGATTTAGTAGTGGTAAGAACTTTTCTTTGGCTTACTTCACGAATTTGCTACTGAGCCATTGAATTGCCTATGGATGCGTTGGTAACTTTGAAATCTTTTGCCAGAGAAGAAGAAAAAGAAGGAGAAGTTTTATTCTTTTGCCAGAGAAGAAGAAGGTGACAAGTTTTATTCTTTTGCCAGAGAAGAAGGTGACAAGTTTTATTATTTATAGGTATGGTGAGGATGTGTTTGGATGATGTTGTAAATGGGGTTAACTATAAATGATTTATAGGTAAATGGTTTATAGTCTGTGTTTGGATGCTGAAAATTGCTTGTAAATGCTTTTCTATGGCTTGCAGGTTTTGAACCTTCCACTTTCATGCCTGATTAAAGTTCTCCTCTGCCCTTTGATTTTACAGATGCGGATTGGCTTGTTACCCGAGGTAGATGGTGGAAAAGCTATTTTATTTGATTGTCTGTGCTGTACTAATGTTCTGAATTTTTGGAGTCATATCATTTCCAGCAGGCTTATGTTTTTTAATGCTGTAAATTTCACATTATTTCCATTGCTTTATGATTATACAATTCCAAAAAAAAAAAGAGAACCAGAGGTTAACAGTACACAGACTGCTGAAATAGATGTTTTACCAATAGATCACTACTATGATGCCTTAAGAGGGCCTAAATTGGATACTCTCAGGGTACGTGGACTCTTGTTTTTTTTTTTTTTTTGCTGCTACTGTTGTTATGCTCCATTTGCTTTGTTCAGCTGACAGGATGTCATCTCTATAATTATAAATGCTGTTTCAAAGCAAGTGTGGAGTGCTACTAATTTGGAGAGATCTGACATAAATAAAGTCTTCTATCGGTACAAGAGCATATCAAGTTCTCAAATCTGCACTTGATTGAGAAAGATCTTAATGGCATTAGTGCTAACATGGAATGCATATGCAAGTGAATGCAGGTATCGTGGCACTTAAGTTTAAGTTTTTTTGGGTATGCTTATGTCTTTTGTGATAGTATTCAATTAAGTTTAAGTTTAATACACTCATAAAATGTTTCTTCATGGCAGCCTTACGTTGACTTGGCGAATAGCTATGGCACTGGGAAAAGTCAGAATTAGAGAGTTGTCTTGAGACAAACATGGAGAAGTTCAAAACTATGAGTTCTCTATCTTGTTCTGCAAACATCACCATGCAGCCAGGTTTTATTCATATGGTGTGTATCATGGAGATGCGGCTTGGTTAGTGACCCAATCACCAGTCAGCTAGCTGGTGTCAATGCTCCATGGACCCTACCATAATTTGTGTTTTTATCTAGGCAGTCCATCAATTTTGCCAGCTTATTTTAAGGCATGTGCCTTGAAGCAGAGATCCAAACCTGAAGTGGGCCACACCACAGGAAACAGTGGGGATTGAATGCATCCAAAACTCTAGTGGGCCACAAAACAGTGGGGATGGAAAAACTCACCATTGACACTTCCTTGGGCCCACCATGATATTTATATGACATCCAAACTGTTCATACAGTTTCAATTATACCCTTAAGGATGAACAGAAAACACAAATATTAGACTGATACAAAACTTCAGTGACCCTAGGGAAGGTTTCAATGGTAAGCGTTCAATCATCACTTTTTCCTGTGGCATGGCCCACTTCAGTCTAGGGTCAGTCACATTTTTGGGTGAGCTGGCCAAAGTCTTGGCCCACTAAGGTGGCCATCTAGATGCTGACAGGGATTTGGTCCTTTCAGCGTCAGCTGAGGTGGTGTAAAATCTCAGATCGTGATCTGATTTCTGTAGCAGTTGTTGTAAATGTTCTAGTTCAACCCTCTTGAACTGAAGTCGGCATTGCTGAGTTCAACAGCAGGAGCAGCAGTGGGCAAGAGTGTAACTTTTGTAAGTGTAATCTGGTTAAAATGGACTAGGCAGGATGATTGATTTGTTTGGGATGTTTGGACAGTCCAATCAAAATCTGAGATTGTAGCCTGAGATATTTGTTCTATGTTCAAATCTCAAACTTTTGGAATTAAAGTTAGTTATTTATGTGCAAAAAAAAAAAAAAAAAAAAGAAGAGAATGTGGTCCCGACCCAATTGAGGAAGTTATGCCCAAAGTGTAGTTAGCGGGTTTGCATGGCGGACTCTTCACTGCATTCGTCACAGCTGGAGGGATTAATGGGCCTTGCAATCTAAAGAAGTAAACCTGCTCGTAATGGTGAAGTAAGCTAATGTAGTATTTTCTCAACACAAATGATGCACTTGTTGTAGTTGGCGGGAACTTGAATATTGCAATCACATCCCTCCATTTTTTCTCCCCAAGAACCTTTTCAAAGCCACCTCTTTTAGTCACCTCTCCATATAAAAGACGCAAATCAAGCTCTTTCCCTCCAATAATAGGAATCATGAATCTTGTTCCAAGGGTAGAATGAAAACATCATAGAGTGTCCATGAAAACTCCAGGCTTATTCATAACCTCTTCATGTAAGGCAAGGGGCGGGATTGAATGGTATTAGGGTGGATGGCATGGATTTCTAGGTAATGATGGTGTTGTCAGTGGATTGTCTTGAGATCCATGGGATTGCTATATCCAGTCTGTTTGGCACGCTTGGCCAATCCGGGGATTAAACCTTCCCATCCCTTCCAATCCCACGAACCAAACATGTCCCAGGCAAATTTGAACAGATTAGGGTGGATTGGATGGGATTTAAAGGTAATGATGGTGTTGTCAGTGGATTGTCTTAAGATCCATGGGATTGGGATCAGATTAACGACTCTGTTTGGCACGCCCGGCCAATCCCAGGATTTAACTTCCAATCCCTTTCAATACCATCCAATCCCTTCCAATCCGACTGGCCAAATGGGCCCTAAGGTAAATTAATGGAATCTTACGAATATGAATGAATTGAATGAATCATATTTATCATCTACAATCTGATTGTTGAGTTTTCTTATTTCTTCAGGTTTTGGATGCTTCCTGTACATGCCTGACTAGCAACGAAATCCACTTCAAGAATATCAGGTGATGACTTTTGTTTGCTTTTTCTTTCTAAACTTTTTCATACTTGGTGTGATTTTGTTACTGGTTTTCTTTTACAAGACCAATTTTTGTTTCCTTTGTTGCTTATGATTTGCGATACCTACCAGCAAGCAATTGAGTAGGGGTTGTATTGTGGTGCTTGTAAGCCTTGTAGCACCGTATAGTTTGATACAATGACAATTTATTAATGTGATTGAAGTTCCAATTGAAGGCAAATCATTAAGAAAAAAAGGAAATGAAAAAAGAAAGAAAAGAGAAGAAAAGTTCCAATTAATACAATGACAATTTTTTTTTTACTGTGACATTTTCCCAAATATAGGGGCGACTTGTGAAGCTGATTGTCCTTTTATTTTCTTAACTATAAAGGTTCAAGTCTTCAACAAATAGAGGGCCTGGTTTTGCAGCACTCTACAGCTCCAAGCAGTATAATCTCAATGCTGTGCCACTTACCGAATCAGCTATGCTTCTCAGCCCATTGCAGGGAAACTTCCCAAGGAGGAATTTGGGCTTATTGTAAGAAAAGGGCCTGCATCACACATAGTGGACACGTGATCACCAGTGAGGTTGGTGTTGTAGACATTTGTCAGAAGATGTGGTTAGGAAAGGAAGACATATGATCGGTCCAGAAGGGGACCTTACTGAAACAGTTCATGAGGAAGGCTAGGAAAGGAAGACATTTATAGTTTGTTTTGAAAATTTTAAATAGACCATTAATTGTTTTGTTGATATTGTGTTAATTGTTGTCTTGATGAATGTTAAATTATTGGGTAATTCAAATTCTTGTCCTTTAATCATAAGTTTTTGATAGTTATGTAGATAGAGATTTGATAGTCAGATTGATGGAGATTTGATAGTAGGACAGCAATTATAGGAAAGGATTAGTCGGAATCAACAGGAATTTGTGTGAAAGGATTAGTAAAGCAGCAGTAGGAGTTTCTATTATCGACATGATTCGCGGCGTTTACAAAGATTTTAGCGGCGTTTCTCCCATTTGTTTGCAGCACTTGTTCGATCTTTTAGCGGTGTTTCCAACAGTTTAGGGGCGTTTTTAATCCCTTTTCCTCGGCTTTTTTAAGGTTTTCGCGGCGTTTTTAGTTTTCTACCGATGTTTTGTGCATTTATACCGGCGTTACGGGGAGTTTTATCGGCGTTTCATATAGGTTTTGGCGGCGTTTTAGTAACATTTTAGCGGCAGCCACAGAAGCGCCGGTATAGTTTAGTAAGCGCCACTAAAGTTTTTCTTTTAGCGGCGGGCGTTAAAACCGCCGCTAAAATGGGTCGACCGCCGGTAAATGATACAGCGACGCCCCCTTTTAGTGGCACGCGCCCAACCGCCGCTAAATCATTTACCGGCGGTTTTTTGGCCTTTTAGGGGCGGTTTTGGCCGCCGGTAAAGGTCTATTTTCTTGTAGTGTATCTAGTGATCAAGAACCAAAGACTTTTCGAGAAGCTAATTCCAATCCAGTTTAGAAAAATGCTATGAAAGAAGAATTGCATGCACTTGATGAGAATAAAACATGGGACATTGTTAAATTGCCTCTAGGAAAGAAAATAGTTGGGCGTCGTTGAATATATAAAATAAAATATAAGAGCGATGGAACCGTGGAACGACATAAGGCGAGACTGGTTGCTAAAGGATTTACTCAAACTTATGGAGAAGATTATAAAGAGACATTTGCACCCGTTCGAAGATGAACACATTTCGAGTTCTTATATCCTTGGCAGTCAATCAAGATTGGAAATTATTCCAAATGGATGTAAAAAATGCGTTCCTGCATGGTGACATAGAAGAAGAAATTTATATATATGAGCGTACCACCTAGTCATCCACAAGAATCTAAACTTGGTTTAGTGTGCAAACTAAAAAAGGCTATATATGGGCTTAAACAGTCACCACGAGCTTGGTATGCTAAGCTCAGTTCTGTCCTCATGATTAATGGCCTACAAAGGAGTGCTGCAGATCCTTCTCTATTTGTTAAAAAGGGTATTTCAGGTACCATTATTGTTCTGGTGTATGTTGATGATATAGTGATTACAGGTGATAATCAAGATGAAATATTAAAGCTCAAGACTCTCTTACACAAGCAATTTGCTATCAAAGACTTGGGAGTTTTAAAGTATTTTCTTGGATTAGAAATTGCCTACTCAAAAAAGAGCATATTTCTTAATCAACGAAAATATGTGTTGGACCTGTTACAAGAAACTGAAAAATTGGGAGTAAGACCGTCAGACACTCCTACTGACAGTGGCGGTAAGCTTGGTGATGATGGTGAATTATTTTCTGATATTGGTCAATTTCAAAGATAGTTTGGTCAGTAGATTTATGCATGCACCAAGAGTTAATCACATGAACGCTGTTAACAGAATCTTGCAGTATTTGAAGGGTTCTCCAGGAAGAAGTATATGGATGCGTAAAAATGGACATAGTTTCATTACTGCTTATACTGATGCTGATTGGGCTGGGTGTCCAGTTGATCGAAGATCTACAATAGGGTATTGTACATTTGTTGGAGGTAACCTAGTAACATGGAAGAGTAAGAAACAGAATGTTGTTTCGCGATCAAGTGCAGAATCAGAATATCGAGCAATAGCTTCAACTACTAGTGAAGTTATTTGGCTCCGGGCCTTATTGCAGGATTTGGGTTTTGGTTCATCCCAACCAACAAAAATGTTCTGTGACAATCAGGCTGCAATGCACATTGCTTCAAATTCAGTTTTTCATGAGCGGAGTAAACATATTGAGGTGGATTGTCACTTCGTTCGAGAAAATGTACAAGCCAATGTTATTTGTCCTCTTTTTGTTCGTGGCGACCAACAGTTAGCGGATATTTTCACTAAGGGACTACCTGCTGCCAAGTTTCAAGAGATATTGTCCAATTTGGGCTTTATCAATATTTTCGCACCAACTTGAGGGGGAGTGTTGGTGGAGAAGAGAGATTTCTGGTGGATTTTTCCTATCTATGGATTGATTTGATTCTCTGTAGTTATAGTTTTGCTAAAAAAGGTTGCTCCATTATCATTATAAATTATGGCTGTAATCTCCATTGTCACTATGAATAAAAATATCTCCCATCCTCTTCTCCCGTACACGTAGGATCGCTACACTGGCGGCCGAAGCACGTAAATCTGTGTGTATTTTGTTCTTGCTATATTATTTCTTCTTTGCTATACATCAACACCTAGCCATGTTACTTCATGGGCAAAGGTCTGTCGGATAGTTGGGGAATGACTATCTATTCATTGCTTAGATGGTGATTCTGTGGGCAAGATGTCATGGAAAATCATATGTTCATTGCTCGACTGGGTTTCGCGGTGAGGTAATTGTAGTTAAACAACAACCTATTCGTAACTTAGTCAAATTCCATGGTGACATTGTCAAAAAAAATCTCTAGGCATGTGGCAAGATGGAACCGCTAGCCATCCATTCGAGACCTAGAGAACTTTATAGGTCTAACGATTTTTAACTTATTTCATTCGGGCTGAAATTTTGCAGCATTTTGTTGGCTTGGCAACAGATGAGTTATATTTCATTCGGGCTGAAATTTTGCAGCATTTTGTTGGCTTGGCAACAGATGAGTTATATTGAAATAATAATGATAATGATAAGTGTTAATAGCAAGCGAAGGATAAGTTATGTTGAGTTGAAAGGAGTGGTGTTGTGGGCCCCGAGCTCTTCTGATTTTATAAATGTGTAATGCAGTTTGCTAGAACATGTATTCGAATCAACCTTCAGAATCTTCTCTTAATAGATTAAGAGATATGGCCGATTACGCTTTTAACTCAAAATGAGTTAATGAGATTTTCTTCAAATCAGTTGGTCATCAAGCAATCATAATTGATCTTATTTCTATCTTGAGAGATGCCATCTCAATTTTAAGTAATCAACTTGCTTTCGGATGCGCTTATCCAGCCACGTTGTATCGTGTGTCTCTATTGATCACCGCCTTAGCTAATTGTGCGTATTAGAGCTCTCCAATCATGGCTTGACATGTGCATATCCAATCGCCTTTTGCTAGGTGTCATGAGAAGTATCGTTACCAAACAACAGCTATGACTTCTTTTCTAGGCCACTATAAAATATACGGCCTCTCGTGTATTGCCACATGTCACACAATAGCTTTTTCTCAAGGCGCAGTGACACGTTTCTCGTGGCAACAATATTCTTGGTGCTTTATAATTTTCTCCTACTAGTCGCATCAGCTGTGAGGATCTCACCTAAATCTTTCATACAGTGGTGTCACCACGTGTCGGCTTACTAGCCATCAGATTAGGCGTGATCAAATCAGGTGCAAACAGTCTTATCAGGTGCCCTACATGCTAATGAGAAAAATGGACCATTGTAAAAGGTTGACAAACAGTCCGCATTCAAAGTACATGTGTGGTATGTGTGTTATATCCCGAAAATTCGGCACACAAGTCCACTAGGACTCATCCACATAGGTATTATGACAATTAGATTTTTCAAAAAAAGAAAAATAGAAGATATATATGAATGCACATGTATACCTACATTTGTTTGCTCATTAGGTACGTTAAATTTGGAAGGCAATTTTATTTATTTATTTATTTATTTATTTATTTTTGAAGTAGGTAGAATGTAACAATTCAAAAAATTTCACACACCAGTAGGTAGACGAGTGCTCTTTCACATGAGTGAAAATTATGGAGTAGAAATTTCATCTTTAAGAGATGTTTAGATGAACACACATGTATACACCCTTAGACTCACATACATACTATTGTGAAACCCGAATATACATGTGTGTGTATATTATATCAATATACTTTATTAACCATCAATCTAAACCATCGAGAAGACTTTGCATAGGCTGACCATCCAACCATTCGATTTTAATCTAGACGACCTTACATCATCATTAGATAAACAAAAGTCCATCTTAACCATTAATCATCCATGAATATGAATTTTACATCATGATGGAATATACATTGCATGCGCTATTGCGTTCATGACATTATAGCTTCATGATTCATTCATGACATTTGGGTATGAATTACATTTGTAACCTTATTTCGACGACATCTTGTTTGTGTATTATCGATTTGTTTGTTTGGTACCTCTTTTGGAATTCAATTGTGATGGATATGATCTCACTAGGTTCGTAGCTCATTCAATTTGATAACGTCTTATAGGTTTCTAGGACAAAAGATGAATTGTGAAAGGAGAATATTTGAACAACTATTTCCATTAGAGCTTAGTCTATAAATAATTTATCTTATTTTGAAATTATAATAAACTTGAAGTGAGGAGTTATGAGAGGGGATTAATAGTAGTAGTTAGTTGGATTTAGATTCATAAAGTTTAATTTTTAAGTTTAAGTTTAATTTTTATATTTTGGATGATTTAATCGTAGATTGGTTTGAATAAATGATGATTTGAGATGAATGAATGCATGAAAAAATAGTTTATATTATAAAACTTGGGATCATGAGAACTGTACTGAAGTTCCAAATTTCAGAGTATGATAAGGAATGACCTTATGAATTGCATGGATGGCATATAAACATCACAGTGGAACCCAGGGAGGTTGTGGTAGGCATTTCTCCACCCACTTTTTCCTTGTCATGTGGCCCTCTTGAGTTTGAAAACTACCTCATTTTGAGCCCATGTCATGACATAATCCAGAAAAACAGATAGACATGATGAATTTCTCACAAACATCACGGCGGGCCCAACCTATCTTCCTGTTGCAGGCAATCCATGTCCGATTAGATGTAGGGTGACAAATAATATCATGAAAAATATACAAATAATATTATTGTAAGATTTTTAAAATATAAGCATAATCTAAAATATGGCAATATTAACTCCAAAAATAGTAAAATCCTCAAGGGATTTTGGTTGTATGTATGCACTTAAATTTTAAGTTTATAATAAATATTTTAAATTTGATGAGATTTTCAAGAAAAATCTAAAAATTTGAATATCTCTCAAGAAATTCCCAAGCTGAGAAATTGCCCGGAATAAGATTTGTTGTTATGATTGAATGACCTGATCAATACATTGTAGGCCCACAAATTTGGAATGACCTGAATACATTGTGAGCCCTACAAATGCAGTGCTGCTGGAAGCTCGCAATGGACTAAGTCTTGCCTGAGCCAGTTCGAGCCTAGCATGGACCTAGCAATGGGGAATGGTAATCGAAGAAGGTCGACATCTGGATTATCCGATTCCTTATATGAGGTGTCACTACACAATCCGCATCCTATGCCACTCCCGCACGTGCCACGCGTGTGTTCGATATAGGGGACCTTTCTTCATCTTGAGAGACTCACACTCCCGCACTTGCCACACGTGCCACACGTGTGTTCGATATAGGGACGTTTCCTCAGCTTGAGAGACGGCCACAAGTTTCATATCAGGCATATAAATATTAAGGTGGAGCCTAGGAAGGTTTCAACGGTAGGGAACTCTTACCCTAGTTTTTTCCCCTTTTGTATAGCCGCCTTGAGCTTAGGTCCACCTGATTTTTGGTCTCTAATCCTAAAATGATTCGAAAAAACAGATGAACCGAGTAGATTTCTCACAAACCTCAAGATGAGCCCCACCTAACGTCCCAGCACAGGTGAAAGACTCTGGCACCCACAAACGGGCCCTTAACACCCATAAAAGTTGTAAATCAAGTATTTATTTTTTACCTTCATCTGTGTGTTATTGTCCACAGGTTGGATGACAAATAAACATCATGGCGGGCACTAGAAGTTTTTAATGGTTGGCATTCAATCAGCACCATTTCCTATGGTATGGTCGACTTGAGATTTGGAACTGCTTAATTTTTGGGTTAATATCCTAAAAGGAGCCAGAAAAATGGATGGACCACCTGGATATGCAATACATACATTAAGGTGGGCCCACAGTCAGGGCCGCACCTAATATGAAGTAGGATTGCATGCGGTGCTATGTGGTCTCCCCATGATGTATGTGTTTTATCCACACCGTCCATCCATTTTTTCAAAATATCTTAGGGCATGAGCCCAAGAATAAGGCAGCTCTAAATATCAGGTGGACCACACCATAAGAAGCAGTAGTGATTGAAAGCCCACCATTAAAAACTTCCTAGGGCCACGAAAGTTTTAGATGAAGCTGATATCTGTGTTTTACCTTCATCCAGGGTCTATGTGACCTAATCAACAGGTTGGATGGAAAATAAACATTAGTGCGCATTATAGTGAGCTGTAGGAAGTTTTTAAATGGCGTGGCATTCAATCACCACCATTTCCTATGATTTGGTCCACTTGGTACTTGGATCTGCCTCATTTTTGGGCTCATGCCCTAAAATAATATGGAGAAATAGATGGACAGCGTGGATAAAACACATACATCATAGTGGGGTCCACAGAGCATGATCAGTACCAACTTCCCAACTATGCAACCCGTAGAGAAATCTGTTGATTTTTTTTCCTTTTTAGATATATATTTTTTTATAATAACACCTAATTCACAATATTTACACTGAGGTACTTATTTAATTCTTTTAAAGCAATCTCATTAATTGGTAGATATTTTTGTCATTTTAGAAAAAAAAAAATCATGAAAGTAATAAAAAACTATACTGGATGTTAATACCATATTAATGAGGTACTATTTTGTAATATTACCTTTTCAAAATCTAAGCCATCAAGTTCAAGGTGTACACGAGTCGAACCAAGTCTAGCTTAGCATAGCTCGACTCGGCTCGGCCATTAGCTGACCCCAGCTCGAACTCAGCTCGGCTCGATCCTCGAGCCTGACTGGCCAGCTAGGGTTGTACATGAACAGAGTTAGCTCGGTTAGTTTGCTCGACTTGACACGAAAAAGCTCGATTCGACACTGAGTTCAAGTCAAGTTGAGCTGATTTTTTGAGCTCGAAAAAATTTTGAACCGAGTTCAAGCTTTACTCGACTCAACTTGGATCGAACCTAACTCGAATTAAACCAGTTCGGTGACTCAGTTACTTTGATATTGATGTTATTCACCAAGTGTTTGATGAAATGACTCAACAAAGTGTCGACTAGTGGCAAGGAAGGTATGTTTCATCAAACAAATCTCTTTTTTTTCTTGATTTTGATGTTGCCTACAAGGTGTTTGATGAAATACCTATAAAACTGCTACTAGTGTTTTACATTCAGTGAGAATTTGAAGGTGTAGTCCATGAGTTTGTGAAAATGTTGCACAGGCGAACTCGGCTCCAACTGGCCCAAGCTGCTCACCGAACCGAGCCGAGTTCGAGTTGAGGCCAGCTACTGGCCGAGTCGAGCCAAGTCGAGTCGAGCTGTGCCAAGCTCAACTCTGCTCGACTTGTGTACACCTCCAGCTCAGCTCAGTTTGGTCAACAGTTCGGGCTAGTTCGAGCTGAGTTTGAGCCAAGATCGAGCATGTGTGGCATTTTCACAAACACATGGAGCGCACTTTCAATTTCTTACTATATGTAAAACAACAACAATTGTTTACAGGTATTTCACCAAACACCTTGTAGGCAACATCAAAATCAAGAAAAAATAGTATTGGTTTCATATACATACCTTCCTTGCCACTAGCCGACACTTGGTTGAGTCATTTCATCAAACACTTGGTGAGCAACATCAATATAAAAGTAACTGAGTCACCGAACTTGTTCGATCTGAGTTTGATTCGAGTTGGTGTTCGATCCAAGTCGAGTCGAGCTCGGGCAAGCTCGAACTCGGTTCAAAATTTTTTTGACTCAAAAAATCAGCTTGACTTGGCTCGAACTCAATTTCGAACTGAGTCGAATCGATCTTTTTCGAGTCAAGTCAAGCGAGCTAATCGAGCTAACTCGGTTCGTGTACGGCTCTACATCGAGTGCCTGGTATATGGGTTAACGGATCATGCATTAACCAGTCGCGTCCTATTTTTAATAGTAGGGGTTTAATCACAACTGTTCCTTATAATATGGTCTGCCTAAGATTTGGATCTTCTTCATTTTGTGTGTAGATTAGTACCATCCTAACCTTGCGGACGGTGCGGCCCTTGACGTGGGACCAACCTTGATGTATGTATTATATATTTACACAGTCCATTATTTGATTTTTCGGATCATTTTAAAGCATGAACCCATGAATGAAGCAGATCCCCTCTATCCAGATTTACGTGACCTTATCAATAGGTTGGATGACAAATAAACACTATAGAAACATTACAGTGGGCCCTAGGAAGTTTTTAGTGGGAGGGAATTCAATCACCACTGTTTCCTACGATATGGTCTACCCGAGATTGGGATCTTCTTCATTATTGGGCTCAGGCCCTAAAATGATATGGAAAAACAGATGAACGGTGTAGATATAGAAAACATACATCAAGGTGGGCCCACAGTAAGGGCTGCACCATCTAGGGTGAGGCTCAGGCGCACCTAATCCGCTCCTCTCTACCATATTCCAGTTCATGAAGTTCTACCTTATCATCTCCCTTTAAGGTGGGCCATGGACTCAACTTCTAAGCATGTTTAGCCAAAGGGTTAGACCGGGTTTGATATGTTAGGTCGGTCAAGCTGACCCAAACCCTCTCATTCTCACCCGTGGCTAACCTTTGTACATTGACCATGGACCAGACTGTCTGCTCACCTCTCACGCGTGGAGAAATCCATCGTGCGAGGGATTTGCTGTATGAATCAGGTGGGCCCACGTGTACAATAGAAATAGATAGACAAGAGAAGTTTACCTGCATTTCACATTCGCAATGCACATGTTGGTCACGTGATGATAATAGAGAAATTTCCTACTGTACGAACCACTTATGGCCACTAACCTTTTTAAGCCCACTTATTTTTAGCTTCCAAGAATAAGCCCCAGTTGCACGGACAGCTTTTCACAGGTCGAAAATGCCCCTACTTTTACTAGACGCACCTTCGAACGCTGCCAGCCGCATTTCCTTCTAAATTTTGGTTTTTTCTTCTTTCTTCTCCCCGATCCTTCATCTTAGCTGAAGAATCTCATTTTTTTTATTACTTCTCCCCTTTGTGACTGTTCACCCTAGCAGTAAAACCCTCCCTTCATTGCTTTCTTCTTTTCCTTTTTTGACTGTTTATGTAACAGCCCGAATTTTTCCCAACCTAGAATTAGACGTCCTTAGGCGATGGATCAAACTTTACACAGGTTTAACTTCTCAAACACTCGATTAAAGCATCAAATCCCTTTTCAAACCATTTTCTTCACAAATCCCACCCTTCACCACCTTGATCTTTCAATTTTTCTAAGCACTTTCATCCTAGACACTATCCTAAACTAGCTAAGTAGTATAACTTGGATCACTTTATATACAAACAACAAAGGCCCAGGTACCACCTCAGACAGAAATTGCTTAGGACTAAATCCTTTAGAAATTAGGCGAGGAATAGCCAGTGTTAAACTAGAGTACCTGTGAAATTAGCACCAACCACTTTAAATACGATCTGCAAGACCTAAAACTTGTAAAATCATTGACGCTAGGTTACCCTAAAATCTAAGATCAATCTCATTATCCGTCTGCTCTCGGGAGCATCACGAAACTCCATATCGGATCTGGACCGCACGTCGGAAGTCCGATTAACACGAAGTTAAGGAATTAGGACCGCCTTGCTGGGCTTGACAACCATCTCGGAAATCAAATCCAGATAGTGTCCCAGCGCTATTCGCTTGAGCTCGGAGTGAAGAGTGTGAGAAATGTGAAATTAATTCAAAATAAAATATCTTGAATAGTAATCTGGCACGTGTTGCTTGCGGATCAGTTTTAAGCAACCAGACTGTCAGAATTAGACCAAATTCACCCTCGGATCAGGAAAAATTTCATACAATTTACATGTACTCGGAATCTCCGATCGAGATCTGCTGACCGTTGAACTGAAACTGGTCCGCCACGCGTGATCTGGAATCCCGACCGAAATAAAAAATTAATAGAACGTAGATCCAACGTTAGTGAGCTTAAGTCCGACCTTTGGCTCAAGGAGACCCGCCAGAAGTCCTTCGTTGAGCTGAAACTGACCCGTTTTGATTATAACCTAAGTATACTTTGACCTGGAGTCTATTTCGGTGAGTTTTTAGACTATATAAGGACCTTAAACCCTCTCTCATTGCAGCTATACGAATTTGAAAGAAACCCTAGAGAGAGAAGAGAGAAAAAGAGAGAGAAAGTGTGGGAGTTGTGGGAGATCCTTCCTGCTACTGTCCCCTGCCGCTACGCAAGCTGTACCACCTGATTTTCATCGCTTTCCTGGTGATTCCGGCTCCGTTTCTAGGTAAGAAACCCTAACCCTAATCTGATTTAGAGTATTGATGGTTGTAGGTTATGAAATAGCTAACCTATTTCGTTTTATAGGTTGCCAAACTGCCGAATACGGAAGCTTAGCAAACCTATCGACTCCGTTACGATTCTACAGCAAAAGGTGCGGACTTTAGGTGTATAGGTTACGGTTTTCAATGCTTTCAATGTCAGATAATGACAAATTCATGATCTGCATGCAATTGCACATGTACAAAGTGCTTTCTGATTTATGTTTTGATTAAAGACGTAGAATATGGAATTTTACATACTCTAGGTATTCGTAGAAAATACGGTATACGTATATATTTTGGAAATATGTTTGACATGATTAGTTGTTGTATGAATATATGTTATATGGATAAAATACTGATTTGGCGAAAGGATTCGCCCTAATACATGTTATGCTAATATACACTATGTATGTAGAAATAGTGTATTGTAGAAAATACCGTATACGTATATATTTTAGAAGTGTGTTGGACATGATTATTTGTGGTATGAATATATGATATGTGAATAAAATACTTATTTGGCGAAAGGATTCGCTCTAATACATGTTTGCTAACATACACTAAGTATGTTGTAATAGTGTATTCTAAGTATTTATGAAAATGACTGAATGAGTATAGAATTCTCATTCGTGCTCGCCATGACTAATTGTCATGGATAATTGATTGTTGTATTGGCGATACCCCTTTGACGAAAGGATTTGTCCTAAATCACGCCATGGCCAATACACACTATATATGCTAAAATGTGTGGCCCGAATGTTTGTGGAAATGACTGAATGAATATGGAACTTGGATTCCTGCTTGTCATGACTATCCGTCGTGGGTGTATGCGTGTTATGATTGGGGTAACTCCCTAGTGAAAGGATTTGGCCTTATACCTATGTGATCAACATATGTCATGTATGTTGATACATGTATTTTAAAGTGTTTGTTGAAGTGTCTGAATGAGTAATAGTTAGTAAATTGTAATGTTTAAGGGTGTTGAGATATGATTCTCAACTCCTTTAACTATGTGTATGATTTCCTTGGATAGTTGTGTAATTAGGAATTGAATATGTACAAACTCATGCTTGTGTTGTGCTTCATAACATGCTCAACTGCTTTTATGATTTTATCTATGTAATGCATATGTTAAATTCATGTTTACGTTGTATGATCCGTCATGGGTGATTGGGGGAGTAGAGCAACGAATGCGTGCAACAGCCCTGGCAGCCCTAAACGAATAATATCAAACTTTGATTGTATGATTTGAACCTTGATCCATTACTGCTTTACTATTTGAAATTGATTGTGTTTGGGGCTATGATTATAGTCCAGACAATCGGTACAAGAATTGAATTCGTGGTTGTGATTCTTTTGCCACGTGTGGTGTGTTCGACGAACTCGAGTCGTACTTCGGTTGGCGATAGTGGTTGGCCATGCGAAGTGCTTATGCACTTCATGTCGTTCAACTTGTTGTGCGCTCGAGCTAGCCGAGCTCGTCAGGCAACCCGATCTGTCTTATGTATGTTCACCATGTTTGGACGCTACTGCTTGAACCTAGGGTACCAAACTTACCAGTGGAATCCCTTTTAACCATGGTACCTCGATCTGTTAAGACTCATGAGCCGGGCATGGTGGTATGGGACACCGTGGTCGAGCTGTCGACCAACGTTGGGGCCACGTGCCTCCCCGTAGTGACCAGTGAGCAACCAAACTCGTGAGCCGATTATGGTGGTATGAGACACTATATTCGTGCTGTCGGCTTACATTGATAAGGTGATGGGGAGTGTGTGCAACGAATGCGAGCAACAGCCCTGACAGCCCTTTGTAGTGACCTCGAGCATACTCTGGAATCGCGGTGAGCCTTAGAGTTTTGCTGCGGTGTATGGAGTATGAACTAGGTCTGTTTCTGTATAGTAATGAATCGTTAAAGAGGTGATGGGGGAGCGTGGTAACCTTTGTGCGTAACAGCCCTGGCAGCCTCTGCAGTGACCTAGAAAACACACCATCATCTGAGATTAACTAGGACTGACGACCCTAGAATGGATCATGTTTGGGAATGATACAAGGGAGGTACCTTAGTTTCTCAATCCTGCTGTTTGAAATGGACTAATAAATACTCGGTAATCATGCTCATCATGCATTGCATGTGCCTGGAAGATGTGGAGCACTGAGGGATGAAAGCATGCCACGAACGTGAGATGGTGTCGCACGAGGGAGGGTGTGGTGAGGGCATACATCATGACTGCATCCATACTTGCATTAATAAGAGTAGTTAGGAGTGTTTGATTGTACTGCTTTATCATTACTGCTTGACTGAGTCGATAACATGTTAACCTATGCTTTATTATTCCACTGAGTTAGCTACTCATTCCCACGTTACAGGACGGTGTTGTACACACCAACCAGATTTGTTGAGTTTTAGGCGATGGCGATGCTTATGAAGCAAAGCCGGACTACTATGATGTTGAGGTGGAGATCTCCTACGTGTAGCTCTCTGACAGGTCTATGAAGACCTGGTATTGTATTGACGGGGCTATGGTACTTGGAATAGAAGACATTACACTTACACATTTGGTATATTTTAGAAATGTACTTGAACTTTATTAACCTGGTAATGTTATCACACTCTGGAGACTCACCACAGTATTTATATATTTTATATATCTATCACAATCTTCCGCTTGCTAATTCACTATCTCTGGAGTATGATATTCTGTTTTGGCTTAATCTCACTCATGTTCAATGCACTAATACAGACAACATTCAAACATCATTATCTATGTTGCATAAGTGATGTTCTGGAAACTCGAGAGTTGAGTTACTACTCGACCATCGATTTTTCGGGATGTTACAGTTTACCCTAAGAGTAAAAGCCCCATTTTTGCTATACTTTTATTCGGTCGAGAATACACACCCCACACATGTCATTTTTGACTTTTGTGAACTCAAGATAGGACGAAAATGGTCCCCCCATCTACGAAGCTTCGAATGACAGGTATATTTAAATCCTTGCTTTCTTTTTGTGGACCCCGCTGTATATTATACTATATATGCGCACGGTCCACAATCCTTTTTAAAAAATAAAAAGAAAAACACTAAATGGTATGACATGTCCTGATAAATGAGCAAATTCAATGCTTAAATGGCCCACATTGAGGGTTTTTGAAACAAAGAACAAAATGAGATGTGAAACTAAACGAAGACCGAGTGAAAGAGACCGAGCACCGATTGAGTTAATAGACCGAGGACCCACTGAGTTATTGATGAAGATCGTGAACTGAGTTAAAATGACCGTGAATTGAGTTAAAATGACCGTGAACTGAGTTAAAATGACCGTGAACTGAGTTAAATTGACCGTAAACTGAGTTAAATTGACCGTGAATTGACATAAAATAACCGTAAACTGAGTTAAATTAACCGTGAATTGACTTAAAATGACCATGAACTGACTTAAAATGACCACAAAGTGAATGGAATTGACTGAGGACTAAGTGAAATTCGACTCACAACTGCAAGAAACATATAACTCACTTCACGGTCAATTTCGGTCAATTCCCTTCACTTCACGGTCATTTCCATTCATTTCACAATCAATTCCCTTCATTTCACGGTCAATTTCATGCATTTCACAGTCAATTCCCTTCACACGGTCATTTCCATTCATTTCACGATCAATTTCCTTCACTTCACGGTTAATTCCATGCATTTCACAGTCAATTCCGACGATTCCCCTTCACTTCATGGTCAATTCCGTGCATTTCACGGTCAATCATCTTCACTTCACGGTCATTTCCATGCATTTGACGTTAATTCGCTTCACTTCACGGTCATTTCTATTCATTTCACGGTCATTTCCCTTCACTTCACAGTCAATTCCATGCATTTCACGGTCATTTTTGGTGATTCTCCTTCACTTCACAATCAATTCCATGCATTTCACGGACAATCTCCTTCACTTCACGGTCAATTCTCTTCACTTCACGGTCATTTTCAGTCCTCAGTCAAATTCACTCACAGTCAATTTCACGACGTTCTTGGGCCAAAATGCAACATATAACTGAGAAAATTGACCAATAACTAAGTGAAATTGACCGCAGACTTGTTGAATGTCACCTATGAGTCGATCACTTTGACATGGAATTCTTCAAAATGACCGATATCTGCTTGATATTGACACCTTTTGACCGATAATCTTTCATAAATTTATCGACAACTTCATGAAATTGATTGATAAATGAGTGAAATAGGCTCAAAACTTGTCAAAATTCACTTATAAGTCTTGTACTTTCATTTGGAAATCACCAAAAACTGACCGCCGACTCAGCAAACTCACACCATACTTTATGATTTTTCACCACAACAAGTTAAATTTTATCAGGGAGAGACTTGCAGCAATTCACTCCCAGCTTTAGGAACTCAATAGTTTATGATTACTTGAGTGACCACAAAATATGATATAGTTATCTTAGTCATGAGAGGAATCGAAAATTTTTACTGGAGGAGCTGTAAATTGTTGTAAATGATGTCTTATAAAACATTCAAGGCCTGTTTGGTTTTCCCATGTACCGGCATTGCGAAGCAAAGAAGTCATGATATCTTCTGACGCGTGTTTGGTGTAAGCTGTAAAGACAGTCGTTGGGAAATGGCGGTAGACAGATGTACATAGCCGCCTGATATTTGAAAATCACTGCAAGCCTGTTTGATTTCGAGGGATTGGGGAAATACCCGTGAAAAAGGTTATTATTACCCTTTTCCCGTGTTTGAATTTTCAAATGCACTTTCGCATTGAAAATTGGTCCGAAAAAGCTGACTTGCATTTGTGGACCCCAGTGTAATGTGCATGACATATCCACATCGTCCATCTATTTCATCGGAAGATTTAGGTCCTAAGGCCAAAATTGAGACAGATGCAATGCTCAAACGGCCCATATCACAAGAAACAATGGCCTTAAACGTTCGCCGTTAAAAGTTATTTTGTTTATTGAGCTCATATTAATGTTTATTTGTCTTCTAACCTGTTCACGAGGTCATAAAAACATTGATAAGAGATAAACACAAATATCAGCTTCAGCCAAAACTTCTAAGGGCCACAGAATTTTTTATACAGTAAACATTAAATTTCCACTGTTTTCTGTGGTGTAGTCCATTGGAGTTTTGGATCTGCCTCATTTTCGAGTTCATTGCCTAAATGAAGCTGACATATAAAATGAACGGTGTTGATTCATCACTTACATCACAGTGAGCCATATATTCATTTGGCATCCATCATCTGTATCAACACAAAAAAAGTAACGCAGTCAGCATAGGCGCAGCAAACGATGGGGGAATTCTCTGGTAAGTAATTATTACTTATTTACCAGGTATTTCCCGTTTCCTTCACAAATCAAACAGCCCTGAAGGTAATTGAGAGGAAATTCATCTCTCAGTAGACCTGTCATTCGTAAAACCTGTGGTCCGTAGGTGCATCGTAGGGCCACCGTCCGACTAAGTAAAGCCTTTTTAAATCAAAACATGGCTTCTCAGTCGTCCTCCACACGCAGAAACCGATCCGGCCTTTTCAGAATTTTCGCACCAAGAAGGTGAGAAGACGACACCCGTTGACGCACCGTTGATTGTCCTCTCATCCTCACAGACAGCTGGTTTCCGGTCATCCCTTCCATCACACCGGCTTTCTTTGTTTTTCCATGGTTCATAGGTCACGGCTTCGGAGAAGACCTGGCCAGTCATCATCGGACGCTTCCGCAGGACATCCAGACGAAAACGGGTACCTTCCATACTTTGTTTTGCTCCTATATGGGAAATTGGACCATCTTCTTCCCAACAGCTCTTCAAGTTTTCGAAATAATGGTGGGATTTCCGTGTTGCATGTTGTTGCATTTGTTGCGCCTTGCATGTTTCTCTCCTTGCATGTCCCGCAATATTCAGGCCTAACATTTTCTTGCAAAGCCCTGTATTGCCTGCACTGTCAATACCTTTTTACCTGATTTTGATAACCATTTCTCGCTTCCTACAGCAGATTGCTCAGCCGTCAGATCTTGACATCTTCTCCATCTCCTGCGCATACTCCTCGAGAGGTAGGCATTCATATCACTGGGAATGGATTGGTAACTGGAAAATGGCATCAACTGATGGATGTTGTTGAAAGGACTGTTATTCGTAATCTTAGATGAGGTTGGACATTTAAAAGTCATGTGATGACATTGCATGTTCAGTGAGAAGCGTGTGGGCCATCACATTGATATTCAATCTTCAATCCACCCATGTTGTTGGCGTAACAAATACCCCATGGGACACCCACTGACTGTTCAAAATCGAATCCATCTCTCCCCATTCGTGCCGCATGTGGGTGCTACATCTACGGCCTTCATCAGGTTGGCGCCACTAGTTGTATACTGATCACCGAGCATCTACACGTACATCTTTCAGCGACGTTGGTGAATTCCTTCTACTTGTAGCATGACAATGTACTACACAGAGTAGGGTCTACCTGCTAAACACGGGTATAATGGGGAGATGATTTTGCACATACGCCAGTGCAGTTTTGGATATGGATATTGGCTTCAATCTCTGAGATGGGTTCAACTACACAAGTGGGTCGTAGCAGACGTGGTTCCATGGTTCTCTGTTTTTCCATGGTTATATGTTTTTATTTTCTAAAGATCATTTCTTCTAGCATTTGGTGGTGTGGCCGTTTGCAGATCAGTTTATTATCATCTTTCATTTACCGTTTCTAAATAAAACGGACCCATCTTACATATGATCCTAATCACAAAGTTTCTGCCGCATATTTTGAGTCTCTAGATTCAACCACCATATGGCATTTTATTCTATTAACGATGCTATGATGTTTGATGGTTGACTTATAACTATGAAAATTACAATTGATGTATTTAAAATAGTAAATAAGACACCTTATCTCCTGAATTGATAGACTCTATGAGACTCCCTGTTACAAAACCAACTATTTGACAGTGGAGGGATATTGTTACAAAGGCCATTTGTGTTTTCAAACATACTTCGAGTGGTTTGGTTTGGTGAATGATACAATTGATAATGTGGTGACTCGGTTGAGGAGATAGGTGTTTATATATGGTTGTCATGAAACTGAAGGTGCAATAGGAAGGACGAGCTTCATACAACAAATTCTCACTGTGTGACTATTGTGTTGGTGAATATGAAAGATGGTTTCACATTTCTCTCTGTTTTCTTATTTATTTACCATTTGTTCTGCAATTTGCTATTGTGGCCGTTTGTTAAAAAAAAATAAATTGAGATCTTCCTGACCTGCAATGTACTGAGAGATGGTACTCTATGCAATCTACTCATTCCTAATTAGCAGTTCTAGATGGTAAAAAGTAGTGTTTCTGATGCCGGTTTTGTATTGCTTATGTTGGTAAAAACAATTTACATTTTCTAGTTTAACTCCTTTGCTTGGGATTAAAAAACCAGATTATGTACATCTCTTCTCTGTTTGAGTTTTTGATGATCGGTCACAACATCAATACAGTTAATTAAAAAATCATGCCAATATGTATTATTTGCAAATGACCAAAATGCTTTTGAGCCATGTGTAAAGTTATTCATCAACATGTGAAAATTGATGAGTGGCCTAATCAAGCTTGGCCCACCAATCATCATCACTCAAGTCAGTTCTCTGTTTTCCCCAATAAAAAATGCACATGGGTTTGATGGCATGCACTCATGTGTACTGTAACAACCATACATTCAGACTGCATGGTAGGTATGTAGAAAATTGATATATGGTAGGGGCATAGATAATTGAGAAAATGTATTATGAGGTCAACCTCATATAAGCGTCCTACATTGACCATTGTAGGCCCTGCTATAATGTGTATTGAACATTTGAACAGTGCATCTGGTGTGTTTCCTCCTGTTTATGGATTTTCTTTTTCGAAATCAGTTATATCTGAAAGTTAGGTGGGCCACATCATTTGGAATCATCTTAAAAATAATGCCCAATAAATGTAAAATCACTTGATGGTGCCACCCTAAGTTTTGGAATTCATATAGAACTGACTGTCAAATATTTAATCAGATTTTTAACAGGCATCAGAAATCACTTGATGGTGTCGACCTAAGTTTTGGAATCCATACAGAGAAGAGATTATGTACATCTCTTCTCTGCATGAGTTGCATATAGAATTACCAAATATTTAATTAGAGAATACCTAACTAGCATCAATTTCAGTTGAATTCTGATTCCTTTTCGTTCCTAACTTGTATTATGGAAAGTATATTTGAATCTTGATATCTCTAGCATTGCAATGCCTTCTTTGTCATGTTCTACACATTGATTGAAATATTACATATACAGAGAACCATATAGATTTGTCAAATATTTATTAAGAGGAGTATTGTTTTGGAACATACAAATGGAATGACTATCTCTTAGGTGCTATATGCAAAATCCAAAACATACAAACCATTCTTGGACTCGCTAGGTGTGTGGGTACTCCAATAAGCCCCAACATGGAGTCCACAACCAAATAATATGAGATTACTCCAATAGTTGATAGCATTTACATATTACAGATTGCACTATCTTGGTTCTTCCAATTACTATCTTGGTTTTGATCCGCTTTATGGGACCAATATGAAACTGGTATTTGATATAGTGTGGTAGTTGTTGACTAATTGTCATTCGGTGTGTTGTACAAGAAATATTCGTAACATGGAGGGACATGGATGTAAGAACTCTATTTAGTGGGCCTTACTGATCAACGGTCTGAATTGTCATTCAGTTAGACTGGATGATTGAGTAGACCAGTGGGCCCCACTTCATGTGATTCACTGCGCAATTCTAATTGCGCAGCAGTGTGTATTAAGGCTGGAATGCTATGGCTGTTTACGCAGACAACAGTTTGAGTCAAACTAAGACACAACAATGTGGATCGTGGGAGAGGGAGTTTTGATGGGTTTCAAACTCCCCTTCCACAGTCTCTATAAAAGAGAGCTGGGTCCCCGATCCTACACTACGGTAAAAATTCGAGTCTCATCTTGTGAATTGCAGAAAGGGTGTGAAGGAGAGGAAGATCATAAGCTCTCCAGATATTCTGGTATTGTTATCCGGCTTCCATGGTGGCGCCTCATCTAGGTACGCTATCTAAACCCCTAATCGCCATGTCCCATGCACAAACAGATCCGTGGGCCTATTCTGCATATAGATTAAGTCCCACAGTTGGTATCAGAGCCAATGTGCATAGGAATGGATGATCAAATTCATCTATTTGAGATACAGATTCATTCAATTAATTAGGGATTTCAGAATCCAGATCCCCAAAATTTAAGAGAATTAGGGTTTTTCAAATTCGAATCCCCAAATACAAATTCTGAAATTTAGGGATTTCAGTTTTTGAAATTAGGGATTTTGGATTTCAATCCCCAAATCAGATTATTAGGGATTGTCGAAACCTTGAATCCAGTAAACCAATTATGGATTTAAACCCAAATCCCAAATCTGCTATCATTGGGGACTTCGGTTCTGATTATCCCCAAATCTAGACTGGGAGTTAGGGTTCTTTGATTCTCAATCCAATTGATAAGGCTTTCTTCTCCAAAACTAGGATTGGAGAGAAATTCCTCAAACCTACCTGTGTCTTTGATAGCAGCGGTCATGGATCTCCCATCGACTGGCAACACCGCTCCCTTTCAGCCATGTCATTAGACTAGCAACCCATCGTCAGGGATGGCGTTGCCGACATCGGATCGGCGTCGTCCTTGAAGGAGGCGACTGGTCTTTTCATCTGGCTGAAGATTCACTTGCGGCGGAGAAGATCTTTCCATGCGGCAGTCATCATCGTCGCCTGGAGAGGTTCTTCTGGTGGATGCTGCCGGTGGAGCTCTACAACCATGCGACTGGATCAGTGTCGTTGTTGGGACATTCCATCTCCCTTAAGCGGCTGCTCTCAGACGGTCAAAGGTGACTATGCTTTTGGGATATTAGGTCATGAACGACCTCATGTGATAAAGGGCACTTGGTCCCGATTTCAATTAACGGGTCCTGTTTATGGACCCGTATTCTGGACATACGAACTGGGCCCGACACCAGTTTCTGGGCCCACTTCAAATTAGAGATCTGCTCAATCGTTTTCTGGATCTACTCACTGGTCCTGACGCACGTTCTTTTGGGCCCACTTCTAATTAAGGGTGCATTTATTTTCTATGATGGGCCTAACACCTGTTCTAGGCCCATTGCATGTACTCTGAGACAGTTGATCAAGTTTCCTTTTGTCACCAGTGGGCCTCATCAATAGATTTTAGCATGGATGTTAGTTGGGCCCATTTCTTTGGACCACGTGATTCACATTAAATTCAGATCATATCCATGAACCGTGAAGTTTAATGGGCCCTATATCCATGGCCCAGTTTGGGTCTATGCCCACTTAAAATTTGTTTTGGGTCCATTTTGGCCTCTTGTGTTGATCCTTAATTTAGGCTTGGGGTTAAATTGGGTGTGTCTAGCAATTCATGATAAGGAACCATCTCATGGGCCCACTCCAATTAATTTTGGGCCCGATTAAGGCCTAATGGTCGACTATATGAAGCCCCTATTCTGGGGCCATACCAATTTTATTCAGCCCAACTCAGGAAATGTTAAATGCACATTTAATGCTTGAGCCTTCCATTTGGAATCCATTTCCTAGATTTGAACCATCTGTTTAATTTAAAATAGGCATATAATCTGGCTCATTCACTAGATAGGACAATAAAGAATATGAAACTTTCACGTGTGGATCTTAAGTATTGGATCTGATCTGTCCATCTTATGGACACTAATGTAAGGATCTAACCATCCATCTGTATCATTCCATATCAACCGTTTATCGTGTGAGTGTCAAAGGCTAGACTTGTAATGCTCATTGATGATGACTAGATCATACAGAGTCCTGATTCAGCCCTATTATTAGCCCATCACCCATCCTTAGGAGTTGATATGGATCGTTGGAATATATGGTGTGAAACCTATCCGTACGGTTCACTTCAAGGTTCCTTTATTTTCCAAAAGGTAAGTACCAATTAACGTATGGGCTGCATTGGACTAATTAAGATATAATTCATTGAGAGGTAGGATTATAATCGCGATCCTAAGTCTATATTTGTAGTGTTGGATTCGGTTGTGTTAGCCACCATAGTGACCTTAATCGATGAAAAATATTACAAGCACAGACTTGTAACATTGGGATAAGCGGATTGCATACAGTTGCGTCCACGTTTTCATGCATACGGTAACGAAAACACAGACGATTACCGTTTGACAGACACGTGAACGGGTGAAGTAAATGGTGCTGGTAATGTAAAGCTGAAAGACTTATCTCACCTATAGGTGTTGAGTGTCTCAGATTTACATGACTGACATCACTTAGCTTCATGTTCAGGAGGATCACTAACATGTTATTATTACCACCCACAGGAGGAATGATAATGATGTAACAGATTCTCACCAGGATGTGATGGTTGGGCCCATCTTCATCTTGGATGATTCAGTTTGTCGCCTCCCTTAACAACTGAATTGGTTTACTTTGCCTGATATTTAGTTTTATTCATGAATTGTTCTATGTAAAACAATCTGCCAATGTGAGTATATTTTGCATTTAGTTCCCATCCTAACCAGATCCGATTATGTTCAATAAAAGGAGTCCATAGAGATAGTTCTGAGATGGTTACATTTGGAGATCACTTTAGAAATTTCTGAACCGTCTAAACTTTTTGAAAACAGTCAGAACATTGATCTTGTAACCTCAGGATATGTACCTGGACATAATGGAAATAGAAGAGGAAACATGGTTTTAACGAGGGATCCTCAGGACCTCACAATCCTCTAGGTTCTTCAGTTGAAAATCGACCTGGGAATGGATCGAGTTACAAGCGGACTAAAAGGGATACTTGCTTCTTTTAAAAGAAGTCGAGCCATCAAAAGAAAGACTGCGTAAAGTATAAGGAATGACTCATAAAGAAGGATAATACTTCTGTTCCAGTTTGTTTTAAATCTAATCTAACTGATGTGTCAGTGGATTTTTGGTGGATAGATTCGGAAACTACTATTCATATATATACTTCTATATAGGACTTACTACAGACCAGGCCACCAACTGATGTAGAACACTCAGTATACATAAGCAATGGTGTCAAAGTCAACGTTAAGGCAATTAAAGTTTATAAAACTTAGGTTAGAGTCTGTTTGTTTATTGGATTTGGTAGATACATTTTGTGTGCCTTTTATGAAGCGCAATCCAGTCTCTATTTCTCGTTTGGATAAATTGGGATATTCATTCCAATTTGAGAATAAAGGATTTAGTATTTACCTTAATTCGATTAAAGTCAACACAGACTCTATGGTAAAACAACCTATGCCAGCAAGACTTGATTGCCTCACACGTCTATAATGTTAATGACTTGTATGGAAATAAAGTAGGATCCAAGCGAAGACTAGTCTATGAGAATTCTTCCATGTTGTGGCACAGGCGGCTATGTCATATATCTCGTGAGAGATTAGATAGGCTTATGTGAGAAGGAATTTTGCATTCTCTCGACTTCTCTGACTATAAAGTATGCATTGATTGCATAAAAGAGAAACAGACTAGAACTAGAAAGAAATGTGCAACAAGGAGTGTAGGTCTATTAGAGGTGATACATACAGACATTTGTGGACCATTCCTTACAACATCATGGAATAAACACAAATATTTTATTACCTTTATAGATGACTACTCTCGCTTCGGGTACCTATACCTTATTAATGAGAAATTAGATGCTCTGTGTGCTTTTAAAATCTATAAGGCCGAAGTTGAAAATCAACTCGATAAGAGAATTGAAGTTGTCAGATCTGACCGTGGTAGTGAATATTATGGCAGATTTGACGAATCAGGACGCAATCCAAGGCCATTCGCTAAATACCTTCAGGATTGTGGCATTGTTGCTCAGTACACTATGCCTGGTACTCCAGAGCAGAATAGAGTGGCTGAGAGACGCAATGGCACCCTTATGGATATGGTGCGAAGCATGGTCAGCAATTCGACATTGGCACAATCTTTATGGGGTGATGCAATCAAAACCATAGTTCATATACTAAACAGGGTTCCCAGCAAAGCAGTAAGCCAAACTTCTTTTGAGTTGTGGAATGGGAAAAAATCAAGTCTCCGATATCTACATGTTTGGGGTTGTTTTGCTGAGGCCAAAGTTTATAACTCGCATGAAAAGAAGCTTGATCCTATAACCGTAAGTTGTTTCTTCATTGGATACTCAGAAAGATCAAAAGGATATCAATTCTACTATCATTCCTACTTCATCAGGATTGTTGAGACTAGGAATGCCAGATTCATTGAGGACACTGAAAACAGTGGGAGCACGAACATAAGAAATTTTGTATTTGAGGAACAAAGGATTGTAACTCCAGTCATAATCAATCTAGATCACGTGGATATTACTAATGCAGTAGATTCTGCAATCACTACAGAACACCACGTAGAATCTCATATACAAATCACTGATGAGGAAAATCAAGATTAGACCCAACAAGCTGAACTACTGAGAAGATATGAAAGAGAGAGAAGGCTTGTAAATCAAGACGGTTACATCGTATACTTATAGGAGCACGACTTTGACATAGGGGTGGAAAAGGATCCTGAATCCTTTATACAAGTCAAACAAAGTGCTGATTCTTCTCGTTGGTTTGATGCCATAAAAGATGAGTTAAAATCCATGCAGGACAATAAAGTATGAGATCTTGTAGAGTTACCTACTGGAATAAGGCCGATTAGTTCTACATGGATATTTAAAACCAAAAGGGACTTCAAGGGTAATGTCAAAAGGTATAAAACCCGACTTATTGCCAAGGGTTTTAAGCAACGTGAGGGCATTGACTTTAAAGAGACTTTCTCACCAATATTTAAGAAAGACTCGTTTATGATCATAATGACTCTTGTAGCTCATATGGATTTAGAGTTACATCAGATGGATGTAAAGACTGCATTTCTCAATGGATATCTGAATGAGAATGTGTACATGTTGTAGCCCGAAGATTTTGTAGCTACTGGCTCAGAACATTTGGTTTACAAACTTAAGAAGTCCATCTATGGGTTGAAACAGGCATTACGACAGTGGTACCTTAAATTTCATGAAATAATTTCCTCATATGGCTTTGTAGAAAACACTGCAGATGAATGCATCTACATTAAAACCAGTGGGAGTAAGTTTGTTATGATGATTTTGTATGTTGATGACATTCTGTTGGCTAGCAGTGATACCAGGATGTTAAGCGATACCAAGAAATTCTTATCTCAAATGTTTGAAATGAAAGTCCTTGGTGAAGCTTCTTACGTCATAGACATTGAGATTCGCCGTGACAGAACACTTGGACTGTTCAGCCTGTCACAGAGGGCCTATATTACTAGGGTACTCGAAAGGTATGACATATAAAATTGTGCTTCAGGAAAGTCGCCCATTGTGAAGGGTGACAAATTTTGTCTATTTCAGTGTCCAAAGAATGATTTAGAAAAGAATCGAATGAAAGAATTTTCGTACGCATCAATAGTAGGGAACATCATGTATGCTCAAATCTGTACACGACCGGACATTGCCTTTATCACTGGAATATTGGGAAGATATCTATCTAATTGAGGAATGCAACGTTGGATAGCTACGAAGAAAGTATTACGGTATCTTTAGAGAACGAAAGACTTCAAACTCACATACAGAAGGTCTGATCAGTTGGAGTTGATCGGATATTCAGATGCAGACTTTGTAGGCTGCGTTGATACTAAGAAGTCTACTTCAGGATACTTCTTCATGATGGTGGGAGGAGTTGTGTAGTGGAAAAACATGAAATAATCTACCACAGCCTCATCCACTATGGAAGCTGAATTTATCGCTTGCCATGAGGCATCTAATCAGACACTATGGTTACAGAGTTTCTTCTCAGGTTTGCGGGTACTGGAGCATATCCCGAAACCATTGAGAATATTTTACGATAATTCGGCTGCTATTTTCTTCTCTAGTAACAACAAGCATTCGTCAAGGTCGAGGTATATCGACATCAAGTATCTTGTTGTAAAGTAAAGGGTTTAGAATCATCAAGTGTCTGTGGAATTCATCGACACTAAGCAGATGATTACAGATTCGCTCACTAAATGGCTCCCTATCACGCCATTTCAGGAGCATGTAACATCCATAGGAGTCATTGATCCCACAGATGTTTTCAGTTAATGGGAGTTGAGCGCATTTTGATTTTCACAGATACTTAGAGATCTCATTTTATACAGTTTGTTTGGATGATTTTGATATAAAGATTTATTTCTACTTCTCTATATATGTGCAAATTTTGAGTAAGTAGAACTACAGTCGTGTCTCGTTGGAGACATGTAAAAGCTTCAGGACCTCTTAAGGATAGACACATATCATCACACTAAAATGTGTAATCCTTATACCACATATTTCCTAGTTTCCGATCTATGTCGTTAAGATTGAAAGTACTCGTGATTGCGCTTAGACTCACTTCACCTAAATTAAATGTTGTGATGGACCAGATTGAGTAACATTACTCATACTGTCCAACTATTTCAGTGGTTAACCATTTGGATATTTTCTTAAAAGATCAAAACTTATTTTCAAAATTATTCTGTGACTATCATTGACGTTGCTCAATGAGGCCCAAGTGGGAGAATGTAAGAACTCTATTTAGTGGGCCTTACTGATCAACTTTATGGATTGTCATTCAGTTGGACTAGATGATTGAGTAGACCAGTGGGCCCCACTTCATGTGATTCGCTGCATAATTCTGATTGCGCTGTAGTGCGTATTAGGGCTGCAATGCTATGGTTGTTTATGCAGACAACAGTTTAAGTCGAACTAAGACACAACAATGTGGAGCATGGGAGAGGGAGTTTTAATGGGTTTCAAACTCTCCCTCCACAGTCTCTATAAAAGAGAGCTGGGTCCCTATCCTACACCACGGTAGAAATTCGAGTTTTATCTTGTGAATTGCAGAAAGGGTGTGAAGGAGAGGAAGATCCTAAGCTATACAGATATTTTGGTATTCTTATCCGGCTTCCATGGTGGCGCCTCATCTAGGTACACTATCTAAACCCCTGATCACCATGTCCCATGCACAGATAGATCCGTGGGCCTATTCCGCATATAGATTAAGTCCCACAATGGATGGACGGAAAAGGAGATAGTTGCATTTGAAACGACACTTGCTGTAGCAACAACTATCGCAGTGGGAGAATACTGCAAAAATTATTTATTTAGGACACCCTCAAGATTTGGAGACAATGAAAGAAGTCGGATAATAAATGAGATAATTAGATAGGGTGACCAAGTGTGTGTTGCACAACTCAGAATAAACAAGGCCACATTCTTCAACCTTTGCTCCTATCTTAAGGATAGAAATCTCCTTTCTGATGGGAAGCATATTTGTATGGAAGAACAACTTGTCAGTAGGCCATAATGTGAGAAACTGTGTCATTGGAAATCGGTTTATAAGGTCTGGTGAAACGGTAAGCCGTTATTTTAGTAAAGCTCTGGATGCTGTTGTTGGATTATATCAAAAGTTTGTAAAACTCCCAAGTGCGGAAACACCTATCGAGATTCTAGCCAATGCCAATTGGAGCATGTATTTTCAGGTAAACTCAATTATAATCCCGATATTCAACATGCCTGCATCTTATAGTGCAAACTTTTTTAACTATTTCATTACTGATATTGCATGTTGATATTAGGACTGTATTAGTGCAATAGATGACACCCATGTACCCGCCTATGTCCTTGCATTGGAAAGTGCAACCTATCGTAACAGGAAAGGGATCTTCTCTCAGAACATAATGGCTGCATGTACATTTGATATGAATTTCGTATGCAAGTTAGGGTCATTGAATTTCATGCTTGCCTCATTCAATTTCCTTTGAGGGTCGTAGAATTTCATGTTTGCCTTGTTGAATTTTATATTTGCCTTGCTCAATTTCATGTTTGCCTCGCTCATTTCATGTTTACCTCGCTGAATTTCTAGTTTGCATCGTTGAATTTCCTTTGATGATCGTTGAATTGTATCTTTACCTCGCTGAATTGCATGTTTGCCTCGCTCAATTTCCTGTTTGCCTCGCTCAATTTTCAGTTTCCCTCGCTGAATTTCATGTTTACCTCGCTCAATTTCCTTTGATGCTCGTTCAATTTCCTATTTGGCTAGCTAAATTTCATGTTTGTCTCACTGAATTTCCAATTTGCCTCGCTAAATTTCCAGTTTCCCTTGTTGAATTTCATGTTTTCCTTGCTCAATTTCCAGTTTACCTCACTCAATTTCATTTTTACCTCGCTCAATTTCCAGTTTGCCTCGCTCAATTTTTAGTTTGCCTTGTTGAATTCTAGTTTACCTCGTTGAATTTCCAGTTTGTCTCACTGAATTTCTAGTTTGCCTCGCTGAATTTCCAGTTTGCCTCGCTGAATTTTCAGTTTGCCTTGCTTAATTTCAGTGATCCAAACCATTGATAATATAGGCCAAATGTAACTGGTCTATGGACCAATAGAAGTCGATAGTATATGCTCACCCCTGATACGTCGTGTATTTGTAACCTAAGACATTCAAACACTTTATCTGGCCTGGATGAATAGTCAGGACGATTATCAAGCTATTTTAATACTCATGGAAGCCCGGGTGCAAATCAAGGGTGAATGTTCCTTCCTGGTTCCTTTGTTCTGGCCCACCTGAGTTTTGGATTGATTTTATAGAACTAGTGTCACCATGAAGTCACATATTTGATGAGAGGGTTGGATGTGTTGCACACATCAAATGGGCCCCACAACATCCCAGAAATTCTGTTAGCTTACTGTAGTGCCAATAGGTCAATACCCCTTGAACGTGCCCCTACATATTCTGACTTAGAGACCGATGAAGAAAAAGAAGGAAAATTTTAGGGGATAGAGAGGAGTAAATTAGGGGATAGAGAGAAAAGTAAATTAGAGACTAGTGAAGAAAAAGAGAAGGGTTTATATTTTAAAATTTAGAAAATAGGAAAAGAAAAGTTTATTATTTTAGAATGAGAGAGAAAATGGGGTTTACATTTCAAATTTTTGAAAAAGCTAATTGGCTAGGCTGGGCAAATGGGCTTTTAGAAAGCTATATCCAGGCTCGGCTTGCTTGAGAAATGAGCTCCAGATTTAAGCTTGAATCCGGTCCCCGAGCTCGATACTTCAGCCCAAGCCCATTCTAAAGTGAATCAGGCTTGAAAGCCCACTGGGCCAGCCTAGCCCATCTACAATCATTTCCTACTTTTTTTGTTGAAAAATAAACAGCTATATTCAGGGGCCCACCTAAGTATATTTTGAATTTCCAGTTTGCCTCGCTCAAATTCCAGCATGCCTCGTTGATTTTGTAGTTTGCCTCGCTGAATTTCCAGTTTGCCTCGCTGAATTTTCAGCTTACCTCACTCAATTTCTACCATGCCTCGCGGAATTTTTAGATTGCCTTGCTAAATTTTCAATTTGCCTCGCTCAATTTTCAATTTGCCTCTCTCAATTTTCAGTTTCCCTCGCTCAATTTTTACTTTCCCTTGCTCAATTTCTAGTTCGTCTCGGTGAATTTCTAGGTTGCCTCACTCAATTACCAACTTACCTTGCTCAATTTTCAGTTTGTCTCGCTCAATTTCTATTTTGCCTCACTCAATTTCATGTTTCCCTCACTGAATTTCTAGTTTGCCTTGCTCAATTTTCAGTTTGCCTTGCTGAATTTCTAGTTTGCCTCACTCAATTTCTAGTTTCCCTCGCTCAATTTCATGTTTCCCTCACTGAATTTCTAGGTTTCTCGCTCAATTTTTAGCTTGCCTCGCTCAATTTTTATTTTGCCTCGCTGAATTTCTAGTTTGCCTCGCTCAATTTCTAGTTTGCCTCACTGAATTTCTAGTTTGCCTTGCTCAATTTCATGTTTCCTTCGCTGAATTTCTAATTTGCCTCGCCAAATTTCTAAGTTGCCTTGCTCAATTTTCAGCTTGCCTCGCTCAATTTTCAGTTTGCCTCGCTTAATTTTTAGTTTGCCTTACTGAATTTCTGGTTTGCCTTGTTGAATTTTTAGTTTACGTCGCTCAATTTCTAGGTTACCTCGCTGAATTTCTAGGTTGCCTCACTCAATTTTCAGCTTGCCTCGCTCAATTTTCAGTTTGCCTCACTCAATTTCTAGTTTACCTCGCTCAATTTCATATTTCCCTCACTCAATTTCTAGTTTGCCTCAATTTCCAGTTTCCCTTGCTGAATTTCCAGTTTGCCTTACTCAATTTTCATGCTTCCCTCGCTCAAATTCCAGTTTCCCTCGCTGAATTTCCAGTTCGTCTTGCTCAATTTCTAGTTTGCCTCGTTGAATTTTCATGCTTCCCTCGCTCAATTTCTAGTTTTGCCTCGCTCAAATTTCATGTTTCCCTCGCTCAATTTCCAGTTTGCCTTGCTTGACTTCTAGTTTGCCTCGCTAAATTTCCTTTGATCCTCACTGAATCGCATGTTTGCCTCGTTGAATAGCATGTTTGCCTGGCTCAATTTAATGCTTACCTCGATCAATTTGATGTTTGCCTCGCTTAATTTCACTTGAGGCTTATTCGATTTCATTTGAAGCTTGCTTAAATTCATCAAGTGCTTGATTGTTTTCAATTATGTCTAATTTTTTACACTACGATTCACTAAATATCTAGTGAACTTTATTTTTGATATATTTTGCAAGTCATGTTTGTTGATGATGATTCTTCTCTTGATTCCCAAACCCATCCTCTAAGTGTTCTCTGAAATGGTGGTTTGACGCAGTGAAGGGTGGATCTTTGATCGTTGATCATGTTTGTAATAACAATGCCTTGAAGCAAGTATGTTGAATCTGAAAACATACTGGGACTCCAAGTCTGCATCGGAATGTGCAAAGTTAGTAGGCGAGATGAGCATTGTCTACGCAGTTGCTAAGAAGCGGGGAAAACCATACGCCAAGGCCATTTGGTGTTGTGAATGGGTAATGCGTTTGTCACAAAACATCAAACCTGACTATAATGTGTTCTATCATGTTTTTACTGATATATTATTTTGTCAAACAGGAACAGGTTTGTGTACCCATGAACTATGATAATTTTCATTGGTTCTTAATGGTCATATATCCAAGAGAACGAGAGATCGTCATTATCGATAGTTTATACACAAATGCACTCCTAAAGTATAAGTAAAAGATCAAAGTGATGGCTGAGGCGCTCCCCATTCTCTTCTATGCCATCGAAGACATCATTGTGCTTGAAGGGAAGATGTGGATCGCCAGAAAAGATAAATCGGTGCCGAAGCAAAGCAATGGTTATGACTGCAGTATATTCGTAATGAAATTCATCGATATATTGTGCAGCGGTCGCACCTTGGTGGGAACAGACATGCAAAAATTCACTGCCGTTTGGAGGAAGTCGATAGCGTATGATTGTTTGTCTGTAAATTGTAAATGATACTTGTCATAGGCATGGGAGGAAGAGGGAATTTTTGTCAAATGTTGAATTATATACAGTGTTTGATATACCCTGTACAATTTATATTGAATGAAAATTTATAACCTGTACATGTTCCCTCGCTAAATTTCCAGCTTGCCTTGCTCAATTTCCAATTTGCCTCGCTGAATTTCTAGCTTGCCTTGCTCAATTTCTAGTTTGCCTTGCTCAATTTCAGTTTTCCTCGCTCAATTTCCAGTTTCCCTCGCTCAATTTCCAATTTGCCTCACTTAATTTTCAATTCGCCTCACTAAATTTATAGTTTCCCTCGTTGAATTTAATTTCCAGTTTCCTTCGCTGAATTTCTAGTTTCCCTCGCTCAATTTCCAATTCTCCTCGCTCAATTTTCAGTTTGTCTCACTTAATCTAGTTTCCCTCACTCAATTTCCAGTTTTCCTCACTCAATTTCTAGTTTTCCTCACTCAATTTTAATTTCGCCTTTCTCAATTTCCAATTTCCCTCGTTGAATTTTCAGTTTGCCTCGCTCAATTTCCAGTTTGCCTCGCTCAATTTCCTCTAAGCCTCTCTTAATTTCCAGTTTGCCTTGCTTAATTTTCAGTTTTCCTCACTGAATTTTTAATTAGCCTTGCTCAATTTCTAGTTTGCCTCGCTCAATTTCTAGTTTGCCTCGCTCAATTTCATGTTTCCCTCGCTCAATTTCTAGTTTGCCTCGCTGAATTTCTAAGTTTCTCGCTCAATTTTTAGCTTGCCTCGCTCAATTTTCAAGTTCCCTTACTCAATTTTTATTTTGTCTCGCTGAATTTTTAGTTTGCCTCGTTCAATTTCTAGTTTGCCTCACTTAATTTCTAGTTTTCCTTGCTCAATTTCATGTTTCCTTCGTTGAATTTCTAGTTTGCCTTGCCGAATTTCTAAGTTTTCTCACTCAATTTTCAGCTTGTCTAGCTCAATTTTCAGTTTGCCTCGCTCAATTTTTAGTTTGCCTTACTGAATTTGTGGTTTGCCTCGCTGAATTTTTAGTTTGCGTCGCTAAATTTCTAGGTTACCTCGCTGAATTTTTAGGTTGCCTCACTCAATTTCCAGCTTGCCTTGCTCAATTTTCAGTTTGCCTCACTCAATTTCTAGTTTACCTCGCTCAATTTCATATTTCCCTCACTCAATTTCTAGTTTGCCTCACACCTTCTCTCGCTCAATTTCCTGTTTCCCTTACTGAATTTCCAGTTTGCCTCACTCAATTTTCATGCTTCCCTCACTTAAATTCCAGTTTCCCTCACTGAATTTCCAGTTTGTCTTGCTCAATTTCTAGTTTGCCTCGTTGAATTTTCATGCTTCCCTTGCTCAATTTCTAGTTTTGCCTCGCTCAAATTTCATGTTTCCCTCGCTCAATTTCCAGTTTGCCTTGCTCGACTTCCAGTTTGCCTCGCTAAATTTCCTTTGATCCTCACTGAATTGCATGTTTGCCTCGTTGAATTGCATGTTTGCCTGGCTCAATTTAATGCTTACCTCGATCAATTTGATGTTTGCCTCACTTAATTTCACTTGAGGCTTATTTGACTTCATTTGAAGCTCGCTTAAATTCATCAAGTGCTTGATTGTTTTCAATTTTGTTTGATTTTTTACACTACGATTCACTAAATATCTAGTGAACTTTATTCTTGACATATTTTGCAATTCATGTTTGTAGGTGACAATTCTTCTCCTAGATTCCCAATCCCATCCTCTAAGTGTTCTCTCAAATGGTGGTTTGACGTGATGAAAGGTGGATCTTTGATCTTTGATCATGTTTGTAATAGCAATGCCTTGAAGTAAGTATGTTGAATCTAAAAACATACTGGGACTCGAAGTCCTCATCGGAACGTGCAAAGCTAGTAGGCGAGATGAGCATTGTCTACGCAGTTGCTAATCAGCGGGGAAAACCATACGCCAAGGCCATTTGGTGTTGTGAACGGGTAATGCATTTGTCACAAAACATCAACCCTGACTATTATGTGTTCTATCATGTTTTTACTGATATATTATTTTGTCAAACATGAACAGGTTTATGTACCCATGAACCATGATAATTTCATTGGTTCTTAATGGTCATATATCCAAGAGAACGAGAGATCGTCATTATCGATAGTTTATACACAAACGCACTCCTAAAGTATAAGTAAAAGATCAAAGTGATGGCTGAGGCGCTCCCCATTCTCTTCTATGCCATCGAAGACATCATTGTGCTTGAAGGGAAGATGTGGATTGCCAGAAAAGATAAATCGGTGCCGAAGCAAAGCAATGGTTATGACTGCAGTATATTCGTAATGAAATTCATCGATATATTGTGCAGCGGTCGCATCTTGGTGGGAACAGACATGCAAAAATTCACTGCCGTTTGGAGGAAGTCGATAGCGTATGATTGTTTGTCTGTAAATTGTAAATGATACTTGTCATAGGCATGGGAGGAAGAGGGAATTTTTGTCAAATGTTGAATTATATACAGTGTTTGATATACCCTGTACAATTTATATTGAATGAAAATTTATAACCTGTAAATGTTCCCTTGTTGAATTTCCAGCTTGCCTTGCTCAATTTCCAATTTGCCTCGCTGAATTTCTAGTTTGCCTTGCTCAATTTCTAGTTTGCCTTGCTCAATTTCAAGTTTGTTTCGCTCAATTTCCAGTTTTCCTTGCTTAATTTTCAGCTTGCCTCGCTCAATTTCATTCTTCCCTCGCTCAATTTCCAGTTTTCCTCGCTCAATTTTCAATTCGCCTCACTAAATTTATAGTTTCCCTCGTTGAATTTAATTTCCAGTTTCCTTCGCTGAATTTCTAGTTTCCCTCGCTCAATTTCCAGTTCTCCTCGCTCAATTTTCATTTTGTCTCGCTCAATTTCTAGTTTCCCTCACTCAAATTCTAGTTTTCCTCACTCAATTTCTATTTTGCCTTTCTCAACTTCCCATTTCCCTCATTGAATTTTCAGTTTGCCTCGCTGAATTTTCAGTTTGCCTCGCTCAATTTCCAGTTTGCCTCACTTAATTTCTAGTTTTCCTCACTGAATTTTCAGTTAGCCTTGCTCAATTTCCAGTTAGCCTTACTCAATTTCTATTTTGCCTTGCTCAATTTCCTCTTTGCCTCGCTCAATTTCCAATTAGCCTTATTGAATTTCATGTTTGCCTCGCCGAATTTCCTATTTGCCTCACTTAATTTTCAGTTTGCCTCGCTCAATTTCATATTAGCCTCGCTCAATTTCCTTTGAGGCTCGATGAATTTTAACTCTAACCGAACACAATGACTACATAACTCGACCTAAATGATGTTGGCTCAGTAGGGTTCGGGTCAAACTGAACCCAAGTTGCAGCCCTATTTCCTTCAAGATAAGACAAACAATAATATAGATTGGATAGAAGATTATTACGAAATCAAGTAATGTATCTTTTGAGGCTTGTTGAATTTCATGTTAGCCTCGCTCAATTTCCCTTGAGGCTCGTTGAATTTCATGTTAGCCTCGTTGAATTTCATGTTTGCCTCGTTGAATTTCTCTTTAGGCTCGTTGAATTTCATATTTGTCTCGCTCAATTTCCTTTGAGGCTCGTTGAATTTTATGTTAGGCTCGTTGAATTTCACGTTACGATCGTTAAATTTCATGTTAGGCTTGTTGAATTTCATATTAAGATCGTTAAATTTCATGTTAGGCATGTTTGGCTTGTTGAATTTCATGTTAGGCTCGCTTAATTTCATGCTAGCTCGTTCAATTTCACATTAGGCTCGCTCAATTATCCATAATTGTATGTACTTTTCGCTACAGAATTGGTGGGTACGGTTTATATCCGTAGCCATAGAACAAATGGCTACAAATCTAATGAAGCACTGGCTACGCTAGCAATGGCTACGATTATAATCTGTAGCCATAGGTATTTAGCTACAACCTTTAACCTTTTTTCTAGTATTGGACAGTGCCACCATGGACAAGACAGAGTTCCACGATGGCATCGATGCAAGCATGCAATGGCTACTGTTATAATCCGTAGCTATAGGTATTTAGCTATGGCCTTTGGCCTTTTTTCTGGTATTGGACGGTTCCACCGTGATATCTAGAGCTGAGCAGAATCCGACCTGATCCGAACCTAACCGAAGGCCTGGATCGGTGCGGATCAAGTAGCACCACTAAGATCCGATCGTACATCGGATCGAGTTTGGGTCGTGGTCAATCTGGACTGATTCGATCCGAAATCCGATTTAAATTAATTCGATCTGAACCGATCTGACCGGATCCGGTCAGGTCCTATATATAAGTTTTTTACATATATTTTTTTACTTTTTACTTTTTACTACCCATCTCTCTACTCTTCTCAAACCGAACGAACCCTAACCCTTCTTTCTCTACTCGAAGGAGGCGCCGCACCCACCCATCTCTCCTCCTTTCTCTCCCTCTTTCTCTCCCGATTTTCCTAATCTCCTTTCTTTCCTCCTTTTTCTCCCAGTTTTCCACATCTCCTTCTCTCTCTCTCTCTCTCTCTCTCTCTCTCTCTCTCTCTCTCTCTCTCTCTCTCTCTTGATTCAGCCCAATTTGAATCGACTGGACAGACTCGACTCGATCCGACTCGATTCGGTTTCCCAGACTAAGTCGGACTCGGTTCGGGTCAGGCCAGCAAGGATTCGGATTGGATCAAGTCAGCCGTGCTGGACTCGGTCTCGGATCGGATCGAGTTAGCCGTGCTGGACTCGGTCTCGAATCAGATCGAGTTCGGGTCAAGTTCTTGAAAAATCGGATCAAGTCGAGTTGGACCCAATCCGGTCCGACTCGACTTGATGCCCACCTCTAGTGATATCCACGGTGCCATCTTGAACAAGATAGAGTTTCACGGTGCCACTGTGAATGCAAGCGTATTCTGAGTGTATCTCATAAAGTAAGGGTATTTTTGTCTTCAAATAGTGTCCGTACGTAACCGGTTTAGTCTTGAAAATAAAGTTTGGGAGAGTTTACAAAAGCCACTGGGTTAAAGGTGGGGCTCACAATGGTAAAAAACTCATTGAAAAATTCTTGCCGGCCACCGAAGTTTTCGATCAAGCTGATGTTTGTGGTTTCTCTTCATCCATGCCTCAGATCTCATGAATAGTTTGGATGGCAAATAAACAATACTGTGGGCCCTAGGAAGGTTTCGGAAATCATTATTCCACACTGTTTCCCGTGAAACGGTCCACTTGAGCTTTGTCAGTTAGAATAGGAAGCGGATTGGCTGGTGTACAACATCGCTGGTATAGGTATGTTTCGTCAGAAGACCAGCGCTGACGCTCCTCGAGCTCCGAGTTGTACGAACGGTTCAAAGGAGATCAAAGTTACATGGGACCCACAATGATGTATTTATTATATCCACACCGTTCATCCATTTTTCAAGATCATTTTAGAGCATTAGACAAAAAATAAATTATATCCAAATCTTAAATGAACCACACCAAAAATAGCAGTGAGGGTAATGATTTTCAACGTTAAAAAATTTGTAGGGCTCACCATAACGTTTATTTTCCATCCAATCTGTTAATAAAGTCACAAATACATGAATGAAGATAAAAAACAAATTTCATACTGATCCGAAACTTCTATGACCCCCCAAAAGGGTTTCAATGGTAGACATTCAATCCCCAATGCTTTTTGTAGTGTGGTCCAATTGATCTTTAGATCTATCTTATTTTTTGGCTCAAGCCTTAATACAAGCTCGCCAAATAGATGGACCGTTTGGATATATCACATACCTCATGATGTAATCCACAGAACTTGTTGACGTCAATACACGCGTGGTACACCAGCCAATCCGCTTCCGTTAGAATCACCCGCAGAAGGTACTGTTTTTTAAGAGTGGCGAGCAATCAAAGGTGAGACGCACGATGATGGTCATCAATCAGGGCCAAACGCTTTTTTAACATTTCATCAACCAAAGGTGTGGCCTAAAAATTAGGCCAGTCCATGCCCCCCAAGAAGTGTGGCTTGGATCTCTTGCACATGTTTGCCACCTGTACTATGGATTTCTCTTAAAAGGCAAAAATTCAAACTTCTCCCGTGATTTCCAAGTGTCAACCAAACACTTTCTAGACCTTTTGCCCAATAATGTTAGTCTCAATCATATAAAATTTAATTGTTTTGAAAAAGATATATCCTTTCTTAGGTTTCCATAAAAAAAACATAACACCATTGAATATAACCAAACTCATAGATTAGTATTTTGTTTTTTGGTGCTTTTGTCATTTATTCTCCAATAGCTACCCCCATTAAATATCTATATGCCTATATGCCAATTCAATTCAACAGTGCATCCAAACGTGCTATTTGTTCTAAATAAAATTCAAAAAATTCTTCACGTCCCTCTTGTTAGATGGTCTGGGTGATGCATGCATATAGTGTCTAGATGCTGCCAATTGCATTTATTATTCGGTCTAAGAAAAGTCTCACATGACCTATTTTAACAAATGAATTCACCGAACCAAAAGATAAATGAATAAACAGACCCCCAATGCGGTCCATGGGTTGGTGATCTAGACCATTGATATGATGGCCCCACACTGGATTTGAGCCCCCAATTTTTCTTTTTCCAGAATGGTTGATTCTCTCCATCTGATCTACAATTGTTGTTTCCTTCCTATATTGATACATTTTATTTCTTGTAAACATTAATTTATATGCATGGCACCATTATAACGGTTATAATATCTAATGTAGAGCACGTCGCGTTCAATTTCATGGCTAAGATGGACCAGAAAAGGCTCGATCGGAGACGGAAGTGATCCGGACCATCAAAACCTTAAAACGGGCGCATCTCGCAAACTGGAATGAGTTATCCAATGTGCCATATATGATTTTGGGGTTAGAGATGCTACTTTAGCCACCCAACCCCGCTACGCCAGGTTCCCATGTTGAATTTGCGATATTCCATATTGACAGTCAAATTTTCATTTTAATTTCGTTTTTACTATTTATAGTAAGTTTTAATTTGATTGTAACTCTTCATCCATTGGGCTTTGAGTTATGTCCAACATGAAAAGTTCTTAGAAATATTAGGTGAATAGCATGATTGAGCCAAATGGGACACTTACTATTTTTGGCTGAAAACCATGATGTCTAGTAGAAATCATGACCGCCTATAAATAGTAAATCATGATTTCTAAGAGTTTTAGTTACAGGATGCTTCCGAAACTTCTTCCTAGGGTTTATGTTACTATTTAAGAGGTTATAAGCTCGTTTTTTTTTTTTTTTTTTTTTAAATTTTAATTTTAATTTTATTTTATTTTTTATTTTTAAAGGATCAATCAATTTATTATGAATTTCTAGAATTATATCTAATTTCTGATTTTCATCATGGATTTGAGGCATCTTTGAGAGGTGTCCATGGTAGTTCTGTGGATCCGGAATAGTTACATACGGTGCTTGACCTCATCACGTCCATCCCTGTGTCAATATCTAAACACAAGGCATTACTAATTCAACTAATTCATTACTGATTTGTTGAGATCAACGGTGTGGATGCCTAAACCATGGTCCCTAAGCTAGCAAACTAGCACATCTGGACACTATCCACGCTCTCATTCAGTACAATTCCAGTGAAAAACATTCATCCGATTCATTCACAGCATCTAGGTTAAATTTGATCATATGGTCTTCAATGGCCCACTAATGTATTCTCTTTCCACTCAAAAGATAAGAAAAAATGGGACCCACCCATGTGATTAAGATGTTACAATCTACAAAAGCTTAGGAGGGTATTTCGTTGCATTTTTAATGATTTTCTTTGAAGCAGCATCTCCAAGATCAATGCCACATATATCAGCCAACCTTATGAGGTATAACAAGACATCAGATAGCTCTTCTCCTAGATGCTCTTTATCAGATTCCTCCCAATTTGGCAAGCCCCTGGCCACCTCTCCCTTCCACTGGAAAATCTCTGACAGCTCCCCAACTTCACCTACCTAATCATCCAAAAGAACAAATACAATTTAAAAATAAAAAAGATAATTATAATAACAGGGTTTTGGACATCCTTACCTTCACTATGTATGTCACCAACTTCGGCATAAGCTTTTAAATGACAAATGAGATGACCTATTGTTAATTTGAACCGTTCGATCATTCATAAGATCTAACCCATTGCGCGAAAGTCATGATAACCAGATGATTCTAAACATCCAATTGATAGTATGAAAAATGGACAGTCAAGATTGAGCGGAGAAACAAAATAGGTCAAATAACTTGAAACATCTATTTGATAAATGTCACCTTGTATTGTTTATCATTATAAAGCAGTATTTTGGTTTGATGATTCCAACCTCATGATCTATGGTTCATAAATAAATTGACCTCATTCAAAGCGTTATAATCATCCAATCGATATGATTCTTGCATCATGGCTTGCTCCCAACCGTATTATTGAATAAACTATCCCAACTAATGATTGAGCATTCCACGTGGCATTTAAAAGCTTTGTGGATGTTAGTAACATCCCAATAAAGGTGGGGACTTTAATAAAACCTATAATAATAATAAAAAACCAAATTCAACTCGGGGTTTTCTACGTACAACAACCATGCTAACAATACAGGATATGGATCTTATCTCCCAGGTTGATGCTTGTATCAGATTATAAATCTGTATACATCTATCTATTAGTTTTGATTAGATTTTAGGATTTATATTTAGTGATTGTACAACTAATTTAAATTAGGAACTTACATAAAATACTTTGTATCTTTATATATATTATATATATCTATATATATATATATATAATATATATATATATATATATATATATATATATATATATATATATATAAAAGGACCATTCTTCCTTCAATATTGAAAATTAATCTAGAGAAGTTTCTCTACCTTACATGATGTGCAAGGATTTACAATCTAATAGCTTGTATACACGAATTGGGTGATAGTACTGGTATGTATGGATGCATAGCTTCAAACTACAAATCATGCCTAAGCACACCCAATAAGGGCTACAAATACTATCGACAGGCCTTCAATGCCCACACGCAGGCACAAGTGTATGAATCAAGCTTCCCATCTGGTTGGGCACAATGATTATATCTTCCACTTGTAAAACTTACTCCTTTCGCTTCCTTCTGTGGCCCACCATATACAAAATAAAGCGATGGTTAAATCAAAATTTTGAATGTTATAGGTTGCTAAAGGAGGGAAAGGACTCTGATTTTTAGGCCAGAATATTTAAAGTGTAACCACCTGAAAAGCTAAAAAACTATGATCTGGCCTGCATGTGCCGCAACGGGAACGTGTGTCGGATGGGCAAGACTCCCACACGTGTCTCAGTTTAGGAAACATAGAAATAAAACCAATTAATGTTAAGCAAGATAAAAGAGAGAGAGGTTGGATCGTCCACAAAGCTTTGCAGGTTAATCATAACTTACAACCCCAAGTGTGGGGCCCACTGTGATGTGTGCATGGCATCCAATCCACACATCATGTTTGCCCGCCCGAAAATGAGAGAGGGGATTAGTCGATTAGTGGCAGTGCTTACAGCTAAGTCATGATATTTATGTGTGTGATGAAAATTACCATGGCAAGAAGTAGATTCCTTGGGCTATGGTGCTCTTCCCAGTCTCTTGCCTTGGCAAATTCCTCTAGCTTTCTTGAGAGGTCCTTGAGACTTATATCCATCACAATCTCTTCTCTTTTCTCTTCTTCTCCTTCTCTTTCTCTTTCTCTTTCTCCTCCTGTCATGCCTGTCTTGCTTAGTCTACTAAAACTAGAGGATGGAACTCTTCTAGCTTTATAGGGGAGATTTTTAATTTTCCTTAGGAATATATGTATTTTAAATCAATAGTAAAATGAAAATAGAAAAAAGGGTAGAAGTGGGCCATAAACCCATGCTTCATGCACGAGATTCCACCACCCACCATGATGCACGAGATTCCACCACCCACCATGCAAACTGGCCAATTTACATCATCTCAAAATAAGAAAAGGAATATATATTTCTTTACACCTTGTACA
>JAJHSJ010000005.1:24886944-24955674 GCA_021015155.1 Magnolia officinalis | reverse complement strand
CATTAGGTTAGTTTGCTTTCTACGTTGTTTTAGGACTAGTTTGTTTTCGTTGGTTTTACTCTTATGTGACCCGCTCTCACGCTGCGATCTCTTTGGAAAAGCCTCTTGATCCGTTTGTCCAGTTACTATCTTTCCATCACTTCTCTTTTACTTTTGTTGTCCCAAGTGCATTACATGCTTATTTCTTTTTACATTGAGGATAATGTAGATTTTAGGTTGGGGGTGAGAGATTAGGTTGCTTAATCAGTGTTTTCTCGGTCTTGTCTTGAGAAAAAATTATGAAAATCTTTAACATTTTTCTGGACATTCCTGTGAATTCGAAGTGATTTTGAAGGATAGTCGTGATTTGAGAATTATAAGATACGCAATGTTGGTAATTTATGACTCTTAGATTCAATCATCTGTTATATTTCACAATTAATTAGTTCGAATTATTATTCCAAGATTAGAAGTTGTAAACATTGATTGAGTCATGATTTCACATGTCACATCTTACTTACACATTACAGTTTCAGTTCGATTTTGAAGGATTAACTTGGTAATCACTAAGCATGAAAGGAACCAGCCTGGACAATTTGCCCATCATGATCAATAGAAAAAGAAAAAGAAGAATTGAAGAAAAAGAAAATACCCAGCTAAAAAACAGCTGCCTTTGGAAAGGGTTGGGCGAATGGTCTTCACCATAGGTTTGCTCCCTATAGGTGCGGATTCAATTACCCAAGGTCGATATGGAAAGGATGTACGGTCTTGACCATAGGTTTGGTCCCTATAGGTGCGGATTCGATTCCCTTCCTTGGTGTTACTTTTAAAAAGTTGATATAGCGTGAAAGTCATCGAAAGCTGGAAGAATGAGGCAAGTTTTGGTTTAGGTTTTGGTCGTCCTGAATGCTCTTGTTGGTTACCAATGATATCATGAAATAGAGAAGTGAATCTTAATGATGATAAGTCGAGATTACAATGATGGATTATTATTTTGAACTTGATTATGAAATTTACCGTGCGCTTGATACCAGGAGAAAGTAATGCCCAACATTCATGGATATTAGAATTCTCGTATCTCGATTATTTTTCACAAGTTACTCGGGTTTTTAAGAATTGTCTCGTACTTTTTAAACTATTTTTTGCATACTCTGCTCGGGACTAGCAAAATGCTGGATGGGGGTTATGTTGAGGGTCGAATATTGCATATTAGACCCCAGTTATCACCTGAATTTATGAACTACTATTTAACGGCTTATTTTAATCAGTGTTTGTGGTGCAAGGTGAATTTAGGAGCCTGGACTGAAAAAGGGTACTAAAAGCATGGATTTAATGCTCAAAAGTCACCAAGACAACGGACGGACTCCAGGGGACCGAGATCGAAGAATTTTTACAGGCCGAGATTCGAGAAAATCACGTATTTCATGCTAAAGAGGCCTGAAAGTCATCCGGAATGCAAGATCACAAGGTTCTCACCATCCAATCGGCTTGAACTTTATATCTAGCCTGAGGACCATAAATTAACCGTACATATCGAATTTCAGCCCTCGGATCGCTGTGAAGGTGGCCCAACGGACAGATCAGCCCATAAACCATTGATTTTGGGCCCACTTGATCTCTGGATATGCTTCAAACTTGGGCTCAACCCATTAAATTAGCTGGAAGAACGGATGAATGAATTGGATTTCTCATAACCATCATCGTGGACCCCACCTGAGTTGTGTGTGCACCGTGCACATGTGCACCAGATGTGCACGGCTAGTCCAAGACGGTCAAACCACCTTGGACCCGTAATTCATTCAAAAACGGCAATTGCCATTTTCCCTGGCATGACACAAGGGCGCCGTTTTATCATTAGTGGACCTCCATCATGGCCCATGCAAATGATCCGAGTCATCCATCATGCAGAGGGGCTTGATCTGGTTAAAACCATGTTGACCGTTGTCAACCATGCACACACACGTGCCGGACACAACAATCACAAAAAGAATATTTTGCGACGTTCAAACCAGTGCAGTGTGATTTACTTCCTTGGGCCGCATCAAAGGACAACCAAAACCGACTATCCCGCACCTAAATCTCGCCACGAGTACAATGAACGGAGTAGATCTCACTTTGACGCTGATCAAGGGCCCACCAAGCAACACACAAGGTTTAGCCCTGTTTTCACGTCCGGACGCTATCCGAGTTTTTCTAGCTGTTGTGGCCCACCAAGCAAGTATGAGTGCAAAATCTGGACCGTCCATCATGTAGACCTGCCCAAAACGTCCCAGGGGACGTTGTCCTTTTGGAAAGAAAGCAAGGAAGAGGAGAGTTTGAACGCTGCCATCTTGGCTGCATAAAAATCTACGCAGGGGAGTGCGTAAACGCACCGACTTCTCTCCTTTCGCACCAACTTCTCTCCTTACGCACCGACTCCTATCCACCATCTGACCGACCCTCCAACTGCTATAAAGAAGAAGAGATAAGAGAGAGAGGGATCCATGCTTGGACGTTGAAAGAGAGAGAGAGATTTAGAGAATTTCTTCTTCCTTTTTACTGTTTTTCTGATGAGATTTAGCCTAATCATGTCAGGCTAAACCTCTTAGTTAGGGCTAAGAGGAGAAGCTTGTGGCGTGATGGGTGATTTCTACGGCTTGGATTCATGACTGAACTGATGTTGATTCTAGTTTGATTTTAAGGAATGTCTTTAGTTTTTAATGGTTTGTTGTGACTTAAATTACAATAGATCTGTGATGGCTTTGAGTATTTCCTTTTTATTATTATGATTATGGAGTTAGGAAGCCCTGTTGTTCACCATTGCCCCTTGGACATGGTTGGATGATGGAATCCTTCCTGACATTCATACATCTTTCAGATTGGTTGTGGATTGGTTTAATTTTGTTATTTACTTTGTCTCATGGGCATGGTTTTGTGATGGAATCAACTTTAATTCTCATACCTTTCATCTCTTTGAAAACTATATCAAAGGAAGTTCAAATTGAGTTTTAGTGATATATCTTCCAACTAGATGAAGATGGGATTCGAAGTCCAGTTGAGTTCATAAATCAAGCGTAGATCTCCCTGATCTCTACAAGTGGATCCTCTGAATCCCTAGTTTCCTACCTTTGAATTTTACATGTTTTTATTTTAATCATTCACCATTATTCTTTTATATTCACTTGATTTAGATTTCATCTTATTCTAGTTTTAGTTCTGGTTATTTTCAGATTACGTACAAGGTTCAGTCCCTGTGGATTCGACCTCGGTCTTATCGAAATTATTACTACATCACAACCCTATACTTGGAGTGTGAACAGATACGCCGGGTTCTTACCAGAATTTGATGATTTTGGCCCATCATCATTCTGGGTCATTTGATTGAAAGCTTCACTCAATCGAATGTTAGTACATGCATGACAATTGTGATTTATATTCATGTAGTATTATGTGGGACTTGTTTATTTATTTATATAAGAGTTATGCTTTATATGTCCAACTATGATTGTTTCTAATGTTCCAAACCAATTCAATTATATTTTTTTGCTTACTAGGTCCAATTATAACAAATGAAAGTTATCCATTAAAATAGTCCTAGGCTAAATGGACTTGGATCTACCCCTGGAGGAAGTCGAGCCTCTCATCTCATTTGACTCTAATATAGAATCAGAAAAGGCTTACTACAAGGTTTGGACCACATTAAATAAGATGTGCCTCAAGATCATAAAGAACTCAATTTCTGGGACTATTCAGAGCAATACTGAGAAAGCTAAAGAGTTCCCGTCACGCCCTGAAATTTGGTACCCGAGTTGGCAAGGCCCAAACCCGAATTCCAGGACTGTGAGTTGTACTTAGACAAAATATACATCGCAACCCACATTATTTTCATGCATTTTCAAGGCAATCAGAGCAACTAAAAAGGGTCAAAATAATTATCATTAAATAACATCCAAATTAATCATTGAATATTTAGTTACATTGACATTAAAAAATAATTAATAACAACATACATTGATCTTTAATTAACTTCTAAATAAATAAGGGAAAAAGTCTTCAATCTTGCCCAACTGATTCTTCATATACAAACCCTACAAAATAATCAATACAGGTGTGAACGCGGCAGCTCGTAGGGTCACATCCTTCCCAAAATTGAAAATTCTACGTTAACACTAATACAACTCAATACAATTAATTACGAGTATTGAATCCTCATTTAACATGACAACAATAATAATTTATTTTTTTTCATAACAACAAAATAAGATAATGCAGTCATTTAAAATCATTTCTGATTCAATCCAGGGCAGAGCACCCATGTGTGTTGATCCTTTTAGGGAATGACCCTCGGCAGAGCACCTGGTGAATAGACTTTTAGGGTAAATACCTAGAGCAGAGCACCCGTGTGTATTGATCCTTTTAGGGAATCACCCAGGGCAGAGCACCCATGCCGATCCTTTTGAGAATGACCCTGGGCAGAGCACCCGTACCGTGCCGATCCTTTCAGGAATGACCCTGGGCAGAGCACCCATAAAAATAAAATGATCCTTTTAGGGCAAAGCACCCATAAATTCAAATACATTATTCATCATATTATAATAAGGAATTAATTGCAATTTGAGCACATAACGATAATTAATTGAAATCAATTAATAACTCAAATAAATTACATTTATACTATACAATTAAGAATCAAATAAAATAATTTACAACTAATGATAATACTCAAATAAATTGAACACATAACAAATAATCAAATCAATCTATATATTAACCTAAAATTTCCAACAGGGAAGATCACCTACCTGCTATTAGAGTGATAGATTTGATGTGATGATGGATTCTACATGTGGATGGTCTAAGTCGATATCTCATGAACTCAATTTGATGCATTTAAACTAGTATCACTCGGTAAATGTTTTCAACGTAAAACGATTGCGTCTCTACACAAATCATACATGCTGATTTATTAAGACATACACTAAGGTTTCTAATTATCTAATATTTAAAATATAAGAAATATAACACATTAAATCACTGAGTTGACTCGGTGAGTCGACTCGAATCAAGGCTACTCTAACGTATAAAATCAAAGGATGGAGATAGAAACTTAGCTGATAAATGGCTCAAAGTTGGAATCTGGAATCAGCTAGGATGATCGGGCCAGCGGGCATTGGGTTGACTCGCTGAGTTAACTCGATGAAACTGCATGTTTCTCTTTCTTCCTTTTATCTTTCTCTTTTCATTCTTTTATAACTCTTTTATTCTCTTCTCTGATCTCTCTCAATGTTACTCTCTCGATCCTCTTTCTCTTGTTGATGGAATGACTGATTTTTGGCGCCGTAAAGAAGACAAGGGTCGTTAATGGCGGATTTGCAACCAGTGAGTCTTCCTTCGTTCCGAGGTTGATAGACGATATAGATTGGTATCTAAAAGCTTGTAAGTGCATGACAATGGAGGTCCAGTGGGTTTTTGTCAGTGGGTTCTTAGTTTAAAAGTTCTACACGTCACAAGCTGTCGACATGATCTTCTTGGAGTATTTTATGGTGTTGAGGATAATCTCAATGAATTTTGAACAGCTTGGATGTTGTAATGTGAGAATGATGGGGAAGAAGCGGGCAGTTTGAATCGAGGTGGGTGTAGGACGCACCACATTTGTTGAAGGAGAAGGAAGAGAGAGAGTCCAACAGGGACTTAGGAGAGGTGACGTGCTTTTACACATCACTGCAAAAGAAGCTTTTCTTTTTCTTTTTTAGGAATGATGTGACAAATACACACTGTTCATCAGTCTTGTCAGGTCAAGTTAGGGCAAGGGCCCAAAAATGAGGGCAATCCAATGCTCAAGTGGGCCACATCATAGGGAACAGTGAGATCAAGTATCCACCATTAAAGAAAAAAAAGTACGGGTGTTACATTCTACTCCCCTTAACAAAATTTCATCCCCAAAATTTACTAGACTAATGTTTGTCGTTGAATCTCGTAGAGTGTATGCAATTGGCGGTTCTTGCGTTGGTGTTTCCTTTAGTTTTGTCATTCTCTCAAATTGTGGTTGATATACCCAAGTGTTGAAATTTGCTCTTCCTTTAGTGTGTGGTAATGTATCCTTGGGCTGACGTGAGCGTCGTGAAGACTTATGATGTTGCCACTGTTGTCATTGTTGATGTAGTTGTTGAGATTGTCGACGTGGGAATGTATCCTCGTAAAGTTGAATTATATTGTTTGAGAGTGGTGTCGTGGCCAGGTGTATACATGGGTTTGAGGTCGTGGCGCATGACTCCTTAGACATGTCTGTTGACGCCGGGTGGTTTAACTTGTTGATGTAGCTGCTGAGGTGGTCCTAAAATATCCCGTGGGCAGCCCTTGTTATTGTAACCACTGTGGAGGTCGTTGATGTAATTGTCGAAATTGTTGTGGCAATCCTTGTGTGTACGACAGAGATGAGCTCAATGAATGATTATGCTGAAGAGTAAAGTGGCGATTGTCGGTGCATGGATGGTGGCATATGCTATGGAGGTGGCCTATAAACTTGCTTAGGTGGTCCATGAATTTTACGATTGGCGAAGAGGAAGGGGTCGTGCATAGACATGCAACATGGTCTTCATATCCACAGTTGTAGCAGGATTTTAACAGTAGGGATGTAGAAGTGTGATCATGGTTAGTATAACCAAAGCAACCTAAAAATACTTTAGGTCCTAGTTGTTTTATTTGCAAGAGATCCAATCTAAAGGCATTAGGTTCAAGCGTTCATGATAGAGTGACATGACTCGAATTATTTACAAGTACAATTTATGATCGGTTGAAAATATGCTTCGCAAAATTTTTATTGGATTTCCAAGGAAGGATTTGGTGGCTGGAGTTGGTATACGTGATGGTTTAACAGGGATGGTGCTGAGATATATATTGAAGTTGAAGTGTAAAAATTTCTGATGTCGAAGGCACTGTTCCATTTAATGCATTGGATAGTTTCAAATATTGGATTGGTCTAATTTTATTTTATTTTATTATATATATTTTTTAATTAGTATGTTGAAGATTTTGTAGGATTGTAAGGAAGATTAGATGGTCTAAAAGACTTACACATGAAGATCAAGAGAATAAAAGCTGTGATATGTACCAAGGTTGTTGTGCAAAAAAAATAAAAAATCAGATTATGATGATATTGTTCCTGCTACTATTTCTGGTATATGCATGTATCGGATTGGTCTAAAACTTTTTACAATGATGCATCTATTAGTCTATTATAACACTTTAAAATTTTATTTGAATCCAAAGTTTACAAAAAATCCTAAAATTTGGATAATTGGGTCTACCCAGAAGTAAACGAATTCTAAGTAGTATACATATAAATTAAAATCGGTATAGGAGAAACCTAGATTTATATTTTTGTATTATTTTTCTATAAAACTACACTTGTTAATCTACAACTGAGATTTTAAATCACCTTAAACGGAGTTATAATTAATTAGTTATGATTTTTATAATTCAGGTGTTTTATACTTACTATTGTTGTCCAACTCACTGTACTAGGCTAAAAATTCTTTAAAAATTCTTAGGGTCCAGTTTTGAGCTGTTAGTTCAATGTCAAGCCTAATTAATATCATATTTGATGTCATACAAATACATAGGTTTTTTTTTTAAGTTCATATTTCTAGTTTTCCTATCATAAAAGTAAAAGGGCTTTATGTTTGGGTCACTAATTTGAAACACAAACTAGGTCCTTAGTTGGAATCTACAACCTAGGCTTTGATACCAATCTGTCATGCCTTAAAATTGGGTACCCGATTTGGCCAGGCCCAAACCCGAATTCCATGACTGTGAGTTGTACGTAGACAAAATATACATTGCAACCCACATTATTTTCATGCATTTTCAAGGTAATCAGAGCAACTAAAAAGGATCAAAATAATTATCATTAAATAACATCCACAAATCAATCATTGAATATTTAGTTACATTGACCTTCAAAAATAATTAAAAATAACATACATTGATCTTTAATTAACTTCTAAATAAATAAGGAAAAAAGTCTTCAATCTTTCCCAACTGATTCTTCATATACAAACTCTGCAAAATAATCTATACGGGTGTGAGCGCGACAGCTCGTAGGGTCACATCCTTCCCAAAATTAAAAATTATACGTTAACACTAATACAACTCAATACAATAAATAGGATTAATTAGAATATTGAATCGTCATTTTATATGACAACAATAATAATTTATTTTTATTTCATAATAACAAAATAAGATAATGCAGTCATCTAAAATCATTTATGATTCAATCCAGGGTAGAGCACCGGCCGTGTGTGTTGATCCTTTTGGAGAATGACCCTCGACAGAGCACCGGTGTTGATCCTTTTAGGAATAACCCTCGGCAGAGCACCTGGTGAATAGACTTTTAGGGTAAATACCCAGGGCAGAGCACCCGTGCCGATCCTTTCGGGAATGACCCTAGGCAGAGTACCCGTACCATGCGATCCTTTCGGGAATGACCCTGGGCAGAGCACCCATAAAAATAAAATGATCCTTTTAGGGCAGAGCACCCATAAATTCAAATACATTATTCATCATGTAATAATAAGAAATTAATTACAATTTGAGCACATAACGATAATTAATTGAAATCAATTAATAATTCAAATAAATTACATTTATACTATACAATTAAGAATCAAACAAAATAATCTGCAACTAATGATAATAATCAAATAAATTGAACACATAACAAATAATCAAATCAATCTATATATTAACCTAAAATTTTCAACAGGGAAGATCACCTACCTACTATTAGAGTGATAGATTTGATGTGATGATGGATTCTACATGTGGATGGTCTAAGTTGATATCTCATGAACTCAATTTGATGAATTTAAATTAGTATCACTCGGTAAATGTTTTCAACGTAAAACGATCGCGTCCCTACACAAATCATACATGCTGATTTATTAAGACATACACTAAGGTTTCTAATTATCTAATATTTAAAATATAAGAAATATAACACATTAAATCACTGAGTTGACTCAGTGAGTCGACGCGAATCAAGGCTACTCTAATGTATAAAATCAAAGGATGGAGATAAAAACTTATCTGATAAATGGCTCGAAGTTGGAATCTGGAATCAGCTAGGATGATCGAGCCAGCAGGTCATCGGGTTGACTCGTTGAGTTAACTCGATGAAACTGCATGTTTCTCTTTCTTCCTTTTATCTTTCTCTTTTCATCCTTTTATAACTTTTTCTTCTCTTCTCTGATCTCTCTCAATGTTACTCTCTCGATCCTCTTTCTCTTGTTGATGGAATGACTGATTTTTGGTGCCGTAAAGAAGACAAGGGTCGTCAATGGAGAATTTGCAACCAGTGAGTCTTCATTCCGAGGTTGATGGACGATGTAGATTGGTATATGAAAGCTTATAAGTGCATGACAATGGAGGTCCAGTGGGTTTTTGCCAGTGGGTTCTTGGTTTAAACGTTTCACACGTCACAAGCTGTCAACATGATCTTCTTTGAGTATTTTATGGTGTTGAGGATAATCTCAATGAATTTTGAATAGCTTGGATGTTGTAATGTGAGAATGATGGAGAAGAAGCGGACAGTTTGAATCGAGGTGGGGGTAGGACCCACCACGTTTACCGAAGGAGAAGAAAGAGAGTCCAACAGGGAGTGGGGAGAGGTGACGTGCTTTTGCACGTCATTGCAAAAGAAGCTTTTCTTTTTCTTTTTCTTTTTCTTTTTAGAATGGGCCCCACAGGAATGATGTGACAAATCCACACTATTCATCAGTCTTGTCGGGTCAAGTTAGGGTGAGGGCCCAAAAATGAGGGCAATCCAATGCTCAAGTGGGCCACATCATAGGGAATAGTGGGATCAAGTATCCACCATTAAAGAAAACAAAAGTACGAGTGTTACAGTTCCTGATCGAAATAGGGAACCGATTCATTAAGTCAGATAAAGATGACCTCAGTTCGCTTCTGCATAAGCTGACTCAAGCCACCTATAATGGTCAAGAAAACATCATGGAGTACATCAGTGGATTGTCCAATATGGTGGCCAAAATTCATGCATTGGGCCTTTAGATTGAGGATGAACTCTTGGTTTTCTTGGTTTTAAACTCCCTACCTCCATAGTTTGTCAATTCCAAAGCAGCTATAATACCCAAAAGGAAAAGCAGACATTGAACAAACCGATATCTCAGTGCGTTTTGGAGGAAGAGAGACTCAGAAGGTTGAGTAAGACACAAAGTGCACACCTAGTGACATCTAGTTAAGGACGAAAAGGGAATAGGAAAAGAAAGCACAATTCAAGAAAGCGTTATACGGGTCCTGAGGGTGGCAATCAACCTAAATCTGAGGGGAAAAAATAAGAAAAAAATGGGGTCTTAAAGATGGTTGTTTTTTCTATAAGAAGCCTAATCATTAAAGAATTATTACACATAATTTAAAGAATTACTCATTTCTAAGGGTAAAAATCAAGTTTTAATATGTTTTGAATTTAATTTAATTGATGTGTCGACAAACTCCTGGTGGATAGACTTTGTTATAATTATTTACATATGTAATTCTATGTAAGATGTGCTCCAAAGCTGGGCACTAACTGATGTAGAAAGATCGATATATATATTATATATATATAATATATATATATATATATATATATATAGGGAACGACATTAAAGTAAACGTGGAAGCCATTAGAATTTGTAAACTTAGGTTATCGTCAGGACACTTTCTTGATCTAATAGATACTGTTTATGTGTCTTTTATAAAGTGCAATTTGGTTTCCATTTCTCGTTTATACAAGTATGGTTATGAGTTTAAATTTGGAAATGAAAAATTAAGTATTTTTAATAATTCAATTGTGATTAGTTCTGACACTTTAATTAATAACCTTTATTGACTATATTTAGATGTTTCACATGTCCACAATATTAACTCCTTACATGGAAACATTAAAGGCATCAAGCAAAATTTAGACTGTGAAAATTCCTCCATACTGTGACACAGGTGATCAGGCCACATCTCCCGTGATATTAGAAATACTTGTACGTGAATGAATTCTTCACTCTCTAGACTTCTCAAACTTTGGGATATATATAAATTGCATTAAAGGTAAATATACTAAAACCAGGAAAAAATGGTGCCAATAGGAGCGTAGGACTCTTGGAAGTGATTCATACAGACATCTGTGAACCGTTCCGTATAATATCTTGGAATGGGCAAAATTATTTTAACAACTGCTCTTGTTATGGGTACTTATACCTTATTAATGATAAATCAGATGCCCTGAATACATTTAAGGCATGTTCGCATTTTCAAAGTTGATGTAAATACCCTGTAAATGGGTAATTATTACCCTTTCACCCCTTTTAAAAATTCATCGAAATTTTTGTCTTGGAAACCGATTCAAAAGAGAAAGTTTAAATTTTTGGACCCCACAGTAATGTATATGATATATTTATTTCGTCCATCTGTTTTACCACAACATTTTGAGGTAGGAGCCGAAAAATGAGGCAGATCCAACACTCAAGTGGCCCACACCAAAAGAAACAGTGGCCCTAAGAAGTTTTTAATGATAAGTGTTCAATTCCATTTTTCTTGTGGCGTGGACTACTTGAGATTTGGATATGCCTCAGTTTTTTGCCCATGTCATAAATTCAGCTGGCATAATAGATGAATAGTGTGAATAAGCGACATGCATCACGGTGGGACCCACAAATATTTTGCAGCGTTATTGGGCTTTTTATCTAAAAAGTAGGTGGTCAAAAGGGAAAAATGTTGTAAATACATAAGGAAATAATTATTACCCATTTACAGGGTATTTACCAAGGAATTGAAAAATCAAACAAGCCCTGAAGATATATAAGGCCGAAGTTAAGAATCAACTCGATAAAAAGATAAAAGTTGTTAGATCTAACCATGGTGGTGAGTACTACAAAAGGTATGACGAATTTGGGCATAATTCAGGACCATTCACTAGATACTTACAAGATTGTGGCATCGTCGCCTACTATACCATGCCTAGTACTCTAGAGTAGAATGGTACAGTGGAAAGGCGTAATCGCACTCTAAAGGACATAGTGCGATATATGATTAGTAATTCAACGTTATCAGAATCTTTGTGGGGTGATGCGTTGAAAATAGCTATGCATATTTTAAATAAAGTCCCAAGTAAGGTTGTTATGAAAACTGCATACGAATTATGGAAGGGATGAAAACCTAGTTTACGATACTTTCATGTATAAGGTTGTCCTGCATAAGTTAAACCATATAACCCATATGAAAGAAAGCTTGACCCTAGAACAGTTAGTTGCTTCTTTATACGATACGTAAAAAGATCTAAAGGATTCATATTTTATTGTTCATCCTATTCCATGAGAGTCATTGAGACTGAATGCTAGGTTTATTAACAATACTGAAGATAGTTGGAGCACGAACTTATGAAATATTTTGTTTGAGAAAGAGCGGATTGTGATTCCCACCATAATCATTTAGAGTAACGTGGTCGTCAGTCCAACATCGGACCCTGAGATCCTTGTGAAAGATCATCCAGAGTCTCAAATACAATCCACTGATGAGGAAATAGAAAACCGTATTCAGAATAATGAACTTTTAAGACAATTACATATAGAGAGAAGATTTGAGATTTCAAAGGATTATATCGTCTATTTGCAGGAGCATGAATTTGACATTGGGGCTGAAAACGATCTTGTGTCCTTTTCATAAGTCGAACAAAGTACAAATTCTTCTCATTGGTTTGATGTCATGAAGGATGAATTGAAATCTATGAGGGATAACAAAGTTTGGGACCTTGTTGAATTGCCTGAAGAGATTAGGCTAATTGGTTGTAAGTGGGTGTTTAAAACCAAACGGAACTCTAAGGGTAATATTGAAAGGTATAAAGCCAAACTAGTTGCAAAGGGTTTCAGTCAGCATGATGGCATTGACTTTAAGGAAACCTTTTCACCTATGTTTAAGAAAGACTCATTTAGGATAATTATGTCTCTTGTGCCTCATATGGATTTAGAGCTACATCAAATGGACGTGAAAATTGTGTTTCTCAATGAATATCTAAGTGATAACGTATATATGCAGCAGTCAGAATGTTTCAAATCTAAATGCTCAGAACATTTGGTCTGCAAGCTCAAAAGGTCTATTATGGGTTGAAACAGGCATCAGGAAAGTGGTACCAAAAGTTTAATGAAGTCATTTCCTCATATGGTTTCATTGAAAACATTGCAAATAATTGTATATATGTGAAAGTCAATGAGAGTAAGTTTATTATTTGTCTTGTATGTTGACAACATTTTGTTGGCCAATGGTGATATTGGGCTGTTACGTGATACTAAGAAGTTTTTATCTCAAAACTTTAAAATGAAAGATCTTAGTGATGCATCATTTGTCATTGACATTCAGATTAGTCGGGACTGGTCACGTGGACTACTTGGCTTGTCACATAGGGCCTATATTGATAGGGTTCTTGAAAGGTTTAACATGCAAGGTTGTGCTCTTGGCCAAACACATATTGTAAAAGGTGAGAGGTTTGGCCAATTTCAATATCCTAAAAATGACTTAGAAATGGATAAGATGAAAGATATTAAATATGCGTTAGCAGTAGGGAGCATCATGTGTGCCTAGGTCTGTACGCGCTGGAATGTTGGGCGATACCTTAGCAATCCAGGGATGAGCCATTGGATAACTGTTAAGAAAGGACTCGACACTCATGTATAGGAGATCCGGTCGTTTGGAGCTAGTTAGATATACAAATGCAGATTTTGCGGGCTATCTTGACAGCAAGAAGTCTACATCGAGCTATGTATTCATGATGGTTGGTGGAGCCGTATCACGGAAGAGCGTGAAATAGTCGATTACGATATCTTCAACCATCGAAACAAAGTATGTAGCTTGCCATAAAGCTACGAGTAAAGTGATCTGCCTTTAGAGTTTTTTCTTTCGTTTATGGGTTGTGCTAATAGTCTCGAAACCATTGAAAATCTATCATGATAATTTAACTGCAGTTAACTTCTCTAACAACAATAAGCATTCGTCGAGGTTAAAGCATGTTGACATTAAGTATCTTGTTGTGAAGGAAAGAGTTCAGAATCGTCAAGTGTCTATAGAACTCATCGGCACGAGGCAGATGATAGCGGATCCTCTCGCTAAAGGTCTTCCTGTCACGCTCATTAATGAACATATGACATCAATGAGAGTTATAAATCTTGAGGATGTATTTGAGTAGTGGAATTTTTTAGTTTTGATTCGATTATGTACAAACGTTTTAGAGTTCTCTTTTATATGCATTGATAATTCTATTATTCAGTTTATATCTTTCTTCTCTTTCAATGTGCACGTTCAGTTTTGAGTAAGCAAGACTTTACTTTGTATCTTGGAGACACGTTCAGTAAAACCACTTGAGGATAGCACATATGATCACATTAGACTTATAATCTTCATACCACACCCCATATCCTTAATTTATGTCGTTAAGGCTATTGGTATTCGTGACTATGATTCGTCGCACTTCAAAAATTATAGATGTTGTGTTGACTACCATGATCTAGTATCGGTGGTTTTGATAGACAAGATCTGATGAGCGTTGCTCATAATTATCCAATGATGTTATCTTGAAATTCAGTAGGACACCCATTAAGAATTTTTAAAAGCAAATGCGTTTTATAAAATTATTTTTCATAAACAAACTAAAATATTTAAATTTTTTTCAAAAATCAGTGTAGTCCAAGTGGGAGAATGTAAGACTCCATTAGGTGGGGCCACACATATCATGGTTTAGATATGACCATTGGATTATTCAAATTAAGCGATTCAGTGGGCCCCACTATAGTTGTGATCATTGCAAATAGGTTTGGGGCATGACGCTTGAACTGTAGTCCCTATACATGGTTATTAAGTCGGATATGGAAAACTACGGTGTAGAGACCCTAAAGGAGAGAAGTGTGATGGGCAAGCTTCTCTAACTCTTCTTCTTATAAATACATATAAGCTTTCTTTGGTCCTCTTTTTTATAAATGCATATCTTGGTCTCCTCACCCATACAAGAAAGAACACCTTAAGTCCCATTGAAGGTTCTCATAAGGGTGTGAGGTGCAAAAGACTAAGAACCTCGTCGACGATATCGAGGCATTGTGAATGTCTTCCCAATCAGGTATGAGTTTAAAACTGAAGTATTAAATCTCCATTATTGATGCATAGACGATTCGTTAATTCTGCAATATAGAAATAACAAACTTAGGCTTGATTTTATATGCCCTTATGTGACATCCCGAATTTTTGCCAACCTGGGATTAGATGTCCTTATGCAATGGGTCGATCCTAACACCTTATTAACTTGTCAAAACTCAGTCCCAAAGGCTAAAATCGCCTGTGAACCCATTTCTTTCACAAATCCCACCCTTCACCACCTTGTTCTTTCAATTTTTCTAAGCACTTTCATCCTAAACACTATTTTAAACTAGCTAAGGAGTATAACTTGGATCACTTTATATACAAACTACAAAGGCCCAGGTACCACCTCAGATAGAAATTACTCAGGACTAAATCCTTTAGAAATTAGGCGAGAATTAGCCAGTGTTAAACTAGAGCACCTGTGAAATTAGCACCAACCACTTTAAATACGATCTGCAAGACCCAAAACTTGTAGAATCATTGACGCTAGGGTACCCTAAAATCTAGGATCAATCTCATTACCTGTCTGCTCTCGGGAGCATTACGAAACTCCGTATTAGATCTGAACACGAAGTTAAGGAATTAGGACCGCCTTGCTGGGCTTGACAACCATCTCAGAAATCAAATCCAGATAGTGTCCCAGCGCTATTCGCTTGAGTCCGGAGCAAGAGAGTGTAAAAACACTTGTTTTCTTTACAAAATAAATATCTTGAATAGTAAACTGGCACGTGTCGCTTGCGGATCTGTTTTAAGCAACCAGACCGTCAGAATCAGACCAAATTACACCCTCGGATCAGGAGAAATTTCATACACATATCCATGTACTCGGAATCTCCGATCGAGATCCGCTGACCGTTGAACTGAAACTGGTCCGCCACGCGTGATCTGAAAATCCCACTGAAACGAAAACTTAACTAAACATAAATCCAGTGTTAGTGAGCTTAAGTCCGACCTTTGGCTCAAGGAGGCCCGCCAGAAGTCTTCCGTTGAGCTGAAACTGACTCGCTTTGGTTATAACCTAAGTATACTTTGACCTGAAGTCTATTTTGATGAGTTTTTAGGCTATATAAGGACCTTAAACCCTCTCTCATTGCAGTCATACGAATTTGAGAGAAACCCTAGAGAAAGAAGAGAGAAAAGAGAGAGAAAGTGTGAGAGCAGTGGGAGAATCTCCCTGCCACTCTTCTCTGCTGCTATCCATGCTCAACCACTCTGTTCTAATCGCTTTTCCGGCGATTCCAGCTCCGTTTCTAGGTAAGAAACCCTAACCCTAATCTGATTTGAGGTTTTGATAATTGTAGGTTATGAAATAGCTAACCTATTTCGTTCTATAGGTTACCAAACTGCCGTATATGGAAGCTTAGCAAACCTATTGTATTCGTTACGATTCTACGATAAAAGGTGCGGACTTTAGATGTATAGGTTATGGTTTTCAACGCTTTCAATGTCAGATAATGATAGATTCATGATCTGCATGTAATTACACATGTACAAAGTGCTGTTTGTTTTCCATTTCGATTAAAGATGAAGAATATGGAATTTTACATACTCTAGGTATCTGTAGAAAGTACCGTATACGTATAAATTTTGGAAATGTATTTGCCATGATTATTTGCTGTATTAATATATTATATATGGATAAAATACTTGTTTGGCGAAAGGGTTCGCCCTAATACATGTTTTTACTAATATACACTATGTATGTTAAAATAGTGTATTCTAAGTGTTTGTGAAAATGACTGAATGAGTATAGGATTCTCATTCGTGCTCGCCATGACTAATTGTCATGGATATATGATTGTTGTATTGGCGATACCCCTTTGACGAAAGGATTTGCCCTGAATCACACCATGGCTACTATACGCTATATATGTTGAAATGGGTAGCCTAAGTGTTTGTGAAAATGTTCAAATGAATATGGAACTTGGATTCCTACTTTCCATGACTATCCATCGTGGGTGTACGCGTGTTATGATTGGGGCAACTCCCTAGTGAAAGGATTTGGCCTAATGCCTATGTGATCAACATATGTCATGTATGTTGATGTATGTCTTTTAAAGTGTTTGTTGAAATGTTTGAATGAGTAGTAGTTAGTAAATTGTAATGTATAAGGGTGTTGAGATATGATTCTCAACTTCTTTTAACTATGTGTATGTTTTCCTTGGATAGTTGTGTGATTAAGAATTGAATATGTACAAACTCATGCTTGTGTTGTGCTTCATAACATGTTCAACTGCTTTTATGATTTTATCTATGTAATGCATATGTTTAAATTCATATTTACGTTGTATGATCCGTCATGGGTGATGGGGGAATGAAGCAACGAGTGCGTGCAACAGCCCTGGCAGCCCTAAACGGATAATACCAGACTTCGGTTGTATGATTTGAATCTTGATTCATTACTGCTTTAACTATCTGCAATTGAATGTGATTTGGGGCTATGATTATAGTCCAGACAATCGGTAACGAAAATGAATGCGCGGCTGAGTTTCATTTGCCACGTGAGATGTATTCGACGAACCCGAGTCGTACTTCGGTTGGCGATAGTGGTTGGCCACACGAAGTACTTATGTGCTTCATATCGTTCAACTTGTTGTGCGCTCGAGCTAGCCGAGCTCGTCGAGTAACCCGATTTGTCTTATGTATGTTCACCATGTTTGGACGCCTCTGCTTGAACCTAGGGTACCAAACTTACCAGTGAAATCTCTTTTAACCATGGTACCTCATTCCGCTAAGACTCATGAGCCGGGCATGGTGGTATGGGACACTGTGGCCGAGCTGTCGGCCTATGCTGAGGCCACGTGCCTCCCCGTAGTGACCAGTGAGCAACCAGACTCGTGAGCCGATTATGGTGGTCTTGGGACACTATATTCGAGCTGTCGACACCTACGGCGAGAGCCAAATACGGTGAGACGTGTATTCGTGCTGACGGGCGACGAGCCCTCCGTAGTGTCTTCGAGTATACTCTAGGGTCTGTGATTGGCGACGAGCTCTTCACAGCAACTAGAGCATGAGTTGAGCCGAGTACGGTGAGATCTATATTCGAGCTGACGGCCAGCGATTGAGCCGAGTACGGTGAGACCTGTATTCGAGCTGACGGCCAGCAATTGAGCCTCATACGGTGAGATCTGTATCCGTGCTGACGGGTGACGAGCCCTTTGTGATGCCTTCGCTATACCTCTCAAACCATAATATCATATGAGATTAACTAGGACTGACGACCCTAGAATGGATCATGTTTGGGAATTATACAAGGGAGGTACCTTAGTTTCCCAATACTGCTGTTTGAAATGGACTAATAATTACTCGGTAATCATGCTCATCATCGCACTGCATGTGCCTAGTGGATGTGGAGCACTGAGGGATGAACGCATTCGCGAACGTAAGATGGTGTCGCATGAGAGTGGTTTGGCAAGGGCATACATCATGTCATTTCATACTTGCATTAAATAAGAGTAGTTAGAATTGTTTGATTGTACTGCTTTATCATTACTGCTTGACTAAATTGATAACATGTTAACCTATGCTTTATTGTTCCACTGAGTTGATCACTCACTCCCACGTTACGGGACGGTGTTCCGAACACCCACCAAACTTTATCTGATTGCAGATGACGACGCTACTCCTGAGGCGGAGCCAGACTTTTATGACGACGAGGATGTTTTCTCGTATATGCGGTTTTCGAGCGGCTTCATGTGAGTCGTGCCTTGATCGACGGGGTTACAGGGATGTTGACTAGATGACACTACACATTTGGTAGCATTTGAATTGTACTTGAAATTCTTTAACCTGGTAACCTTATCACACTCTGGAGACTCACCACAGTTTTTATATTTTACATATCTATCGCAGTCTTCCGCTTGCAATTTAACTGTCTCTGGAGTATGATATGCTGTTTTGGCTTAATCTCACTCATGTTCACTACATTAATGCAGACAACGTTCAATCATCATTCATTTTATTGCATAAGTGATGCGTTGGAACTCGGGAGTTGAGTTTATGCTCGACCCCCGATTTTCAGGGCGTTACACCTTATTTGTGGTTAACCACACTATTGTCAGATTCTTCACTATTAATGATCCCTCATGCCTCTCTCTCTCTCTCTCTCTCTCTCTCTCTCTTGTGAGAGAGGAGTCCTTGCAGGCTATACACTCATCACTATAGTGAGCCCCTCTTGATGTTTATTAAAAAGATCCAAACAGTTCATCCCATTACTTGCAAGGCTGATGCCATGTGCGGCCCATTAAATTTCTAACATGTATAACATCCAACTTGTCCATCATGTCTACCCTAACATGAAAGTTTGACACTAAAAAACTAGGCCAATTCTACTCTCATGTGAGCCACAACATGAATTCAGAGGTTTTTTTTAGTTGTCAATTGTTTTATATAGTTTAACCTTGAATGATTAGATAAGCCCGATTTTTTGGGCTTCCCATCGTCATGATGAGATCACCTAATGTTCACACCCCAAGTATAGGGTTGCGATGTAGTAATAATCTCGGCAAGACCAAGGTCGAATCCACAGGGACTGAACCTTGTACGTATTCTGAAAGTAACTAGAATTAGAACTAGAAGAAGATGTAATCTAAATCTGGAGAAGTTAAGGGAATAATTGTAAATTATTTAACTAAAACTTGTAAATTCAAAGGTAGAGAAAACTAGGGTTTCCAAGGGTTCACTAGTAGAGATCAGGGAGATCTATGCTTGATTCGCTATGAAATTAGAGTCCCATCTTCATCCAATTGGAAGATATTTCATTAAAAACCCATTTTGAACTTCCTTTGATCTAGTCCTTAATAGATAAAAGGTATGAGAACTAAGAGTGATTCCATCATGAAACCATGCCCATGAGACAGTAAACAACAGAATTTGTCAATTCACAAACATTCTAGGAGAATTATGAACGTTAGGAAGGATTCCATCATCCAACCATGTCCATGAGATAATAGCGAACAACAGGGTTCCTAAGTTCACAATCCCTATAATGAATTAAAAATGTACTCAAAGCTATCGCAGATCTATTGTAATTTAAGTCGCAACAAACCATTAAAAACTGAAAGTATTCCTTATGATCAAACTAGAATCAAAGAGAGTTCAATGTAAACATAAATCAAGCCATAGAAAACATCTACAAGCTTCGCCTCTTAGCCCTAGCTAAGAGGTTTAGTTAATCATAGACATGATTAACTAAAGAAATCCCAAGGAAAGATATAAACAAAAGGATAAAGAAAGGGGAGAAAAACTCCTGATGCCAGTCCACTCCACGTCTCTCTCCTCTCTTCTGTCTAGAGCTGTACACGAGCAGACTAAGGCTCAAGTACTCGCTCGACTCGACTCAGAATACTCGACTCGTACTCGACTTGCCTGAGTTAGAGCCGAGTACGAGCGGATTTTCACTGCTCGTTTAGATTACGAGTAGAGTACGAGTCTAGAGGTACTCGACTCGTGTGCTCGACTCGGTACTCGACTTGTACCCGTATATATAAACCCACCCAAAAAAAACTCTACCCCACCCACCCGTCATTTTCAACCAGCGAGCAGTCGAGCCCCCAAAAAAAACCCTACCCCACCCACCCGTCATTTTCAACCAGCGAGCGCCCCCCAAACCGTTTGAAAAAAAAAACTCTCTCTCTCTCTCTCTCTCTCTCTCTCTCTCTCTCTCTCTCTCTCCTCCCTCTCCCAGCGCCCTTCCGGACTTCGGCCGTCCCTCTTCTTCCATCTCTCTCTCTCTCACTCGCCCATGTCCCCTGTCCGGCAGTGCTAGACCCTACCGCTCGTCCCTGCGGCCTGTCCGGTGCCCCTGTCCAGTGACGGAGCTCGTCTCTGCCACTTGTCCGGTGTCGCAGCTCGTCCCTGACAGGCTGCCACTCGTCCGTCATTGCCCTGCCCTGCATGCAGCTACTGGTCGTTCCTGCCCAGCTCGCCCGATAATGTGTGGGTTTGATTTTTTATTTTTTATTTTTAGAAATTATTTAATATATGTTAATATAGAAATTGTTTAATATAGTTTTGGGATTAACCTAATATTTGGGATTAACCTAATAAAATGATCAGGAAAAATGGGTGGACTCGCCTCGAAAACTTGCACTCGGTACTCAACTCGTGTGCTCGTACTCAGACTCGACTCGAAAACTCGGACTCGACTCTGCTCGTTTACTACTCGTACTCGGCTCGTACTCGGGCGAGTAGAGTACGAGCAGGGGGTCCCTGCTCGTTGGCCAAGTAAAGTCGAGTATGAGCACTCGGGCGTTAAGAGCCGAGTACGAGTAGGGCGATACTCGACTCGACTCGTGTACAGCTCTACTTCTATCCTCGTCTAACCCCCACAGCTGGCCCTCTCTCTCTCTCTCCCTTTATAGATGTGTGGTCAGCAGGTCGGTCTGCGTTTAACGCAGCCGACTTGCTTCGCAAAGCCGTGTGTGAGAAGAGAAGGTGCGTAAACAGATTGCGCAAAAGATCTTGTGACGAGTCCGGTTGCAGACCGATTTACGTGTGCGGTGGTGTTTTCTGAGTGCGAAACAAGCTAGGTTGGGGCTGAACCTGTCCTCTGAACATGATAGACGGATTGGATTACCCAATCCGATCACAGGGGTGGGCCACATCGAGTCGCAACGGCAAGGCCACTCGTTCGCGTGTGCAATGGGAAATCCCATTGATTCCGAGATTTCTTGCGAAAATACTTTCCATTTTCTTTTTCTTTCAAACCTCCATGCGTGGCCCATTCCCTGAAGATCCTCCAACATGATGGACGATCTGAATCATCCGTGAGGTCCCACCATCTTGTAAACAGTCCCTGTCCATCCAAGTCAAGGTGTTTCTACTGAGAAACACGTACATCTACGTGTAGATGTCCACAAACGCACACCTAGGGTCCGGTCGGATTCAACCTGAGAGCACTCTAGACGGATCAGATTGCTCCGAATACTCACGATGGTGGGCCACATTGAGTCTCAAACGGACGTTGTCCGTTAGTATTGCAGTGCATAGGCTCTCTTTCTGCCGGGAATCACGTGCACCTACGTGCGTAGTATCGCGTAAAAACTCCTAGGGTTAGGACAGAGGTGGCCCCTGAACCTAATGAACGGTTTGGATCATGTACAAGAAAGGCCATGATGGGCCATGACACGTCTCAAACGGATGTGGTTCGTCCGTCTGTTTCGGCGGAAAGAAAGAAGAAGGAGATTCCTTCTCTGGAACCTCGGGTCAGCGTAATCTGGGCTGGCTCTTGATTTTGGTGATCCGCGGGAGTGTACACATTTTGTGTACACTCATCATGTGTGTGGGGCCCATGATGATGGTTAGAAAAATCTATATCGTCCATTTGTTTTCTCATATAATTTAAGGGGTTGAGCCCAAGTTTGAAGCATATCCAGAGATCATGTGGGCCCCAAATCGGTGATTTATTGGCTGATCTGTCCATTAGACCACTTCCACAAAGATCCAACAACTGAAATTTTACGTGTACGGTTACTTTATGATCCTTAGGCCAGATATAAAGTTTCGAGCCAAATGGATGGTGGGAATCCCATGATCTTGCATTCAGGACGATTTTCAGGCCCCTTTAACTTTAATCACTTGGTTTTCTCGGATCTTTGGCGTGTGAATTCTTCAATCTCGGCTACCTAAGATTCGACCCTTGCCTTGGTGATTTTTGAGCATCAAATCCATGCCTTTAGCACCATTTTCAGTCTAAGCTCTTAAATTCACCTTACAACAAAAACATGATTAAAATGTAACGTTAAACATTACCATGTTCGTAAAATCAGGTAATAACTGAGGTCTAATATGCAATATTTGACTCTCAACACTTAACATGCAAGTTGGATGGCGTGCAGAGAACAAAATTGTTCCACACAGATAATAGTATATAATCATGTAAAGTTTAACGTTCAAATTTTTTTATTTTTTACAGGTGGGTAAATAACTTACAAACTAAGCTTACCCTGCACAACCTTTTTATATTTGTTTGAATGGCATCAATTGATATATTTTCTTTGGAAAAAAATTCAATACTATGAAAGAGCATGATTGTTAAACATTACATATGTGGACAATAAGGACCTGTTTGGATACCGGAAATAAATTACTTTTTAACTTATATTAAGTCATTAAGTTATTTTTTCATTTAAATTAGTTTGATAAGTATCATTATAAAAGTAATTTGTGTGTTAAAAGTTACTTATCTCAATAGTTTTTTATTTTATTTTTTAAAAGCTTTTTAACTTATTTCTTTTCTACTTATCTCTCTCTCCCTCTCATGGTCCATAGCAAACGAGGCTCTCTCACGTTCCATGCCAAAGGAGGCCCTACATGATGGACTATCCACATCAAAGTGGGGCTCACACAATGGACGATCCACGTCAAAGGTGGGCCCCACAGAGTGAATGACTCCATATTAATGTGGGCCCACATAATGGACCATCTACATCAAAGGTTGACCCATAATGATATATAGCCCACATCAAGGTGGGCCCCACATAGTGAATGACACCATATTAATGTGGGCCACATAATGGACCATCTACATCAAAGGTTGACCCATAATGATAAATAGCCCACATCAAAGTGGGCCTCACATGATGGATAGTCCACATCAAAGGTTGGCATAATGATGAGTGACCCATATCCAAGGTGGGCTCCACATGATGGGGGGTGGATATTGAAGGTGGACTCCACATGATGGGCGGTGGATATTGAAGGTGGGGCCCACATGATGGGCATTAACATTGAATGCAGGTCCCACATGATAGATGGCCAACATCAAATGTGGGCCTTACCAAATGAACGGTGCACATTAAAGGTCGACCCCTAACGATGAATGACCCACATCCAAGGTGGGGCCCACATGATGGACGACCCACATCAAAGGTGGGGCCCACGTAATGAATGATCCACATCAAAGGTTAGCCCCACATGATAGACGATGGATGTGAGGTTGCCTAAACAAACTTGAGGGATAATTATTTATGATGTTGAAAACCAAACATGTTTTTCTACTTTTTAGTTGATAAGTATGTTGTTTATCCAATATAGTTATCTACTATCTTATGGCATAAGTAGCTTATCTAAAGTAACATACGATCCAAATACCCCTTTAAAAATTTCTATCGCGATCCCATGTTATTAGGAGGGATGGGATCGCGATATCCCGGGATATGCATGACGAGCCAAACAGACTCGGTGAACTTGTCCCGGGATATCAGCAATCCCATGGATCTTAAAACAATCCACTGACATCACCATCATTACCTTAAAATTGATCCCATCACTTGGTTGGACAGATTAGATGGTTAAAATCCTAGGATATACCCAGCATGCCAAACAGACCTAGTGAACTTGTCTAGGGATATAGCAATCCATGGATCTTAAACTAATCCACTGACACCACCATCATTACCTTAAAATTCATCCCATCCCTCCTAATCCCATGGGATTTGCCCGGCCAAACAGGCCCTAAACTTGTCCTTGTGGCGTACAAGTAATTCAAATTAATAAAGGAGTTTGGATGTACCTTAAACAAAAGGTGTGGTTGTTTTGTTTTTTAACTATCAAGATTAGTGAACATTTATTGGACACTTAATAATGAAATATTTCCATGGTCTTATTTCAAGTGTTGTAAAGAAAAGAGTTGAAAAGTATGTTTAGCTTCCATCATTATACAAGTACTTATCCCTCAATTTTGTTCCGTCCACCCTTAAAATTCACCATCCATCGTGGGACCCAACCTTTGATGTGGACCATTCATTATGTTGAGCCCACCTTGTCCTATCTTCAATGTGAACCATCCATTGTGTGGGGCATACCCTCAATGTATGTTATCCATCATGCGGGGCCCACCTTGGATGTGGGTCGTTCATCATATGGTCCCACCTTTAACTTGGACCGTCCTTCATGCAAGACCCAACTTCAAAGTGGGCCATCTGCCAAGGAGGTCTGACTCAGATATAGGTCATCCATCATTAAGGGTGAACCTTTGATGTGAATTTTCCTATGTGGGGCTCACCTTGATATGGGTCATTTATCATGTGGGCCCACCATCAATGTTTTTGTCTATCACGTGGGTTTAATATCCATTGCCCATCATGTGGAGCCGACCTTTGATGTGGACCGCCCATCATGTGGACCCCACCTTCAATGTGGACCGTCCATCATGCGAGACCCACCTTGGATGTGGGTCATTCATCATGGGCACCTTTGATGTGGACTGTACATTATGTGCCGCCCACCTTAATTGAGTCAAAATAATTTGTCTATCATGTGGAGCCCACCTCTAATGTCGACTGCCCATCACTTGGAGCCCACCTGATGTGAGTTGTCCATCATCCAGGGATGCCTTGGATGTGGCCCATTCATCATTGTGGGCTGAACTTTGATGTGGACTATCCATTATATGGGGCCCACCTTGATATGGGTCCTCTGTTATATGGGGCCACCTTCAATGTTATTGTACATCATGTGGGGTCACCTTCAATATCCACCACCCCTCATGTGGAGCCCACTTTTGATATCGACGGTTCATCGTGTGAGCCCCACTTTAATGTGGGTCGTCCATCACTCGGAGCTCCATTTGGACATGGGCCAATCATCACTAAGGGCCTACCTTTGATGTGTACAATCCATTATGTGGGCTAAAAAGACCTTGATATGGGTCATCCATAACGTGGAGCTCACCTTTGATGTGGACCGTCTATCATGTGGACCCCACCTTTGATGTGGACTGCCCATCCTGGCGTAAGTTACTTTTACGATAGTACTCACCAAACTAACCTCAGTTAAAAAAGTAATTTAAGCCAGGCCCAAGCGTAGCCCACAGGCGACGCTAGCAGGTCGAACCGGGCCCAAAGATGGGTCGGGCCGGCTAACTAGACCATAGCCACTCTTATAAAATGAGTTCTTTGATGGCCCCCACCAGATGGAGGGTGCTTTGGTCTTGAAGGAGCGTCCTACCTCCGCCCGGACGGTAATCCGTCCCTCTCTGGACCCACCGTGGTGTAATAATTTTATCCATGCCGTTGAGATTTTCTCTCAAATCATTTTAAGCTATGACACAAAAGAATAGCCATGTAAAAGGCTTAAATGAACCACAAATTGTCGATCAAACGTTCACCATTAAAAACTTCTTAGGAGCTGGAGAAGTTTCGGATCAAGCTGATATTTTTATGTTTTCACTTCATACACGTCTACGTGACCTTATGAATAGGTTATATAGTAAAAAAACATCACGGTGGCCCTTAGAAATGTTTCAACGGTAAGTATCATATCATTGCAGCTTCCTTTGGTGTGGTCCACTGGAGCTGTGAACCTACTTCATTTTTTATCTCATACCTTAAAATGATTTGAGAGAAAATCTCAACGGCGTGGATAAAATTATTACATCACGGTGGGTTCCAGAGAGCCCTGCCCGGACGGATTACCGTCCGGGCGGGGGTAGGACGCAATCCGCGTCCGGTCTTGAAAGGGCAGTTTTGTCCATACATTTCTACTCAGATGCTAACCCTAGATCGGAGTAGATCGGACGGTCAAAAACTCTCTATCCAAAACGACGTCGACTTAAAAATAAAAAGCAGGAAGCAGCCCTAACCTTTCTCCTCCCTCTCTCTCTCTCCACGCAAGGAAGAGGAAACCCTAAACCCTCTCTCTCAAATCTACAGCCATGGTACGGAAAATCTCTGCTATTCTCTCCATTCCATTGCATTCTCTTGTTGAATCTCTTCTTCGATTTTCTCTGTCGGATCGATTTCGATTTTGATTTCTCTCCACTCGATTCTGTCTGAATCCAAGGTTTCGATTTTTTATTTTTTTTTCGTGGTGATGAATCTCAGCCTTTCAAGCGTTATGTGGAGATCGGGAGGGTGGCCCTCGTGAATTACGGGAAGGATTATGGAAAGCTCGTCGTCATCGTTGATCTCATCGATCAGAATCGGGTACGCCCTTTGATGCATCTTTTGCATTTATGCATCTATGGTTGATGCATGTATATATGTATCTATGGATTGATGTTTATGAACAGATCGTTTGATTTTCTTCTCGATTTTTCAAGCTTAGCTGTTTTTCTTTTTCGATTTTGGAGAAGTGATCGATACAGCTGCTGTACCATACGTTATGATACAGCCATTTTCCTGCCAACGTTTCATGTATGTAGAATATCCCATCCGTACAAAAAGTGGGCCAGAGGATGATGTTCTCGTGATACGAACATCAGGCCGATCCACGCATCGGTGGGCCACACCAGAACCCTATTTCATGCCATCAGCTGTCCTCCGATATTAACGTTGTGGATTGGCCTGATTTTCGTATCAGGTGGTCATCATGGTACGGATACCATATTCTACATATGAGAGACGTTGTCAGGGGAAAGTGATTGTATCATCACGTATGATACAGCTGCACACGTGTGTTGATTATTGACTATTGGTCATCTCTTTCAACCGTACATTTTTTTTTCTAATACATGTGTGCGCCTCCAGATGGTTGTACTTGTTGGGGCCATGGTTCATGGTGTGGCCCACGTGAAGAATGGCCTGGATCATTTACACAGTTGCTACGTTTATGCTGTAAATCTTCCTAGAACTTGTACTTATGTCCCTTGCTGGATGCAGCTTGCAATGTATTGCTGTGTATTGCATCTGGCTGTAGGAGAACTTTATGTAGTTTGCCCGTTGTTTCTCATGTCAATATCAAAAAGGATGACTACACTAATTATAGGGTTGTCAGCCTATGGATGTGTAAAGTGTTCTAAGGTCTCCCAGTCCATATTAGTTGGGCTGTGGTTCGATGGTCCGGATTTGATCTGTTGGGTCATGCTGTGGATCGTTCCTGCTCTTAAAAAAGTCGGCGAAATGGGGAAATTTTAACTAAAGCTGGCGATGGGTGGGTGTGGGGTTGATTCAGGGCTGGATATTAAACAATTCAAAATGTTGGTTTTGATAGGCTCAGCCCCGGACATGGTCCATTGCCAGCCATAATTTTAACCTTCAATCAGTATTACCTGCAAATAGATAGTTGATGGAATTGCAACAATTTCCATTGAATGGGGAAGGGACTGACGATCAGATGGATAGGTCTTTCTTGTTGTGGAGATTGTTGAGTTGTGGTTTACCCAGGTGGGGCCCATTTGGATATATATTGATGTATATATTTGAGACGACCCGCCCCACCGTTGTGATATTGTCCGCTTTGGGGTCTCCCCCGCACGGCTTTAAAACGCGTCACAACAATTAAGGGAGAGCCTCCACATATAGCCAGAACTTTGAACGACTGCTCAAGCGATGTGAGACAAAGTTCCGCCCACAATCACCTACAACAGTAGCTCGCCCAGGCACCCAGCCCTGCCCACATCACGCCTGCCCACATTGGAGCAGGGATTGGGGCGTAACAATCTCCCACCGTTGGAACAGAGTCGTCCTCGCTCTGATACCAAATGAGACGACCCGCACCACCGTTGTGATATTGTCCGCTTTAGGGTCTCCCTCGCACGGCTTTAAAACGCGTCACAACAGTTAAGGGAGAGCCTCCACATATAGCCAGGACTTTGAACGACTGCCCAAGCGATGTGGGACAAAGTTCTGTCCACAGTCACCTACAACAGTAGCTCGCCCAGCGCGGTAGCTCGCCCAGGCACCCAGCCCCACCCACATTAGAGCAGGGACCGGGGCGTCACAATATCATTCTTGCCTCGAGTACCTGTTCAGTACTCTTCCCCTACCGGAACATCACATGTGCTTGTCCCATAGTTGCTAGATGTTTCTGGTAAAATGGAAAAAGTATGCAGAACTAAGGGTGGCAATGGGCCGGGTAGCCAGCCCAAACTGACTTTGGGCTGGCCTTAGACCTACTTGCTTGGCCTGTAGGCCGAGTTTGGGTCCCTCGCGCATGGCCCAGTTGATTTTCTGGTTGAACTTGAGCTCAAGTCAAAGAAGCCTGACCCAGCTGGGCCTGCCCCAACTTTATATCGCAAAACTATGCCATTCAAATCCCTACCACTGATTTCGTTCCTCCAAACTGTCTATTACTTTGTGCTAGTGTGGCTCACTTGATCTGTGGATAGGTTAGGAACATTCAAGTGGGAAACAGGGATTTTATCAATCTTTGGGTTGGACCAGACTGGATTGGGTCAGGCTCGGGCTTGGGCCTGTTATACTAGGCCCATGCCTTGCTCGGGCCTCAGGTTTTAGGGTCAGGTTGGGCCTGGTCATAGCCTAGCTTGGCCAAAACCCAGCCCATTGACACTCAAATGCAGGACAAAAAAAATGCAGAAAATGGGTTTCAGCACTTAACACCATGGGGGAGATGGCTTTTCAACTTTAGGCATCTTGGGGTTTAGCATACCTATCAACATTTAGGTGTCTTGGGTTCATGTCTGGGTTACCTATCACAAAAAGAAAAGAAAAAGCAGATGACAATGGTTGTCTTTTCAGTACAAACATTTAAGGCCTGTTTTGCTTTACTTAACGATAAGAATGGAGTTGGATCCATATTTCCCATAAGCATCTTGTAGAAGTGGAGCTGTGGTGCATCCTGCAAAATGTGTTTGAACTGATGGATTAAATGCTCCTTTCCACAAATGAGCCCCAAGATGAGAATGAAATGTAACTGTTCATACGTGTCATCGCTCCATTCTACTTTTGATCAGTAGATATGTGCATGCATTTCTGCACTCGTAGGTACATCTGAATTGGCTCTTATATCATAGGGACTAATCTTGTCTGAAGCAGACATGCAAACAAGAAACAGATGTATAGTTGTTAGATATATTTTGACAGGCATTTTAAAGATTCCAAGAGAACAGAAAACACTCTCTTCCAAAGTGAATGTTTCAGCATATTTCCAAGTTTGATGAACCTGTTCGTTCAATTGAGAAGTTTTCTTTTTCGTTTTTGTATTCTAAATGATCCTATCGGCATCGAGAAATGCTGGGCAAAATGATCACAAACAACAAAGTTCCAGAATTTTATTTTATACATGCTTTGTCTGAAAAGCAAAATGGCCCAAAAGAGATTTTGGAGTAGTGACCACTTGGTGTGATAAATTGTCCTCGAGAACTACAGTGCATGCAAACTGAGGTTTGAAAAAACAGGACTCAACTTGGATTTATCGAGGCCCTGAGGGTCTAAGGTCATGTTGACAGAGGACTCAGTCAAGGACTTGACCGATTCTTAATCTTTATCATGTATCCGCAGCCTTTGTTTTATCTCTTTTCTCGCAAATGGTTAGCCAGTAAACTACTGAGTGGGGTTATCTTTAATTCACAGCTCTTGCATTGAGTCTTCATGGGCTAATTAGCATCATGTTTCTTACTGCCTCATATTCAGAAGTTTCACCTATCATATTAGAGATGGGCCAACTTATATTCCATACCATGTAAACTTGACAGGCTCTTGTTGATGCTCCTGATATGGTTAGAGGACAAATGAATTTCAAGAGGCTCTCGCTGACAGATATCAAGATTGACATTCCTAGAATCCCGAAAAAGAAGTCTCTGATTGCTGCTATGGAAGCTGCAGGTAATGCTTAGTTCTTGTCGTAAAAAGAAACGAAAAAATGGTATTCAAATATTGTCAGATACTAGATTTTTCTTTATCTTCCCTTTCATGCATACCCCCTTGTTAAAAAGCACCCATGGTGCCAGATGTGAAGAACAAGTGGGAGAACAGTTCATGGGGCCGAAAGCTGATTGTGCAGAAGAGGAGAGCTTCTCTCAACGACTTTGATAGGTTCAAGGTCATGCTGGCGAAGATCAAGGTTTGCTACTATGCCTTCATCATCTGCTATCCTGTTGTTTGACACCATTGTTTGACATCATCATTTCCTACACCAATGAGGAAACAGTATCTACATTATGTGGGTTTTTGTTTTCTCCTTCATTCCCCCAAACTCCAAGTGAGCTGGGACTGTTAAGAAGAAGGAATCTCAAGCGAGTTGTGTACGAGAAGACACAGATGACATATCACTTAGGGCCCATTTGGCCGGTCGGATTGGAAGGGATTGGAAGTTAAATCCCGGGATTGGCTGGGCGTGCCAAACAGAGTCGGTGATCTGATCCCAATCCCATGGATCTTAAGACAATCCACTGACAACATCATCATTACCTTTAAATCCCATCCACTCCACCCTAATCTGTTCAAATTTGCCTAGGACGTGTTTGGTTTGAGGGATTGGAAGGGATGGGAAGGTTTAATCCCGGGATTGGCCGGGCGTACCAAACAGACTGGATATAGCAATCCAGGGATATAGCAATCCCATGGATCTCAAGACAATCCACTGACAACACCATCATTACCTAGAAATCCATGCCATCCACCCTAGTACCATTCAATCCCTTCCAATCCACCCGGCCAAACGGTCCCTTAAGTTTTGTGCCAGTGAATTGTGTTGAACTCTAGAATCAGGAAGCCTCCAGACCTAAGCTGTAAGATTCATATCTGGTAGCGGTTGTTTGGCAGCATGGATTTTGGGCAGTTAAGAATTGGAATCCAGAATTGTCATTGCAAATCATGCTCGACACCCCCCAATTTTTTATTGGAATTCAAGTCCTACCTGGATTGGAAATTCTCACAAGCGTGTGTGCCTTTCAAAAATCCAAGAGAAAAAAGTTGGGGTGCAAAATCCTGGATTTTCGACAAGTCCATTGCAGACCTCCAATCCTTAACCTTTCCTGTAAGACTCTATCTAGTATAGGAAAGTTTGACAAGTTCAAGGTCATGTTGGTGAAGATTGAGGTTTTCAACAAGTCCAATGCTGAACGATTAGATCAGTTCAGTCATAGAATGATTGATTTCACAAATATTTGAAAAACCAGATGATATCAAAATTTTATATTTACTTAATTGAATGCTTCATATGGTTACAGTAGTAGGAGATGATATCATAATCTTTATTTGGTCCATCGAGGGTTTATTTGGATGCACTATAAGATTGAAATGGAGTTGTTGGTCTAACTAAAATGGAAATAGCCAAATTGGCCCGTTCAGATTATGTGGTGTCCAGATTGTGATTACATTACCTTCAGGTTGACTCCATATGAACCTAATTGCAATGCAAGTTCTCCTTTGGTTATTCCACATTACTGTTATGAGGGAGCATCATAGCTTGTCATTACTCTTTATCAAACTGAAAATGTTCACAATTTAATTCACTCGTGCACCCAAACACGACCTTATTTATGGTCTTAATACTAATATGCTTTGCGTTCTCTTGTGCAGAGAGGTGGTGCAATTAGGCAAGAACTCGCTAAGCTGAAAAAGCAGGCTGTAGCTTAAATATATTCTCTCAAGACTCCCCTGATTTTTGTTACAGATCTGTCCTAGTTGTGATTTTGGTACTGTTATTTCCATTTAGTTTTTGTTTTAAGTGCGACTAGGTTTCACCTTTTTCTCTTCAACGGTATTTGAAGTAATCTTTGAGAGACTTGCATTTAAGGTCAAGTGCAATGAACTGTGTTGATTTACAAAATGGCAAATCGTCCTTTTAGTTTTTTAAAAAAAATCCTTTTCTAATCTTCATTTTTTCCATGGCAATGGCCTCATGGGCAGGATACCTGTTGGTGTGGATTGTCAATGGGTACGGGACCGGCTTAGCAAAATCCAGATTTCTGGAGATATCTGGTCCACATGCCCAACCTGATCAAGTCCAGGTCTGGGGCCAAATTTAGACAGGTCCCACACATAGACGGCCCTGTTTTATCGAGGGGAATCCCCTTCGTGCACATAATCGCCTGAAATTAGCTCATTTCATAATGCGGCAACCTAAACAGGGCTTGGTAGATTCTCTCTAGAATGTCTTGAAATGGCAAGAATGGTAACCATTTGATCTCTGAACAAATATCCACATGGAACAAGCCAAACGTCCTCAAGATCGGCCATCACATGATTGTGAGTTATGACCATCCATGTGATGGCCGACCATTTCTATGGTTTCCATCTCCTGGCATCAGGGATCATTTCAACATTTTGATGCATCTAGAAGTATGATATTTGCACCCAAACGAATTGAAAGAGTTGTCTAATTTCTATGTATCTTACAGAATGAGCTTTGGCTAAGTGCACACGTGTGTGCAAATAAATAAAACTCATGTACATGCCATACGTGCTAGCATGGCACATCTGTGAGATTCGATCCTTTCTCCCACCAGGTTGGCCTGACCACCTTATTTTTCCCAAAAATAGGCTCCAATTATTCAACACAGGTAGATTGGTTCGAAATTTTCATCCAAGTTTTTTCATAACCAGTGGCATTTGTTTTGCAAAGTGGCTGAGCAGTGGATCAACCTGATTCTTGGGCCAGGCCACCAATATAGGCAATTTTCTGATGGATGGATTGGATCTCAGTTATCGTGCCATGCCGTGTTCTTTATTGCACCAACATGTCTTCTTAGCAAAGCTCTTTGCTAAAATATAGGGAATTTTACAAAATAAAAATACTACCACTTAAATATATATATTTTTTCAAAAATATTTTTTGATAAGATACTCTACTAATTTAATTAATTATCATTATTAGAGCACCTACCTTCCGTGCAAAGAGATATACAGCAAGAGTGGGCCCCACCTCATGTTTATGTGAAATCCACCCCAAGTCCATCCGTGATTCAGGTGGACGATTGGAAACAGTGCACAGGGCAACCCTCACCCACCGAGCTATTTCCCTTGGTATGGCCTATCAGAATCACGGATGGGCATATGATGTTTAGGCACCTCCTGTAGATTTTGGTTGGTGCGGCATCTAATGATTCTGAGTGAATTTCACGTAATCATCAAGATGGATCTGGTAGTGGATGTCTCTCTCCAAACTGCTGTTTCCTTGGTGTGGCCCACCCAAATGATGAGTCAGCTTGATGTTTTGGCCCTAGGACTAAAGTAGGATTCTGCATCTATTGATAGACTGGATTTCACATACACATCCTGGTGGGCCCTCCAAAAAAATAATAATCAAGGATGGTGTCCATTTGGCAACTGTTCAAAGAAAAAAAAATAGAAAAAAGATATAATGGGAATTTTACGCAACACCCACCCTTGGGTTTTTATGAGTCCGCCCCTGGTTTTTACTCTCGACGGTGATGTATATGGCTGAGCCCAAGCAAAAAAAATTAGGCTGACCTGTAGGACTGTCAATGAGCCAAGGTGGCCCGTTGGGCTTGTCCTACCTTGGGCAGGAATCAGGATATAGGATAGTATCAGGCCCGATGGCCAGGCTCAGACTTAAAATTCAATCCCGCTTCTTAATTGGTGCGGGCTTGGACTGTACACAACAATCCGCCAGCACAGCCTCGGCCCATTAGGGCTTGCTTGGATAATAATTCTTAACAGTGTCGAGTGATTGGCAGCTCGGGTGGGCCCACCGTCATGTTTATGTGAAATCCAATCCAACCACTAGGTGGGTTACCCGATGTTAGATCTAGGGCCCAAACATCAGCCCCATATATGAATCAGGTAGACCATAGGATTAAGAGTAATGTACAGGCAATGCTCACATTCCAAACTGTTTCCTTGATGGGGCCTGATTTTTAAGTGCCATGCCTAAATTTTGGTGTGAAATCTAATGGTTGGAGTGGATTTCATATAATGATCATGATGGGCTCTGTAAAATCAAGGGTGGACATCTCTCTACAAACTATTTCCTTTGGATGGCCCGCATGAATCACAGGTTAGCCTTAGTTTTCAGCCTTGGGCCTAAAGTGGCATTACACATCTATGGTAGAAGTGGATTTCAAGTTACATCAAGGTGGCCCGTTGAAAATAAGGGTGGCCTCCCAGTTGTGAAAAACAAACTCAGACCATTAGATGTGTAATCACATTTTAGGCTCAGGGCAAAATAAATAGGGCTGACATGTGATTCATCTGGGCCAGGAAACAATTTGGAGAGACGTCCACGCTTGATTCTTATAGGGCCCACCATGATGGTTATATGTAATCCACTCCAACCATTAGATTCCAAGCTAAACTTTAGGCATGGGGCCCAACATAGGGTGACACACCTAGTTGTCAGGTGAATTCACATAAACATCGCAATGGGGTCCACCTGAGCTGTTGGCCCCTTTGCTCGCAAGACCCACCCCAACTTCTGTTAAGAAATGGGTCCTTACTCATGGCTTAGTGGTAGTAGATACATGAGTTTTTCAACACTAAGGTCATGGGTTCGAGTACCCATTGTAGTGTGTGTGGGTATGGCTTAGTGGTAGTAGATACACGAGTTTTTCAACACTAAGGTCATGGGTTCAAGTACCCATTGTAGTGTGTGTGGGTGTAAGGGTGTGTACATTAAAAAAGAATTCTATTAAGGAAATCCATCATAAGGTACTCCAGTGATAATTACTAAAAATTAATGGTGTAGCTTATTAAAAACATTTTTGAAAAGGTACCAGAATGTAAATTCTATATTAAGGAGGTAGTTATCTGTAAAATTCCCAAAAATAAATTGAAGGAATTACAGACAAAAGCAAATATTTTCCGCCCAAAGTTTTAAAATGGGGCCCCACAAAATTAAATTAATAGTGCCTATGAAATGAGAATAAAACACTGGGTCCCTTACATAAATTACCTTTTTGCTTTCAGGGCAGCTTCAAAAAAATAAAAATAAAAACTGCTACAAAACAGAGCTTTCGGCTGTAGATGAAGTGAACGCTTTTCAAAGTTTCGACGCAAATAGTTCACAGGTAATCAAGTCATTTATAGATGCACATCTACCAGAACCTAGGACGGGAACAAGGTTGAAAATAGGCTCCTTACCCATCTCAAATTGCCGACTGATCTCTGTACATTCATCGAATGCCTCCGTAAATGTACCCAACAGCACATCCACAGTCAAGCACAGGCTTGTTGTGAAGTAAATCCTCAAATTCTGCAAAAGAAAAGCAAGAAAAATCATACGTTTTCAGCATTTTCAACCTTCTTTTCAAGAAAATTAAAATATAGTTTTAATCAAAAGAAACCCGCGTTATGTTTGAACGTTTGATTTCATTACTATGCAAAAGATAACAGATTGTTTCAATGAATTTCCGCAAAAATAATAGCAATTCCAGAAGACTCGAAAATAAGTGATTGGTAAGGGAAGAAACCAACCGTCAGATCACTCCATGAGAAATCACTGTCCATCAGGACTTTATTGAGAAGATAAATGCAGAATCTTGCTATTCTTTTCATGTGTTTGTCAGTGCCAAAATATCGACAGTCTGCAAGGTTTTGACCAGTTTCTGAACAGATCATTGCAGCAGATTCATTTGTAATAGACACAACTATCGAACATATCTTCCCATGAATGATAGATTTCTGGCAACAAGAATCATGCCATTTTGAGTGTTCAAAACCCCAACAGTTCAATATCTTCGAGCAATCTGGCTTCCATTCTTCGGCTTCAGTTACAGTCTCCTTATCCCGCGGAACGTGAAGGACAGGCTTTACTTCAACAAGTGCTCTGCAAGACATTTACCAATATGAGCATCTCTGAGCTAGTTTGAATATATTATGGTAGTTATCTTTATATGCATTCTTGTATAAAGAACATGTAGAACAAAAATAATGATCCATCCTATAATTACTTTTAAGGACTGTTGGATATTCCAGCAACACTAAGTAATAAGTGCAAAACAACATTGAGGTAACTCCATAATGTAATAGAGCAGGAAGTTGGACCAAGGTTCTTAAAAACTTGGAATTTGGTGCAACCATAACTCTTTAAGTAATTTCTGAATGGGATACGGTCCTGTATGGATGTATCCCTTAATGAGAAGGGGTGCACTCTGGTGGTACTGGGCACAAATTGGGTTCACGTAATGTATTCAAGATATCCAACCCACCCATTCAATGCATCAACTCATGTGACCCCTGGAGTCCAAAAATCAAAGCAAAGGGAAACTCCGTTGGGCTATACACGGGGGACAAGTTGAGAGGGCATGCCCACACTTGATTTTCATGGGGACCCACCATGTTTTTTTTGGAATGCAGACCATCCAGAACCTTCATATGCAATGGATGAAGTGTCAGGACAAGAATCCAGACCATCCAGACCCTTCATATGCAAGGGAATCAATGATTCGATGGTGAGCAGCCCCTCCCAACTTGTTCCCTGTTCTAAAGCCAACCAGAGTTTTGGATCGAGCTTATTTTCGGGCCCTGTTGGTGACCCAAGGGGACGCATCTGCTGGAAGGGTTGGATGTGATACAAACACCACGTGGGTCCCATATCTGCCTGGAAGCACCGTAACACTGCGGTAGTACCGGTGCCACTGGAGCACACTTCTAATGAGAAATGAAGCTCATTTTACAGAAAGAGAGCTGTTTGGTGCATCCCCACAAAATGAGCATGCAGGATGCACTAAACACCACTGTTCACAGAATCTGCCAGCAAATGAGAATCCAATAATAATAGATCAGACATGTTAACCAGCCCATTCTTGTTTGGAGCAGCAGACGCGTGCTTCCATCAGCATTTGGTAGACATTTCTACACTGGAGAATTGTGTTTTCAAGTTTTTCATGCACTTCATAGAGTTTTCTCGGTTTTATAAAATCTGAGTTGCCTCCTAAAGTTGAACCTAGTCTTGATTGAGTTGACACAGTGAGTTCTTTTAGTACTAGACCAGTTTTTAAGTCTTGATGCAGACACATTCATACATAGACTTAACAATAAACTGTGCTGCTCATTAGGGAGGACAAAGACTCCCATCTGTTTAGAGTCGGGAATAATTTCAATGCTTAATTGATGTGCCTGAGTTAACTTGGATGAGTGGGCAATCCATGAATGAGAGGGCTCTGCTGTAGAAAAAAAAAAAAAAAACTCTTTCATGTAAATGAAAAAGCATTTTTGGTAGGATTTCTTTTATACATGATTCAAGGGTGGTCATTCCTTAGCTGATGAGGAAAGGATTTCTAGATCTTCCTTAGAGGTCAACTCCTTGGCTGATGGCCTTTGCTGAGGAAGGGCTTTCTAAATCTTCCTTGTGTACCGGAAACTACTATCCATTAGATCAATTGATATCTGCTGCACTTTCCTCTCTCCTTGATACAAGTTTTTAACTACTGATACGGAAGGCAAAAAAGAAAAAAAGAAAAGAAAAAGAAAGATCTAACTATAAACTGCCAAAGCTAAGAACGAAACAGCCAAAACTAAAATATGGCACAAACAGATTTCCTCCAAAAGCTGCAGTCTGAAATGCATACCAAAATTAAGATGACAAGACTTTACCTTTTTGGAAGATTAGGCGCCAGAACATACAGAAAAATGGGATCTAGCACTTTGGACATGCTCCCATTCTGCGAATACGATGTTAGGAAATCTTCCAGCTTGTTTTGAACTTCCATTCTTTCGGAGGATGTGAGGGATGCGGAACAGTAAATGACAAAAAGAATGGCAGAGGAAGCTAGAGAACAGTTAAAGCAATTGGCCACTGCTTCACTATTATCTAATGCTTGTTGCATTTCGGCGAGAGCACCTCCAGAACGAAGCAGCATCGTGGGTGGGTCAAGCCCCAATTGTCCGGCCATATGAAGTATTTCTTTATGTAATGTTGCCTGAAAGAGAAACATGGAAAATGCTAAAGGCGTGCTATGAATAGCAATGCTACGATGATAATTTGGCAGACGTTTGTAAGTTTCACATAAACCCGTGTTAGAAATGTGTTTTTTAAATCATCCAAGAGAATTTTTATAATGCCATTGTAAGAAATGTAGGAGTTTGTACAATGTCATTGTAAGAATGAGAATAAAATGAAACACCTTTTCCTTCCAGTGCCATTGCAAAAGGTCTGTTGTTAAACATTCAAACAAAACTGATATAGGGCCACAATGACATCTGACGAATATTGTAAATGAAGAAGAAAACTCAACTGGATGGTTGTAGGTGCAAATTAAGAGTCACCACTGGCCAATTTCTAAAACATAAGGTAACAAAACCTTGTCTTTGAGTTTTTCAAAAAACCCAAAAGGGCTCTTCAAAATTGATGGAAAATGACTCCAAGGGTGACCTCGAATTTGAGATTCTAGGCAAGGGTCTAGGTGATTTCATTGTTTAGAGTATCCCCAATAGTATCTGTACCTCCAGCTCGGCAATACCGATAACACTAGTAGCAATATGGATAACATTGGTAGTATTAGAAAAAAATATCGCTAAGTATCACCAATATTTTCAACTGTGTAAACTCCAGGTGTCACTTGTATCGCTAGTGTATCAGCAATATTTTGATAATATAGGCAACATATTGATGTTGCCAAAAATCTGTTTATTAAAACAATTTCCATTTCGATCTTTTTTTTAATATATAATGGGTGCATGGTTGTATGCAATGTTCAAATTGTCGATGATGATATCGATAATATCACAATATTATCGTTATTGCAACATGGGCGATATCGAGATCATAATCTTCATATCCTTTCCAGTTGTCGATGATTTCTCTGTGAAATATGATGTATTGTTGATATTCTGAAATATCAATGGATGGATAGGTGGGATTGATGGGATGGTTGAACTAATTTCTTACGACTTACATGCTTCTAGGCCCCCTTTAAATGGAAACTTATTATGTATGCATTCTTTTTGCAATTCTTTTTTTAAAATTCTTAAATATGCAAATATGCGTATTTCAGCACCTCCTAAAGTTTCACCAAAAAATCCCACTGTTTTCCCCATGTTTCCCTACATTTCCAGTTATCGGCGATATCAATATTGTTTCCGTATCCCCAGCCAACAAAACTTGTAGCAATACCGATACTTCAAACGTTGGGTGATATCGAAGGAAAGTGTTAGGCACCCCCTTCCCCACATGTGCAAAACAAGGTCTCTAATTCATGTGGGGAAATGAAATTCTTGGAGTCGAATTTTTGTTAATTGCTTGAGATAGAAGTAAAAAAGAAAACAATAAGAAGAAGAATAGAATGAGAATAATATAGGAATGCTTTTGCAATGTGGTAAACTTGCTGTATGGAGCTTCGTCTTCAATAGTTCTCAATCTTCTTTGGTAAGGGGTCTTGTCTTGCAACGTTCATCTTCAATTATTCTAGAATGGGGTGACAAGAGAACAAGTGAATTCTTTTGCCCTTGAGGGCATGTTTGGATTCATGAAAAGCATGAGAAAGAAAATAGTGCTTCTTAGGAAACTTGTTTCTAGGAAACTATGGGAAATGAAATATTGTTTTCCTTGTTTGTTTTTCCACAAGATTTTCATAGAAATTTAGAATCTATTTTCAAGTTTGTTATTTGGCAAAATAAAATTTTTTAAAGCAGTCACTATGCTAGATTAGCACGTGGCACATGTGGCATACACAACATATGTGGGCACTTAAAGCTAAATTGTGGCACACATGGTACATGTGAGGTGCTTGAAGTTGTACAGTGACTAGAGATGGGCATCGGACCGAGTCGGATCGGATTGGGTCCAACTCGACTCGGTCCGAAATCAACATGGCCTGACCCGAACTCGATCCGATCTCGGACCGAGTTCAGGTAATCTGACTCGAATCGATCCGAACCACTGCTGGCCTAAGCCGATCCGAGTCCGACTCGGCCAGGAAAACCGAGTCGGATCGGATTGGGCAAGGTTTGGTGGAGAAGATAAGCTTGTCCTACAGCCAATGACATCATGACACGTGTCGTTCACGTGTACCATTACGTATTTCTTTAATGCACTAAGATCTCATTCTTCGTGTCAAGAAATTTGAATTTCAAAACTCGCACAATCTCTAATAGCTCTTTTTCTCATCCACAGAATCCACTCTCATCTCATCTCATCTCTCTCTGAAACTTTTCAATCGCCATGGCCAAGAAGGTTCAAAATCAAGAAAACCGAACAGAAGCAACAGCCCACGACGATACCTCGGAGCAGTTGGCGAGCTTGAAAGCCCTCAAGATGAAATTGCTACGTTCGAGATTGAGCAGGCCATGAGCGTCCTCATCGTCGCTTTGGAATTGGGTGAACGAGAAGAGAAATGGAGTGAAAAGATTGTAAGCGTGGAGAAAACAGCGGCAGTGGAAGTGGAGATGAAATCAACGATGACCCAAATGATGAAATCGATGGAGCAAGATAGGGAAGAGCTGATGACTCGAGTCACAGTTTCTGATGCGAGGTTGGAGGAGAGCGTCAGAGACAGGGAAGAGATCGAGCGGGCCATGGTTGAGAAAGAGATTAAGGTCAAGGAGATGAGGAATGAGGTGGATGGTGTTCGAAAGGATATCGATCTGCATAAAGAGGTGGCGGGCGGGTTGAGATTGGCTGTGGCGGAGCTAGAAAAGAGCAGTGCAAAGGGTCAAGCAGGAAAACCAAGATTTGAAGAAGAAGAAGAGCACCTGCTCCGAATTAGGTCGGATCGGATCGGTCCGGATCCATTCAGATCAGGTTTTTGGATCGGATCGGATCGGTCCGGATAGGCCACTATCCGAACACGACCCAAAAAACTATCGGATCTGAATGGCCCCACCCGATCCGCACCGATCCAGGCCGTCGGTTTGGTTCGGAACGGGTCAGATCGGGTCCAATCGGGTCGGATCCACCGGATTGGGTCAAACATGCCTGGCTCTAACAGTGACACATGTGGCACAAGACATGCATGGACACATTTGACATGTAGGCACTGACGCTAGATGATGGCACTTATGCGCATTGGCACCATTGGCACATGCCATTTTTGAAGAATTGAAGATGGACAATGGCACGTGCTATATGTGAAGGATTGAAGATAGACAATGGCACGTGTGGCGCATTGGCACATGTGGGGCACAAGTAAGATGAATGGTGGTAACACAATAACACGTGGGGGGCAAGATGAATGGTGACACGTGGCACATTAGCACATTGGGGGCTCTTTACATGTGGGGCACAAGATAAGATGGATGGCGGCACATGTGGCATAGTGGCATGTGTGGGGCATGACCGAAGATGGACAATGTCTCATTTGGCACATGTGGCACATGTGAGGTGATTGAACATGGATAGGAGCGCATTTGGGCCTTAACTTTGAGAAACCCATTTTCCTTCTACCGTGGGAAATGCATTTCTTAAGTTAGGGGTGGAAGTGGAAAAATTAATTTACTTATTTTCCAACAAAGATAGAGAAAGTGGGAAATGATGTTTCCAACAATTTCCCACAAAGAAAGGCTTAACAAACAATAGAAAGTGACTTTCATGGGAAACATTATTTCCTTTCCCATGCTTTCCATGAATCCAAACAGGCCCTAAGGTGAATTTTGCTGAATTTTATCAAGCTAGCTGAAAAGTATAAAAAAACAAAAAGAAAAATATAGGGATGATGAGGAATATCAACCCTTAGGCTTGTGGTTCATCCTACCTGCTAACATTTCCAAAATTTCCTCCATAGCACAAATCTTAAGCTGGGGAATCCTTGTTATGTCGTTTTTCCCTATGAAATATTGCTATCTAGGATTCCATCTTGTTATTGAACAATCAGTCATGCTCTTTCCAAAAGGTAGGGATGTTTTAGAAGGGTGATAAGTAATCTGAGTGATAGGGTTGATTGGGTAGTAGTGAGGTGAATTTTTGGCTGTTTGAGGGGTAACCAAGGTGGACGAAGGTTGTAGGAGGTTTTCTAGGAGTTAAGGTCTGAATGGGTAGAATTTGGACATGTGTCAAGATTAATAATGCAAGTTAGGGTTTAATTAAGAGTCCAAGGGGTATTTGGTCATAATTACGTCTAAAGGGTCAACTAAAATGGATCTTGGGTTTTGAATTTTTGTGCAAGGGAATAAATGTAATTGAGAATTGCTCTGTTACAATAAAACTGTTTGAGTCTTACCCAGCACACTTCTTGATTTAAGACCGGGTCTTAGTACTTAGCTATTGGTTTTTGGGTGATCTTAGACTTGTTGGAAGCTAATTTAGTAGGCTCTCTAATAGTTTTGGTTCGAGGTTGAAAATCAATATGGTTAGAATGATATGGGCTTTGTAAATTGGGTCAACGTTCTGAAATTGCAGTTTTACAGGTTTCTGCACTCTGTTTGGTAATTTGATGTGATCTTGATGCTCGGCAAGGTGTTCTGTAACGGTAACGGTGGCCATAACGACCACCACCATTACATTTACGATACAGGGCATAACAGCTATTACGGCCCCATAATGGTTGTTACGGTCTCTCTTTTTTATTTTTTTTTATTTTATTGAAAAAACTCCCCAAAAACCTATATATACTCTGTAATGTTGATTAAAAAGTATAAAAAACCTATATATGTCCTGTAATAGACCATTACAGGGCTATTATGGCCTTTATAGGGGATGTAACGTGTTGTTAACGACAATTACAAGTCATTTTTTTCCATAACGGTTGTTACGGCCGTTACAACCCCGTAACGTGTAACAGTTGCCACCGTTACCTTTACGTAACGGCCTTTATGGCACACCATGATACTCGGAGACTGGATCGGTCGGATTTTGTGCTCTCATTGTAAAGCTAACTCAATCGGTAGCTCATTGGGATTGAAGTTAAAGAACTAGGTTAAGGAGATGAGAACAATTGGGACCCGAAGAAGCTCAGAAAGCAGAGTGCTCTCTAGGTAGCGAAAAGAGGTTTACTGCGTAATGGAGAGTTATCTTAAACAACTTACTGGAATGCAAAAAATGTTTTTCTGAATCCAAAAGAAGCTTACGAAAAAGGGGGTGAGGGCCCCAGACATAGATTGGGCTGGTTCCCACACCTCTTAATCTCTTGGGTTTAGGTGAAAACTAGGTCTAGGCTAGGGCTTTTATGATCCCCACAAAAATTGAAGCCAAGAATACAACCCTCCTGACTGAGTTTGACAGGATTAACTAATCTAGACTACCAATATCAGGCAGTGTCAAGATATATGCAATGTTCGAAATATCGGTATCGCGTTACGTATCGCATCCTTGGGATATAGATACGTATCGGTTATCATACGGGATATATTGTTTGTATTGGGTAATTTATCACTTTTTTTATAGGAAACATGGGGAAACATTGGGAAAATAGTTGAATTTTTCAATGAAACTTCAGAAATTGTTTAAAAAAAAAAAAAAAGAAAAAGACCTCAATATGCACTTTTAAATCATAACATCTCAAAAAAAAAGTGCACATAATAAGTTTCATTTGTATAGGGTCCTAAGCTATGTGTTGTTTGACTGAACTAATGCAACTATATTCAACTTGAATGCATAACATTTAAAGTGCATGTGATGATCATTTCATCAAACACTCCTAAATACTTCGAAATCAGTCTCAATTAACAGCTGGTTGAAGGGAAATTTTGGGGGACGGGAAAAATATTTTAATACTTTTTTTTATTAATTTTTAATTAAAATTTATTTTTATTTTTCAAAAATTGACAAGGACTTAACAAATCAGTAGATCAGCCCTCATACACTCAAAATTTGAAATTAAAATGTTTTTGATAATCATTTCATCAAATATTTTAAAATTAGTCTCAATTGACAGCTAGTCAAAGGAAATTTTTGAAAAAAAAAAAAACATGGAGAACATGAAGAACCAATGGATATTGAAATCAAAGCCCACTCCGTGATTTTTCTTGCAAAACATGAAGAACCAATGGATTTGTAACCATTTGACATTGATTTAACACAATTTCAACAAAAACAAGGGATTGAAAATTGAAAATGCTCACCAAATCGAACATGTAGGATATATTGGCACTACCTATGCATTTCGTATCGCACAAGTGGGATACAAGATATATCGTGGGATATATCAGCCGATATCGTCGATATTTAAAACATTAGATATATGTAAACGTGTGTAGCTTGTAAAGACCATTTCCGAATTAAATTCTAATTTGACTTTACAAATACACTTACAAGTAATACTAATATCCATGTATCAATACATATAGAAATGATCCAGTAGAGTGACTTTGCAGATACACGTGCATACAAGTAATATCCATGTATCAATACATATAGAAATGATCTACTAGAGTGAACTAGACAAAGTGCATAGTAGCCTCCCTCCCTCCTGCCTGCCCACCCCCCTGACAATGAATTGTCTGATTGGTGTGATTTTTTTCTTTTTTCATTTCAGACCACCAAATGCACCCTGGACCTAATGGACAGTTCACATTGGTCAATCAAACCGTCCAAGTGTCCCGAATATAGGAGTTGATTTCCCTATGCGTATGCATGCGCAAACATCTTTTCTGACAAACTATCACATGTGTGGACATCAAGTGATTGAAAACATGGATCAGCATGATGATCACGTTGCATGAAAATTCATCAGGTTTGTGCACTATGTTGTGTTGGACTGTTGGCTGTGCGATGATTTTGATGGCATGGGACGCCTAATCAGTTGGCTGCATCTATTTTTTCTTACCCCCTTCTATTCGGTTCTTTTACCTATTTTTCTTTTCAATATTTTATGACATTTTCTGATTTCCCGTTGTTGCCAGTTAAAAATCAACTTAACTGAGTCACGATTTCTCATCCACCTAGCCCAGTTGAACATAGAAACCAGTTTCTAAGTTGATTTCAAGTTTCAAATATTCGTTTTGCATATGCCATGGGCGAAACATTTCCGGGAATGATCAGGAAAGGAACATTTGGATTATAAGAAAAAAAGGGGAGAAGAATATGTTGGTTTTTACCTGGCTATATGGACCAATGCAACTAGGTGCCCAGGATGAAATGCTTTGTACATGCAGAACTCTTTTGCTACGGTCATTTGCCACTAAAACCTCGACATATGCTTTCCCAAGACCAACTTCGGTCAGAGGCAGTTCGATTGTACTGCGAGATGGAACACCCAAGTTGCACTTCTTTTCTGTAATAAAGCTCACATATGTTTCATTTGCTAAAGCAAAATCATTCATGTTGGCAATGTAGAGATGAATGTATAGAACATCCACCCAATCAAAACCACCTACATGAAGTTGGGCTTCAATTTTCTTCAGAACAGCGGTCAAATCTTTTTCCAGACCTGCAAATACATATTCAAGATCACTGGGCAATCACCTAACATTTGGATGAAAAGAAGACTTGAATGGGAAACGTGCTCCTAGAGATCAAATGTTCTTACAATCTGAACTTCCACGAGGATCTTGGATCCAACAACAGATAGAAAATGTATCCCTTTTGGTTCTTGAAGTATGCAATTTTGCATCCCTAACAGTACAAATATCGGAAGCTAAATCTGCAGATTGGCAGTTGAGTACATATGTTGATACACCATCTGCTTCTACTTCACATACATGGCCCGTCTTCTCCAAACTGCTATCAGTCTTGCCATTATTGCTGAATGAAGTGGATTCTTTTTTGTATTCCAGATAGAAAGAAGAAGGATGAAGGATGCCAACTGGAGCTATGGAATCCGAAGAGTGCCGAACAACTTGAAAATCATCAACAACAATTCGTGCATTCTGGAAATTCTACACATTAGATGCCTGATGCAACATCTGTAAAGAAACAATAGAGTAGAAAATATCCCAAAACTGTAAAAGCAATTTGATTGTTGCAATTTAACATTCTACAAGCAACTGAGATTGTTAGGATGAATTAACAGCCATGAACAGACCACATCCACTTGAGAATTAGGTGCAAGAGAACACGCAGTTATTAGATGCAAGAGCAGGGAAGCATCATCCACACAGACATACAGATCACATCCACACTTGGAAATTAGTTGCAAGAGTAGGGAAGCATCTATTTCCAAATGTTAGCGAGTATAACAGATAGGGAGCACAAGCAACACCTAGTTAGAAGGATCATGCAATTAGGGTCTGTTTGGATTGAAGGTAAACTAGGGCAATGCATGGGAGAGCAAAAACATGACATAAGTGGGAAGTAAATTGAGATTGGCACTGGGGGAAACAAATCCTTTGCACCTACTTGTTTGGCTAAGAGTAAGTCCTAGAAAATGCTTTCCTTTGCATTTGCAACTGTTTGAATTACAAACCTATAAAACGAAATCTTTTATCCTTCAAAATTGCCATTTAAAATGTTACAGCAGAGGCAAACTTTTTCCCTTCCATTTGAATTTTTGAGAAAAGGCTGTTCTCTCTTGTTGAGCGAAAAGCAAATGCAAACACTTACTGTAGCATTCTCTGCTTCCCAAACAGGTGCAATGGTCTTGTTGATGCAAACTGGTTGCATTTCCTAGTTTGCATTCTATCCAAACAGGCCCCAAGGGACAATTGAACCTTCAAGCTCATCTAGTTAAAAGAGAAAGAAAGCATAGATAGGGAATGGAACGACGCAAAAATTGGTACTTACTGTAAAAAGAGGGCAGTCAAGGGTGAGCGTTTCATATTCTCCACCTTCACCACATACATTTATCCCATACAACCTGTGAAAGAATAAATAGATAACTTTTTTTTTTGGAGATGATTTATTATTGCTGGGCCGAAGCCAAAAGAATACAACATACAGGAAAGAAGAAGTACAAGAGAACAGAGAATAAACTTTCCTATGGCTTTAAAAGCTATCGCCCATTCCAATACATTCGCATTAGCCCTGTTGAATACATTCGATACCAGGCTGTTTCTATTCTGAAAACACCTACTGTTCCTCTCCTCCCATTCCACCCAAATTTTGACCACCAATGAAATCTTCCATACTTCTTTCCCTTCCTTCCCAATGCCTCCCTTGTGCCAAGCCCAAAAGAAACTTTCAATTGATCTTGACAATACCCAAGAGATTCCAAATTCTACAAAGAAATTTTTCCGTAATTCTCTTGCAAAAGGGCAACGAAGAAAAAGATGGTCCGCCGTTTCTCCATTCTGCATACACATTAAACATACATTCAGCAGAATCATCCATTGCTTTCAAAGATTATCAACATATAGCAACTTGTTCCTTCCCACCAACCATGCCAAGGCCACTGCTTTGGGGGGAGCTTTATCATGCCACATGAACGACGAGTGGCTAATTTGCCTACCCAATGAAGATCTAGAAATGAACTTATAAAATGATTTGAGTGAGAATTTCCCTGAATTTTCTTTTATCCAGACCATAAATTCCCGCTCACCCACCACTGGTATAGCTTGTTGAAGCCTTTCCAACAACTTCCCCACCAGAGCTGTGCTTGTTGAAGCCTATCCAACAACTTCCCCACCATTGGTGCAGCTCGTTGAAGCCTTTCCAACAACTTCATCATCTCCTCACTTCTTCTTCCAATAGATTCCTTCTACACAAAGGGGCCCCTATCACCTCATTTCTTTCAACTGAGAAGCAGCGAGCAACCAATATGTTCAACTCCTTTGAGATTCTAGCCGAATTGGGAAAGACTTCTTGAAGAGACTTATCTATCATCCAAACATCTTCCAAAAACAAATGCTACTACCGTCTCCCAAGGAGAAACTAACCCCTTATGTGATGGGGACATCTTGCGCACACGCATGCCCCCCTTACACACGTACACAAGGAGGAAGGCCCCACCTTCGATCTGGATCGATGACGACATCCATGGAGGGCCTCCTAATTAGAGTACTGTGTTTTGGTTCCTTGGGGTGGACTCGATCATCATGTGAATCCCATCATTAGATCTCATGATCGTGGCCCACTACCCTAGGTGACCTAGGACTTTGAGTTTTGCTTATTACCGTTATTAGGAACATCATGAACGGTTTAGATTACATTGATTAGTTGTTATTTTTTATTACTTCGTCTTTAAGTAATAGTATGCACACATGGCGCGGCTTTTGGGGTATAGGTTTTTCTTATAAATAGGCAACCCCTTGTAGGGTTTTTTCCATTGAAGATGATTAATAAAATTCTGCGTTTTCCTGCTTCTCTAATTCTTTGAGTTGTGAAAACCTAATTGGGTGCGAAACCCTCCCTTCTTCAAAGGGCTAATTACCGTGGTGCGAAGCCACACCCATCCCAAATCACCCCCATCTCCTACCCTCCATATCCTCATCTCTTACAACCATCCCCTCATCAAATCCACCCATGTTTGCAGCTAATCTTTCCCCTACAACAGATTTTCAGAATCTGGCCCTACAGGAGGACTGAAACTTCAGCGGAGCACCGTGTTCAAACCGATCATTCGTTTGACCTGAAATTTGGAGGGAAGGTGGCCCATCCCTGACCAACCAGGCCGTAGCTGGCCGATTCCAGATTCGTGTGCCCCACACACGTACAGGCCCCATCCACGCACGTGCGTCAGGCCAGTTTGCTGTCCACATGTGCGGACTGATCACAGGTTCCCTCTCGTCTCTATTTCACACTTCTTTCGTCTTGTTTCCATAACCCTAACCCTAGAGTATCTCAAATCCGCAAGTTCTATTCCACTTTTAAAACTCTAGGTTTTCCCGAATTCAAACGTGAGAATCCCTTGAATTGGGAAATAATCCTTTGCATGTGTGGATGAATCTACTATCCTTTGGGCATTGTTTGGTCTATAATCGTAGGCTTGGACCCTCGTAGATTCCCCTTGTTGAATGCTTGACTTTATATGGGATGTGGAATTATTGTGATTGTTTCTAAATTATTATGATCTAAAGCCTGAAATCTTGCACATCATATCTAATTTTCATGTCCTGCATCATTATGTTTCCTCCTTACACTTGCTATAGTTTTCCAAGCCCCTGATGATATAAAGAAGACTCTCTTATCCATCTACCTACTTCCTCTATTCTATATTTCTTTACTATGAGATGTCTCCATAGATGACTTTCGTCCTTGCCAAGCCACCATTACCATTTTCCCAATAGCGATAGATTAATCATTTCCAAATTCTAATACCTACTCCCCATGGTTTTGAATATCCGTATTGGGGGATGTATCGACCCGACCAAAAAACAATACTATATGGGCGTCGTGTATCAATATCGGTTCGTATCGGACAATATCGGCCTATATCAGTCAAAAAAAAAAAAAGCTAAAGAATTAAGGAAAATATCAAGAAAAAAGAAGAAGAGAATAATAAGATATTCAAGAATCAATGTTCTTTTTTTATTTCCTTTTTTCTTTTTGTATTTTAGACATGCATATGATGGTGTATCAGACCATTCTTTGATGTGAATGTTGTCGATTGGTTTGACTTGTTGAAGGTCATCTAAATGGGCCCTAATTGAACACAAATCAAGCATGATTCAGTGAACTAGGACCCATTGCATTGAAATGCAACAAAAGGAAGATGAAAATAGTGAAAAGAATGTGAAGGTTTACCCTTCTTTCCAATTTTTCCCATAATGGTCCACTTCGCTTCGATTTGTTGAATCTCATTCAAATAATTTGTTTTGATCTCAAAAGAGGTCTAGATCTAGCCTAAAATGAGTTTTTAAGCTTCTTGGTTTAAATGAAAAAAGAAAAGGAAACATGGGTAGATTTATATAAATATCAAAATTGGACTTTTATGAGAGTATCGGTACTGATATGCCCCGTATTAGCCGATATGGGCCAATACGATCCCGTATCGTGTATCATCTCGTGCCAATACGGATACGATATGGCCATATTGGCTAATACGATATCAATATTCTGATCTATGCTCTCTCCCTTCCTGAAATGGCTTGCACACCTCTCTCTCTCTCTCTCTCTCTCTCTCTCTATATATATATATATACACACACACACACACACACACACACACACACACACACACACACACACACCAAATTTGGACTTTTATAAGCATATCGGCTGATAGAATATCGATATTCAGACCTATGCTCTCTCCCTTCCTGAAATGGCTTGCACACCTCCTCTCAATTTATCAAATGGAATTTATGCTTATCTTCTGCTCCTTTTTCATAAGAAGTCTCTTCTTCATTTATCCTAGGGGTGAAGCACCCACATTGGGCATCTGAACAACGACATAAAACATACTAAGAGGTTATAGCTGCCTTTATCAACATTAACCTTCCTCCTAGAGATAGATGTCTTCTCTTCTAGCATGATAGCTTCCATTCAAATCTTTCCACTACTTATCCCACAAGTGTTTAGCCGGTTTGCTTATAAATAGCAGGAATCCTAAATATGTTGAAGGAAAAGATCCCAACCAACATTCAAAGACTCTAGCTTACGCTTCCACCTCTTTTTAGATAATTGAATTCCCAGTAGTTCACTTTTGTTGATATTCACTCCCATGTTTTAAATAGTGTTTGTAACGTAGTGTAGCTACGACACTACGTAGCGTTAGCAAATAGTGTAAATCCCTCGTAACATATGCTACAGGGTTTGTAGCGTATGTAGCACCCTGTAGCATGCATGAAGCATCGTAGCGTATGCTATGTTTTTTATAAATGATAATTGTATTTTGTACTTAATACTCTCAACCTGTGGAATTTTAATTTCTTTCCATACTTGTGACTTGGATTTCAATTAGACATTATTAATCAAATTGGTTTTTGCTTATAAATTTGTTGATGTGATAATGATTTGATTTAGTTTATATTTGTGGATTGGCTTTTGATAAATGATAATTAATAACTTGTTTGAACACTGCAGGCAAAAGTTTCATCTCCTTAAATGGGGGGAGGTCTGCAAGCTGATTTCTGAAAGGGGAGTGGGGATCAAGAACTTGGGGCTTATGAACATTACGCTTCTTGGGAAGTGATTATGGAAATTTGGTATGGAAACACGGAGCCTTTGGAGGGGAATCATCTTGGGCAAATATGGAGTTCAAAAGGGGGGTTGATTTGTAAAGCCCTCATCTTTATATCGGGCCTCCAGTATATGGAAAGCAATTGCGTCGACGGAACGACGGATTTCATTCTCTTTTGGTAAGGGGGACAAGATATACTTCTGGGTATATGAGTGGTGTAGTGAAAGGCCACTCCAAGAGGTGTTCCTTACTCTAGTTTCTCTTAGTTCGGATCGTTATATCTTAGTTTTGAGGTGTCTATCTATCATCAGCAGTTCTATGGTTTGGTGCTCCCGTGCGAAAGGAATTTGTCTGATGACAATTTCTGCTTTGTTGGAATAGCTCAAGCTCACCATCGCCATCCCCTTTGGCGAAGGACTCCATAATTTGGAAAGGACACCGTTTTCAGATATTTTCGGTTGCTTCTTTTTTATTCTCTCCTTTTTTGGCCTAAGTGAGACCCCTCACCCACCCCATCCATTTCTCCATTGCCATTATGCTTGCAACTTTTGTGTGGCTTGTTGGTCGGCAGAAGGTGCTAACCATTGACAACCTCTAACGAAGATCTCTCATTCTTCCCAATATTTACCTCATGTGCATGAAGGATGCGGAGTCTATTAACCACCTATTCATTCATTGTACCTTTGCTCGAAAAATGTGGGAACTCTTCGTTGTTGAGGCTCACATGGCTTGGGTTATGCCGGAGTCTGTAGAGACCATTCTTTAGGCTTGGCATGGTGGGGACAGCAGTAAGGCTTCTAAAGTTGTCTGGAGACTACTTATTATGGCTCTTTTTTTTTTTTGTTGCCATATGGAAAGAAAAGAATGAGTGGTGTTTCAGAAATGGAATTCTTCGGTGGATTGGGTGATTAAGGCTATAAAGGGGTTTGTGAGGGACTGGACTCCCCATGTTCATGAAGCTAAGGCTACCCCTTATTTCCAATTTTTGTCCTCTTAGTTTCGTGTTGTATTCTTTCCCTACCCTTGGGCAGGCCTTCTAATAAATTTTTTTTCTCTCTATAAAAAAAATAAAAAATAAAAAATGTTAGAACATGCTTATACTTGAAAAAATGAATCATCCTTTAGGCATTTTTATTTTTATTTTTTTGGTTTTTTTCTTACTATTTATCATATTTTTCTATTTTTAAATTAAAAAATAGAAGTATGGTGTAGCTTACACTACACACTACAGAGGGTTGAATGCTATGCAACAAGCTACCGCCGACATGAAACTGACTCAAAACAAGAAACAATCTTAATTGTCCACCTTGATCACATCCACATCATAAAATAAAATAGTATTATCTGCATATTGAAGGTGAGATACCTGAAAATCTGACATATCAACCCTAAACCCTTCTATTAGATTTCATTCCACACCTCTTTGTAGCATTCGACTAAAAGCTTCCATCACTACTACAAATAACTATGGAGATGATGAGTCCCCTTGTCTCAAACCCCCCGAAGATGAAAAATAGCCCTTTAGAGATCCATTAACCAAAATTGAAAAGTTTGCCAACTTGACACACATCTATATCTACCTTCTCAATTTCTGACCACAAACCAAACAATCTAACATGTAGTCGAGAAAACCCCAATTCATGTACTCATACGCCTTTTCTATATCTAATTTACAAACAACTCCTTTTTTCTTTTTTCTTTCTTTTCTTTATGCTGAGAGTCGATCACTTCATGTGCGATCAATCGATGCACTATCCATTATCTGCCTGTCTGCTACAAATGCTCCTTGCGATTTGGAAATCGCCCTACTCAAAACTACCCAAAATCTTGAAGCCAGTATCTTTGCTATAATTTGTATGGACTACCCAATAAATTAATTGGGCAAAAATGTCGCAAACTCTCCGCTCCTCTTCTTGGGACCAAAGCTATAAATGTTGCACCCAAGCGGGCCACTATTCTTTTGTATAGATAACAATTTACCCATGATATTAAACTAATGGCTGCAATAATTGCCAGAATGTACATAATTCATACCATTTGCCAATAAAGAGTTACAAATGGAAAAGGATCTGACGATATCACTTATATTTTAGTTATCAAGCACAGCAGGCATGTAAACAATCCAGACCATTCATCTGCTCACCCTACCATTATTTGATGGGCTGTACCATAAAAAATCATGGTGGTTCCTAGCCATCAATTGGAGGACTTTTGATAATTATAAATGGACAGTTGGTTAGTAAAAAGTAAAAGTCCTACCACCAATTGACTTTCAACAGCCAAAAATCCTCCCACTGTTGTTGGATCATCCAATAAGTCTGAATTATTGGGCAGGGCCCATCTGCAGTAGGGCCTAATTAATGAATGGTCCAGATCTCACACATGCATCTCACCAGTATGGAGATTGATTGCTGGATAACTTACCTTTATGTGGTTAGCAACAAATCCTTTTTCATTACAGACTCTAGTTAGGAATTTGAGGTTCTTGGCAATCAAACAAAATTCATTGCTTCTCTGCATTTAATGACTATCAGTATTGACAATGAACAAAAGAAAAGAAAAGAAAAGAAGAATGAATATATATAAGGACATTGCATAAGATGATAAACCCTGACATACTCGTTCAATTGAAGCAGTTGGGGTTGCAAGTGCGCAATCTCTCTGCCCAAGTGTTTTGCCGGATTCAGCCCCATGGCCGCAACCTGTGACATATCCACATCAGTTCCTTTCATCATTATTTTCCACAGCAAGCCATAAGAAGCAATGATCGAAATAATATGGTACAAGTATAGTGCAAAAATCCACGTGAGGTATCTCATGTGAGTACAGAATGTGAGTAACACACAAAATGCATGTCTGGTCCGGAATCAATGCATATAACTCAAGTTATTTCATTTCATCTAGAATAAAGTTGGCAGGTGTTTGCGCTCATTACAAATGCACTAGGCACTTATCAATGCATAGCTACATTATCACACTAGAAATTTGTTTATATATGGGTAATAAACATTAATTAACAACATTTGAGAAAGGAAACCAAGAATTTAGAACTTCCGTCATATTTCATTATTCTTCATTCCACAAACTACTAAAATTGAAGGGAAGGCAATGCTAATGCTTGGACTGAAAAACTTGAACCAATGATATTACAATGATTATGAACGCAAGGAATCTGCAAAGCTATGATGAAAATGAAATATAAATTGTCAAGGACTATATTACAGGGGAATTTCTAGAAAAATCTTAAGGGGGTTGTGGGAAAAGAAAAGAAAAGATATGGATTCCAATGGCATTATTCAAACATGGATTCCATTTTTATGGGTCTTGTTTGGATAGCAATTGGAACTCTCATATTCCTCTCACAATACTAACCTCGTATCTTATGCAAGAGAATTTGATTATGGAAAAGGGTAATGATCGCTATGTGGCTCATGGTTCAAATTATCATGTATCGTTTTTGTGTCAATGACCATTGATACATGATACAATATGTATGGTATTGCCAATATGATCAATTTATTGGGATATCGGTATGAAATTTTCAAAGGTAAAAAGATATTGAAATAATATTTTATATTGTATTCTTGTATATATTTGTTTTTCTCAATTAAAAATACTTTTATGTATTGATAAATGACATTAAATACTTAAGGAGTAAGTAAAATATGCATTTTTTTATGTTTTTTCTCTTGATTTTTCTTTACTACATAATAAGTATCAATTTATCGTATTGATCTTGACTGATACATGATGCATATCAACTGATATTTAAAACCACGATGTGGATTCCAAATATTTTCTTTGTTATTCAAACATTGTGAAACATCCCATCATGAGAAAAGTGCTTCATTTTCTTTTCTTTTCCCACTATCCAATACTCTAAGCCACCAGTCACTCATTGCATTTTCAGCAAAACAGAAACCACACATGCAGTATACCAAGAGAAAAGAAGCAGGCAAAATCAATTCAAATAAAAACAACGAAAGAAGGATAAAAGACATAATAAATAATAGCTTTTACCTTTACAATGATGGCCACAATTCCATTTGTTATCTATTAAGAGTCATACAAGCCATAAGTTATATGGTGTCAAAGTACATAACTGAAATAATGTAGAAACTATCTTGGATAAGTGCTCAAACCAACTGACAAATAAAGAAATTACCATCTCTTGCAGGAGCAAAGATTGATCTTGTTTCCATAGATACGCCAGAGAAACAAGTCCTAACCTGGAACAAACACTCTCCACCCTTAGCCTTTGATAGTCAGAAGCAATAGCACCAGAGGACACTGCAGTGATGGAGGGAATCTGTTTTTTTACTTCATTGAGCAAAATGAACATATCTTCAACTTCATCGTCTGGAGTCACTGTGTAGTTAAGATGCTGATGCCTATTTAAAAAATATATGTAAAGCAAAGATAAGCATTTGAAGAAAACCCAAATCAAGCCCAACTGATCCAATATAAGAATCTCAAAGGGAACCAAACATATTTATGAGAAGTTATATAGTTTCTGAGCAAACATGAAGGACACTATTCTTGACGTGAGGCCTTCATGCAGAGGGTTTTATGGTGTATTCTTATGTGTTCTTATCTCATGATTATCGATTATTGATTATCTTGGAAAGCTCAACACTCCCAAAAAGGGGTCTCAAGGTTGACTGAGAGATTTTAGATCTCTCTTGTTGAGGTCACTTCACGTGCACCTCTTTCTACCGAACTCCATGCATGCATATGCTTCTCCATGATGATTAACGTGATACAAGCATATAAAGATGATGGAATGGGACAGATGACCCAGGTAATATTGTTCATCTCAACCCATTCTTCAACACCAGTTCCATAGAAACTTAGGGCATTGTTTTTCCCCTCCTAAGTAGAGAGGTGGCTACTGAAATATATACACACTCACACCAAAATCTCCTTATTTCACTTATTTCTCTACAAGTGTATGTGATGATGAAGTCCTTCATGAATTTAAGTGGATGTCACTTTCTCTTGGACGCATACTTGTGCTGTTTAAATTTAACTGTGATGAAGCTATCAATATAACTACCCTTCATGCCGTCAATCAATTCAAGGTTGCTACAAGTTTTCATGTGTTTCTCATTATATATAAATCCCACGGCTTACTTCAAAGCAGATTGGAATTCACTGTTCGAACAATGAATAGCAATATGCAATCCAAATAGGGGTGTACACCGAGTAGAACCGAGTCGAGCTGGCCTCGGCTAGACTTGGCTCGGCCACTAGCTGATCCCAGCTCGAACTTGGCTCGGCTCAGTCCTCGAGCCTGACTAGCCAGCTCGGCTCGGTTCGGTCAGCAGCTCAGGCCAATTCGAGCCAAAATCAAGCCTCTGCGGCATTTTCACAAACACATGCTGTGCACTTTCAATTTCTCACTGTATGTAAAACAGCGACAGCTGTTTACAAGTATTTTATCAAACGCCTTGTAGGCAACATCAAAATCAAGAAAAAATGGTATTTGTTTCATATACATACCTTCCTTGCCACTAGCCGACACTTCGCTGAGTCATTTCATCAAACACTTGGTGAGCAACATCAATATCAAAGTAAGCGAGTCACCGAACTAGTTTGATTCGAGTTGGGGTTCGATCCGAGTCGAGTCGAGCTCGGGCAAGCTAGAACTCGGTTCAAAAAATTTTCGAGCTAAAAAAATCAGCTCGACCCGGCTCGAACTCAACTAACTCGGTTCGTGTACACCCCTAAATCAAAATATGGTATAAAACCTGAGCATGGAGTTATGCAAGCCAGATGGAATGAAGTTTTAAAGGTATGTTCTCTTAACCATGATGGTGGGAAGTGTGCATCCTTGTCCTGATTGTGAAGTGACTAACAGTGAAACAAGATGAACTATGAAGTCAACGCTCAGCCTGAACTACCATACAAGTGGGCCCACTTCTCGTGATCCAGAGTGATGATCAAGTGACAATGCTGCAAGAAATAGCCCCATCGTAAAACCCCATCCGCCAACACTTGATCTAAAGAGTACAAATGGATTGCTCAAATAACTATAGTGGGGCCTACCAGCTGAACACTGGTAGCCCAAACGAAGGCACCATTAGCTTGGGCTGTGCACGGTACAATACCTCATAAGACAATAGATCTAAGTATTGTAAACGGAAATTAAATCAGAGGAATTAAATAATCAGTAATAAGCGGACGGATCACACACAAGCCATTCATATGCTACAACCCACTGTTTCATGCCCACAGAAGTTTGGTTTCCAAATTTTCCCTCAAAAGGTCATTATATGTTTTCAAGGGCAAAATGCTTGTACTACAAGGTTGTACATTTTAACCTACAACTTGTCATTTTAGGTTAACCAACAATCAGTCGTAGGTGATTAGTTCTCCAGTAACTAAGCCTCATACCAATTAAATGGGGTCAGCTACATGAATCCTGTTCCGCCATTTAACTTTGTCAAGGACCATATTCTTAGTTGAACCATAGGTCATCAAATATTTTTTTACTACCTCCACCCACATCCTTTTAGGTGTTCCCCTTGTCCCTTTCCAGCCTTCAACTCAAACCCACTTACTCCGAACTAGTGCAGTCCTTGGTCTCCATAGCACATGGTCAAACCATCTAATTCTACTCTCTCTCATCTTATTACCTATCGGTGCTACTCATAAGTTCCCTCGAGTGCATTCATCTTTAATTCCATCCTTCCTTGTCTTGCCACCCATTCATCTCAACATCCTCATTTCAACTACATCATCCTAGGAACATGTTCCATGATTGCCCAACATTCTGTTCTATAAAGCATGGCTGGTATTATAGCTCTATAAACTTCCCCTTTGGTTCAATTGTTATGCAGCAATCACACAAAAAAAAAAAAAAAAACCTAAGGCACATCTCCACTTTATCCAGTCAGCTCTAATTCAATGAGCAACATCTCCAATAATAAATTGCAAGCAGAAATCTTAAGACCATACCAAAGCATTAAAGAATAAAAACGGAACCAATATCAAGCATCAACATGGTAATAATAAGAGGATAAAAATCCATTCATCAATACAATGCTGGGAGAGAATATACTATTCTCTCATAGGGTGATTGATTTTCCAAATAATTCGCCCATATGGAGAGTTTTACCTTGTGGATCCCCGTATCCGCCTTCGAAACAATGGCAGTCCCATGCATTCAGCATAGCTGACCACAATTTGGTGCCCCACCTGGGAAACAGAATTAACACACACCTCAAAATGAAATGCCACATAGATGAATCATGGGGTCCTAAGCCGCCCTAGGTTATGTGTACTTCTCCTGAAGCGAGTCTGTACAAGTAGGACCCATAGTTTGGTGATCCAGACTGGTAATTTTAATGGGCTGCACTTTGTTTCGACCATACCTTAAGAATCTCCCTAATGACGTAATCGTAACCTTTCAAACAGTGGCCTGCAAATTGATCGGTAAGCGAGAAACACAGCAACGGTCCACATTGAATGGGTCAAAAATGTCAAAGATTGGATGCTTAGGATACACCCCTCAGGTGAGTTTTCTGGGCATGGTCCATCCATGATGGGACCCATAATATCAACAGTCTGGATCGCAGAACCGTGGGCTCCACTTGCACAAACCAGGTGCCTCAAGGCATTAGACATCCTGATAGCTGAGGACCCAATGTTTCCTCCAAATATCAAGCATGTCTGTCATGAGCAATGATAGGTTGCTTGGCATTCTACCACAACAACAGTGCAGAGCCCTTCCCCTGTTTTACACTCAGAATATACTTCAAATCCAAACCACCCAAATAGTGGGGCCCACTGTAGATGGACCACAATCCAAAATTTACACTGATTATATCCTAAATGACCGATCGGTGGTCATCTAACAATCAAAATTCAACAAAAAATGCCCACTGATCAGAGATCAGGAAACTCCACCCAATGTGATCCTGCAGATACAATCAATCGAAAGTGGGCCCCACTACAGAATGATTCACTCAGATTGGAAATGTAAAAATCACAAAAAAAAAAAAAAAAAAAAAAAAAAAAAAAAAATACAAAAAAATACAAAAAATTACAAAAAAAATTTTAAAAATAAATAAATGAAGACAGTGGAGTAAAACGTACAGTTTGATACATGTAACTGTCCAATTCATCAACGGAATCATCAGACGGCTTCAAATTCGCCAGCGCGACGATCTGCAGAGATAAAATCAAATATATAACAAATAAGGATCAATGAAAATAAGGAAAATAAAAGAAGGAATTTTATTTTTATTTTTTAAAAAGGACAAAAAAGATGAGGAAATTACGGAGATAGACCTCGTGTCCGTATTGGATGCATTTCATCATGGCGTAGCAGCTGTCTTTGCCGCCGCTCACTAACCCTACCACCTTCATCTCTCTCTCTCTCTCTCTCACGAGTGATAGGGAGAAGTAGAAGAAGAAGAAGGAGACGGCGCTTTGACTCGATTGAAGTTTAAATGGGAAACCGGTCTGGTACAAAATGACTGGCTGAAATGACGAGTCCGGTTCGACCGGAATCGTGGACAACACCGGTTTTACTACCCAAGTTCTGTGGGACCCACCATGTTGCATATATAAATCCATTCCGTCCATCAGGTGTGAAATCTTATTTTTGCTGTACATATAGAAGATCAGCCTGATATAATAATTTTAACGGCTACAAAATTAAGTTGGAAATATATAAAATTACACCTAAAACATCTAAGTTCACGCGGTGTGACATGTTTGAATTTTATATCAGAAAGATTTTTGCATGGCCGCTTAATCCTTGTGAGTTAAACCTAATTAACGGGTTTGATGAATGGTATATTGTTATCCCACATATAAACCTATGGTTGGGATCCCCTCAGTGTGGCCCTTCTTAGTTTTGGATAAGGCTGATTTCCATCCGAAAGATCTAATATTGAGGAAAATCTGATGGATGGAATGGATTTTATATTTACCTTTGGTGGGTCCCACGGATTAGGTGTTTTGTGTTGTAAATGTACTTGGAGGGGACCCACATTGATGTATTTATTTTATATCCACACTGTTCATTCATTTTATTTTATATTATTTTATGACATTATTTTCAAAAGAAAGAAGATTCAATTATCAATGGGCTATACCATAAAAATTATTGGTCATTGAACACCTTATCATTAAGAACTTCTTAAGCTGTATTTTAATGCTTTTATAGTGTTTATTAGCCAATTTAATACATTGATAAGGTAATATAAACTTAGATAAAAGGAAAAAAATAAATATTAACTTGATCCAAAACATTCATGGCTCATTAATAGTAAATCACCACTGTTTCTTATGGTATGATTCACCTGATAATTAGATCTGCTTCAATTTTTCAATAATATCTTAAAATGATATGAAAAATGTATAAACTAAGTAAATATAGAATAAATGCAGCAAGGTAGGCCTGATGGTAGGGGAAGTACTGTCGCTCACCGGAGGACTCCCGTTTACAGATGACTATCAATGGGCCGGGCTCAGCCTTAAAATTTACAATTTTGAATAGTGCTGGCCAACGGTCTAGCCCGAAACAGCTCAAATCCGGCTCGAGAAATAACTCAGGTCCCGCCCGCTGTCAGCCCTAACTGAGTCCACGATAACTCCTGCTACGTGCGGAAGCAGGTGGGATGGTTGCCCCAAAACCAAAGGTGCTAAGCCCTGTGGGACCACTGTGATATGTGAATTTTATCCACGCCGTTCATCTGTTTTGTTGTCCGATTTTATGTGATGATTTAAAAAATAAAGCAAATTAAAAGCTTAAGTAGACCACACCATAGAAAACAGTGGTGATTAAATGCCTACCATAAAAAAAACTTATTCGAGGCCACGAAATTTCGGATCAAATTGATATTTGTGTTCTCCTTCATCAAGATTCCATGTGACCTTATGAGCAAGTTGAATGGAAAATGTACGTTACAGTGAGCTCTAAAAAGGTTTGAACGGTGAGTGTCACTCCAACAAGGTTTCAGATTTGACGGTCATTATCCCTGTTGTTTCCTGTGGTGTGGTCCACTTAATCTTTCAGATATGTTTCTGAGCTCATGCTATAAAATGAGCTAGCACACAGGGATAAAAGCACACATCACGATGAGCCCAACAACATCCTAGCTGGGTGGTGTTGGGTATAGGGTGTACACCGAGTTAAACCGAGTCGAGCTGGCCTCAACTCAACTCGGCTCAACCACTAGTTGACCCCAGCTCGAACTCGGTTTGGCTTGGTCTTCGAGCCTAACTGGCCAGCTCAACTTAGTTCGGTCAGCAGCTCAGGGCCAATTCGAGCCGAGTTCGAGCCGAGTTCAAGCCAAGATCGCTTATGCAGCATTTTCACAAACATACGGATTACACCTTCAAAACCTTGTTGTATGTAAAACAACAGCAATAGTTTTATAGGTATTTTATCAAACACCTTCTAAGCAACATAAAAATCAAGAAAAAAAAAAGTATTTGTTTCATATACATACCTTCCTTGCCACCAGTCACGCTTCGTTGAGTCATTTCATCAGACGCTTGGTGAGCAACATCAATATCAAAGTAATCGAGTCACCGAACTGGTTTGATTCGAGTTGGGTTCGAACTGAGTCAAGTCAAGTTGGGGCCAGCTCAAAATCGGCTCGAACTCATTTTCGAGCTCAAAAAATCAGCTCAACTTGGCTCGAACTCATCTTCGAACTGAATCGAATCAAGCTTTTTCGAGTCGAGTCCTGCGAGCTAATTGAGCTAGGTTCATCTAGTTGGGTCACCACCCGATCTAGCAAGTAAGACACCCAAGCTCTCTATGACCCACCATCTTGTATATGTAAAATGAAATTCGTCTATCAGGTGAGCTCCTTGATTATAGATCCCGAGACCGCCAAAAATCAGCCATTTCCACGACTCAGGTGGGCCACACAGCAGGTAACAACAGGCAGGAGACGCTAACCATAGGTTTTTGCATAGGGCTTCCATGCTCTGTATCTTTCCTCAAATTCGAAGATGCAAAATATCAATATGATCCAAAACTCAGTGGACCACAATGCCTGAACTTGATATTTTAGGTACAACTTTACATTGTTCCAGTAATGTGGCCCACCTGAGCCTTTTATCGGCTGATTTTTCGCATGTAATGTGAAGATAATTATTATCACCTGATATACGGTGTGGATTTCACGTATAAAACATGATTGCCCAAAGAACTTGGTGTTTTGGATGGGAAGGACTACTACTTCATGTGGTGTGGCTCACTTGAGTTTTGGACCTTTTTTTTTTTTGGCCTCACGTCCTAACATGAGCAGGCCTAATTGATATACGGAGTTGATGTTATACAAACATCATGGTGGCCCCACAGAGCTTTCTGTCAGGACTCACAGAGCACCTTTACAGGTAGCAAACGGGAAGCATGCTGGGCATTTGAATAGAGTATAAGATCGACTCTAGAGGTGTACATGAACCGAGCTAGCTCGGTTAGCTCGCTCGACTCGAAAAGGCTCGATTCGACTTGGTTCGAAGCTGAGCTGATTTTTTGAGCTCGAAAATGAGTTCGGGCCGAGTTCGAGCTGGCCCCAGCTGGACTCAACTCGGATAGAGCCCAGCTCAAATCGAACTCGGATCGAACTAGTTCAGTAACTCGGTTACTTTGATATTGATGTTGCTCAGCAAGTGTTTGATGAAATGACTCAAAGAAGTGTGGCTGGTGGCAAGGAAGGTATGTATATGAACCAACACCCTTTTTTTTTTCTTGATTTTACATTGCTTAGAAGGTGTTTGATAAAATACCTATAAAACCATTACTGCTATCTCAAATACAATGAGATTTTGAAGGTGCAGTCCAGGTGTTTGTGAAAATGCAGCAATGGTGAACTCGGCTCGAACTGGCTCGAGCTACTGACCGAACCGAGCCGAGCCGGCCAGTCAAGCTTGAGGACCAAGCCAAGCCAAGTTCGAGCTAAGATCAACTAGTGGCCGACCCGAGTCGAGCTGAGGCCAGATCGACTCGGTTTGACTCAATGTACACCCCTAGTCGACTCTATCGTGAAGGTGACCATGCTCAAAGGTAGGGATCTTTCGATCATGAGGGCAACAGGTGTGCTTTTAATCTGGACTATATCTTTAGGGGTTTATTTTGTTTCTCCATTGTTTATTTTAGGTCATCTAATAAACAAGCAAAAGTGATGATCATATTAAATTTTTTTATCATTAATTTAGACCATTCATCATGTGTCCCACTTTTGATTACCCATATTTCTCTAAAGGCACCATCACCCAATGCTTTTAAACCATTTGATCAATTGCCATGAAGATGGACGGTTCATATTAAATTATATTAGAAAAGGTGCACCCGATTATTTAGACCAACAATCATATTGAGCCACCTTTGATTTCACATGGCTCCTTTAAAAAAAAAATGATTTTGATTAGATGACCATAGGTAGCCAACCAATGCCATGAAAATAAATGACCCATGCAGATTATGCTAAAGACTTAATAATTGATGTAGATAATCATGTGTGGGCATACATGAGTGTGGATCCCTCCCAAAATTTCACTTTGATTGCATTGTTCTAGCCATCTAATCCACAATTAGGAAATGGATGAGTGGTTTTTTATATATCTACTTTAGAAGTTCAATAATTGTAAATTATATGTGGCCATTTTTTATTGTCCGTCCCTTCCAAAAATCACTTCCATATGATGTTTAATGTATAATCGATGAATGTGGATATGAAAAGGTCCATCTTTTTTTTCTTTCTTTCTTTCTTTTTTTTTTTTTTTTTTTTTTTGGTTCTTTTTTAGGGGGAGGTAAGAAAATTTTCTTATTATAAACCAAGAGGACCAAAGGCCCCAAAAATTATATTAAGAGAAAAAAGACAAAGCAAGAAGGAAAGGGGAACAAGCCTACACGGGACCAAATAAATAAATAAAACTGGCCGACACCTTAGGTTAGGGGAAACAAAAGGAAAAAATGGTTCATACGCTAGGCTAGGAAAAATAGAGAAGAAGAGAAATTAAATCGAGTAGACTAGCTGTGTTAGTGGTAGAAGCTTGACTGAGGAGTGGGAGATCAAGACTTCGATAAGCTTAGAGGTAGAATTCTTTCTTCGGCTCCCAACAATAATAACATAGACCTTCATATTCTAAAGTTGAGCATAGAGCGAGCGAGTGTACAAACGCATGACCCAGGGGGGACACTTGGGCTTTTCCATGGTGTGGACACTGAGAGAGATTTCCCAAAGGGATGAGAGATCGGCTTGCATTTCCACGGGTTGCCTCACTCGAGGGCTTTTGTTTGGGGGTAAGAGGATGTTATATTTTACCAGAGTCGCTACTAACCAATTAATTTGAATCTATAGTCAGTTAGACCTAGTATAAACGCTCAGGATTGAGAACCCGAAGATCCTTAACCCTAAGATAACTCTTGAATTTGTGTTCCAGAGATTTTGAGCAAGGGACTACGGTTATAGAGAGGGAAGGTGTTAGGCACCCTCTCTGTCCGTACAGATGTACAATCTTTACTGTACAAGATCTAACTAATTTCCGAGGAATGGGATTAGTTCTCATGTGCAGAAAATGTAATGCGATGCAATGGCAATAATGTGGATAATTGGTCTGAATTTCTGATGGGCAAGATTTGATTATATCGACAAGCCGCAAAGCATACGGTCAAATTGACAAAGTGCGAGGTGCAAAGTATATAGAAATGTGATATATGAGATGTTTGATGCTATATTGATATTTATGATAAAATGATGGCTAATTGGCAAAGGTTTCTGGTGGGCAGGCTCTTATCATATCGGCAAGCCATACAGCATACGCCCACCAGTTAAATACGAGAAAATGATGGAATGTGATGTATATGACAAAACGACGACTAATTGGCTAAGGTTTCTGGTGGGTCTACTTCAATTATATCGGCAAGCCATAAAGAATACGCCCGCCAGTTAGATGCAAGAAAACGATAAAATGCAATGTAATGATGATGTATATGAGGAGAAAGGGAGATAAAAGGAAATGAGTGTTACACGATGCTAATGCTCTAATTTGATGAAACTGATTGAAGCTTAAACAGTTGGATGAACAGTAGTATCATAAAGGCAGATCAAGTAGCTTAGATTATGACTTGGGTAGCTCAGGAGACTCAGATTCTGGCTTGCTTGGCTAAACTAGGACTGGACTCTTTCTCTTTCTCTTACTCTTACTCTCTTTGGTGGAGGGATGGTTGAAAATGGGAATGAATGCTTCCCTAAATGCCTGATGCTTCTGAATTTACTGGATCAGGATCTATTGGATGCTTGAAATGAGAAGGGGAGGAGGTTATTTATAGCTTCCAAATCCAATTTTCTTGTGATTCCTATGAAGTCCAGGGGGCAAAAGGTGGTTGAAGGTTATGATTGGAGATTGCCACATAGCATAATCTCATGGGTTGGATGAGGTGGTAAAAGGGTAATTTTGAATAAAGAGATAGACATCAGAGTAAATACACCTTACCGCATACTTAGGGTTTGAAAAGGGGAGATCCCACATGCTTGAGGGATACCACCCTTAAGAGGGGGAGTACCACATGGCCGGCGGCAAGTTGGCTTCTGCCGGTCCCCGCTTGGACTCCATGCTTTGGGAGGTAGCCTCCTCCAAGCGTGTGGAGGCTCTGATGTGAAGGACATTGTGTTGAGGTTTTGCATGGTACTCCAATTGGGCTTGCTTTTGGGCTTTGGTCCGGGCTTGCTTTTGGACTTAACTAGGTGGTTAAATAGGTTGTTGGACTGGGTAGGCTGACTTGGTGAGTTGACTCAGTGAGTTGACTGGGTGAGTTGACTCTCGAGCTGACTCAAGGCTCTAGGGTTTTAGGTTCCTAGGGTTGAGGATTAGGTTGACTGGATTGATTGGGATGAGTTTAGGGTTTGGGATTATAGCTCATAGGGTTTAGGCTTATAGGATTAAGGTTTAGATTGGGGTTTTGGTTGGCCATCCATTGGGTCAAACTTAATCGGCTTATCGGCCTAGGGTGGGGTGTCTACACACAACCATAAGGCAAGCCTCATCATTCAACTCAAGAGCAAAATCTTAAATATTAGAGGTAAAGAGCTTAGAGAGATCGAACCAAAGGAACCTAAGACTCTTGTCATCAGGGCCTTAACTATCTTCAACACAGACCGCACCTTAGATAGCCCTTGAATGGGGAGAAAAGCAAAGAAAGCCCATTTTTTAAACCATTTATGGTAGCACAAGACAAGCATCGGTTATTGGATATAAGCCAACTAGGACAACCTTGAGCACGAAAAGCAAGAACAGTCCAGGGGAAGTCACCAAGGTAAGGATGAAATCTATGGCTATAACGTCTTGAATTTTAAGGGTCGAGTACACACTCAGTTCCCGACATTCCAAGAATTATTTTTATATTGTGGAAGCCTGGTTTAATACTATAATCAAATTAGCATCAAATTTAATTATGAAGTTCTAAACCAAACAATGTATGAAGTATGAAAGTAAAGTAGTGCCACACTAATTAAACAAATATCCATACAATCATCCAAGCCAATAACAGAGTCCACTCAGCTAGCTAGGGACTCAATATACATGTCCAAGATGTACTGAAAAGTCTAATAAACTTAACAATTACTCCAACTGTAATAATCGAGCGAAAGCAAGCTGGAATACGTCTTCTCATCAACAATTCAGAAGTACGACACTTCCTCGGTTGGATCCACATAAGCCTCGTCTAAGACTGCAGCCTCGATAGTATTTGCATCAATGATATATGCATGGTGTTTTAAAACACTATCCTGAGAGGAAGGGAGTGGCCAACTCAGTGTTACCATTCATTTAAGTTACTCACAATATTAATTAAGCACATGTAGTGATGGCATGATATATCAAGCAATTTCTTAATCTAGTTAATTAAATGTATATATGTCATGATATGTGAATGTATGTTCCTAGAATAATCGACAGTGATATGGCTCGTCACCAAAATCACCCTCAAAATTACCAAATCGACAGTAATATGGCTCGTCACCAATATTCCTCGCAATGCAATTTCAAACTGATAGCAATGTGGCTCATCACAAACATTACCCACAAATGCCATTATATGCATGTTTTAACCCAAGCCTTTATTAATCCATTTACATACAACCGTATTGGGAAAGTTGGGATACCACAATTGTATCATGAGTCAAATAAAACGGATCACGTGGCTCATCGCTAGTGTCCTTTAATCCAGATGTAGGTTCATCACCCAACTATCAATATAAATAATCATTCCAAAGATAGGGCTCATTGCTCAAAGATATAATCAACATGATAAGACTCGGTAACATCAGAGTAGGTTCCAGTAACTATTATAACTGCCGATCTAGGTATAGGAGTTGTGTCTAGCTTCAACCATTTAACAAGAAGGCAGGAAAAGAAAGAAGTTGTAGCTTTAGTATCAATTAGAATGAACACAGGTGTACTATGTCAGACGGTTGAGGAGGACGATTCCCCTACTGAGGAGGGTGATGCCTTCATCCCTCATTTTCTGATAACAAAATTGCACGAGGTGACCGGGCTTCTTGTAATAGGTACAAAACCTATCCGGCCTCGAAGCGAGAGCTGAATGTGGAGGAAGGCGAGGCCTCTTGTCAGATGAATAAGGGGGAGGAAGGTCAGACCTGATTTTGGAGCTCGACTGCATACGATCCCTGGAAATCTGCTCTCCATCCAGTTCGGCTCGTAGTGTCATGTCCACCATTTCTAAATAAATGGAGATGTTGGCGAAGCACATCCTAGTACAGATACCAGGCTGTAGTTCGTCTTCAAATCTTCTCATCTTGATTGCTTGTCCATCACGATCACAGAAGCATATCTAGATAACTTGGTGAAAGGATTCTTGTATTCAGCCACTGACATATTTCCTTGTTGCACTCGAATAAATTGACTCTCTTTCTCCTTTCGATGCACGAGGGGGAAGTATTTCTTTTTTTTTTTAAAAAGCCTTCTTTCAAACTCAGCCCACATTCATTAAAAATTAGTCGGACACGGTTCGTAATACACTATCCCACCATAAGTCAACTTCCTTCTCGAAAACGTAGATTACGAGCTCTACTTGTTTAGCCTCTGAGCACCGTAATTGTAACGCCCCGAGTTTTCGAAACCCGAGTAAATGACTCGATTTCCAAAAACCC
>JAJHSJ010000005.1:24675019-24886844 GCA_021015155.1 Magnolia officinalis | reverse complement strand
AAATGAGCGTTTAACCTAATGAACAACCAAGATCAATGTGTTGGACTAGTCTTAATATCCCAATGAGTCAATGAGTCATTCGGCCCAGGACTAAGAGTCAAGAAATAGCTCTAGGCCCAAGCTGCAACCAGTAACATTTTCGGTTGTCACAATTAGTTTGGGACATGTTCATATTCAATGAAATAATAGAATAGCCAGGATTGACATTTGAATCATAGCCCACACATGGAAGTTCCATTCGACAGTACATCAGAGGATGCGGGCATTTGAGGGCTACTACCTAAGAAGGTAATTAGAAAATTGGCCATTTCCAATCTATTGATATTAATATAGATGGGTTAGATGTCCTGAACCGTAACCCGGTGGATATACACGCATAGGTATATATATATATATATATATATATATATATATATATATATATATATGAAAACGCTCACCTGCGAACCAGTTCGTACGTAGTACGTACGAACTTTTTTGAGAACCATCATACGTGATGAATCTCGCAAATCTGAACGGTCCACATGAAGCAGAACCTCATGAAACCCCATAGTATGAATTTTTACTTTGATCTGAAACTTTGGTGGACCGTAAAAAATGCAAACAGTTTCTTTCCTTGATTTGAATTTCACTTTGCTATGGACGGTGTGGATAAAAGTTTTAGATAAAAGTAAAACTTGGTCCTGGGGGTTTCACTAGGTGCTGCTTCACATGAACGGTTCCGATTTTGGATCCACATCACGTATGATGGGTTCTCAAAAAAGTTCGTACGTAGTACGAACCAGTTCGCAGGTGGGCGCCTCTCTCTCTCTCCTCTCTCTCTCTCTCTCTCTCTCTCTCTCTCTCTCTCTCTCTCTCTATATATATATATATATTATATATATATATATATATATATATATATATAATATATCATGGAATGAATTGCTTCTGATATACAGAGGGCACGAGTTGTTAGTTAATTGATTAGATGATTGAGAAAGGTATTTTCCTCTCCCCCTCATGGCACTTAATGCACACTCCTGCCTTAGTGGGACCCACTAATCTTTGAGGGTATGTTAACAGAATGGTGCATGTCACATTTTTTTATTTTGAAATGACGACAATGTTGTGATCTCCCTTACACCCGGAGGAGAAATATAAAGCCTGGATTAGTAGGCAAGTTATGTATGTATGTTTTTAATTTATCCTAACACTCTCATGCCCATCATAAAAGAGAAGGAACATATAACACTTCGAGATTTTCTATGGCCTAAAAGAAAATTATTGATCACTATTCAAATGGTGGGCTCCATGGCAAATTGGGAAATTCCAAAAAATGTAGCCCATTTTAAATATAAAAACTCAAAACTTGATACAAATAAATATTTAATTGGGTTATGTTGACTCAAAAGATCGAGACTCAACTAAATTTTAGGATTGTTAAATTATGAAACTTAAGGTGAGTGAATGACTAAGATCATATGATTGTGGCATGGGGCATTCCATGATGGGGTCTACGAAACCGGTGAATTGATCAAAGTTCATGGGGTGCAATAGTGATGATTTTGCAGATTTCTGCTTCAAGACGTTTGACAATAGCGAAGGACTAGTTTACGTTCAGTGAGCCACTTGTCGTCTCAAACCAAGGTTACGATGATGGGTGCTTTGCCTCTAACAAGTATCAGGTCCACCTTGATTTATGTATTTTATCTGTTCCGTTCATCCATTTTAGCAGATAATTTTAGGGCTTGAGACCAAAAACGAAGCATGTACAATGTTCAAATGGACCACACCACATGAAACAGTTGAATTGAACGTCTACCGTTGAAAATTTCTTGGGGGCCACAAAAGTTTTTGATCAAGCTTATATTTAAATTGTTTCCCTTCATCCATGGCTGTATGATCTTATGAACAGTGTGGCCGATGACAAATAAACATCACTACAGGACCCAGAAAGGTTTCAAGGGTGGAAATCATTATCCTCACTGTTTCCTATGGTATGATCCACTTGATCTTTTGATATGCTTGAATTTTGGGCTCAACCCCTTAAATTAGATGGAAAAAAGAATGGACAGCATGGATAGACTACATACATTCGAGGTGGGCCCAACTGAGTTTACTCAGTATGATAAGAGCGTACTGAGTAACTCGGTACGCAATCTGATTTCTATATTCATGTCATCGGGTGGGTCTCTCGATACACTTTATTAAAAATTAGGTTTACAAAAGCAATGATCGGACAAAAAAATGTTGGTGGTCTACATTCAGTGTACACTACCTGATGAATGGCGAAGATTTATGGGATGTTTCCCATTTCCTACGGTTTTCTTTTGATTAATTAGTTGATTGTTTCATAGTTTTGGTTTTTATGGTGTTGATATTTCAGGAATGTCATAATGGAAAGATTGGAATTTTATTGAATTTTGCTTGGTACGAGCCTCTCACAAATAGCACCGATGACATTGGTGCAGCCCAAAGGGCAAGAGAATTCCACCTGGGTAAATATTGTTTTCCTAGTCTTATAATATACCCCAGTACTAATTTAATGAGTCCCAATATAGATGGATATGAAAAAATGACCAAAATTGGGAGATCCTACCCCTTTACATTGGATGTGGACCATTTATATTCTTTTTATCAACCTTTTATCTTTGGGCCTCTGACCAAAGGGTGAAAATGTATCAAGTGAGAGCCATGATCCAACTACTAATCTGAATTGCCCAACATCGATGGCTATGAAGAAGTGTCTTCTAGCCATTTAACATTGTAAAGGTTCATTATGTACTTTTTCTTTAACTTCATATTTTCATGCCACTGATACAAGAGTTAGGATTCACTCATCATTGACTAATGATCCATCTGTAATGGTACACATCCGATTAATGGTATGGAATTTGTAGTATGTCCCATAAAGTTAATCCTTCCTTGCTAATATAAAATTCTTTCTGAAAGAAGAAGAAGAAGAAGAAAAGTTCCTTTTTATGATCTTTCGTTATGGGCCATTGATGTAAAATCACAAGTTTTTGCATAGTAGTTTATAGTACATATCCACGTAACATGTGCTGATCGTGAAGAGAGACTTCCAAAAATCACAAGTAGTCAGGTGAAGAAGGTGAAAGGATACGTCAATTATGTTGGCATTAACCAGTATACCTCATACTATATATATGATCCCCATTATGGGAAACCAGCCTATACGGATTATATGGTATGCCAATTGGACCGAAAGTAAGAAAAATCATAGGTACTTCTTTTTAAAGTGAATTTAAATTTTGTTCACGGTATGCTAATATTAGTTGTTGTTGCATGTGTTTGGATGCTCAATTAGAATTTCAATGTAACTCCTTCAAAATGCAATTTCTTCCTCATTTGAGTTATTACAATTCATTTCAATTGGGCATTCAAATACTCTCTAAGGTGGTTTGTCTAAAATCCTACTGCAAGGTTGTGATTTTATTTTAATTTATAGTTTTTAATCATGAGAGAACCAATCCATCTAGGTGGGAAAATTTTCATCATCCCACATAGTATATTACAAAAATACACATGCACATTGTCGACTGATTCTGAAGGACACATCACCATATCCGACTCAGAGCCGAGCCAAGGACTCAGCTAAGTTTTGAAGATCTGTCTTTCGAGATCCCCGGAAGATGTTCTCGAGACCGTGGGATCATATCTCTTATATAAATAAGAGACCTAAAGGTGAAAGTTACACATTCTCACCCCTAAACCCTTTCCAAAATTATTAAGACCTAGATTTTAGACCTAACTTTGGCATCCGAGGGTCCCCTACAGTAACCAGGGTCTCCTTTGTCCTCTTCCTGTGCAGGTGTTCGAGAGTAGCAAAAGGGGGTGAGCCAATAACTGCATCAACAATTGGCGAGACCTCTAAGGAGGTCAATGCACCTTAAAGGCCCCTCAAGAGGCCACATAATACCGACTCAATTCATAGGTCGGTTATAGATCAGGTACAGACCGACCAGACCGTGGCTCAACCCGGGCCCGACCTAGCCTCTAGGACGGTCGTAGGTCGGCGATAGGTCGATTACAGAACGACCGTACTTCATCCGATAGCTGATTAAGGGTTGGCCACCATCAGTCGACCATAATGAGGTCAGCACACGAATTGGCTAGCATGAGTCTTTCAGAATCGGTCGACAATCATGGACCTGTCGAACTGAGGAATGCCAGTACTCACCACCATATCTGACTCAGAGCCGAGACAAGGACTTGGCTAAGTCTTGAAGATCTGTCTTCCGAGATCCTCGGAAGATAACGCCCGATCCCGAAGATCTAGGAGATCTAGGATCTCGGGATCATCTTGGATGGTGGACTGGATCTCTCTAAGTTCTTATTCTTTTAGTTGTATTGATGGAAGAATGAACTAATACAAGCACACTCACCGTAACGTCTGGAGACAAAATGACACCGGACCCTAGAGCGTCCACCAGCGAGCCGCCTCAGGACCGTATTAGGCAGTCCTTATAAAGCACACGTGTATAGCTTCAAGAAGCGAGAGTGAATAAGGTTGAACAACCACGTAAACACAACTAGTCCTAGGTATGACCAGGACCTAGTAAGGACCGCGAGAGCTGGCCCTTCTAAAATCCGCTACGACATACTAAAATGAGCGTGGGTTGCCCGTCGAAATTCTACTTAGTCTTAAACTATAGGAATCGTCGGCCTCACTGGGCTTGAGGTTCACCACAGACGGAAAACCCAGATGGTGCCCGAAACTACACAACTTGAGTCGGGAAGGCAGTGCTTGAAACATGCACTTCTACTAGACAGCAATATAAAACTTAAGTGAAATAGGCCCCCCACTCATTTGTGAAATTACAATTTTCCGACCATTGGATTGCGATTAAACTCGAGCCATAAGTTAAGGATATTTCCCTGCTCATATCCATATAACTGTGGCCCCGATCGAGCATCGATAGCCGTTGATTGTAAGTAGGGTCCCCTCGGTCGATTGAGGCATCCGATCTCCACCCAATTTGAACCAATCGCGGATCCTATGATAGGGCACCTACCCTAAGGCGCGGATGGGCTAACGGGCCCCTGAAGGAGCCTTGTGGGCCAAAATCCAGCCCACTAAGGGCATGCATGTTTATACACAAAAACTGGACTATATAAAGCCCAAATATACACTCCCTCACTCCCATCTGAAATTTCAATTGCAAGGGAGAGGGAGAGGGAGGGAGAAGTGAGAGAGGGAGCTCCTTGAGGAGCTGATTTGGGGGAATTCCCTATTGCCGCTGCCCACATCGGAGCCCGTAACCACGCTCCACCGTAGAGAATGGCCCGACGATAATAGAAAGGTAATCCTCTAACCCCATTTAGAATTTGAGCCTTACGGATTGTCGCATGCACCCTTACGAGCTAACCTATTCAACGCAGGGCATCAATCTGTCAATCGCTCAGCCGGTATCCTAGGAGCGGCACTAGAGAATCATCGGACCACCCCTAGGTGTCGACCATTACCTTTAGGTTGCCAAATATGGAACATATGTCGCAAATAATGATTGTATAGTGAAATTATGAATTGCATGCTAAACAATGAGTAATCCTTAGATGTATTATCCTCCATTAATTATAAATTTTTCTTAGAGTAGTTGATCATTGATTGTATGCTAGAATAGACTGGATTTACTGAAATTCTGCACATGTTTTCCATTATCCCTTGACACATGCACTTGAATTGTTTTATCCTTGTAATGTGTGTGATGATTTGTTGGGGTAATACACCCACATGTCCGATAAAATGCTCAAATTGAATAGAAAATCCTAATTTTTATGTCATCATGTTTGTGTACTCCTCGAATAAGCAATGTAAACATGCTACTAAATTTCAACTGTCTGGCCCTCTAGGTTGGCCAGCAAACTGTAAATCCCACAAGGATAGCCCTATTAGATCGGCTTCCCTAGACCAATTTGACCGATCTAGGCCGAACGCGGACAATCGACAGTAGTTGGACTGCACGGGATGCTTACACCCAGTGTTGGTTGCGCCATAGTTCTCCTGAGTCAGCCAAATTGATCCACTAGCTGGCCAACTGTGTGTTTATCATGTATGATCGCGCATGCCTGAACCTGGGGCACCCTACGCCCCCGGAACGTAAACTTACAACCGTTAGTGACACGATCCACAAGTCTCGAGAGCCGGGCATGGTGGTATAAGACAATGTGTCCGCGTTGTCAGCCTATGCTGGGGTGACAAGCCTCTCAGTAGTGACCGCGAGTAAGCCAATTTACAACCCTGCCTATCGTATGAGTTTAGCTGGGAGTGACGAACCCAGAAGGATCAAGGATCACATGTGCAGGACTGCTACGGCCGCCCTGGGTCTCGTGATCGGGTTAAGGCCTATGATTTCGTGGGAGTGCCTCAGTTTTCCCAATATTGCTTGACGAACGGACTTAACTAAATACCCGACTAACTTAAACATTGTCGCATTGCCTTAGTTAGGTGTAGCGACTCGACAGTTGAGGTCGCATGATGAGGGAGTGTTGGTCATTTACGAATATGAAGATGGAGTCGCTTTGAGGGAGCGTTGGATGACGAGGACATACATCATATCATAATAGCATGTATGTGCATTAACAAAAGTATCTAGGGACTGTATGCTTAAATTGCTTTTAATTGTGCATGTGGATTTGATAGCTTGTGTAACTTGATGTTAATGGAACCACTGAGTTGATCACTCACTCCCACTCTAGGACGGTATTTTAAAACATCAATCAAACCTTATCTTAGATGCAGGTATCAAAGAGTCCGATGCGCTGGATGAGGCGTCCATAGACTCGGAGGAGGAGCTCTCGTATTACAAAAATACACATGCACATGTGCTCTGGTGAACTGAATCTCTCTAAGCTCTTATTCTTTTAGTTGTATTGACGGAAGAATGAACTAATATAGGCACACTCATACTGGCACTACATTGTTCCTTGGGGTATGTACAGTGTTATAACCTATGTAAAGGAAACATACAACAACCAGGTCATGATAGTATCTAAAAATGGTAAGATTAACACTATCAAGTAGATTGGCCAAGTTGACATAACTGGACTCGACAACTAGCTTTTATACAAGCACCTACTTATTATTTTTAATTGGTTTCTAGGAATGGATGATGCAGCCAATGTCACAATATCGAATAGTGTGCACGATTAGACTCGATTCGGTTACTATAGAGACTACATACTCAATCTGAAGAAGGCGATGGATAATGGAGCGAATCTAATAAGTTATTTTGCATGGCCATTGGATGATAATTTTGAGTGGCGATCTAGCTACACGTCAGGATTTGGACTGCACGACATCGACTATAGTGACAATCTGAAGCGGATTCCGAAGATGTCAGCACATTGGTTCCGATAGTTCCTCTACAGGAATCATAAGAATTAAGCATAAGAGACACGATTATGCCCTCTCTCTTTTTATGCATGCTCCCCTTTTTTACTAACTTTGGCATACATATATTGTATCACCAAAAATTAGAAGAAAGGGTTGTGTTTAGGGTGGAAATTTGACTTTCCTTCAATAGGTTTAAGAGTTAATTAGATGGTGTCTTGAAATTTTCTTATGAGATGATTAGAAGTTATTATGATTTCTTCCTTCGAATGGCGTTCGTTATTAAAATGCTTATGCCCATTTATCATTTTCATAAGTATAGATATTTGGTTTTTATGCTTTTGATATTTGGGAGTTTGTACAGCTCTAATTGCTCTAATATTTATATTAGCAAATGTAATTCAGTCCATCCTTAGTTTGGCATGATGGCATGGTTTGGACACAAAAATGATCCTTAACAATCATAAGCAATCCATGATGGGTCTTAATTACAAATATACATTAATCAAATGGTTGATTGGACCTATTTTTTGTATAAAATATCATGCATGATGGTTCTGAACAAATACATGAATCAAATCATTGAATATGGGTCCCGATGCCACTAGGAACACTATAAATATGTATGCCAGGTGAAAATTAAAACCATGGCCCAATTAAATGGGAGGAAAAATATGGGCGTCTCCAAGGAATTATAAAAATGATGACTTGGGTATAACCTTATCTTTCTTCCCTAAGTAGTATAAATAAAAGTAGCATTACTTTTAAATATGAGTCCACTGAAAAGCCAGCATTGGGCATGGCTGCCCATTTGGGCCATGCCCATTTGGTTTTAGCCTAGCCTACCCCACTTGAATGGGCTAGAGCCCGATTTTCAGCATCCCCAACTATGGATTTAAGACTCGTCTTGTAGCATTCGGTGCCACTCGTTCCGGTTCAACACCACTAGTCCCCCTTCATCCTTGACTCAATGAGTCATTCGACTCAGGGCTGAACGAGTCGAGAAATGAGTCACTGAGTCATTTAACTATTACCCCCATATGATTTTTAAGTCACTTTCAAATGAACTAGCTCCGAGCCCAAGCTACATCCAATATCATTATGGCTGCACAGACTGTTTGGAACAGGTCACATTCAATGAAAAAAAATTCGATGTTTAGGATTGACTTTTGAATCATGTCCCTTCTATGGAAGTTCCATCTGACCATACAACAGAGGACGCCCCCATTAGAGGGAGTCAGTTGTGATTTGAGGGCTACTTGCTCAGTATATATGCTAAGGAAGAACTAAGTGCACAGTGCTATTTTATTTTTATTTTTTTAGAGTAGATAAAAAAAAGGTTCAACATCCAATTCTACTTCTAGAACTGCTTTTGAGAAATGGTCTGTGATATCTGTAGGACTACATCCATTATCCCAGTCTAAAATTTGAACTGATTTGCGTTTATGATTGAACATGGTTTGGGCCAAAAAAGGGTGCTCTTTGGAGAGAGATTAATCGCTTCTAAATATGGATGCTTAGGAGGAGGGTGGTTTACTGAGTAGTCACGCAACTACAAAGCATAGGCAGCTTAGAAAGCCATTTATAGCATTCAAGGAAAATGTGGCTTTCTCATTTGGTAATGGGGAGAGGATTTGCTCTTACTTTCCTGACTATTGGTAGTTTGGCCCAGGACCAAAGCATTATGATCAATAGATGTTATGAGATCTATGTTGAGTCAGCAGTGTGGACTCGGTCTTGTCGATGTTTCCTTAATTTAGGATGAGGAGGTGGACGGGGTATGCCGCTCACGTAGAGTGGCTGCATGCTTGTAGACTTTCGATTGGTGAAAGTGATGGATTGATTTGGACTTGAGACAAGTCAGGTTGCTCTTCAATTAGGTAGTTCTATTTCATGCTTCAGAAGGGTGGGGAGAAGATGTGATAGATGACTCAAGTTGCTCTTCAGTTGGATCCTTCTAAGTCATGCTTCAGAAGGATGGGGAGACTATAGAATAGATGACTCACGTGTGGCACTAGGGAGGCCCCACCTAGCGGTGGATCTTGTCAATCGACGGGTGAGACCAGGTTGGAAATGGAGCTACTGGCTAACCAAGATCGACAGGTTGTAGATGAGAGGCCAGGTCTGCTGTGTCCATATCTTCAGGGAAGGGAATGGGCCTGCCAATGGCGTGGCCCGCTTGGGTAGTGAGACCCAGTTGAATTCTCTAACCCACGATCGTGGGGTGCTACCGCCACAGGTTAGAGGGCTGCTTTTTCTAGATTCAGTGGGCCTAGGTGCGGTCAGGCAGATTCCTTCCTGGGGGAGATTTTGATGTCATCTCTGGGGTTGTTCGCTCCTAGGATTTGTTTTTTTTTTTCTTTTTCCCTTTTGCATATCTTTTCCTTCTTTCTTGTTGGCCATGATAGGCTTCTCCCAGGTCATTTTCCTGGGAAAGCCCGAATGTCCAGATACTTGTATATTTCTCCAACATTGAATGAAGGTTTCCTAAAAAAAAAAAAAGTGAGCCCCACCTACCTGAGAAGAAATAGAATTCTTCTGATGATCGACAATCTCAAGTGCTCTATATTCATTCCAACGATTTGCCTTATGTGCATGCATGTCCAATGCTTATTAGTCGGTTAACCATCTTCTTATCCATTGCCCTCTCTCTCTCTCTCTCTCGTCTCTGGTCCAACTAGTCTACCTGGAAGATAACTTCTAACTTATTAAGTGCGTGGAACATCCAACTCAATTCAACAAAAGAGTTACATTGCCCATGTAAACAGGAGTTGTGGAAGGTAGGCCCCACTGTTTAGATGCCCAGTTCTAAAAGTTCAGGATAAAGTACTGTTGGTGCCTGATGAACGGCCTAGATCTCTCAAACATTTTACGTTTCTGGTCTCTATCTTTTGGAGATTGGTTGTTTCTTTGATCAATTTAGTTTTTCTAGAGATGATATTTCAGGAATGCTGCAAGGGAGGATGGAATTCCGTTGGATTTTGTTTGGTGTAAGCCTCTCGTGCATTTTTTTTTATTTATTATTATTTTTTTTAACGAAACTATCCATTCATTTAAGAAAGATAGCTATACATGGACCGAACCGACATTCGGGCACCCATCCAACAAAAAGACGATGGGCGCCAATCCTATGGAAGCCCTCTACATAGGAGGCCCTTTACACGATTTTTTAATTGACCCCAGACCAGTTTTATCTAACACGACCAGGCCTCTAATCAGGTGAGGAAGGTCAGCCGAATTCCTGAAGAACAGTGATTCCTGGGAGGAGCTGCCCAGGCTGGCCAGCGCGTCAACAGGGCCATTTTCCTCCCTCGGGATATGCTGAAAACTGAACGCCCCCTGGCTCCTGAGGGCATCAATCCTTCTAAGCCAATATTTCCAAGCCTAACTTAGGGTCGAGTCCCCATTGAGGAGACTAATCACAATGGGGCGAATCATGCTTTAAGGATAGCGTATTTTATACGTGATTCAGCCTAGTGAAATTATTTTTTCGATTAATTTTCTTAATTTTGATGTATCCAAACTCAGATTGCTAACAATAACGGTCAACAGCCATTATTGTATAGGGCTGAAACTTGGGTTCGGGTTAGGCTAGGTTAGGTTTTCAGGGTCCTTTGGTTGGGTTAGGGTTGGAAAACTATATGAACCATGTCACCCTATTATAATCATCACCTAATTATATAATAATAATAAATAGGCCAGTCCACTCATAAGGTGGGCCATACCATTGAAATAAATAGATGCCTGATGGTCTGACTCAACATTTGAAATAAATAGATGGTTGATGGTCTGACTCAACATATGGGTGAGGGCCCAATAGGTGTTCTACACATGACATGGTGGTCCACCTGAGATTTGGGTCTTCTTAATTTCTGGAACCACATCTTAAAATAGGCTGGAAAAACGGATGGATGGCCTGGATATACAACACATCATCAAGGTGGGCCCCACAGTAAGGGCGTGGGTGGTGCTCAGGTAACACTTAATCAACTCCCCGTCCGTTGAATTTGATATCCTAAAAAATCGATCTAGGATTGTCCACAGCACCCACGTCGGTACTGTGTATACGTGGCATAACTCCATGGCCGGATGTTTATTTGCCAGCCAACTGTTGATAAGGTCAAGCAGAGATAAATGAGATGAAAGGAAATAAAAAACATTAGCTTGATTGACAACTTATTGGAAATCGGATTTGTTATCTTTTAATAATAACCTATGCATGTCATTTATCCGCACCTTAAATCCTTTTTAACAGATAATTTTAGTGGTTGATCCCAAAATTGAAGCATATCCAAATTTCAAGTGGACCATACCACATGAAAGAGTGGAAATATTGATTTCTAGCGTTGATACCTTTCTAAGGTCCCCAGTGGTGTTTTTTTGTCATCCAACGTATTAATAAGATCACACAGACATGGATGAAGGGAAAACACAAATATCAGCTTGATTTAAAACTTCTGTGGCCGGCCCCCAAGAAATTTTCAACGGTAGAATTTCAATTCACACCGTTTCTGGTGGTGTGTTCCACTTGCACTTTGGATATGCTTCATTTTTAGGCAAAATCCCTAAAATTATCTGGTTAAATGGATGGACAGAGTGGATAAAATGTTATATGACAGTGGGCCCCACAGAGTTTAATCAGTAAGCTTTGCGTGCTGAGTTACTCAGTACGCAATCCGCTTCCGAACTTCTGTGGTGGCCCCAAGAATTTTTCAACAGTTGACATTCAATTCCCAGTCTGTGGTCCATTCGAGATTTAGATCTTATTCTTTTTTAGGACCATGCCCTAAAATGAGCTTGAAATACAGATGACGGCTCTGATATACAACACACACAGCAGGTAGGTCCCACACTCAAGGCCTTAGTAACTCTGCCGCCAGGGGCCTCACCTAATCTGCTCCCTTTCCGAGTCCTAGGCAATCCGAGTCCTGAAAAATCTGATGCCGTAGGAAATCGATTGACCATCGCAAGATGTTCCTATATTCCGAAGATAAGTAGCACACCATGATATTTGTGAGAAATCCACCACGTCTTTTTGTTTTTCAAGATCATGTTAAGATATGAGCCCAAAAATAATGCAGATCTAAAGCTCAAGTGGGCCACAAGACAGGAAACAGTGAGTATTGAACACCAATCATTGAAACATTCATGAGGCTACAGAAATTTTTGACCAGGCTAATATTTTTATGTTTTCAGTTCATCCCAGTAGGATTGACCTTATGAACGGTATAGATGGCATACAAACATCACGGTCCACCGTAGGAAAGTTTCAACGCCATGCATTTCTCTACTCACTTTTCCTGCTGTGAATTGTTAATCTATCTCATTTCTAGACTCTTGGCCTAACTAGAGCTGACAGTACGGATAGACGGATTAGATTTTCCCGCAAACTTCATGGTGGCTCACTTAGCTTGTGAGCGCAAGAAATTCCAAGATTATACACGTACTACTAACCCATCCGATTAAATATAGGGAATTTTAAAATTCAAATATGCGGAATTGGTGTTGATTTTTCTCTACGGATGCATTTTTTTTATTTATAAATATAGGTGAGCTGAAACAAAAAGATAACTCAAAAGTTTTGTTTCATAGAGTGAAATATGAAGATTATTATTAGTTATACTTTCATCTTTCTCATCTTATTTGTAAGATGTTGTGTGCATGGCCACCTCTATGATACTGGAGGGCTAACAAGGAAAAGCTTTCCCCCTGGATTTGTGTTCGGCACAGCGACTTCTGCGTATCAGGTTGAAGGAGCGGCTGGTCCTGAGTATGGCCGTGGACCGAGCATTTGGGATGTGTTTGTTCATTATCCTGGTAATCTAATCATATTTTGAGTTCTCCCTTCTAATCTTGTTTCAAAGTTTTATTTATTTTGTTCTATTTTTTTATTTTTATTTTTATTTTTTATTTTTTTACGTTTGGTGTTTTAGTTGTTTGTTTTTATTTATTTATTTTGAAGGGTTTTTTTTTTTTTTTTTTTGCTTGTCACTATATAGTTGAGTAGTATATGTGGCTTTTCGCTTGCAAAAAGCAGTGCCCAGGATTTTGTAACGTAGGTCATTGATCAATCGTCCTCTAATGTGGATATACAATGCTTTAAAAATCTCTTGCAAAGAATAATATTAGCATTTAGATTATTATTTTTTTGTATTCAATTTTAATTTTTTTTTCTCTCTTTTGCATTCTTCAATTCTAAATTCTTTTATTTGGGCAGGAATTGTCGCAAATAATGCGAATGGAGATGTTGCGGTCGATGAGTATCATCGTTATAAGGTACTAAATAGATAGGCTTGTTTATCTAGGCATCCATAGATATGGATACATATATACTTATGACTTCACATACATATATACTTATGACTTCACATACATATATAATATATGTATATGTCTGCATATATACATAGATGAATTTTTAATGCAATAAATATTGTTAATTCAGATAATTACATGATGATTGCAATGGATATTGTTTTATGATATTTTGCAATTCTATTTTGAGTATAAAATTCAAAATTTACAATTAATTTTATCATGCCCGGCCAAGTGACAACCTAACACACCTGTTTTTGTGTTTTCTAAATGTTGCAATCTTGCAGGAAGACATTGATCTCATGGTAGATATGAACATGGATGCCTATAGGTTCTCCATTTCTTGGTCAAGGATCTTTCCAGGTTTTTAAAGACAAAATCTCTCTCTTTGATAGATATAGATGGGTTGGAAGTCTGAATCACAATCCAGTGCACTTTATAAACAATCAAGAAGTTTATATTGTGGCTTACTATGATAGAAAATCTCTTATAAAATAAATTGTTTCTAATATACAGAGGGCACGGGTCGTGTGAACGAGCAAGGGGTTGATTACTATAATAGATTAATTGATTATATGATTGAGAAAGGTATTTTCTTCTCTTCATCACTCCTTATTTTTAAATAGTTCACTCTACAATCCCTTGTGGGATCCATCAATTTTTTGAGGTAGCTTAGAACAAGTGGCCTTACTATGTCAACCACGTGGTCCATATTAGTGAGTAGTGAGAACCTCATGGCATTGACACTCTTTTATTTTGAAATTATGTCAATGTAGGAATTACTCCTTATGCAAATCTCCACCATTATGATCTCCCTCAGGCCCTTGAGGAGAAATATAAAGGCTGGCTCAGTAGACATGTTGTGTAAGTTTCTCATTATAACATTCTCATGCGCATGTTAATAGAGAAGGAAAACATACAATGCTCGATTGAGATTTTCTTTGACACATGTTAGCACACTCACAAAGTTCGTGTGGCGCAACAGTGAAGATTTTGCAGATTATGCAGAATTCTGCTTCAAGACATTCGGCGACCGAGTGAAGAATTGGTTTACATTCAATGAGCCACATGTCATTGCCAACCAAGGCTACGATGGTGGGAGCTTTGCCCCTGGGAGGTGTTCGGCACCCTTCGGAAATTGCACATCTGGGAACTCGGCGACAGAACCATACATTGCAGCCCATAACTTGATTCTTTCTCATGCTGCTGCTGTGCATCGGTATCGTCATAGTTACCAGGTAAATGTTAATATAATGTATATCTTATATCATCATATATCCCAATAGTCATCAGGTGGACCTCTCCATTCAGATTCACTTTGCCAGAAATCATGTGAACAAAAGCAATAAACGGATTAAGAAATGTTGGTGGTCTATATTTAGTCCACATTACCTAATGGATAGCTTCAATTTATGGGATGTCTCTCAATTCCACCATTTTCTTGTGATTGGTTATTCTTAGATAGTTTTGATTTTTTATGGTGTTAATATTTCAGAAATGCCAAAATGGGAAGATTGGAATTTTGTTGGATTTTACTTGGTATGAGCCTCTCACTAATAGCACTAATGACATGGCAGCAGCTCAAAGGGCAAGAGATTTCCATCTTGGTTGGTATGTATTGATTTCCTAGGCTAAAAATCTTAAGACGCACTATTAATTTAATACGTCCTAACATGGATGACTATGAAAAAATATCCCAAATTGGGAGATCCTACCCATTTCCATTGGATGTGGACATTTTCTATTCTTTTTATCAACCCTTTATCTTTCGGCCATTGATTGAAAGGTGGAAATACATCAGGTTGGTGCCAAGATCCAACTATTAATCTGATGGGCCCTATGAAGAAGTACTATCTCCTAGTCATTTTACATTGGTTAAGGATCATTTACATACTAAGTTCACATTTTCATGCCACAGATAAAGGGTTAGGATTTACCCATCATTGACTACTTGAATTATCCATCTGTAGTGGGGCACATTCAATTAATTGACTAGAATCTTCAGTGGGCCCCACAAGGCTAAGCCTTCTTTACTAACATAACAATGTTTGGAAAAAGAAGAAAAAAATATATCATTCCCTTTACTAAGGGAGATTAATAAGTTTCTTTTTGTGATCATTCTTTGTGGGCCATTACTGTAAAATCACAGGTTTTTGCATCCTATAGTCTACGGTAGATATCCGAATAACATGCGCCAAATCGTGAAAGAGAGGCTTCCAAAGTTTACAAGTAGTCAGGTGAAGAAGGTGAAAGGATCTATCGATGTAATCGGCATTAACATATATTCTGCAGCTTACATATATAATCCCAATTGGACACCAACGTATATTGATTATCAAGGGGATTGGAATGTCGGATGGGCATGTAAGTCTCTTTTTCTTAACTCAATTTCTTTAGACATTTTAAGCTATATATATAATAAATTGAATAACTTTTTTTTTTTGAATGGTAGTTGAACGTAATGGTGTGCCGATTGGACCAAGAGTAAGTGAATTAAAATTTTATTAGGTTGTAGATTATGATTATACTCTTAAGTTAAGTTATATTGATTGAAGAATAAACTAATGCAGGCACACTCATCCTGGCTCTACATTGTTCCTTATAGTATGTACAATAGTATCAAATATGTGAAGGAAACATACGACAACCCAATCATCATAATATCTGAAAATGGTAAGATTAACACCATCATTTGACAACTATATTGACCAAGTTGGCTCACCGACTTAACTCTCCACCACTACATAATATTTATGTATTGTAACTCAATTGAGTTACTTAATTTTTTATACATCCACCTAATTTTTTTTAATGGTTTTCTAGGAATGGACGATGCAGCCAACCTCACACTTTCAGATAGTCTAAACGACTGGACTCGAGTTAGTTACTACAGAGACTACATACTCAATATGAAGAAGGCGATAGACAAGGAGGGAGCGAACGTAATAGGTTACTTTGCATGGTCACTACTTGATAACTTCGAGTGGCGATCTGCCTATACGTCACGGTTTGGATTGCACTACATTGACTATAACGACAATTTGAAGCGAATTCCAAAGATGTCAGCAAATTGGTTCCGAAAGATCCTCTACAGGAATCATACGAATTAAGCACAAGAGCCACTATTAAGCCCTCTTTCTTTTTATGCATGAACCATTTTTTTTACTAATTTTTGTATACAATATGCTTGCGTATCACCAAAAAGTAAAAGAAATGGTTGTGTTTATCGAAAAGATGGGGCGGAAGTTTGGCTTTCGTTCAATATGATTAGGAGTTGAGTAGATGATGTCTTTAGATTTTCTGATTTAGTCGGTTGGTTAGTTTATATTGAGTTGTACTTAATTAGGAGGTCTTCTTTCGAACGGTATTTGTTAATAAAATGCTTATGCACATTATGCTTTTGATATCTGAGGGTTTCTACAACTCTTTTTTGTTTTTAAAGACCGAAAAGGCCCCCAAAAGGGACTCTTCACAACCCTACGCTACAAACGCCCTCTACAACGAAAGGGGAAAGGGGAAAGAGGGGTCAAGGGAATCGAATAGCGGCCAGCCCCGCATTGTCCAGCACTAGCTCTCCTCTAACTAGCCTCAGGAGAGAGGAGCGACTTCTATAGATTCTATAGATTCTATCTGGACACCTGTCATTCCATCTTTTTTGTCATGAATGGGACGGTTCAAATTGGTTGACGAAAATGATCATCCTAATGCATGTGGGTCCCAACAAATACATGAATCAAATCATTGATTGGACCTCTTTTTTGTTTCAAAGATCCTAACCATCAATATTTAATGTTATTGATTAGATGGTTAAGATTATTGGATTTGTATGATTCTAGCACATGAAATGAGCGTTTAACCTAATGAACAACCAAGATCAACGTATTCGGATCTGGTGGACTCGTGGTGGCACACTCCGGTTACTCTCCCGACCTGGATTCGGGCCCACATTCTGTAGGGTGGATTTTGCACTTCCGACAATGACGATTCCTGAATCTGCCCTCATGGCCCATCAGGGAGGTTCTCTGTGAAATCAGCCTGAGACGTGGTTAGGGCACATGACAAAAAAAATAATTCTGGTCTAAATGGGTGTGGCACCCTTTGCTTCCCCCAAAGATCTCAGTGTTTTTATGGAGGGTATTGATGCATGCTCTGCCCACAGATGAGTGCTGTAGCTTGGGTCGAAGCTCTCTCTCCCTCTCCCTGAGACATTGTCCCACCTCTTCTTGCATGGGATCCTCGCTCAGGGGGTCTGGAATCTCTTAGCCAACCTGCTCGACGTCACCATATCTATCCACTCCTCCATCCAAGACCGTCTCCACTGGTGGTGGTTATTGTCATTCCCCCGCAAATGCTCAGCCACCCCCCTTCATCTTGCGTCGGCCTTCCTGCTCTAGGAAATATGGAAAGCTAGAAATGGGGCTAGAAATGACGGCCAGAATATATCTATCTAAGGTGTTTTTTGGAGAGTTCACTGGCGGTTGACATCCTCTCCTTGTTGCTCAGGCCTCATCCTACCGCCCCTCCCCATACAACTAATCCCTCCTCCCTGCCACGACACCCCTTCCCCTACCCAGCCACTCGTTTCGAGGTTGTGAAGTGGTCAAAACCCCTGTCGGCTGGTGCAAACTAAACATCGACAGGTCTGCCATCGGAAATCCAGGGCCAGCCGGAGATGGTGGAATCTGCAGAGATAACAACGGCCTTATGATGTTTGCCTTTTCCAATGGGTATGGCGAGGCCTCCAACAACAGGGCAAAACTTTGGGCCTTACACGATGGAGTGGAAATGTGTGTCCAATTCGAGCTAAACAGAGTAGTTTGTCCCAAGAGAGCCAGTTTTTGTGTTTTCAGTTCATCCCAGTAGGCATGACCTTATGAACGATATAAATGGCATATAAACATCACGGTCCACCCTAGGGAAGTTTCAACGCGACGCATTTCTCTACTCACTTTTCCTGCTGTGAGTTTTTAATCTATCTCATTAATAGACTCTTGACCTAGCCAGAGCTGACAGAACGGATGGACGGAATAGATTTTCCCGCCAAATTCACGGTGGCCCACTTAGCTTCCGAGAACAAGAAATTTCAAGATACATTGCATTGGGCCTCAACCATAGGCCTCGAATACATGCAATGGGCCTTGCCCATAGGCCACGAATACGTCACAATGGGCCTTGCCCATGGGCCTCATATCCAGCAGGTGGGCCCCATCATATGGGCCTTAAATACAAGGCAGGTGGACCCTGTCATATGGGCCTCAAATATACATCATGATGGGCCTCAAGTACATCAAATGGGGTCGCATGACATGGGTTGCACAAATATCATATTGGGCCACGTATATGGGCCAATAATACATCACAATGGGCCTCGTGGATGGGCCACATATACAACTCATTGGGCTGCACATATGGGACGGCAATACATCTCATTGGGCCTCATCATACGGGCCGGAAATATATCACAATGGGCCACATTACGCGGGCCTAATACGCATCACGATGGGCTGCATCACGGGCCTAATATACATTACATTGGGCCTCACTCAAGGCCACATATACATGACATCGGGCCTCATATATGGGCCCTATATACATCAGATTAGGCCTCATATTTGGGCCACAATAGCACAACAGGTGGGCCTACATATGCAACAAATGGGCCCCGCCAAATGGGGAATACAACATGCATAACGGCGGGTCCCACTGTCCAAACGGCTGGACAGTGGATGTACAGATGCATCAGGGTGGTTCTATATATGCAGTAAAATGGACGGACAGTGTGAAAACGACACCCACCTCAGGGCAGGTCTCACTGCCTAGACCTGCTGGACGGTGTGGATTGTAAAATAAATACATCAAGGTGCGTCCATGTCTAGACAGTTGGACGGCCTGGATATAACACATACAGGGGCCCCACGTGGTGCGAAAGCACTACATTCATTTGGCAGACCTCACCGTCCAGATTTGCTGGACGCTGAGGATGAAATACATAAATCACGGTGGATTCCACCATCCTTGATGGACGGTGGATGCAAAACATACATCAGGTGGCCCTTCATCTGCCAAAACGGACGGGTGGTGTGGGCCCCCAGAACTTGCTGGCGTGGATGTAACAGGAATTACTGTTGGCCCACCGTCCAGATGATGGACGGCTGAGATTAACAGATACATCACGGTGGTCCCACGTACTGCGCTCAGCACGCGTCAAAGTGGGCCCCACGTCCCAAGCAGGGACAGGTTGGGCAACACATAAACATCAAGGTGTGTCCCAGATAAACGGGGTCCGTCAGATGGACGGTATAGGATATAAACACATACATCATGGTAGCTCACAAAGCTGCTGATGTCACAGCAGCTATAGCTGCTGGGACCCACCATATGGATGGATGGTGCAGGTGAAATTCCCACATCAGGGTCAGTCCCACCGTCCAGCCATCTGGACGGTGGGTATAAAATACATACTATGAAGGTGGGACCCACAAAACCTGCTGGTAACGATGCAGCTGGGAGCTGCGTGGGCCCCACAGAAATAGACTGACGGCGTGGATAATCACATACCTCATGGTGGGACACGTCAGCACCGTCCAAACCGTCCAGCACTGCGCAGACTGTCTGGACGGTGTGGATCCAAGACACGTGTATCTGGGTGGGGTCCACGAGCTGGACAACACGGTAATACAATACATACCTCATGGTAGGTTCCACACTGACGGACTGCACAGGCACCATGATGTGCACCATGTCCAGATGGACGGTGCACATGGAATACATTCATCAAGTGGGATCCCCACCGTCCGGATGTTGGACGGTGTGGATAAAGTACATTTGGTGGATCCCACAGCTTCTGACGTGTAGGGCAGCAGCAGCTGCATGCTGCATGGGACCCAGGAGATGAACGGCTGGATTACACATACATGCATCAAGGCCCCACCATCCGCTGCTGGACGGTGTGGCAAGGACACAAACATCAGGGCGGGCTACACATGCAGATGGGCGGTCAGGGCTTCACACATACATCAAGGGTCCAAACGTGTGGACCCACTAGCAATTGAAGGAGCTAACCAGAGTCTTACCACCGTGCAGACCCCAACGTCTGGACGGTCTGGATGCAGCACGGACCGCATAGATGGGGTCCTCTCCACCGTCGGATGGATGATGTTGATAAAACCCAAACATCATGGTGCGGCCACCATTCAGCACATCTGCACGGTGCAGATTTAATAAATACATCAAGGTGGACAGCTCTCCACCTTCCAGATCTGCTGGACGATGCAGATTTAATACATCCATCCAGGTGGGTCCCACGGTATGTATGACGTGGATCAAGTGGGCCACACCCATCACAAGAGAGAGAAAGAGAGAGAAATAGAGAAAAAGAGAGAATAATCGATGGAAATGGGAGGCCACACAAGCTCTCCCATGGAAACTTGCTTGGACGTGGGATGTTTACTTAGAGAATGAGTGTAATGTCTCGGAAAAATCTGTACAAAGACCCGAGTACCACCTCAGGTAGAAATCACTAAGGACCAAATCCTTTAGCAATTAGGCAAGAGTTAACTAGTGTTAAATTAGATTTCATGTGAAATTAGCACTAATCACTTTAAATACGATCTGCAAGACCCAAAACTTGCAGAATCATCGACGCTACATTACCCTATAATTTAGGATCAATCTCATTACACAGTTGCTATTGGGAGCATCATGAAACTCCGTATCGGACTTGGACCGCACGTCGAAAGTCCGATTACCGCGAAACTAAGCGATTACGACCGCCTTGCTGGACTTGACCACCACCTCAGAAATCAAGTTTAGATAGTATCTCGAAGCTATTCGCTTGAGCCCGAAGTGAAGTGTGTGAGAAACGTGGATATCTTAGAAATAAAAATCTAAATTTAAGTAATCTAGACTTGTCGCTTGCGGGCCAAATATAAGGATTCGGACCGTCAGAATCTGACTCAAATACACCCTCGGATCAGGAAGAATTTCATACACATGTTAGTGTACTTGTGGCCCTGATCGAGTGGCGATGACCGTCAAACTGAAACTGGTCCGCCGCGATCGATCTGTAAATCCGATCAGACCGAAAACTTAGCTCAACTTAGATCTAATGCCAGGGAGCTTAAGTCCGACCGCACGAAGAAAGGGGGCCTCCAGAAGTGCTCCGTTGAGCCGAAACAGATGAGTTTTGGCTATAACCTAAGTATACTTTAGCCCTGGGGCCATTTCCATCAGTTCTGGGCTTATATAAGGGCCTTAAACCCTCACTCTCTCATCCCATACGAATTTGGGAAACCCTAGGAGAGAAGAGAGAAGAGAAAAGAGAAGGAAAGTGAGAGAGAGTAGGCGCTTATTCATGGGATTCTTCCCTGCTAATCCACCAGCTGAAACACCACTCCCGTGTAGTTCTTCCGGTGTTTTCAACGCCGTACTTTGGTAAGAAAACCTAACCCTAATCCGTTCTAGGGTTTCTAATAGTCGAAATGATGAAATAGCTAACCTAGTTCATGCTATAGGTTGTCATTCTGCCGGTGACAAAGACTACGTATTTAAAACGAATCCGTTACGCGTTTACCGGCGTAAGGTGCGGACTATAAATGTATAGGTTATGGTTTTCAAGGCTTTCAATGTCGGTTAATGGTTTATAACTGATATGGGTGTTATTTCACATGCAAAATGCGTCGTCTGTTTCGCCTTACAATTATATATGAACTATGTGGAATATAGTGTTTCTATGTATATGTTGAGATGTTTGAATACGTATGAAATTTGAATTTGTGCCTAACATGATTATTTGTCGTGGATATATGCTTGTTATATATGCGACAACTCCTTAGCGAAAGGATTTGCCCTAAATCACGCCACGGCCAATATACATTATATAGGTTAAAGTGTGTAGCCCAAGTGTTTGTGGAAATGATTAAATGAATATGGAACCCGGATTCAAGCATGTCATGATTATCCACCGTAGGTATATGCGTGTGGTATACGGGGCAACTCCCTAGTAAAAGGATTTGGCTTAATACATGTGTAATCAACATACATCATGTATGATGATGTATGTAGTCTAAGTGTTTGTAGAAATGTCTGAATGAGTTAGTTGTTACTAAGAAGTACTTTGTATGAGGGTTGAGATATGAATCTCTGTTACCTTAATTATGTGTATGTATGATTTCCTCCTAAACGTTACATTATAATGTTTGTTTTATTTATAGAATGAATGTGTGTGAAATCATGTTTGTGTTGCACGTTACAACATGCTCATATGATTGTAAGAATTGAATTATTTGTTCATTACTGCTTTGACTGTCTCATATGATTTCTTGTTGTAATTGAATGTGTTTGGGACTATTATATAGTCCAGGCAATCGGTAACAGGCCTTGATTTGGTGGTTGAGGTTGTTTCACCACAAAGGATGTGTTCACTGAATTCGAACCGTACTTCGGTCGACGGCAGTGGTTAGGCCACACGGAGTGCTTATGCACTTCATGACGATCGACTCGAGGTGCGCACGTGCTAGTCGAGCTCGTCAAATAACCCGATTGACCCGATGTATGTTTACCATGTATAGACGCTAGTGCTTGAACCTAAGGTACTAAACTCGCCAGTGAAAACCCTGTTAACCTTGGTACCTCGATCCGCTAAGACTCATGAGCCGAACATGGTAGTATGGGACACCGTGGTCGAGCTGTTGGCCTACGCCGGGGCGACGAGCCCACTCGTAGTGACCAGTGAGCAATCCAGACTCGTGAGCCGAATATGGTGGTATGGGACACTGTATTCGAGTTGTTGGCCTACACTGATCAGGTGACGAGCCCTTTGTAGTGACCTCAAGCGTACTCTAAGTCTACGTGGAGGCGACGAGCCTTTCCGTAGTAACTAGAGTATAAACTAGGCTTGCACCAATCAGGCGACGAGCCCTTTGCAGTGACCTAGAACCGTAACATCGTATGAGATTTACTAGGACTGACGACCCTATAATGGATCATTGTTTGAGAAATGATATAAGGGAGGTACCTTAGTTTTCCAATCCTACTGTATGAATGAACCTAATTAAGAACCCGGCTAATCACGTACATGCGCCGCATTGCATGTGCTTTGATGTGGAAGAACACTTTCGGGTGGTTGTCATGCGCGCCATAAGATGAAGACGCTGAGGGAGTGTAGGTGAGGGCATGCATCATTCTTAAATATCATTTCGCTTTAATAAAGAGTATTTAGGACATGATTGTTGTACTGCTTTATCATTACTGCTTGATTGAATTGATAACATGTTAACCTTTGCTTTATTGTTCCACTGAGTTGATTACTCACTCCCACGTTACGGGACGGTGTTTTAAACACCAGCCAGACTCTGTCTTGATTTCAGATGGCGACGTGACTCCTGAGGCGGAGCCTGACTTTTGTGACGACGAAGAGGCATTCTCGTACATGCAGTATTCAGGCGGGTTCATGTGAGCTGTTCTGATCGACAGGGCTTCAGGGCTTTTACATCGTAGAGGACCATCATATTTTTGACATTTTGTATTTTGAATCGATACTTATAATATTTCACCTGGGATGTGTTTCTACTCTGGAGACATACTATAACTTATATGTTTATTATCTATCTATGACTGTCTTCCGCTTGCGTGACTCAATTGTCTCTGGAGTATGATATACTGATTTATCTTAATCTCACTCATGTTTAATGCACTAACATGGTCAACATTTAATCATTATTATCTATGTTGCATAAGTGATGTGTTGGAACTCGAGAGTCGGGCCTATGCTCGACCCCTGATTTTCAGGGCGTTACAATGAGAGAGAGAGAGAGATGTAAAAGACAGAGAGGGATGGGTGAGTGATGGGGTGTGATGGGTGAGTGAGTGATGGATGTGTACTTGTGTAAGAGAAAGTATTGACTTTTGGAGAGGGTGGTTGTACTTGGGGATGGGATGAAGTGATGGGTTGATGGGATATATACTTGACATTTGACGTGATGGATTCTCTCGTGATTTGTGACGCGTGGTGTTTTCCTCAAACTGAACGCGAGCCCACATCTCCTGGCCTGGGTATCGCCTTGGTGCACGAGACGCGACATCGGAACTGCGGCGACGACGCGGTCGCAAGGATACAAGTCTTGGGTTGAGTCAACTCAGGTTGATGACGTGTAACTCCGGGTCATGCGCAAACGTCGAATAAAAGTCGAAGGTTGCCGGAATTCTACCGGGAAGACCGCGGAAGCCTACAGAACGGTACGGTCTAGGATATGGGGCTTACATCTCGCATCCTGGAATTGCTGCTGAAGGGGGGCAAACTCCGAGCCGGACCCTCCTCTTGCTGGAGTTTCTCCTCCAAGGTTGACAGCCTCTGATCGGCTTCATTGACTGCCGCAAATATGTTACCGAATTCCTCTTGATTCCAGCACTTCAATTGGGTTTTGATTGCTTTTAGTTTGGTGAGGATGTTGATCATGGGATGGGGGTCTTCAGTTGATGACCAGGCTACCTTGACCTTAGGTAGAAAATCGTCATGGAGGAACCACATCCGCTGGAAGCGGAATGGTTTTAGGCCAGAAAACTGCTGTATGGGGAAATCAATTAACAGTGGTGCATGGTTAGAGTTATGACGAGGGAGATGGCGTACCTGAAGAGAGGGGAAATAGCTGCTCCAAGCCGCATTGATAAGCACGCGGTCCAGTCTTGCCCAAACCCGAGCCGTGCCTACCTGGTTATTTGGACCAAGTGAATTTGTTGCCCAGAAAACCAGTCGTCGAGAAGACCTGCGTTGTTGATGGTCTCCACAAATTCGCGAGAGCTTCCACCGTCAAACCTCCTTCTGTTGCGCCTTTCCGATGAGTCAATGACTGCGTTGAAATCACCACCCAAAGCCCAGGTGCCCTGCACGGATCTAAACAGAGTGGCAACATCTTCTCCAAGGGTTTGTTATGGACCCTTGAGCAACTCGCATAAACCACTTGTTGAAGGAACACATCTAACATCTATAACATGACACTGTCGATAAAAATCCTCCACTCGAAAAAAGAGGTCTATAACATGGCACTGTCGTAAAATGGAAAAAGAGGGATGACCATATCGACAGTGCCATAATAAAAAATCCTCCTGAGAGACTGACAAAAGATGAGCTGTTGATCGAGGTTGAACATCAGCATCGAAATGGTAAAGACCAGCACGTTCACACCCACCACCAATCATCACTACCTCCACCTTCATCCGATGCTCTGAGATCTACTCCTGACTCGGCTCCTTCTGCTTCTTCTCCGGGGAATAGTATTCGTCCTTGCACGTTTCATCCTATTCAGCATTTCGTTTCTTATCAGTCATTATCTCCATCCTACAAAACTTTTATTGCCAATGTTGACTCTGTATCTATTCCTACACGAGTGGATGTGGCTTTGGCTCATCCTCACTGGAAGCATGCTATGTGAGGAGATGAATGTCTTAGAAAAAAATCAAACTTGGGAGCTTGTTGACTTACCGGTCGGTAAATATGTTGTGGGCTGTAAGTGGGTTTACGCTGTCAAACATAAATCTGATGGTACCATTGATCGATACAAAGCACGTCTTGTTGTAAAAGGCTTCACAAAGACTTATGGCATCGATTACACCGAAACTTTCGCTCCAGTTGCAAAAATGAATTCTATTCGGGTTCTCTTGTCTATGGCTGTAAATTTGGATTGGCCCCTACATCAACTTGATGTCAAGAATGGCTTTTTACATGGTGACCTTCATGAAGAAGTCTATATGTCCTTACCTCTTGGGTTTCGTCGTAAGGGGGAGGAACATAAAGTTTGTCGCCTTCGCAAGTCTATCTATGGCCTTAAGCAGTCACCACAGCCGTGGTTCGACAAATTCACTCATACCATGCAGGTTGCCCATTTTCGCCAGTGTAGCTCCGATCATTCTGTTTTTTGGAAGCGCACCACTAAAGGGATCATAGTGGTCTCGGTCTATGTTGATGACATCATTATTACGGGCGATGATTCTACTTCTATATCCGGCATTAAGCCTCATCTTGCTAGTACCTTTGAGGTTAAAGATTTGGGCTCCTTGTATTACTTCCTTGGCATTGAGATTACTTGTTCTCGCTCTAGTATTTCCTTATGTCGGAAGAAATATACATTAGATTTACTCCATGAGACGGGTATGTTAGGTTGTAAGCCTGTTGCTATTCCTCTCGAGATCAATCATCAACTCACCTCTCTCCTTGGTGAGTCTCTCTCAGATCCTGGTCCGTATCAGCGACTCATTGGCCGTCTTATTTACTTAACTATGACAAGACCCGATATCTCTCATGCTGTGAGTGTGCTTAGTCAGTTTATGCACTCACCACGGCCTGCCCATTTAGATGTTGCCTATCGTGTTCTTCGTTATCTCAAAGGTTCTCCTAGTAAGGGCCTTCTTTATTTCAACATGGACACTTGTCTATTTCCGCTTTTTCTGATGCAGATTGGGTCGGTGCCAAAGATGATCAAAAATCTACAACCGGTTACTGCCCATTTGTGAGGGGGGGGGGGATCCAGTGCTGAGGCCAAATATAGGGCTATGGCCCATACAACTTGTGAGTTACTTTGGCTTAAGAAATTTCTGACCGAGCTTGGCTTCTCTCCATCTAGCCCTATGTCGATGATGTGTGATAATCAGGCTGTCATTCACATTTCTAACAATCCGGTTTTTCATGAGCGCACCAAGCATATTGAGGTAGATTGCCATTTTATTCGAGAGAAAATTAAATCCCATAAAATTATAACTCCACATGTTCGCACTGGGGACCAACTGACAAATATTTTCACTAAACCTCTTTCACGTGACTAGCATGACACAATCACTTCCAAGCTTAGCCTTTCGAATATCTTTAGGCCCAGCTTGCGGGGGAGTGTTGAAGGAACGCATCCAGCATCCAGTTCATCTGCAGAAATCTCTCTGCATCCAGCAGCCAGCTCATCTGCTGAAATCTCTCCTTCATCATCTCTGTAATCTCTCCTCTGTAAATCCTCCTTCTTCACTATTTTCTATATTTGTCTTCTTCCATTCTTGTATAAATACTGGTTGTATACGGCTCTAAAAGATGTAATTTCCATCTCGACCTTTGTTTGCTTTCTTTGTTGTTTTTGTTCTTTGCGCTCCTCAGTGACATTTTTATTGAAATCTATTGCTACCCTTGAGAGAGATAGAGAGAGAGAGAGAGAGAGAGAGAGAGAGAGAGAGTCAAACTATTTTTTTTTCTTTAACCAAAAAAAAAAAAAAAGATTGACATGGTTTAAGTACTAAGATATTTTTTTAACAAGATTTAATTTCATATCAATGGGAGCCGAAGGATGTACAACGTTATAGCTCATTCGGGTCGAGCTAACAACAAAAAGGGGTGGCCCGCCTATCCTGTCAACTAAAAGAAAAAACAGCAAATACGTCTATAGAGGACTAACCCTTCCTTAGGTAGCCCAAACCTACTTTGTGTTGAGGGTCAAATATTGCATATTAGACCCCACTTATTAGCTGGATTTACGAACATGATACTGTTTAACGCCCTATTTTAAACGTATTTGTGCTGCAGGGTGAGTTTACGAGCCAAGATTGAAATAGGCAGCTAAAAGCATAGATTTAATGCTCATGAATCACCAAGACAAGGGACGGACTCCAGGGGACCAAGATTGATGAATTTACCCATTAGAGATTCGAGGAAATCAAACCGTTCACGTTAAAGAGACTCGAAAATCATCCAAAATTCAAGATCATAGGTTTCCCACCATCCATTCGGCTCGAAATTACATACATAGCCTGAAGAACTTAAATTAACCGTACACGTTAAATTTCAACTATTAGATATCGCGGGAAGTCGGACAACGGCCAGATCAGCCCCTTAACTCAATAAGTGGGCCCACCTGGGTTCTGGATATGCTTCAACTTTTGTTTCAACCCCTTAAATGGAGTGATAAAGGAATTGATGGCACAGAATTGATATACATCGCAGTGGACCGCAATGTATAGCATGTGGATAGACCACATGTCCGCTGGCCGTGTGTACCGAAACCGCATCCGGTCGCGACAACAATCAAAGCGGTGTTGACCGACTCCTCACGCAAAAACGGGAAACTTCCTGTTTCAGCGTTTGCACGCCGTTGGAGAGGATGCAGTTGTGGACCCCACCCAATGTCCAAACGAACAATCCAAACCGTTCATTCGTTCCGTTGGGCAGCCACAACCCACACCTAGCTGGCAGAATTTGAAGACATCACAATTTTGGTTTTTCAACCGTTCAAAACGCAGAATGGACGGTAGATTTAAAGCTCTGTGGACTGCATCAACAGACCGTAAAAATTGCTCATGCTTGACCGAAAGTTCACCATGAATACAATGGACGGCTTGGATTGATCAACACAACAACAAAGTGGGCCCCACCATCATCACAGCAGAGACAGCGTGCGCGAGTCCGGTTTTCGCGTCCGGACGACATCGGATTTTTCGAGCGGTTATGTGATCTCAACAAAGAGCGTATGCATGATCCAGACCGTTCAGAAGTTTCATCAGGAGGCTAATACCATAGCCTAGGTGTCCGAATCAGGATCAGAACGTGCATAGCCTAGAAAATTCATTCCAAATATAGCTGTTTCCGCACTGTCGCTGCGATAAGGGAGAGCTGCGAACGGAGAGTCGGTTCTCCGACTCCAGAAGGCCTACACACAGCAATTCTCCACCGTTTCCTGCTGCTATAAGAAGAAAGAAAGGAAGTTGTGAGGAAAATCTCAGTTTTGGACGTGAAGAACGTACAGGAGAGAGTAAAGTATTGTTTTTTTTTTCTTTTTTTTTTCTTTTCTTTTTCTTTTTGTTTTATTTTGGATTTAGGCCGATCATGACCATGATCGGCTGAATCTCTTGACTAGGGCCAAGAGGTGAAGCTTGCCGTGTGACGGGTTATTTATGACTGGTTTGATTCATGTGCTGAACTGAGTTGATTTTAGTTTGATATTAAGGAATGTTCTAGTTGTTTATGGTTTATTGTGACTGATATTACAGTAGATCTGCGATGGCTTGAGTATTTCCTTTTCATTATTTTGATTATGCGGTTAGGAAGCCTATTGTTCACCATCGCCTCCTAGGCATGGTTGGATGACGGAATCTTTCCTAACACTCATACATCTTTTGATTGGTTATGGAGTGGTCTAAGTTCTGTTGTTTACCTTGTCTCTTTAGGCATGGATTTGTGATGGAATCATACCTATTCTTATACCTTTCATCTCTTGAAAATATATCAAGTAAGTTCAAATTCTTCATGATTCATGAAGCAGGCGTAGATTTCCCTGATCTATACAAGTGGATCCTCTGAATCCCTAGTTTCCCTCTCTCTGAATTCTTAAGTTTAGATTAATAATTCACCATTATTCCTCAAATCACAATTGGTTTAGATTTCATCTTAGCCTAGTTCTAGATCTGGTTATTTTCAGATAACGTACAAGTTTCAATCCCTGTGGATTCGACCTCGGTCTTACCGAGTTTATTACTACATCACAACCCTATACTTGGGGAGTGAACACTTTGTCTAAGAACATGTTGCCCTTGATGTTAGCAGGCAGGGACTCCTTGGATCTGAAGATCGTCTCCAATTGGGACTCACTCCCCAGCCTGGCTAGCCCATCTGCAACCACGTTGGCTTCCCTAAGCGTATGATAGATACAAACCTCCAAGTTATAAGAGCATCAATCCTTCTCCTCCAGTACTATAAGGCCCAAGACCCGTTTGCCTCCTTTGCGAGGGTTGCAACTGTCATACTTAAATCGCTGGATATCTCCACTGTCACGCCCCAAACCCGGAGATCGGTTTCACAGGAATCCCGATCACCGAATCCAGTGCCGACAGCCTCCGTAGTACCCCATTCTCGACTCCTAGCGTCCATATGCTAAATTCCGATCCTAGGATCCTACAAGGAGGATTATTTTTTTTTTGTACGTTTATCTCGTAATAAGCATAACCACAAGTATACCCAAATCGTAAAGGCAATATCATCATCACATATCCACTAATATAATCATTTGAATACAATGCTGAAAGGAAAATACATATATCGAAAATCAAAGCTCCAGAGGTCTGCTGCATGCTCCAAGCTTAACGCTACTGCAACCTAACGCCACCTGCACGCATCTATCGTGCATAAGCTTATAGAAAACTTAGAGGGTGATGTAAGTGTGTGCACAAGATAAGTGTCAAGTATTTAATACAATGTCATAATCATACAATGTCGGGAATAAGCGAAAATACTGACAAGATCATGAATCATACGATATCAGAGTAAGCAGAAATATTAACAAGATCATGAGTCAAACAATATCGGAATACGCAATATAGATTAACTATACAAATGAGGAACCATAAAGAGTCAAATATTAGAAGCCGTATCTAAACCATATAAATGCAGAAACACGGGTAACCCAAAATGTCAGATGCCGCAGATGTAATGCAATATGCGGTACGAATGGAATGACCATGCTGGAGTGTGAAGTCGGGATAATAGTACGTAGTACCGCAGGCTATGGGGTCTATCACAATGGACTTCTATCCAAACTAGTCTCATACCTAAATTTGGATAGTTAGACTCAACGTGGTAAACTCCTAGTCTCAGGTTAGTCGCGCGCCCCAACCGAAATCCTGGCCTTTGCGAAGGTACATGTAACAAATAGTTGCACACCACCAGTCCGAGTCGATATTGAATGAATGAATGAATAAATGAGTATGCAACTGCTACTCAATAAGTCCACATATCAGTACGATTCATCTCTGGGATCATCACTGGGGTTTAATACACTCCAAATGGCACTGCCGCTCTCCTAGCCGCACAGTCCAAGTGAGCATAAGAAACCTCACTATCCACCTGGCCAATAGTCTGTCAATACCTATCTGGCACGTCAATAGCGGACCCATTCACGAGCTGGTCAAACTCAGCCTAGCAATGCCCCCTACGCTCGGGCGAGTAAGACCACACCCCCTCTCAACCAACCACGACACAGTGAGAGACGCGGCCTCCTGGTATTCGGCACTCGGTCGCTCATGTATCCACTCGGTCTCGAAGTTGGGGTGTCTCCTGGCCACGGAGGTTTAGGAATTTTCACTCAGGGACATCTATGACGCCCGTATGCTAGAACCAAACATTTCCGGTGTCCCATCTGGCCATCCACGATATGCCTATGGAGGCTACGACCCTGATGTCGCTAGGGCGTACAGTAATCATAATACAAGATGCATGAGTCATACAATTCAGTCATGCATCAATCCTGCGCATACCGTGCACTCATGTGAGATAACCTCCGCCCATCAGGGAGTCTTATAACAAAATGTTCAATGACGTATGCAATGATCAACCACATCTCATAACAAACATGCAGATGATGCGTATAGGCATGTCTCATGATGTTATGCTGTCTTATACTCATAATCGGTATCAATAACTGGCACCGATAATCGGCATCGACAATGTGGACATTTAACCAACACTGCCCCCAAGGAATGGCCCACATAGAGCCTAACATATAGTGGACCCATGGCCTCACAAAAGGGCCTGATATACAACACCATGGTCCTCACTTCAAGAGCTTAATACACATCACAATAGGCCTTTCACACGGGCCTAACATACATCACAATGGTCGAATACACATCACAATGGGCCTCAACTACGGGTCGCATATACATCATATAGGTATCGACAATCGGCCTCGGCAATCGAAATCGGCCTCAACAATCGAATCGGTCTCGACACTCGGTCTCAACAATCGGAATCAGCCTATACAATCGGTCTCGACAAATCGGATCGGCCTCGACAATCGGAATTGACCCACACAATCGGCCTCAACAAATCGGAATCAGTAATCGGCCACCATCGATAATCAGTAAATCGATCACGTCAAATCAGAATCAGTAATCGGCCATGATAATCGGCCTCGATCGATAATCGGCAATCGGCCACGACAAATCAGAATCGGTAATCGGCCACGATAATCGGCAAATCGATCATGTCAAATCAAAATCAGTAATCAACCACGATAATCGGCCTTAATCGATAATCGGCAATCGGCCACGACAATTCAGAATCGGTAATCGGCCACGATAATCGGCATCGATCGATAATCGGCAATCGACCACGACAATTCAGAATTGGTAATCGGCCACGATAATCGGCCTCGATAGATAATTGGCAATCGACCACGACAAATCAGAATCGGTAATCAGCCACGATAATCGGCAAATCGATCACGTCAAATCAAAATCGGTAATCGGCCTCGATCGATAATCGGCAATCGGCCACGACAAATCGGAATCAGTAATCAGCCACAATAATCGGCCTCGATCGAAATCGGCAATCGGTCACGACAAATCAGAATCGGTAATCGGCCACGATAATCGTTAAATCGATCACGTCAAATCAAAATCGGTAATCGACCACGATAATCGGCCTCAATAGATAATCGGCAATCGGCCATGACAATTCAGAATCGGTAATCGGCCTCGATCGATAATCGGCAATCGGCCACGATAAATCAGAATCGGTAATCGGCCACGATAATCGGCAAATCGATCACGTTAAATCAAAATCGGCAATCGGTGAGAATGGGTCTAACAAGGTCTAAGGGAAGGTCACAATGAGGACATTAAACCATCATCACCCGTCAATGTGGACATTAAACCATTATTGCTCCCAAGATATGACCTACCATAATCATCATTACATACATCATGGAGTAATCACACATTGCAATGAATCTCATATACATCACATTCGGCCCCATACGAAGGCCCCACATACGTCTCATTGGGCCTCACTCGTGGCCCTTATATACCTTACATTGGGCCTCAACCCATGGGCCATCAAATACATCAAGTGGATCGCATCCACGGGCCACACCAATGAGCCTCATATTCAAGCAGGTGGGCCCCATCATATGGGCCTTGTATACATCACATCGGGCCTCACTCATAGGCCCAATATACATCACAATGGGCCTCTCCATTTGGGCCGCAATTCCATCATAACGGGCCCTATCCCTTGGGCCTCAAATACATCACAACGGGCCTCTCCATCTGGGCCTTACATACATCACACTGAGCCATACAACAGGTGGGCCCTACACAACCAGCAGGTGGGTCTGCACCTTCCAAATGGGCCCACCAGATGAACAACATGGATGTAAAGCTCATACATCAAGGTGGACCTACCATAACGTTTATTTTCCATCCAATTTGCTCACAATGTCACAAGACTTGGATAAGAGGAAAACAAATTTCACACTTATCCAAAACTTCCGTACTCCCAAAAGGAATTTCAATGATAGGCGTTCAATCCCCACTGGCTTTTGTGGTGTGGTCCACCTGATCAATGGCTGGATTGCATGGTGTGGCCCACCATGATGTGTTTGAGATCCATCTTATTCATAAGTTAACATAGAATAGATGAAGTGAAAACACAATATTAGTTTGATTTGAAACTAATGTGGTCCGTTGAAATTTTGAACGGTGGATGTCACTATCCCTGCTACTTCAAATGGTGGGGTCCACTTGAACTTTGAATCTGACTCATTCCTGTGCCATAAAATGATCTCTTAAAATGGTTGGACGGTATGGATACAACACATGCATCATGGTGGCCCCCACCGTCCAAGGGCTGGACGGTGTGGATAGCGCACATTAAAGTGCTGCTGCTGCTGGCCTACATCAAATGGACGGACGGTGTGGGTTTAAGACCCATACATCATGGTGCAGCCCCCATACGTGGGGTGGGTCCCACCGTCCGGTGGTGTGGACGGTGTGGATATCTACATACATTATGGCGGGTCCCACACACAGCAGATGGACCCCACAACGGCTGACGTCAATACAGCTGTTGTACGATGCAGCCACGGCTGCTGCTTCAACGGTAGAGGTGGGTCCCACGTAGGGCCACCATCATACTATAATATAATATATTATAATAATATTATAGTTATTATTTTCTGTTAAATGGTCCAGCGTCCAGGGGTTTGGACGCTCCTGGACGGTATGGAATTTATCCACACTCCTGGACGATGTGGAGTTAATCCTCATGCATCACGGTGGCAGTTGTGCACCGTCCACTCACTCCAGCACCGTCCAGATCATCTGGACGGTGTGGATGGAACCAACACAACATGGTGTGGCCCACATACTTGGTGGCATCAATACATTAGGGTGGGCCGTGACTGGATGGTTGGGATGGAACCCACGTAACTTGCTGGCCCCAATACAGCAGGTACACCTGCCAATCTGCTTTCTGTAGCAGTGGGTCACACGTACGGGGTACAGCATGTCATTAAGGTGGGCCCCATGTATTGATCAAGCTGATATTTGTGTTTTCACTCCATACAGGGACGCTGGAGTCCGCCAAACGGACGAACGACCTAGATGAGGGACGTACGCCAGGTGGGGCCCGTGTGGGTAGACGGCATGGATAAAATACAAACATCACAATGGGCCCACAATCAGTGTGGATCTAATGGGCCACGCCCATCACAAGAGAGAGAGGAAAAAAAAAAAAAAAAAAGACCGGTGAGAAGGGGAGGGAACCCGCCACTATGGGCCCTCCCTATATAATGCATACACCATGATGGGTCCCACAACAAGTGGTCCTCAAATCATAAAATTAAATGATAAGATCACCCACCTCAAGATTTCTTCTTCCTTCTTCCGCCAATGCGATCTAGAGCTCCAAAGAAACGATTTCAACAGTTTAGATGGACTTTGGATGATGGAGATGAGAGGTAGGAAGGTGGGCCACACTAGCCCTCTCATGGGAAGCTCTCATGGACGTTAGGTTGCTTGCTTGTAAAATGGAGAAAAAGGGAGAGAGAGAGAGAGAGAGAGAGAGAGAGAGAGAGAGAGAGAGAGGATATGATGGATTGATAAGGTGTGGTTGTTGTAAGAGATGGTAAAGGGGAGGTATGGGTTAGTTTGAAAATGGTGTAAAAAAAGTATGGGTGGATAGAGAGAGAGTTGACTTGTGAGGGGTGAGGTGGCATGGAGCATGGGTGGTGTACTTGACTCGTGAAATGATGGATTGATGTGATGTGTCATGAGATTCCCTCGTAATCCGCAACGCGCGGCGTTTCACTAGAAAAATACGCAGGCCCACATCTCCTGGCCCGGGTATCAGATCGATTCGCGAGTCGCGGCGTTGGAACCGCGGCGACGGCGTGATCGCTAAGGTTTAAGTTTTGAATCGAGTTGACTCCGATATGTAGGACTCGGCTTAGGATCGCGCGCAATCATCGGATACAGGTCGTGGGTCGCCGGAATTCGACCGGGAGGACTGCGGAAGCCTACGGAACGGTACGAGCTAGGATACGAGTCTCACATCCACTCTCGAGAACCTAAGATGGGCGCACTACTAAATGTCATCCAGAATCGTCCTAAATTTTGCCCTCGTATTAGAGTCTCTCCCGTACCCAAAAGCGAAAGCAAACAGGAACTCCCCATTACTATCTCTCCCCACACCACCCCCTCCAGAAGGGCTGGGTTCCCCCTCGCCGATCCATCAACGTTCACTTTGACCCAACCCCACAACGACCTCGACCACTTAACGATAGAAAGAACGAGCTTCTTGGGGGTGGGGATGCTAATCCTATGGATCTCAAGCGAAAGACGAATAGGCAGGATAGGATGAGAGATTTTGTCCTCGGAAGACCATCGGCCGTTATTCTGACCCAACGGAGCACGATCCCGATGATTCGCGAGGCTAGCATTCCTTGATTATCAAACCTCGCCTTGTTTCTAGTCATCCACAACTCCCATAGGATAAATGACGGGATCAACCCTTTAAGGAGAGGGAGAGACTTAGAGGATGGAGAGGATGCCCACCAGAGAGCAACAACGGAAGAAGCCGAGCTTGGCCCCGTGGCTCACATGTTATAGGCCCTATGGAGGAGGACACCCTAAATACTAAGATGTTTACTACAACTAATATATCACAGATATACATTGGGTATTCTATGTACCACAGCTGATTCATCTGCAGCAATGACTAACTATGATTTGTGTGCTTTGAGAATTTAAAACTAATATTTGCTAAACCATTGTAACATCCTCACTTACTCTATTTCGGACCCTCCAATTTATGAGGTTTCATTAGAAAAACCAAGGAAACCAATGCATGAAGAAGCATTGGAAAAGGAGTATAGTTAGATGATTCTAACTCTATACCTTGTTCCCAAGGATGAATTAGTAATACCTCACTTTAGTCCCACATAACAACCTTTATATCTTTTAAAGGTCCCTTGTCCGTTACATTTGTGTTCTAGTAATTATTTCTTCTGGCCCGATTGGTTTAATTGCAGTCTAAACAATTTATCTATACACAAAGTGACGCAGGGAAGGATATGAGTCGAGCATGTCCTCCTCAAGGGGAATAACTATTCCGAATCCATGGAACTTCTCCGGACTCCTCAGAGAGATGCCTCGAATCCACGAGGAAAAAGAAGAAAATAGAATAATTCTAAAAAATTCGTAATAAATTGATTGAGGAATGTCTAATATGTATCTGTTACACCATTAATATAGAAAAAACAACCCAAAATTCGTAATTACCAATAGAAAATTTCTAACTCTAATAAAAATTTTAATTCTACTAAAACTCTTTCTAGAGCCTAATTTTTAAAAATAAAATTTTCAAATAAACTTTTGCTAGAAGATTCCTAGCATAATTACAAGTTATTTCTAAAAAGCAAGAAAATCTAAAATTCTAAAAATAGGAAAATATTTTTTTAAAAAAATCAGAATTACTAAAAATAGTTTTTTTTTTCCTAAAAATTTGTTTTTGTGCAGAAAGCGCTCGTTTTCTGACGAAACGGACAGATGCGACTCACTTTGTGGGTCGGTTCACCTCGGATGATCCGTTTCAGTAAAGATTGATAGGTTGTGCGTCCCTTAACGATACGCAGATCAAACAGTACTGTCAATTTATGGTCCACCTTCTTTTGGCCCAACCATGCTAGGAACATATATGTGACATGGTCTACATCACACAGCCACCTTCATTTCTTTCTCTCTTTCTCCACACACACCCACCTTCATATCTCTCTCTCTCTCTCTCTCTCTCTCTCTCTCTCTCTCTCTCTCTCTCTCTCTCTCTCTCTCTCTCTCTCTCTCTCCAGTCTCTGGTCCAACTGAAAAGAAAAGAATTGATAACCAAAGGTAGAGGATCTAACTAAAGCATATCCCTTGATAGAATGAAACAGCAAAACAGATTGACGTAGCTAACTCCAATTTCGAGATAAAGCTTAGATAATGATCATTTTTTAATTGGAAAGATAAGATGTACAATATTTTTACAGTACTTTTTTTTTTATTTTTTAAAAAAAGTTACATACACCCAATAATTCCATTGTATCGATACAGATATGATACATGATAGTTTCCCTCTACGTTATGCCCCATGATAGTTCTGTGCCTAGTGGGACCCACTAATTTTTTGAGGGACCTTAAAACCATGGGAGCCCTACTTTATATGTATATATCAGCCACATGGTCCATGTTAGTGACTAATTGTGCCCCACAAAATTTTCCACAGAAACAGTTATGATTTGTTCTATATGTATTGGCAAGAGGCCACTGCAGATAAAGATTTGTGCATCAGGTGAGGCCAATGCATGGATGACCTGGGCTCAGCTACATGTACAAAAACATTGCATGGTTTAAAAGAGAAGTTGCCTAGGTCCACATTCAACGTGAGAGTGGACCGGCCTGTTTCTTAGCCAGGTCATCTAAGTTGTGTGACCAACCTGATTCATGGCTCGGCCATCCCTTGTGGCATGTGGGCTTAGTGGAACTGTTTCTCAATTATTAATTTCTCTTGCTTTTATGAAGTTCCCTTCTCGATGATCTTTATCTTCAATTAGACGCACATCTATTTTGGCAAGATGCAAGTATTAGTGGTTTGACTGGCAAAACACATAAAAGATGGAGTAACCGAAATCTACAGAAGCTAGAATGTTAACATAGACAATTTGAACAACATGAAATGTAACCATAATAGTTTGCATCCTTCAATTTAATACCTAGGTTGTGTTCTTGTACCAACCTTTATGACAACTGTGTGAGCAGGTAGGTTTAAATCAATGATGCAGGAGATGAAACTACTTGAGTTTTTTGGAAATCAATCAAGGATAAGGTAATCAATTAGTTCTTGTTTATTGTGTATGATGTAAAAAAAATTTCTAACCTTTTTTTAGTTGGAAATTGAGGCTCTTGCTAATTTGAATCCTTTGTTTGACAAATTCACAGAGAACTTGAAGATTCATATTGTTCTGTTGATGCACAATAGACTTATAACTGCAAAGAGCATAGATGAGATCATCTCATCATTCTCCCACTTTCCTCTTACTCTTTTTTTTTAAAATCAAAAGTGGACACATGCCCCTAAAATGACATTGATCAGAGAAATTTACAGGCATTTGGGAGGGTCCCAACAAAAAGACTTCGGACCTCTCCTATCCTGTCACCCCTCTAAAGACAAACGAAAAACAAATAAAGAGGTTCCAATTGGACCTCTATGCAAACATTTACAAACCGTATACACCGGATTATGGCCCTCTTAAGGAACCTAGGCCTGTGTTGTCCAAGACTAGCGCTCCTCTGACAAGTCCAGGAAGGTCAGAAATACTCCTAAATATTCTGTTTGGGCAACCTTCGCTCGCCATCCGAGCTAGCGCATCCGCCACTACGTTGCCTTCTCGGAAGATGTGGTCGAAGATGAGGTTAAGATTGTGCGTCTTAACCTGAATTTCCCCCATCTGATACCAAATACTCCAGGGACAGTATAGGCAGCTTTCGGATCCTTTGCCGCATTAATAATAATATTGGAATCTGATTCTACAATCACATTTGCCAGGCCCAAATTGGAGCAGATGGACAGGCCATCAATGTAAGAGAAAGAAGAGAATACTTGCCTTTGAATGAATTTCTATTGAATCAAGAGACGTAGCTTTATACAAGAAATTTCCTACAATCATGTTGATCTATTCTAGGTAGTGTAAGCATAATAGGCAACTAAACAACTAATACAATATTTTTACAACTAATACAATATTTTGTCAATGAATGGCAAGGTATCGTTAACCTTCTCAACACTCCCCCTCAAGTTGGAGAGTGAATGTCAAGAACTCCCAACTTGCGCATCATAGTTGAGAAAGCTTCCTTTCCCAATGGCTTGGTGAACACATCTGCAAGCTAATTTGTTGAAGCAACATGTCTGGTTACAATTGAGCCATCTTGTATTTTGTCATGAATAAAATGACAATCCATCTCTATATGTCTGGTTCTTTCATGGAAAACAGGATTGGCTGTTATATGTAAGGCGGTTGTGTTATTACAATATAACAATGCTGGCTTTGGATGCAATATTCTCAAATCTGTCAATAATGAGCGCAGCCAGGATAATTCATAGCATATACTTGTCATGGCCCTATATTCGGCTTCTGCTGAAGAGAGAGATACAGTTTTCTGCTTCTTTGTCCTCCAGGAAATAAGAGAAGATCCCAGAAAAACACAGTAACTCGTAGTGATCTACGAGATATTGGACAACCAGCCTAATCCGAATAAAAAAAAAGCTCGCAAAGATAAATCATTCTGAGAAGGAAAAAACAAACCTTGTCCTGAACTGCTTTTCAAATAACGCAACACACGCAAGGCGGCTTCCATGTGTGGTTTGCGTGGTGCACGCATGAATCTGCTTAGCACATGGATTGAATAGGTGATATCCGGCCGAATAATAGTCAAATAAATTAGGCGTCCAACAAGTCGCCTATACTAAGATGGATCTTTAAGCAATTCTCCTGAATCCGAGAGCTTTATGTTTTGCTCCATGGGAAAGTTCACCGGTTTAGCACCCAAAAATCCATTATCTTTTAGAATTTCCAAAGTATATTTTCGTTGCGAGATGGAAATAGCTTTCTTCGATCGAGAAGCTTCGATGTCCAGAAAATACTTCAAATCACCCAAATCTTTAATCCAAAAATGACTATGCAAAAATTGCTTGAGAGCTAATATGGCATTGATATAATTACCCATAATAAGAATGTCATCAACATATATCAACAAAGCTGTAAAAGATTCATCTTTCCGACATGTGAATAACGACTAATCTGTTTTGGATTGAACAAATCCAGCGGCTTGGATAGCTGTAGAGAACTTAGCAAACCATTGTCGCAAAGCTTGCTTTAAGCCATATAACGACTTGTGGAGGCAACACACTAGATTCTCCCCCTGTCGTCGAAGACCAGGAGATGGAGACATATAAATTTCTTCATGGAGATCACCATGAAGAAAAGCATTGTTGACATCAAGTCGGTGAAGAGACCAATTTTGGGCAACTGCTAAAGCCAATAAACAATGAACAGTAATCATTTTAGCAATGGGAGAAAAAGTGTCATGGTAATCGATGTCTTCCAGCTGTGTGTAACCTTTCGCAACCAAACGAGCTTTGAAATGCTCAATAGTGCTATCCGAGTGCCTTTTGATTTTATAAACCCAACAACAACCAATAGGCTTCTTACCAGGAGGAAGAGAAGTGAGGGACCAAGTGTGATTGACTTCTAAAGTGGCCAATTCAGATTGCATTGCTTCTTGCCAATGAGAATGAGAAGCTGCTTCGGTATAAGATGTAGGCTCAATATCTTGACTGATGGCAGCAGTAAAGGAACAATGTTGTGGTGAGTAACGATGATAAGAGACAAAATTGCAAAGGGGATATCGCGTACCTTTTTGTGGACCTGATGACAAAGGCGGCAAATGGTTGGGAGACGTCACTTGGTTGCAAACATAATCACGTAAAGCCGTGGGAGGGCGATGAGGTCGTTGAGAACGGTAAAAAATGGGTTCGGAAGGAGGACTAGCAGGTGATGGCTGAGGAGAAACTGGATTTGGTAGTGAGGGTTGATGGACGGGAGAAACTGGCTGCGGTGGTGAGGGTTGTTGGGCTGGTGGGGAAGGATCGGACCTCCACTACTCTAAGTTGATATCACCATATCTACTCGCCTTCATAGTAGCACCATCATCGTTACTTTTCATGCGTATTCTGTCTTCATTCTTTCTTTGTCAAGCCCATGAAAGTCGAACAAAACCTGAACTTCTTTGTAGGAACCACCTTCATAAGCATGTCCATAGGATTTTCACTTGTGTTAATCTTCCCAAGAGTAATACTGCATTTCTCTAACATCTATCAAATTAAATGATGATGAACATTAATGTGTTTAGTTTGGGAATGGTACACTGAGTTCTTTGCAAAATTGATCATGCTTTCGCTACCACAATATACAGGCACAGTTTCATATTGAAGCCCTAAGTCATTTATCATCCCTTTCAACCAAATAACTTCCTTGAATGCTTTCGTCACTGCCATATATTTAACTTTGATTGTGGAAAGAGCAACTACAAACTAAAACTTCCACATCAAACTGATAGATCTACCCGCAAACAGAAACAAGTAACCAAAAGTCAACCTTCTATTGTCAACATTACCAACATAATCCTCATCCACATAACCTACAAGTCTCTCCTCATATTTTTTTTAATGTTAAAGACATAGTCCGTCGTACCTTATATGTAACGAAGTAACCATTTTACAACCTCCCAATGTTGCTTACCAAGGTTTGACATGTATCTGCTCACAACACCCATTGCATGTGAAATGTCTGATTTAGTATAGACCATGACATACATAAGACTGTCAACCACGCTCGAGTAGGGAACATGAGACATATATCGCTTTTCTTTATCTGACATGGGACATTATTCCAAAGAAAGTTGAAAGTGACCAACATGGGGTATGCTAACCGGTTTAGCCTTATCAAGTCCGAACTTGACCAAGACCTTCTCAATATATTCTTCCTGAGACAACCATAGCTTGGTCCTTTCCCTGTCTTTGTGTAAGTCGATGCCGAAAATCCTTTTTCAGCCCTAGATCTTTCATCTTGAATGTCCTAAATAATTAAGTCTTTAATATGTTGATTTCAAACATGTTATGAATGGTGATAAGCATATCATCAACATACAACACTAGAATAATGAATTCCTCCTCACTTAATGATCTATAATGGGCACAATGATCAAATTCACTTATGATAAACCGTTGATTTAACATGAAAGAATCAAACTTCTTGCACCACTACCTAGGCGATTATTTCAGGCCATACAGCCTCTTTAACCTGCAAATTTATAACGTCCTGTAAAATTCCATACAAGAAACCCTAGTACATACGCAAGCGAAATTGTCAGGGGGCTGTTCTGGTCCAACTAAATGCTCAAATTATACTAGAATTGACAAATTTAGGGTAATTAGAGCCAAATACTCATTTCTGCTAATCATGAATGGGTAACGTCGTGAACTTAGCTAATTCCAACACTAACTGTCACCCATGAGAAATCTCGAGGTTCAACATATTCCAAAAATGCTTTGATTAACTGAAATATCTTTAGATCGTGCGTTCGTGGTCCACTAAACTCGAAATTATGGGGAAACATTCGTCTTGTTAGGCTTGATGCCCATCATAGATATTGGGCCGAGATAACATCTAGGATGACTTAACTTTGGCCCATAAGCCGAGTGCATGGAATGTGCAAGTGCCTTAGGTAATAACCTAAACTTAAGTGCAATGTTCACATTTCGTTCTTTGTTGAAGTTGTGACTTTCGGACCATTAGATGGTGATCAAACTTAGGAAACTAGTCTAGATTATTACCATACACACATCCGTATAGTTGTAAACCCAATCGATGCCCGGTAACCGTTGAACTGAATTAGGACCTTCCTCGTTGATCAACATATCTGATTATCGAATGGTTTTATCCAAATATAGATCTCCTAGTCGCACACATATCCTATGGCTTAGATCGACTGATACACCTTCATATGGGTTCCAATACTCAAATACAACATCCCATAGGGTTAATATAACAAATACCTAGCCATTTAGGTCATTTACACTCATTCTGTCACTATAAATAGTTCACAATTTCACACCCTTTCTCCTCATAAGAATTTGTACCCTAGCATTGGGGGAGAGAGAGAGAGAGAGGGAGAGAGAGAGAGAGAGAGAGAGAGAGAGAGAGAGAGAGTGCTTAGAAGTGGAGGGCTTGTGCATCTTCACCATCTCATCCCCTTAATAGTGACCTTCGTTGCTCCCATATCCTTCGTCGAAGCTTCTTGGTTGACAATTGGAGGTAAGAAATGGATTTTACTTCCCAATTTAAATCTTTAGATTGAGTTTTCTAAATCTTATAATATCTTGTATGATTGTTTAGATTCGGGAGATCTTTCCCTAAACCCTAACCCTATAAGCATTCTAAGTGGTGCGAACCATCACAAATACATATCCACCAAATCAACATAGGTGTAGACAACATCTTTGCATGGTATACAGTTGTTTTCAATCCTAACTAATGGACGCCAGGAATCCAAATAGTTGGTTTGTTTTGTATCACCCTGGATGGACTATAGTCAAAAGTCTCCTCTATGGGATGACATTCACCTTTTGATTTGTGGGCCTACAGATAAATGGTTAATAACAGATACAACAGTAGTGCATATTTAACTAGAAAAAAAAAAAAAAAAAAGTCCTAATATGAAACTTTTGTCACAATTTTTTTCCCATGTAGCTAACCGCAATTACTTAAGATAAGGTTTAGATGATGATAATGATGATAAGCAAATCAAATGGCTAGGATCTCTTTTGGCCCTATTTATGGTGAGTACAATTATTGTTGAACGGCTCAGATCATCCACACAAGTGATCCTTTGGCCTAAACTTAATTTCAAGGCTAGATAAATCACATGGTTGTCTTCTCTATTATTAAGAACCTCTATAGACCAAGCAGTATACAAGTGGGAAGATGGGCAGACTTTAATGGTACAAGAACATGTATTGTAATCGCCCATATACACCTCAGGCGGACCTGTTTATTTTCTTTAGGTGAGATCGTGGCCCAGATCGGCCCATGATGAGTAGGGGTGGAAATGGGCTGGTCAACACTAGGCCTGGCCCGAGTGACTATGGGCCCAAGGCCATAGCTGGCCTGGCCCAGATGGGGCCGGACTGAAAAGCCCTATTCAAAAAATAAGTTGGGGCCGGACTGAAAATAATCAAATCCATGTTTCCTATTCCTAATCATCTTTTCATTCATGTACAATGAAATCAGCCATCTACATGCATGATGCATACGCTGGGGAAAGAGGATCTGAAAGGTGGGAGCGGATTAGCTATTACCCGGGTAACACCCACTTACCGTGGGCCTATCTTGATGATTTGTTGTATATCCATGCTGTCTATCCGTTTCTCCAGCCCATTTTAGAAGGATATTCAAAACTTATTCAGATCCAATTCTCAGGTGGACCACACCACAGGAAACAGTGGTGATTGAGTGTCTCACCATTAAAAATTTCAAAGGGACCATTGTAAGGTTTTCGTAATGTTTATTTGCAATCCAACCTGTTGATAATGTTAAGAAGATCTAGATGAAGGGAAAATACAAAAATCAGCTTGATCCAAAACTTTTGTGGGCTAGAAAAGGTTTTTAATGGTTATTCATAACTGTTTCCATTGGTGTGGTCCACCTGAGGTTTGGATCTTCTTAATGTTTTGGATCAAGTACTAAAATGAGATGGAAAAACAGATAGACGGCCTGGATATAGAAAAAAATACACTAATGTGGGCCCCACACAATAAGTGTAACACCCACTAAGTTGTCACCCGGGTAACAGCTAATCTGCTCCCTTTTGCATATTATTTTATAGATAGATGTGTACGGATGAAGTTGAGCTAAATTGACTTAAGTGGATTTTCGAGGAAGGACCACCAATCTCTATTTTCCAATTTCCTTTAAATTTTTTGAAAAAAAAAAAAACATGTTTAATTTAATTTACCCTTTTCAAAAAAAAAAAAAAAGGTTTTTTGTCCATCTTTCCAATTATATGGAGTTTTAAACATTTAATCAATTATAAAAATATGGAGAAAAGGAGTTTTGCACTGACGTAGGACCAAAAATGGACCGCTACCACTTACCAGTTTCAGTTCCCATGCGAACCACTTGGGCTGTCAATGGACCTGGATGGCCCAATTTAAACCTTGGATCTGCCTCATTTTTAGGCTTGTACCGTAAAATTATATGGGAAAATGGATGGACGGTGTGGATAAAACCCATACATGATATTGGCCCCTCATAGCTCCTGTCCGTTCGTAAATAGGACCGAGGAGGGTAGTACCCAATCCGTGTCCCATCTTTCTCAAGCATCGCACTTAATGCACGAAATACACACGACATGGTGTTTCCCTCGCAGGCATAAGGTGAATAGGCATTAAGTTACAAATGAAGAGTAGGTGAATAGCTTTTACAGAGCAGGTAAATAACATTTGTCATGCAAGTGAATCACTTGTAGAATATGCTTATTCTGCAATGACTTGCAGCATAACTTGCCTCATTCGAGAATTCAAATGAGTAAAAGTAGGCAATTTCCAAAATAAATAAATAAAAATACAACTAAGTCATAGCTTCCATTGGGATATTTCATCGAGATTCATGGGGGCGTGTGGGACGATCGGAGCCATTCATACCATAATAAAATGTCCAATGGCAATGCAAAACACATAACCATTTACTATAAATGGCTACTGATAATGAAAAGGTAAATGACACTATCATATGTGATACTCCCAACATTATATGATGGCTAAAGGATATTTCTTGATGCTCTATAGCTAGACGATGCTGGCCTCCATCAGTAATCTGCAATGCCCTAAAGCTAGAAGATGATTTTGTAACAGTTGGAATAAGCCTAACAAGACCCAAATGAGAAAAACACTAGGAATTGCCAAGGTCTACCATAGTAGTGAGAAAGGAGTTAAGGTGAACTCTCACCGTCAATCTTAGCCACGACCCGATCACCCGCAGCGTGGAGATCTCACCCTCCCAAACACTACACAGGGATAAACTGTGAGAGCCGGCCGTATAAAGATCGGCATGGTTTCTATCGTCATGAAAAACAAAGGACATGCACAAACTATGCCGACCTTTCAAATCTCGCCTGAGACATACTGATTGTTCAGGCAGTGACGGACCGATATGGGTCCCACCTACTATCTGGTAAACTAGGCAAGCTGTGATAATCAAACATGTTTCCTCCACCATGAAGATGACCATAAGTCACTGGCCCACTCATCTAGTGGGTCCAAGGGTCATGATTGGAGTGGCCTGTTTCTTGCAAATAGTCATCTTCATGGCAGGGGCCATCTTATGCATGTTTTGAATGCTCAACACACCCCTGCCATGTTGGCACACGTGCATCATATGTGCACAATGGTTCAGTGATACAACCCATATGTATATATGGGTACATTGTGTGATTTTCGAGACAATGATATGCAATTTGATCAGATCATTCCTCCATTCTGAAATATATTAATATTGAAAAACTAGAGAATTACACAAATTTCATCGAGAGATCTTTCTTGGCCCAAGATTTGCGTTGAATTGAAACATCTCACTGAAGCTGAGATCTAACCGAAAGGCCAAAATATCTCTCACAAAATAGCCGTTCTTCCACCAAACACCAACAACGAGATGATAGCGACTTGCTAACATCCCCATCTCACAGCAGTATCTTCACCTTCCACCTGATTGAACAACGACATCCTATGCAATGTCTATCCAGTTCTTTAGCTTGTGCTGATTTCCCGAAGAATTTACAATCTCAAACATAGGAATATAAGCATTCTTCTCACGCACCAAGAGAAAGAAGGGGGATCAATAATATCAGCCGACGGGAGCTGCACTGACATCATCATCCACCTTGTTATCTTGACATCTCTTGAGGAAATAGAGCTGCCGTCGCAAGTGCAGCACCTGCCAGTAAGTCACATATGAGAAATCTTCAGTTTGGGTTCTCTAGATGGATCGTATAGATGAAAGTGGTGAAAGCAGACAACAGCATTTTTTTAACCGTCTGGAGTCTGGACACATACATTGTCATGCCCAATAATAATGATTGCTCAAAAGTGAATTCAAGAAACGTAATAAGAGGAAGTTCTTGAGATTTATGATGAAACAAATTAGGAGTTGGTGTTTATGACAAAAAGGAATTCTGGCAGTATTGTTTTAATAAACCTAACAATGACATTCCATTGGAACATGCAACATTAAAAGTACTAATCCACATTGTACCAACAATACATTAAAAAATAAAAAAATAAAAATCACTGAATTCATAAAAGAATAATAATAATAAATCTGAAGCTTTTTTTTTTTTTTTGCCATGACTTGAATAATAATTTGTTGAAAACAACTCTTTTATCAAGAAGTATTTGTCTAGCTTTTTTCCTTTTCTTTTTTCTCTCTTCTTTGTTTTAGGCTTTCCCTATGTTCCTTTTATGAAATTAAACTTATATAATAATGTCTTTCAGTGCCATCAACTATGTATGGATATATGAGGTTATCTAAGGTTAGTAAATCTGACACCTACTGTCCTTGTTTGATAGAAACACACCTGACATGTCCATGTTCCCAAGGGACCATTTGGATGCAAGAAAAGTTGTGTCGGCACAGGCTTTCTAAGTCATGTTATCTTAGATGGTTATTCAAGTCATCTTAGACTAGTTATTTTCTTCCTTGTTTGTCAAACACTTTAGAACAAGTAGGGATGAACTGTGGCACATGCAATGTTTTAAATATCGACGATATCAGCCGATATATCCCACGATATATCTTGTATCCCACCTGTGTGATACGAAACATTTTGGTAGTGCCGATATATCCCACATGTTCGATCCGGTGAGCATTTTCAGTTTCCGATCCTTTTTTTTTTTTTTAATTTTATTAAATCAGTGTCAAATTGTTGTAATTCCACTAGCTTTTCATGTTTTGCATGAAAAGTTGTGGAGTTGGGGCTTTGATTTCGATATCCATTGGTTCTTCATGTTGTCCTTTTTTTTTTCGAAAATTTCCTTCAACCAGCTGTCAATTGAGACTAATTTCGAAGTATTTAGGAGTATTTGATGAAATGATCATCACATACATTCTAATTTCAAAATTTGAGTGTAGGTGGTCCGATTTGGGGAAAATTCAAAATTTCCCCAATCTCCCAAACTGCTTGTAATGTTGCACTCCAAACATGAAATCAAGCATGTATGAGGGCTGATCTACTGATTTGTTAAGTCCTTGTCAATTTTTTAAAATTATTTTTTAATCAAATTTATTAAAAAACAAAAAAAAAATCAAAATTTCCCTTCAACCTGTTACTATCAATTGAAAATAATTTCGAAGTATTTAGTAGTAGATGAAATGATCATCACATGCACTCTAAATGTTAAGCATTCAATTTGAATATAGTTGCATTAGTTCAAGTAGACGGCGCACAGCTTGAGACCCTATACCAAGGAAACCTATTATGTGCACTTCTTTTTTGAGATGTTATGATTTAAAAGTGTATATTAAGGTATTTTCTAACAATCCCTGAAGTTTCATTGAAAAATTCAACCATTTTCCTAATGTTTCCCAAAAAGTGCGATAAATTACCAGATACAAACGATATATCCCATGTGATAACCGATAAATATCTGTATCCCAAGGATGCGATATGTAACGCGATACCAATATTTCGAACACTGGCACATGTGAGGAGCTTAATCTAGATGGTGGCATATCATGGTAATTAGAAAGGGTTACCTTATAGCCGTATCCACCATTACATTAAGGAAATGGTCACCCTAATGACACTATATAGGGGCAAACTGGTCTGTTATGAAAAATGGCCATATCAGCCCGTATCAGGGCTGTTTTACACACATAAAGGACCCAGTATGGATCGTTTTTTTCCTTCTTTTTTTTTTTAATTTCTCACATTTTCCAACTTCTTTATTCATTTCAACCATAAATGAAGCTTAGAAACTAATTATATTTAGGCCTATTTTGATGACCAAAACACAAAATCTACATGGAATTCGATGAACACAAGCGGAGTGGATCATTTTAGGAAAAATCAGAAGAACAGGTAAATAATCACTTCCGAATGAAAGTTGGTCCTCCCGAATGTATGTGTAATGTGTTATAAAGATGCGGAATCAGTGGACCATCTCTTCCTCCATTGTTCTTTTGCAAAAAGTTTGTGGGATAGCCTCTTGAAACTTTTCGAAGTCCAATGGGTGATGCCAAACTCTGTTGATCATCTCTTGTTGGCATGGCATGGTGGAGGAAAACGAAAGGTTGGGAAATGCAATTGGCGCATAAGTCTACTTCCGGGTATTTGGCTTATATGGTTACAAAGGAATAATCGCTGTTTTAGGAATCGGCAAAGGAGTGCATCCGAACGAAGTATTCCAAATGGCAAAATCTCACATTAAGGAATGGGGGTTTGCATCAAAAGTTATCCATTAGTTTCTGGATAATTGGGCATGTTTTTAATTTTATTTAGTTTTCACTTTTTGTATTTGTATTTTGGTTGTGGCCCTTTTTAATAAATCTATACCGTTCAATAAAAGGGGTAAACAATCACTTTTTTTCCTTTTTCTTTTTTCTTTTTTTATGTTCTTGCATGTATTAATGGGCCCTAAACCATCAAATCATGCTTGATTTGTGTTCATTAGAGCCTACTTGGTCAACTTTCAGCTGATCAAGTTGGCACTGCCCAACAAACAACATTCTTACCAAAGAATGGTCCATTATGCCATCAAATACATGTCCAAAACAAAAAATAATAAACATTTGGGATCCTCACATGTTTTAGAATTTTACCGATAAATTGAGTTTTTTTTTTTTTCAAAAAACAAAAAAAAAAAATTATCCATTAAGGACAATATAACATGTATTGTACCAACCAACGAGCAAGTGGATACCCAGGCTGATACTTTAACATAATACCTTAGGCATATGTAGTATTTATAGCTCATGTGCACATTGACACATGGCACATGTTTGGCGCTTGAATATTGATGGTGCACATGTGCAAGTGTGGGGCACTGGAACTTGGGTGGTACAAATGTGGCACATTTGGCACATGCTACTGATGCGCATAGAACCAGTGTTTGAGTTGTCGCAAAAAAAAAAAAATGACAATATCAGCGAAATTATCGGTATCGCAGCTCCAGCGATACCGAAACCCCCCTTTTTTCTATTCACTTGCTATTCTCGCCGAAAATATCAATTTTTTCAATATTACTTGTTGTCGGCGATAAAATCAACCCCTACCTCCTTCAAGGGATGTGGCCAACAACCAACACCTCTTGATTTTGTCGATACATATTGTTTTTTTTTTTTTTAATCATGTTATTACCAAGCACAGCAACTCGACAGTGCACTTGCATAAATCATCAAAAAATAATTTTTTTTTAAAATAAACAACAACAAAAAAGGGAAAAACGAAGGGAGATGGAAATCTGACTTCAAATATGAGTTGTGGAGTAAAAATCTGCAACTCCTGTCCAAGCTAGGTGGATTAAACAACTGATTTGGGGCCGGAATCAGAGATCAAAGCTTGGGTGGCCCGGAATTTGGCAGTATGAATAAATCCTTAAAATACCTTTTTTCCTTCAATTTAAGCATGGATTTGGCTTCAGTTTATGCATGATTCTCATGCATTGACATGGATTTGAAGCTGAAAATCAAGAGATTTGGTATTAGATCTCTCTGACTTTGGGAAATTTGGGGAAAATATGATTTTCCCCAATTTCTCCCCAAAAATACCAAATTGGGGCACAGTTTTTTATATGATTAGGAGGAAGGGCTGATCTATCAAATGCCTATAATCTTATGATTTTTCCAATTTTTTTATATTATTGAAAATTACGAAAATTATTTGTTTAATGTTAATTTAATTATTTAATCATTTTCTTTTTCTTTAAATGGGACCCATTGGGTCCCATTTTTTAAATGATCATGATGGATGGATAGGCTAACCTAAATGTGGCCCATTTAAAGGAAAAAAGAAAAAGATTAAATAATTATTTATTAATTTATTTTTATTTTTTTTACATTTTTGAAAATTAAAAAAATATTTTAAAATATATCATGTATCATGTATCATGCAATGTATCTATGTATGTATGGTTGTTTGGATGGATGGATGTGTAGATGGGATGGATGGATGGTTCTTTGGATGGATGGATGGTTGGATGGATATATGGGATGGATGAATGGGGTAGATGGATAAATGGGATGCATGGATGGTTGGATGGGATGGATGGATGGTTGGTTGTTTGGATGTATGGATGTGATGGTTGGATGGATGGATGATTGTTTGGAAGGATGGATGGATGGATGGATGGGATAGATGGATGGTTGGATGTGATGGATCATGGATGGATGGATGAATGTTATGGTTGGATAGATGGGTGATTGTTTAGATGGATGGATGGGATGGCTGGTTGGATGGATTGCTGGCTGGATGGATGGATGTATAATGTATGCATTTGCATTATGCCATGTTTCTTTGCTTAATTGGTTCTTAATTGGGTATGAGGGATGGTCAGATAGGTGTATTTTTTTAGTTCATTTACTTCTACATGTCCTACTTATTGTATGGTACTTGCATGTATATCATATAAAATCATTTAGGTTACAATTGAACCGATTTCTTACGATAATACATGCTTTTAGGCCCCAATTAAATGAAAACTTATCATGTATGCATTCTTTTTGTAATTTTTTAATTCCTAAATATGCAAATATGTGTATTTAGGCATCTCCTAAAGTTTCATTGAAAAATTTCATGTTTTCCCATTTTTTTCCCATGTTTTCCCCGCATTTCCAGTTATTGGCGATAATGATATTTTATCTTTATCACCAGCCAGAGAAACTTGTAGCGATATCGACAACTAGAACATTGCATAGAACATTGATCTTGCATGCACTGAACTAGGATAAGTTAGCCCCCCCCCCCCCTTTTTTTTTTTTTTTTGCAAAGACATGATATTATTGCCAACGGTCAATTTTTGTGGACACGGTGTCCTTTCCCAGGTTCCCTGCATAAATGAGTTTTACAAACCAAGACAAACTATCAGCGCCAGACAGCCTGTTCCAACACAACTGTGTTCGAATCCAAACAGCCTCTAACATTCGCAGTTTAAAAGGGGTCATGTTCTTCAAGAAAATGGAACGACTGAATGGTTAATTTGCTTCCAGAAACAACAATATGAAACATACAGATTGCCAAGAAATCTAATATTCAAATGATATTATTTCCTAGCAAAGTGTCATATGTATATGGGTCCTTGGTCGGTACAAGTAGGGCATGGTTCAGTGGTAATCCAAACTATTAATCTGGCAGGCCCAGAGCAGGAGTATTACGCAACAATACCCTCAATGGGGACAAACCACACCCTTTCATAGGTAGGCTGCAAATAGATGGTAAATAAATAAATGCAGCAACAGCTCACATTTAACTGAAAAGGGGCCAAATTTTGGATGCCTAGAATCTTCCAATTTTGGAGCATGGTCCATCCACATTGTGGAGCTTTAGATCAATGGTCTGGATTACTGCACAATGGGGCTCACATGCACAGACTGAAACCCAACAATGCTATGCATAACATCAGGTTAAGGAACATATAAATTCTTTCATTTCCTTACCAAACAAATCAAATGAAAATGTAAACATGATTCCATTTGTTAGTAACATGCATTCAACTGTACAGTTTCAGTGATTCTTCAGTAGAGTTAGCAATCAACCAAATTTCAGTTTTAACAGCTGAATTTCACACAGTAACCGCCAACTCAAACCCAAAGTCAAGGAAGATGATGTTATAGAAAAGAAAAGTTGACATACCTCCTCTTGAAGCATGACAGGAAGATCGTCAATCGATACAAGGCCTTGAATTTCAGATAGCAGCTTCTCATCTCTGATACTAGACCATGTTTGTGGAGGCAAGGCTAGCACCAGAACTGTTAGAACATCGTTAGATGCTGGATGCATACCAACACAACAACTTGAAGCTGAACCACAACAACTCCCTGGCCTTGGTGGGGATATAGGTACCAGCATTTCAACCTCTTGCTTGCTACCACCTGTCACCACTGTCCCGGAGACAACCGTCTTCGGCAGGTCACCATTAGCCGGCAAGCATTTCACACACGTAGCCTTGCAGCAAAATCCAGCAGCTGCTCCAGCCTTCCCCATCAATAGTTCCGCACCTTGACAACAAACGCTTGATGCAATTTCAGGTAAAGTGTCTCCATTACTCAAAGACAAGATGTTTCTGAAACAAGGGCTCACAGAAGACAGCCATTCCGTCACACGTTTAAATAGTTCAGTCTCATGGAATTGTTTCAATAGCTCTTCCTGAAACCAAAAAGATAAGAATGTGATGGTTTGGATGTTTTCGAAGCAAAGATATACAGTTTCAGTGTCAGTAAAGCAGAGGGGCCAGATCAGGTGTTCAGTGCTATTTAGTAGATGGTGTCTACCCTAAACTGAGAAGATTGGCAAGTGTCTCGATCAATCTGAACGACCAACTGATAGGCCACCTCATGGATGGGAAAATTTTCAATCTATACATCTATTCTCTGGGCCATCACTCTAAACTTATATTGACTCTGTAAAAATGAGTGATGGAACGTCTAGTTCTGAACACTCAATCAGCATGATTTATAGGCTTGTGAGTTAAAGAGGTGGTCCGCAAATTGGACAATTTGAATCCATCGCCAAAGAGAATCAGCCATGGGTCTGCAGGATCAATACCATTGACTAAATGTTACTGTACCTGCACAGAAAACCAAAAGAAAAACTGGGAAAAAAAGGGGGATTATGAACCAAAAATACCTTAACAGCAAGCCTCGCTTTCTCTTCTTGGCTTAAACTCGACCCCCCTTCCTCTGTCCTTCGAACTTCCGCAACCCATTTGATGAACTCCCCAACATGGGTGGGTAGAGATGAAAATAGAACAGTAAGAACAGTTTGAATGTTGTTTATATCCTCAGACTTCAACAGAAGCGGGACATCTTCAATCAAATACTTTGCAGTCCTGACCCAACCCTCGTGTCTACAGCTCTGCAGAAAGTTACAAAGTTAAATTTAATTTACTCAGTCATAACCACCAAAAAGTCATCCAATGAGTCATACCATGTATTGATAAGAACCCACTTGAAACATATGATAAGATTGCAAGTAATCTATTTTATGGTAATTTAGATTGTAACCAGTCTTCCTGGTGTACAGCAAGTGTTGAAATCTTACCTTTTCCTTATGAAATTCCAAATATTTTGCAATCGGAAGTGCTAATTTCATGAAATTTCACATCAAATTAGATGGATTAATCATGAAATTACATGATATTTGGTGCAGGCAAGCGCACCTTAAACAAAAATTCCTATATCAGACACTACACCAAAAATCAAGGGTGACACTATTTACACCCTCTCAGCTGATACATGCACACTATTTCTTACTTTTCGGAATACAATACTGAAACTTTTTTACTATTGTATTACGAAAAGTAGAAAAACATGGAACATGTAGCAGCAAGAAAAGGTGTAAATATGGTTTCCCAGGATTAATTCCTACAAGTTGAGGATGCTCGAGGTCAAGCACGGTTTTACTTTCATCCTCAATCATTCTATGTTTAAAAATATTCTCTCTATGAATACTACAGTAAATAGATCACTTCGAAACAAATTTCAGAGGCTTATTGCATTATTGGAAGTTTCATATCTTTGGCATGCATCATAATTGTCTCGCACTCCATGCGGATGGTAGGTTACCATGTACTTCAAAAAGAGAGTTGATTCGAAAAGGATGCACTAGGAGCACATTGAAAGCCATTGCAAGCTATTCATTTTCTTTATTCTGCCGTTTTCATTATTTGGTTTTTGACTGCTGTCTACATGCAAAAGCATCCAATAGTCTAATTCTATATATGAAAGTTGGTCGAAATTGCACATGAGAAAGGATCTATAAATTTTTTGTTCATTTGCCAAGCTTTGCTGAGCCCACATGTGGGTACAAGGCAGCTCATGTAAAGACCACTATATGCACCAGCAAGGTAGACAAGTGCAAGAGCCAATCCATCCATCCTAGAGGTACTGCTAAGTAGCATATTTTTAACTTGAAACTCTTTAAGAATATTTGAATATGTTAATGCATAACATTTGAACATATAAAAGTGGATCCCATATCTGAGAGAAGGCTTAAGTGCTGATGATGATGATGTCAAGAATGAGAAAACGGGCTGGCCAAACTTTTCTTGTGCATGTTGGGAATCCAAGTGCAAAAGATGGAAAGAATGTCCATTGAAGGGGAGAAATCTCAGAAAATAGAAGTAAATCTAAAATCTTATAATAAATGTGCCAAAACAAAACAAGGAGAGATTGCCAACGAAGGACTTAACAATGGGATGATAGTAATACCCATAATTCGATCTTTAAGGCAAATATGCATGTGCAATGCTAATCAGGCTATGTTCCCAATAATACCGATTCTATTTCTGTTCAACTAGCTGAAGTTGTCGATCATATTTCTATAATGGGAAAATATTATATGGAGGAACGTTCGATGGAAACTCCCGAAATCTTGTAATATATTAGCAAGAATCTCTTAATAGAAAGATGTAAGTTCCAATTGCCACCTTCGATGGAAAGTCCCAATTCCGTGATAGAGTGGAGAGAGATCCATAGCTCTCGATGGAAGGTAAGATTCGCAGCGAAGACAGGGTGTTTCTAGAAGGGCCAAATGGGGAAGGTACGGTGGTGGCCGAGAGAGAAGATGTTGGAGGTCAATGTCATATGTTCCTTGAGAAGGATAAGAATGCAAGGAGTTCCCTACCAACTAAGAGAACCTTCCTTGACGGGCCTAGCGATAAAGTCAAGTAGTAGTTGTCTGCAATGAGGAAGAAGGAGGTCTATGGAGGATGGCCCCCCCAAAAAAACCCTAGCCTCTCCATCAAATGTGCGAGATCTCGACAACGGTGGATGGGTTCCAGCAGGGAAAGGTAGGAAGAGGGTGAAAGGACTTGATATCAATAGAAACACCAATGATTTCCCTGCTCTGTTCGTGGATAGATTTCCAACTAATTGGAATGAGTTGAACTTCTTTAGGGCATTTGGCCACTTCAGGAGGGTCATGGATGTCTCTATCCCCAGGCTCAGAGAGCCCTCATTCCTTAGGGGCTTCGCTTTTTCGGGCTTGATGTCCCAGTCGCATGGTGGTGGTGCTTAAGGGTCCAAGTGGCTTGGTTTGGCCGACCAAAGTCAAACGAGGAGAAGCTTGGCTTGGGTAAGATCGCCATCCCAGCCTAAGGTTCTTGTCTTGCCTTAATGGAGTCTCATGGTCTCCTTAAACTCCGACTTCTCCTAAAAGACTTGAAATTTTGTTTAGGGTTTTACTGTGATTTATGTTCGTGTGGATGTTGGATCACGGGCAGATCGCGGTCACAGGTGCCTTTCTCAAGGGCTTTCGCTAGTGTGTTTGTGGTGTGGGGGTATTATATTTTGACCATAGTCGCCACTAGCCAGTTACTCAGATTTCCATAATCGGCTAGACCCTATAAAAACTCTAGGAGGAATTAGAGGATTCCCTGTCCTAAAACGACTTAATTTGCGACCGAAAATTCTGGGTAAAGGACCACGGTTACAAAGAGGAAAGGTGTTAGGCATCCTCTCTACTCGTACAACTGTACGGTCTCTACGTCACAGGACTAAATAAACTGTTAGGGATCCGAATAGTTCTTGCACATGGATGATGTAAGTGTGTGAATTACAATGTAATAATGCGATGCCTATGACAAGCGATGGCCCAGGTTGGATAAATCTACCCTGACTCACCCAGTTGACAAAGCGGTCAAAATAACCAGTCGATCTGAGTTTTTGATGGGCAGGATTCGATATTTCAAAAAGCCGCAGAGTATACACTAGAATCGACTGAGTGCTTAGATGCAATGCATGTAATATGTGATGTTGATGGGCGAAATCAGCAGGGGGGTAGAGACGGGAATGAATATTGCACGATGATGATGCGGAGATAAACAAAGCTTATCAAAGTTGGACGGATGGATGAACAGTCTTTTCGGATAAACAAAGCTTATCAAAGTTGGATGGATGGATGAACGGTATTGTCGTAAGGTTCGGATTGAGTGGCTTGGATTGGTGTTTCTGATTACTTAGGTTGCTAAGGGTTGGGCTGGGCTATGCTGAGTTGGGTTGGATTCCTCTCCTTCTATTCTCTCCTCTCCTTGGAGGGATGAGATTGGCGGATGGCTAAGGGGATGGAAGAGGCCTTGATGGATGTTTGGAAGACTGGATGGATGCTGAGAATGGGAGAGGAAGGGGCTATTTATAGCCCTTTGGACTGGTTTTTCGATAATTGCTAGGAAGTCTAAGGGTAAAAGAGTTCCAATGGACAAGATTTAAGATCGCCACATGGCCTAATGTAACACCCCAAAATTTCCAATACGTATTGGGAAGTCCTCGGGTGTCACCTAGAAAATTTTTGCTTAAATCTATATATATGCGCATGTGAACACTCATACTAAAACTGAAATTTTATGTGAAACCCTATTTCTAAAATCCCAACTTCAACAAAACTTGGTATGACACCATGATAGGTAGAATGAACCATCCATCATCAATATTGAAACCCAAATCAGCAGATTCACCGTTCGGCGGGTCCACAACAACCAAATGATCAAATTAACACTTCGTAGGGCAATGGGACTATCAAATTTCAAAAATTAACCGTCATAATTTGTCCAGACTGTCCTTAAACCTTTAATCTGTTGATTGATGGATTTAGAATTGATCTGACCATTGGATCGTCAGGAATTGACGGTTACACACAAATTTAAGTGGTGTGGCCCACCTAATTATTAGAAATTAGTTTAAAAATTGTTAGATGGCCCAATATTGGGTGATCCACCCTGTGTGCGGTCTTGATCGCCAATGGACCCCAAAAAATTTAAAAAATACAAAGAAAAATAAAAATACAAAAACTTGAAGTCAAAACCCGTCAGTAGCATTGGCCGGGCTTTGACCCAACGAAACCAAAGAAAAAAGAATTTCTTCTTCTTTTTATTTTCCCGCCAGCAACGGCTTTTAAACAGCCCATTTCCATGTGATCGAGTGGCCCACCTCCATCTATTCAAATAATTTGAACCATCCATCGTGTGCGGGGCAAAGTTCTGATCAGAACCCTAAAGCCTTCACACATTGGTGCACATGTGCATGCGCACAGTGTCAAACACAAATAGATGGTGCAAGAAAACCGTTTCCAAAACGAAAATTCCGTTAGTACAATGAGTAGGCGATCCAGGCGAAGGGAGATTCTAGCAATCTCGGCCTTCATTTAAATGCATCCAAACCCTCCAAACTAGGGTTTCTTTCACGGCAAAAAGGAGAAACCAGCTAGAATATTTCGTAGGAGATATTTGTTGCCCTAAAAGCAATCTAAACCATTTGTTGGCTCTCCAAGTAATCCCATACGTTGAAATGGAATCCAGAAAAGAGTCTGGAAGCTTCATACGGATCCGTCTACAGTTTTCTCGCAGAGATTCAATGAGGTGCGAGAAATCGTGCGCAGCAAGATCTCGGAACCCACTGAGAAAATGGTGGTGGTTGTCCAAAAGGTGGGCCCAACAAGGTCCATCTGGACCGTCTACAATAGTCGGATTGTAGAATGAGGGCCCCAAACCAAATCCGACATTGATGAGCTAGTCGTCTTCTCCAATCGGCGAAATTACCCATCAAACGTATTCGGGCTTGGTCCGTTGATCAGAGGTGTTCAATGGGTGGGCCAGAGCACCAGTAATTCATCCGCGAGGGTGGATTAAAGAGATGCAAGCAAGGTTCAATGCAAATAGCATTATCACATCAAACTCATTTGGATTATTGCCAACCCTATAACTAATCCTATGATTAGTGTTCGAGCTGTCGGTATCGCTACAAGTTTCGCTGGCCAGAGATAAAGATATATTATCGTTATCGCCGATAACCAGAAATGCGGGGAAAAAAGAGGGAAACATGGGGAAACGATGGAATTTTTCAATGAAACTTCAAGACATGTCTAAATACACATATTTACATATTTAGGAATAAAAAATTGTGAAAAGAATACATTATATAATAAGTTTTCACTTAATGGGACCCAAAAAGTATGCGATGCCATAAAAAATCACTTTAATAGCAACCAAAATGAGTTTATATATTACAAATGCAACTGGCATACAGTAATTAAGACATGTAAAAGTAAATGAACTCAAAGATGCCAAATCAAGGATGGATTGGATTATCTAATCAATGTGGTTTTTGTATGATAGAGATGCACGTCACAAATCCACTCCTACCATCTGTTTTGAAAGGCCACAATAAGACAATGTTGTAAAAGTTAGGCAGATCCAAAACTCTGGTGGTGGGCCATTCCAACAAAACAGTGGGAACAACGTGTTGAAATCCTATAGGCCGTAGCTAACCGTATGATGTTTATATGCCATCCAAACCGTTAGTACGATTATTACCAATCACACAAATTGTAGGAACAAATACCATCTTGATACAAAACTTTTGTCACTGCCAGATGTTCAATCCCAATGTTCGTGTGGTATGCCCCCCGGGGGCTTTGGATCTGCCAAATTTTTAGAATTTTGTCTTAATCTGATCTTTCAAAACAGATGGACGGAGTGGATTTGTGACGTACATCTCTATGGCCCCACACAGGGGTCACACGCAATCCGCACCCAGTTTCATAAGGGCGCGGATTACGTGTTATCTAGGCAACAGCTTAGTGGGTGTTACCCTTACTATAGGGCCCACCTTGATTATATATTGTATATCCACTCCGTCCATCCATTTTTACAGCCCATTTTAGGACATGGATCCAAAAATTAAGTGTATACAAATCTCATGTGAACCACACCACAAGAAAGAGTGATGATTGAAGGGTAACCATTAAAAACTTCCCAAGGCCCAATGTAAAGCAGATCTGTAATGCTTTTTTGCCATCGAACCCGTTGATAAGCTCAACCAGAACTGGATGAAAGGAATATACAAATATTAGCTTGATCCAAAACTTTTGTGGCCTACAAAAAGCTTTTAATATTCATTCGCTACTTTTTCCAATGGTGTAGTCCACCATAGATTTGGATCTGCTCAAGTTCTTGGATAAGGTCCTTGAATGAGCTGAAAAAATGGATGGGCAACATGGATGTGGAAAACATTCATCAAGGTGGGCACAACGGTAAGGGTAACACCCAATAAGTTGTTACCTGGTAACAGCTAATTGGCTTCTGTTTCATAAAAGGAAGGTATTTGATACTCTGGCTGCGTATGACACTTGATACCTAGCATTTGAAAATGGTACATGTGGCAAATTCTAACATAATCTAAACCGTGTCTTCGCTTCATCAAGATCTGTGTGACCTAATCAAGAGGTTGGATGGCAAAAAAAAAAAAAAAAAAAAAACCATTACAATGGCCCTATGAAGTTTTTAGTGGTGGGCATCTGTTTCCCTTGGTCCACCTGAGATGCAGATCTGTCTCATTTTAGACTCATGCCTTAAAATTATCTATCAAAATAAATGGACGACATTGATAAAATATTTATCATTATGATGGCCCCACAGAACATCGACCCATCGATCCACGGATACAAACAAGTGACACGTGCGCACCTTGTAAATCAGTACGCTCATCGTACTGAGTCAACTGTGTGAGGCCCATTGTGATTTATGTATTTTATCCACCTCATCCATCCATTTACAAGATAATTTTAAGGCTTGATCCCAAAGATGAAGCATATCCAATGCTCAAATGGACCACACCACAGGAAACAATGTGAATTGAACATGCCTACCATTGAAAAATCAATAGGGGCCACAAAAGTTTTGGATCCATGTCATTTTTGTATTTTACCTTCATCCATCTCCGTGTGATCTTATGAACAACTTGGATGACAAATAAACACCACTGTGGGCCATAGCACCTAGGAAGGTTTCAACGGTAGGAATCATTGTCCCCACTGCCTTGGCGGTGTGGTCCACCCGAGCTTTGGATCTATCTCATTTTTGGGTTCACGACCTAAAATGATCCCGCTAATTGGATGGACCACGTGGATATAACACATACATCATGGTGAGGTCCACAGAACTTGGTGACGTCCACACGCCACTAACGTTCGCACCCGTGCACCACGCAAATCTAGTCCCATAAAATGACGCAGATTGTGTACTGAGTAACTCAATAGGCTAAGCGTACTGAGTAAACTCTGTGGGGTCCACCGTGATTTATGTATTTTATCCACTCCGTCCATCCATTTTAATATATAATTTTTGGGCTTGAGCCTAAAAATGAAGTATATCCAAACCTCAAGTGGAACACACAATGGGAAACAGTGTGAATTGAACATCTACCATTGAAAACTTCTTGGGGGCCACAGAAGTTTTGGATCAAGCTTGTATTTGTGTTTTCCCTTCATCCATGTCTGTGTGATCTTATGAACAGGTTGGATGAGAAATAAACATCACTATGGGCCCAAGAAATGTTTCAACGGTGGAAGTCATTATTCCAACTGTTTCCAATGGTATGGTCCACTTGATCTTTGGGTATGCTTAAATTTTGGTCTCAACCCCTAAAATAAGATGGAAAAACGGATGGACGGCGTGGATAGACCAGATACATTCACGGTGAGCCTAACATAGTTTACTCAGTACGATAAGAGCGTACTAAGTAACTCAGTACGCAATCCGATTTCCTCGTAAAAACCCATCGTGAGGGCGTTTTCGAAACAGAAGAGGGTTTCGAAAGGGAACCCTCAAAACCCTAAATTCCCGAAAGAAAATCTCTCCAAATCCCTAATCTTCAGCAGATTCTTCGCCGAAATCATCTTTAGGTTTGAAAGTTTTGGTGTATTCGGAAAAAAAAAAAGGTGGAAAGTAGAGATTGGATGGCACTCATGGCACACCGATCAATCAATTGGCCCATCGCAATTTCCGTTCACCGATCCTCTTCTACGATTAGCCCTCCTCTTCTACAGGTACGGAAATCCGCAAGTTTTCCCTTTTTTTTTGGATATTTTGCGTATTTACGCAACACTCCGATGTTATCGGTCCTTTTATCGTTGAAAATGGGTTGTTTGCTACAATTATCTCGTGATAGTGTAAGTAGATACAACGATTTCTCGCTAACAACTGGACTTTTCGCAAAAAAATCAATAAAATCGCCCAAAAATCGACGCTATTAAGAAGAGAAACGAAAAAAGAGAGTTTCAGTGTCGCAACTCCAGCAATACCAAAATTATCGGCGATAATTCGATAATATCGCCGATAATTTAAACACTGCCTGTGATTAGTAATGTATTCTTCTGGAGACTAAGTGTGGTACTACAATGTGCAACTCATCCGAGTCGCTGGTGCGAGTTGGGTGCGTCTGGACCGAGACTAGACTCTATGGGAGTCCGAAGAGAGAGAAAGAGAGGAAGAAGATAGGAGGAGAGAGAAGCAAAAGAAGAGGAAGAAGCTTGAGGGAGAGAGTCGGACCGGGTGCTGCGTTCGTGTCGCACTGGGGGGCCTCGACCGAGTCACGATTCGGTTGTGGCGAGTATGGGCTGAGTCTGATCCTAGTGGGGCATCCAGAAAGAGCAAAGGAAGATGGAATGGGTTCAACTGTTATGAGAAACACCCAAGTTGCTGATTCGAGGCGACTCACTGCCGAGTCATCCTTCCAAGTTTCAGGTCGTGTGGCTATTCCGGCTCTTCTTCGGCCAGCATTTCCAAAGCATAGGGAGGAGTCCTTGTCCAGCTTCAGCCGATGTAGTATTTCAGTACCTCTTGAACACATTTTCTTTTAAACCGAGTTCGATTGGTTGCAGCTGAGTTAACTCAGCTGATAACCCATCAGTTTTGAAGACTGGATTCGGCCATTTCCAAGCTGATGGACCTGGTTGGGATCAGTTCAGCCAGCTGCAGCAGAGAAAATTGGATTTGCCATGCATTACCGAGTCACCAAGTCACTGGCTCAATGTTTGGTTCATGTTTCAAGGTTAGATCAGAGTCAACCATATCAGAAGCTGTAAAGGGATGTGCTTCTCTCAAGACAAGAGAGACTCAGCTCACGCCAAGTTGAATCTAGCTGAGTCAAGGTAACCGAGTTAACTCAATATATTTCGCTGAGTTTTCCCTCCAATTGGAACCTGATTTTGGGCATTCTGATGCAGCAACATAATGCTGGTTAGGGGCTTGGATTCCACGTCCGAATCAGGTTAATCGAGTCTGGATTGGGGCCGAAACGAGTTGAATTAGATCGTCCTTTCAGGTAAGTTGTTTATTGAAGCTATCTCTTAAATTTCCATCAATTAAGTTTAAGATCCAATCATTTTAGGTTTTGAATTTCCTATGATTAGGGTTACTTGATTAATCCTTGAATCAAGTTGAGCTCGAATTGAGGGATTGACTTGCAACCAAGTCAAATCACACTATTGAAGTGAGTTGGTCTCTAACCCTCCTAATTGAACCCTAATTAAAGGCTAATCTAGGGTATTTATGATGGGACATCATGCACACGCCCCCTCTACGAACGTATTCGAGGAGGCAGGCCCCACTTTCGATTTGGATAGATGACGACATCTTTAGATGGCCTCATAATTAGGGGGCTGCATTATGGAGCATTGGAGTGGACCCGATCATCATATAGATTCTAACCATCGGATTTCATGATCGTGGCCCACTACTTTAGATGATCTAGGATTTGGCATGAACGGCTTTAATTGCTTAGGCTAGTTATTTTATTTTCTTTAGCTTTGGTATTAGTGCGCGCACATGGCGCAAGGGTAATTTTGTCTTTTTTGGGTTTAGGGTTTTCTTATAAATAAAGCAATCCCATGTAGGTATTCTCAATGATGTTTTATGAATAAAAATTCTTGTGTTTCTTCCTCTCTCTCTCTCTCTCTCTCTTTGGGTTGAAGAATCAAATTGGGTGTGAAGCCTTCCCTTCCTCGAAGGGCTAACTACCGTGGTGCAAAGCCACATCCGCTCCAAATCATCTCCACATTCTTACGCACCGCATCCATCACCCTCTACACCCCTTCCACCTTCAGATTCACCCACTTTCGTATCCAAGTTTTCTCTTACAACAATGCACAAACAGATTTTCAAATTCTGGCCCATTTGAGGGGCTGAAACTTCGGCGGAGTACTATGCACACACCTTGCAATGGATCGACGTCAAACTTGGTATGGAGGCAGCCCATCCCTAGCCGATTCCAGCCTAGAAGTCGGTTTCCGACTTTGTGGGCCCCACACACGTGCGGATGACCTGTCATGCACGTGCGTCCAGGCCCATCTGCAGTCCGGCGCGCGTGGTTCATCTCAGGTTCTATTTTTCCTATTTCCTTCTCTTTTGACTAAAAAAAAATCCCTTAATCTAAATCCCTAACTCTAAAGGGTCCCAAATCCCAATTATCCCCAATTTTCAAACCCTAGATTTTCCCCCAAATTGAAACTTAGTGAATCTCTTGAGTTGAGAACAATCCTTTGCAAGAATGGATGATTCTTGCACTCCTTTGGGCTTGTTTCGCTTCTAATTTTATTTGATCCAGCCCTAAAGTTGTGTAGGCTTGGACCCCGATAGATTCCCTTTTTTTAATGTTTGATAGTATGTAGGATGTGGAATTTTGTGACTGTTTAAAACTGGTATAATCTCAAGCTTGATCTCTTGTATTCCATATTTAATTTCATGTCCTGCATCAATTTAATTCTAACATCTTCTAATTGAACGTAGGGATTGCATTCATTTCAAACTCCCCAAAACTTACATTCCATTCCACCTTGTTTGGCCTAATTTGGAGCTGGTGCAAATCAATTGTGTTGATTGCATCTTTGAGGTGAGTGGACCTCAAATCCCTCCATTTGAATTCTAAATGGGACTTAATTTAGGTTAATTAATGTCTATTCTTTTGAATTAAATGTAGGAAATACATTTTCCCCAAAATTCCACACTTAGGGTGCATTCTAATCAAGACACTTCTACTTGAAGGTGATGATTTACCCTTCAAGCTTTCCACCGTAGTATTAGTTTAGTAATAGTTTCCCTCTTGAATTGTAATTTAGTTTAATCTTGTGGTTATACTTCATAATGTCTATGAACTACTTGTGTGAATTTGTTAATATGTTGGTAAACACATATTGATATTTGTTTTGTGAAATCTCCACATGAACACATCCTGTATCTCAAATTTACATGTTTATATCACTTGGATTGAGTAATTGATACATGTGTACATTCTAGTTTGATAAGACATTGTGATTAGACCGTTTGATTGAATTAATATTCATTTGTTCACACTTTCATATGATTTGGATTTACACGAGTAGATGCTTTGATTTGAACATTATAAATTCTAAATGGTCTATGCTCTAATTCCAAATGTGGCATTAGTTACATGTGTATTTGTGTTGAATATGGGAGAATAATATAATGCATGCGGAAGGGAGTGATGGGTAGTATGTATATTGGAGAATGTGGCTTGATGTGTGTGACTTGGATTGCCACATTGTGGATTTAATGTGGGTGGTTGGGATTGCCACATTGTGAATTTGATGTGTGTGGCTTGGATTACCACATTGAGGAAGTGATTTGTGTCGTTTGGATTGCCACATTAGAGATTTGATGGGAGACATCCCTTATAAGAGGACTATTGTTGTATGGTTGTGGACATGTACTTTGAAACTATACCTTGAACTAGTCGCCCTTATTGTGTAGAAACTATACCAATTGATTGATGATTTATCATCTTGTGATACATTTGTTTTTGTTTTTTGCATTTTGTTTTTTGTTTTTTTTTTTTTTTTAAAAAAATTTGAGAAACACACACACTACCACCCCACGCATGCATGGGTTCTCGAACCCTTGACCTCAGATATGAAACACAGTGTCTACCAGTGAGCCAAGAGATGATACATCTGTGCCCAAAGTGGCTTGTGGGATGAACCCTTGTTTGTATCCTTGAATGGACTTGGTGCCCAAAGTGGCTTGTGGGTGAATCATTTGTTGTGTCCATGGATGGATGTGTGATGGAAAGGATTACTTGATTGATCATGATTTTGGAAGGCCACTAGTTGCAAAGGTTATTCATAATTTGGTTGTTTGTAAATTGGACTAATAAATTATTGAACTAATAAATTATTGATTAATCATGCATACTTGGTACTGTGTTTTCAGGTCACCTGAGATTCCGGATAATGCCGATGACTCTCTCTTATGATTCCGAGTTGTTGTGTATATCACTTGAGATTCTGAGTAATGTCGATGATTGTCTCTTGTAATTCTAAGATTCTGGGTAATGTTGATGACTCTCTTGTGAATCTAAGATTTTAGGTAATGCCAATGACTGTCTTTTGTGATTCTAAGATTCTGGGTAATGCTGATGACTATCTCTTGTGATTTTAAGATTTCGGGTAATGCCGATAACTGTATCTTGTGATTCTAAGATTCCAAATAATGTCGATGACTGTCTCTTGTGATTCTAAGATTTCAAGTAATGTCGATGACTCTCTTGTGATTCTAAGATTCTGAGTAATGCCGATGATTGTCTCTTGTGATTCTAAAATTCCATGTAATCTGAGTGGTTGGATCGAGGGTGAAAATTGTCATTTAAGCTATAGTGGAGAACCGCATAGTCTTTTCCTCTTCCCGCACACTTACCATGGAACCAGGAGGATTTCACACCCCAACCAACCTCTCCTGCAGAAGGAGGATTACCACGTGTCGGGCGGCACTTAATGTGTAGCCCAGCATGAGGAACTCCTCCTGCTTTCGCAAGTAGGTTCTTGTGATGGTTTATGTACTCCGGTTTGCCCAAGGCTGCGTGTGTTACTATGGCCCTAAGTTCTTATGGGCCTAGGCATGGGCTCGAATTGGGCTTGGTTTTGGATTTGAATTTGGGATGGATTGACTGGGTTAGACTGAGTTGAGTTAACTAGTGTGCCTGGGTTGACTGGTTTCGGTTGACAGCTTCTCGGCCCTTGTGTGGAGTGTCTACAGTCCGAAAGATTTCCTCCTTTGTCCCCTTGATTAACTACCAATCTGGGTTTCATTAAGACCATCAGAAACTTGGAGAAAATCCTATGTTTGAGGGCAGATTCATTGCATTGGGCCAATGGCCAACATTGTTAGGGGGTCTGATTGGTCCCCGTTTTGGGTATTCTAATGCTTGGTTCCATTTTCTGGGGGTTCCCCTAAAGCTTCAGTCCTTTGATTTTTTATGTGTGTTGGGTTCTAGTATAGGTGAGTTGAAGGTCATTGATGAGTCGACAAAGAGATGGGATGAGCTCCGTTTGGCAAAGCTCCTCATCCGGGTCGAGAATGCAGTCAAGACTCTGAATTCGGTTGTTGTCTTTGTAGGAGAGTTGAAGCTAAGTATCAGGGTGCTTAGGAAGGATCACCTACTTACATTTCATGGTTAGGCAAAGTTTCAGACAATGCTAATGGTGGTCTCTGTTCATCCGGCCTTGCCTACAGGTCTTCCCCTTAGGAGCTCTCCAAGGCTGCTAGGCCTCGACCGTCTGCATGCAACTCTCGTCTGGTAGGTGGCACTCGTGCGAGATTGTAGGGTCTCGAGAGGGACACTTGGATAGTTGGATCTTGATCTGCTTGCCAGTTGGCAGTTTCCTCCGTCTCTAATCCAAAATATTTTTATCTGTCCCCGTCCACAGCCTGCCTCATCCAATCCTAAACTCCTAGACAATTGAGATTCCTCACAAGGTGCTTTCCCACTTTGCCACACAGCCCCCTGACCCAATTTCTCCCAAGAATTTTTTTTTCCCGCCTTCTCTCGAGATGGCGGGAGAGGTTGCTTTCCGAAGAAGCCTCTACCCTGCAACTTCCGTCCTCGAGAGTCGAGACTCGCGTCAAGTCAGTCCCTCATAAATGAGACTACCGAGAATGGCGTCACTCAGCCAGCACCTTTTACAAAAAAGGACATGTGCCCTGCCCTCCTCCCGCCATCGAGGTTTCATAGTAGAGACGTGGCTTTTGCTCGCCCAGGTGTTTTTGTGAGGTCTGTCTACAAGCCTTTGTGCCTTCATCTCCTCCCGCCACGTCTCCCACTCAAGACACGTGTTGCCAGATATGCCAAGTGTTGTCATCACACTGGGGTGGTGGATCGAAGTGTGCCTTGTATGGAGGATAACTGGCCCCCCTCAACCTACCGAAACGAGACATGTAGTAACATTTGTGCCTCTCCTCCTCGCAAGTCAGCGATTGCCAAGTTGATGACAATAGCCATAATATGTAGTTGTTCCAAAGGTTACTATCAATCAGATCTTTCAAAAGTCAATTTGTATGGGGCTTCGTCCTAGGATTGCTCTCTCTCTCTCTCTCTCTCTCTCTCTCTCTCTCTCTCTCGTAGACACATCTTAGACCTCTCAAATCCCTTCTCTAGTCTCTACCCCCGGTCTGTCATCCCCCTTCTCTAGTCTCTACTCCCGATCTGTCATTCCCCTTCTCATCTGGAGATATCTTCTTCACTCCCCAGTCTGCTACCCCCCATGGTGAATCTTTCTCGGTCTATGAAGATTTAGTTCAGTCGTCTGCTTCGATTTTAGAGGGTGGTCCTTTGGCCATGGTGGTGGCTCCTCCGTCCTTGTCCAATGAGGAGTTGCCAATATCATAATCAAGGTTGCTCCCTCAAGGTATTTTGACTAACATCCTAGTGGTCTCTCCCAATAAGGCTTCCTTTTGCTTTGATCAGGACTCTCTCCCCTCTAACAACCCCCTGCCGCCAGGGCTTACCCGAGGCCAGATAGATAACCTTCTTGCCCTTATTAAAGAAAAACGGTGGGTTAAGGACGCAATTTGTCATGTTGGTAGATTGCTTAGGGTGGTTTTTGGGGGGAAAAGACGAAGAAGACCATTTCCCTCCGTTCTACCTTATGGCTGAAAGGGGAATCAGTATCTCATTTTTTGGATCCCCTAAAGGTCCGCCTAGACTCCTAAAAGGTAACAAGGAGCTGATGAATTTGGGTGTATCTAAAATCGGGGTGGACAAGGCCATCCTGTGTGGTGAGAGACAAGGAAGAGGGGGTAAATGTGTCCACATGAAGATCTTATCCCGGAATGTTCAAGGGTTGGGTTGCCCCCGTAAGCAATCCATAGTTGAGGAAATTTACTCCAAATCAAAGGCTCGTATGACTGTTCTTCAAAATCTTAGCAATCGTCTGTAGATAAGAGGTTGGTTAGTTCCATCTAGGGCCAAAAAGGTATCAAATGGGAATCCCTTGTGGCCTTTGGTTCTGCAGGAGGAAGCCTAGTTCTCTGGGACCCTGCCACTTGGTGCGGGGAGGATAGTTGGGCAGGTACGTTCTCGGTAACATTGTTTTTAGAGAAGTAGCCTCAAGTTTTTGTTGGGTTGTTTTGGGGGTCCACAATCCAACTTGTCCTCTCATCTCCGAATCATTTTGGGATGGACTATCGTCAATCTAGGACATATGGATGCTCCCTTGGTGTGTTGGAGAGGACTTTAATGTGGTACGTTTTGTTCATGAAAAACCCAACAGAACTAAAGTCTCAGCTAATATGCGTGGTTTTCCTAAGTGGATAGGGAAACATGATTTTCTTGACCTCCCCATGAGAGGAGTGAAATTCTCTTCGTCAAATGGTCATGCTTCCCCGGCTATGACTCTATTGGATAGATTTTGTCTCCCCTATGTAGATTTAAAGGTTCTCTTTAGCTCGCTAGTGAGGCTTGCCTAAGCCGACATTGGACCATTGCCCGATCCTTTTGGAAGATGATGAAATTAATTGGGGCCCTAAACCCTTCATATTTGAGTTAGCTTGGCTCAAGGTGGAGGGTTTTTTCTACATGGTTAGTGGCTGGTGGTCAGCCTTTTCGGTTCAAGGTAGACCTGGTTTTGTCCAGTTTAAGAAAATTTAAATGCTTGAGAAATTAAAGTTGTGGCATCGAGAGGTGTTTGGAAAAAGAGAGGTGGAGATGACATCTATCTTGGGGCAAATTCAAGACTTGGATATCCAGGAGGAAGGGGGCACTTTGTCGGATGAGGATGCTGCTCATAAATATAAGTTGTCTTCAAATTATGCCTCTAGAATTAAGGAAGAAGAGATAAAATGGCACCAACACTCTAAAGTTATTTGGCTCAAGAAATGCGACAAAAACACCAAGTACTTCCATGGTGTAGCCAGTGCTAGAGCAAGGAGCAATATCTCGTCTTTACTTGTGAATGGGGATCATTTTTCTAATAAAGATAACATTACTAATGTTATGGTTAATTATTACACCCATCTTCTCTCAATCAAGAGCTATGATAGTTTTTTCATGAATGATCTTCCTTTTTCCCAGATTTCTCTAGAGGAGGAGGCCTCCTTGGAGAGACCTTTTTCCTTTGGAGGAGATAAAGGTTGTAGTTTTCAACTTAGCTAGAGATAAAGCCCCTGGCCTTGATGGGTTTCCTCTTGCGTTTTTTCTAGTCTTTCTAGAACCTAGTTCATCAGGATGCCTTTGCCTTTGTCCAGGACTTTTTCCATTCTGGTCGAATCCCGTCAGAAATGGGTTGTTCTTTTATAGCCCTAGTTGCTAAGATTGACGGTGTTGAATGCCTAAAGGACTTCCGCCCCATCAATCTCATTAGTAGTTGTTATAAGATTGTGGCTAAAATCCTTAGCTCTAGGATTAGGTTGGTCCATCCCAAGGTTATTTCTACTTTCTAGAGGGCCTTTGTCTTTGGGAGACAGATTCTTGACAATTTGTTGCTTGCCCATGAATGTATTAATTTGTATCGTCAGGTTAGTAAGAAAGGTATTCTCTACAAATTAGACCATATGACCATGTTAACTGGAACTTCCTAAACTATATGCTTTCCCGGCTCATGTTTAAGGAAACTTTAAGAGGGTGGATTAGGAGTTGTGTTATCTCGGCAAAGTCTTAAGTTCTTATTGATGGTTCTCCATTCGGTTTCTTCAAGGCTTCCCGTGGGCTTAGGCAGGGAGACCCCCTATTCCCCTTCCTGGTCATCATTGTCTCAAAGGTTTTAAGTAGAATACTATCCAGAGGGCAAGTTATTGCCCTCTTCCGTGAGCTTATTGTGGATAACTTCCCCCAAAGAATCAAGCACCTTTAGTTCGTTGATGACACTCTCATCTTCTGTGAACCCTCAAACCCTATGGTAGTCTATCTGGCCATGTCTATCTATTGGTTCGAAGTAGTACCGAGCCTTAAAATTATCTGGGCTAAGAGTGAAATTTTAGTATCCACATGTCTGTTGAGGAAGTTATTGGCCTAAATCTGTGTGTGGGTAAACCTGCTCTACACCTCTGGTATAGCCGTATAGGGTGTTAGAAAGGATGGGGTGAAAGTCATCCCCGTGGAAAAGGAATCTCCTATCTCTCTGGGTGAGAGAATTATCATGATCAAAGCCTCCCTCTCTAATCTTCCTCTTTATTTCATGTCGTTGTTTCAATGCCCTAAATCTGTTCTTTTGAAGATTGACAATCTTCAGAGAAATTTCTTGTGGCAAGGCGGCTCCCAGTCTAGGAAATTCCCTCTGCTAAAGTGGGAAGAGGTCTGCAAGCCGACCTCTGAGGGAGGGGCAAGTATTAAGCGCCTTGATTTAGTTAACTCAGCCCTCTTAGGTAAGTGGATTTGGTGTTTTGTTTCTAAGGTTGATTCTCTGTGCAAAAATGTTATTTCAGCTAAGTATGGTGTGGAGTTGGGATGGTGGTGAACTAAGAAATCTTCCTTGTGTAGAACTTCTACCCTTGGGAGGAAGTGCATAAGGTGGTTGCTTAGGTTTTCAGTAATCTCTCCTTCTCTTGGGGAAATGGAGAAGGGGTCAGATTTTGGTTTGACCCTTGGTGTGAGGCTCCTTTAAAAGTCTCCTTCCCAACTTTAGCCAGTCTGTGCCCCTAATCAGGATATTGTAGTCTCGGAATGCTTCTCCTACTCTGGCTCGAGCAGAGTGTGGACTCCCCCTTTTAGAAGGAGCTTAAAAGAAGGATTTTATCGAGTTACTTGCACTCCTTTCTTGCGTGCAGGAGTTCGTGATTACCCTTGAGGTAGCTAACTCCGTCATTTGGATGCCCGATAGAACTAGCGCTTTCTCGATAAAGTCTTTCTACAATATCATTTCCTCCCATGTGAATCCTATCCTATCCCTCCGAGTTGCACAAATCCGCTATGGTCCTACAAGGTCCCTCCAAAAACCTCAACCTTCCCTGGTTGGCTGGAAGGAGTTGCATTCTCACCATTGACAACCCTCAGAAGAGAGGCCTTAATACCTGCTTCCTTTGTCTTCAAGACATCGAATCTATATCACATCTCCTTCTGCACTGTCCCTTCTCCGCTGCAGTTTGGTCTGGGATTCTACTTCACTCAAAGTCTCCTAGGTGGTCCCCTATTCGATTGAAGTTCACATCAGATCTTGGGACATTGGAGTTGGTGGGAAACTTGGAGAGAAAAAAAAAAAAAAGAGGTGGAAGCTTGATTTGCTTGTTGTTGATGAGGATATCACGTACACATTTGCATACGTATCAGAGGAGGCAACGGGCCACACCGATTTCCATGTGGATAGGCAAGTACCCGTGATCGTGTTAAAGACCCCATGTGAATGTGTGAGTATCTAGAAGACCACACACTGGGAATATGCATACGAGCTGTTTTATGGAGTGTTACAGACCGTTGGATTGGAGGGATGTGACGATCGGGCCATTGATCGTGAATCGTCCACATCAATTTTTATGTTTTATCATCTTTTCGGATTTAGTTTTGATTATTTTATGTTTTGATTTAGTTTTGATTATTTTATGTTTAGACACCTTTTATGAGTGATTTTAGTAGATTCTCTTTAGACTAGGGCCATTTTATTTAAAATTCATAAGATAGGGTGTTATTTGTAATTTTTGAAACTTCTTGGAGCTAAAAAAGAAGGGGGGACATGTGACCTCTCTCCCATTGGGTTTTGTGATTTAAAAATAATAATAATAAAATAATAAAATAAAAATAAAAAACAAAAAACCAAAAAACAAAAAACAAAAAACAAAAACAGAAAGAAAAGCTCTTGCTTTTTTCTTCTTCTTCCATCTTCATGAGATTTGAAGATACTTCCATGTGATTTGGAAGAGAGATTGGTGTGAGACTGATTTTCATCAACGGTGGTGAGAGGTATCCATTTATACCCACACAATCATCCTCTCATTCTCCATCAAGGTATTTTCTTTAAAGTTCTTCGATTCTCTCCATCCAAAACCTTTATTTTTTTCTAATCTCCATTACCCATACCCATCTACAAGCCAAACCCTAAAAGGCCCTAAACCCTTACAAACCTAGCCACATGTGAGACCGTACGACCACACATGTGAACCTCCCAGGTTGGCCATATGGACACCCCTTTGTCCCCTTGGGTTTCCCATCACCCTTGAAGCAAAATCCTCTTCTTCCTTTTCCTAAAAACCCTAACCTAGACCTAAAAATCCTCAACCTTCCTATTTTCCCAAATTACCAAACCCTAACTTCTCCTATTCTTCAATTAAACCAAAATCCTTGCACCCCTTCTATCCAAAATCTTAATTCCCATATACTAAAATCTAGACCTTTAACCCTTCATCCAATTTAATCCCATAAACCCTAAATCATAGATTTCTCCAATTTCCCTAACCCTAATTTTACCCCAAGTAGTATTAGGTTTTTTACTTTGAAATAGGTTTTACCCTATGCTAATTAGATATCCCTACATCCATTAGATCCTAATTTTCTTTATTTAATGATCTTATATGATAATGTTTGGTAACCTAGACTAGGATTATGCATGATATTCTTATGGTTTGCTTGGTATCAGTGATGATAATGGCAAGTTTTATATTTTTTTTGTTAATTACCTTAATTTTGCTACTTGATCTCACATAATATTTGGTTCGTACATTGGTCCTACATCAAATTTGGTATCAGAGACCATAGGTTTAACATAGGAATTTTGTGTTACATCTAGGTTGGAGTCACATCTAGGGTTAGTAGGGTATGCATTGCATATAGGATCATATTATTGAATATTTTTTTGGAGTATCCTATTGCTGAATTTTCAGCTAGCGTTTCCCCTATACCATTGCTGAAATTTCAGCATAGTAATCTCAGGTTGTCACATTGCTAAATTTTCAATTTGTAATTTTCAGATTACACTCTTGCTGAATTTTCAGTTTGGCACCCTCGGACTACCATCCTGCTGAATTTTCAACATAATATTTGAGGATCTGCTTGCTGAATTTTTTGGTTAGTGTATCCAGCTTGATCTCTAGGTTAGTTTTATCATTGTCATAACATTGTCCTAGGACCTAGTGTTTCCTTTAGAGTTTCCTTGTGTATGCCCACTCGTTCGGGATGTGGTTTTAGTCTACAACCCATAATGAATCTAGAGCAAATTGCAGAGGCCCTTAATGCTATCAATAACCATTTGGCGACCATTGAAGTGCACAGTAGAACCACCACCAGCGTCAATCAACTTGAGGCCTCCCTACAGGCAAACCCCGACACTTGGGAAGATGTTCAATCTCAGGCTGGAAATCAAGTTGATAGGCGAGGGCCTAGTCGTGGCCAACGCGTGGGCCGTGGTCGAGCACAAGTGCCACCACAACATGAGGAACGTTATGACCGTCATGATCCAGATGCGCAGGTCATGAAGGGTGTCAAAGTTGAGGCTCCCAGTTTTGATGGTCGCTTGGATCCCAAAGCATTCATTGATTGGGTGGCAGACATGGACCACTATTTTGATTGGTATGATATGTCCGATGCTCGTCGAATGAGATTTGCCAAGATGAAGATGGCTGGTCGGGCTGAACTTTTTTGGACCAACATGGAGCGTAAAATTGAAAGGAGAGGAGAACCCCCGGTTGCGCACTGGATCAAGATGAAAGAGGTCCTTAAAGAAAAGTATCTCCCTCTTTCTTATCGCCAAAGGCTTTTATACCAGTCGCAAGCCTTGAGTCAGGGATCCATGATTGTGCCAGATTACATCACTAGGTTCAAGGAGTACATGATATAATGTGACATTGAGGAGGACCCAATGATTACATTGTCCAGATTCAGGACGGACCTCCGATTTGAGATCCAACAAGAACTTTATTCTCATGACGTTGGCACTTTGAAGTACATATACCAAGTGGTGCAAGACATTGAACACTACCTCAAGGCACCAGCTGGTAAGCGTTATCAGTGTTCGAAATATCGGTATCGCACTATGTGTCGCATCCTTGGGATACAGATACATATCGGTTATCGGACGGGATATATCGTTTGTCTCGCATAATTTATCGCACTTTTTGGGAAACATGGGGAAACATTGGGAAAATGGTTGAATTTTTCAATGAAACTTCATGGATTGTTAAAAAAGACCTTATTACACACTTTTAAATCATAACATCTCCAAAAAAAAAAAAAAAAGTGCACATAATAAATTTCTTTTGTATAAGGTCCTAAGCTATGCGATGATTAACTGAACTAATGCAACTATATTTAAACTGAATACATGACATTTATAAATGCATCAAAGACATGTCTGAAAACACAACCAATTCATTGAAAAGCTAAAGAAGTAAAATTTGAGAAATATACGTATCAATGATAGGGACTGGTTGTGGCTATAGGAAACTGTGGTAATCGACCATTAAAAACTTCTCGTGGGCCATAAAAGTTTTAAATCAATCTAATATTTGTGTGGTCTCTTCATCCACATCTTTTCTAGTAGTATGGCCCACGTAAGATTTGGATCTACTTCATTTTTGGGTTCATATCCTACAATGATCTTTCAAAACTATTCGATGGTGTGGATTTGGGATCATATCCTAAAATGATCTTTCAAAACTCTTGGATGGTGTGGATTTAAGACACATACATCACCCTTAGCCACACAGTCAGGTCCCACCCACCTCTGTGGATCCGAGTCTCGGGCGCATTTCCTGTGAAAGCCTTTTCCAGGAAGTTCATGCGCTGGAAACTTTAGGTGGGGCCCACCGTGATGTTTGTGAGCAATCCACCCCACCCATTTGTTTTGTGAGCTCATTTTAGGACATTGTACCAAAAATGAGCCAGATCAAATACTCAAGTGGGCTGAAAACGTAAGGATTGAACGTACACAACTGAAATATTCATGGGGCCACAGAACTTTTGAATCAGGTAATATTTGTCTTCTCAGTTCATCTCAGTAGGAATGACGTTATGACCGGTATGGATGGCATTTAAACATCAATGTCGACCCAGGGAAGTTTTAACGGTAGGAATTTCCCTACCCACCTTTTCCTTTAGTGCGGCCCACTTAAGTCTTGGAACCTAGTCACTTTTGGTCCCAAGTTCTAAAATGAGCTCACAAAACAGATGGACGGGATAGATTTCTCACAAACATTATGGTGGGCCCCACCTATGTTTCCAACGCAAGAACTTCCTACTAACAAAGGCTTTAACAGGAAATCCGCGGAAGCGGATTGGCTAGTGTACCATACACCGCTGGTGTGTTGACATCAACAAGTTCCGTGGGTCCCATCATGAGGTATGTTTTATATGCAAACCGCCCGTCCATTTGGCGAGCTCGTTGTACAGTTTGAGCTGAAAAATAAGTTTTGGATCGTATGAGGCCCGAATGGTTCCCACATGGGGTCGTTAAAAAGTTACAAGCGCTTAGCGCAGGACCATACAAAATACTACAAAAACTGGGTCATAATGCGTATGTAGTAGACCTTCCACCTACCATGGGAATTAACTATACTTTTAATGTGGAAGATCTAGTACAATACAAAGGTCTTGCTACTTCGCCTTTTGATCCCTCTACAGACCCTTCCACGGACCATTACCTAGTCCCAAACTCATGGCCCTTACCTGATCAATCATCTGAGTCATTACCACCTTTACCCTCCTCACCTGCTCGAAGCGAACAAATTGAAGACATATTGGATGCATAAGCAGTTTCCACTCGCCATAGGGGATTCCAAAAATTCCTCGTCAAGTGGAAACACAGACCAATTTCAGACAGTACTTGGATTACAGAGGATGAGTTATAGCATTTAGATCCAAACGTTTTATAGCACTACAGGAGTTTTAATCCGTCAGAGGCGAACTCTTCTCAGCCGATGAGAGTTGATGAAGACATCACTTCATGTACACATTTGCGTACGTATCAGAGGCGGCGGCCACAACGATTTTCTCGAGTACCCATGATCGTGTTGAAGACCACATGTGCCTGTGCGAGTATCTGGAAGACCCAACACTGGAAAGATACACATGCGCTGCTTTATGGAGTGATGCAAACCGTTGGATTGGAAGGACGTGATGATCGGGTCGTTGGATCGCGTGGATCACATGATCGGGCCATTGATAGTGGATCGTCCACATCAGTTTTTAAACTTTATCATCTTTTAGAATTTAGTTTTGATTATTTTATGTTTGGACACCTTTATGAGTGATTTTAGTAGATTCTCTTTAGACTAGGGCCATTTTATTTAAAATTCATAAGACTAGGTGTTATTTGTAATTTTTGAAACTTCTTGGAGCTATAAAAGAAGGGGGGGCATGTGACCTCTCTCCCATTGGGCTTTATGATTTATTTTTTTTATTTTTTTTTTTAAAAAAAAAAAGAGAGAAAAGCTCTTGTTTTCTTCCTCTTCTTCCATATTCATGAGATTTGAAGATACTTCCATGTGATTTGGAAGGGAGATTAGCGTGAGGCTGATCTTCATCAACGTAGGTGCAAGGTCTCCATCTATACCCACATCATCATCCCCTCATTCTCCATCAAGGTATTTTCTTCAAAGTTCTTCGATTCTCTCCATACCAAACCTTCATTTTTTTTTTCTAATCTTCATTAGCCATACCCATCTACAAGCCAAACCCTAAAAAGGCCCTAAACCCTTACAAACCTAGCAACACTTGTGACCATACAGTCACACGTGTGAACCACCCAGGTTGGCCGTATGGACACCCCTTTGTTTCCCATCACCCATGAAGCAAAACCCTCTTCTTCTTTTTCCTAAACCTAGAAATCTCAAACCTTCCTATTTTCCCAAATTACCAAACCCTAACTTCTCCCATTCTTCAATTAACCCAAAATCCTTACACCCCTTCAATCCAAAACCTCAATTCCCACATTCTAACATCTAAACCTTTAACTCTTCATCCAATTTGATCTCATAAACCCTAAATCCTAGATTTTCCCAATTTCCCTAACCTTAATTTTACCCTAATAGTATTAGGGTTTTTACTTTGAAATAGGCTTTACCCTATGCTAATTGGATGTCCCTACATCCATTAGATCCTAGTTTCATTTATTTAATGATCTTGTATGACGATATTTAGTAACCTAAGCTAGGATTATGCATGATATTCTTATGGTTTTTTTGGTATTAGTGATGATAATGGCAAGTTTTATGTTTTTTTTGTTAATTACCTTAATTTTGCTACTTGATCTCACATAATATTTGGTCCATGCATTGGTCCTACATCAATTGCCTTCCGGGCCATTTGGGTAGAGAGGAATTACCGTTGTTTCACGGATGTAAAAAGTTCGATCAGCAAGGTTTTATGTAAAGTTTTTCAGTCCGTCAAGGATTGGGATCCTGGTTGATGTTTGTGGACTGTGCTCTTGTCTGTTTTATGCTTTCTTGTTGGTCTTCTCTATTTTTGTTTTCTTCTGTTTTTGTTGTCATAGTTTGGTTTGTTTTCTTTTTTGGCTTTTGCCTTGTAATAATATTCTTCCTTTTTCAAAATAATAATAATAATGGGCAATGGAAAATGGAAGAACAGAAATGCTAGTTAGATTAAAGGTCAACTACACAAACCAAAAGCTACAGCTAGGACATTCCCCTGACCAAATGCATCGAAAAATAAAACAGAACTAAAATCGTTACCAGGGTATAAAGCAGAGATGGAGCATTATGAAGCCTTGAGACAAGCATGAACCTGAAAGAAAATTAGTGAACTTCAAAAGGTCAACGAAGCAGAATCTAGAAACAACTACAATGAAGAGTCATAGTCATTATTGAAACAGTCTAGACAGAACATAGGACTGGTAGAAAGAGTTGTTGCGTAAAGTGATTGAGTTCAGTCTGTTTAGAACTGAGGGTCTGAAACACAGTTACATATTCGGCTTTCTTTTGAAATCAATATCAAAAATGATCTTTCACCAGCCAATGAATTTGTCTATATAACCCAAGAATACTACATGGTTCCGAGAAACAAGTAGCTACTAAGACCGAGGAACCTGGGTTCATGTTTAGTTAGTTTTTCATTCTGTTCAAATTGTTAAATACTTGACGTATTCAGTTCACTCAGATCGACTCATGAAGCTATCCCAATGCCAAAACTATTTCCATGTTCAGTAATTCTTTTAATGGCTACCCCGCATTGCCGGGATCAAAGATTGTATTGCAGAATCAAGGAAAAGGGGCTATCTGGTGGTTGATTCGAGTTCAGGATCTCAGAGTAGGGAAATCACTCCAAGAAAATGCCAATAAGGATGCTCAAGCCCTTCTCAGGAGCCTGCTGCGTAAATTAAATCGCCTACAAGCACCAATACTATGAATTCAGACAAGTCCTAAACAATCTCTAAGTCAAATTTGCTTCTTTTTTTTTGGTTTTTTTTTTTTTTTTTGAAAGATAAAATTTGCATTATTCCAAACCAACTCTGACAAATAATATTGAAGATGCTACAAGTAACAACTTCTACAAGGCTCGCAGGAGCTAACATGGTGATCCAACCAAACTGAATCCTGTCACAATGTTATCAGATTTTTATCTCGGTTGCTCAATACCTCTGAACATAACACAGAGAAGCATAGCATACATGAAAACGTGAATAGGATCTTTTTACATATTTTGATCAAGTGTCATGCTATATGTCACCAATCAGATTAGGGAACAAAGGCAAATGACCGAACAGACATGCGCTGAAGAGTTCTTTAAATTTCTTGCAAAAATGAAGATCCAAGTGTCTCCTTCTCATGCTTACAGGTAAATGTGTTGGGATTGTATGGGAAAACATGTGCCTACCAATTTTATAAAAACAGAAAAAAAAAAAAAAAAAAAAAAAATGATATGCATGGTATGCTTCATTGAGGACTAGCTGAGACATATTTTCGGTAGAAGAACGTAGCAACTGCCAACCATTTGAACAGTAATATATTTCATTTCAAGTGATAAAAAGCAGGATCAAATTCATACCCCCTATGCTGACCCGTTGCTTCATCAATGGTACGCATGGCTTCCCATAGAAGCGCTAGTGGAACCCAATGCGGAGGATATTTAAAGCGGGCAACATCCAATATGAGTGCCATGTCTCTTCCAGCATGATAACCCCCAATAGGTGAAAAATGACCACTTCCTGTCTGCAACCAAACAGTAAAACAATCTTTCCATCACTTATAAAAAGTTCCAACTGGAAGGATTGAAGGAATGGGCTCGCAAGACATGACTGCCAGACATATGATCGCTGTTAAAGTTCACAAATATGTGAAGCATAAACAGTAATCCAATAATCAGAAACTTATAGACTATGGGTCATGGTAGTAACATCCATAACAGATAAATCACCATAACAGGCATTACATTGCTCTTCAAACAGAATTTTGTTTGACCTTCTAATCACAAAATTAGTATAACATTCTCGTAGAAAATATCTGGCTGTCCTCTATTATTTACAGACTATGCATCAAGAGTAGAATGTTCCTACTTCAAGTTTTTATGCCTTGTTGATGCAGAAACTTGTATTGATTATCCACTTGAGAGAAGATATAATCAATACTACTACTGTTACAACTTTCATGAATGGAATGCAAGTCAAAACTAACCTTAACACACACCAATCTTTGACCACTTTGGAGTCAAAATTATTCAAATCTTCAACCATTTTCGAGTCAAAATTACTCAAACTTTGACAGTTTCCACTTGGAAATCAACTTGATGGTTTGTATCTATCTACATTCCACAGGATTTTAAATCTAAAACTCCCACTAGTGGCAACACACCAACCCTTTTTAATTTTTATTACACCTACAAATTTTCAAAAGGTTGGCCAGTCTGGTTTGCACCCAGAAAGCGCATACTTAAGACCATTTGAAAAAAAAAAAAAAATTCCAATCATCAATCTAAGCCATCCTTTCAACAGCTATTTACCCTGCCTTGGATAGATTATGGTTCTCAGAAATCAAAGTGTGGCTTGGGAAACAGGCAGTTAAAGCAAAAGGAAAAAAAAAAAAAAAGTCAATGTCCGGATGGTTAGAACCATCATCTTGGCCCATGAAGAGTGAAATGGACCAAAAGAACCATCTAGCTGATCTGTATCAAATCACCTAGTTGCATTGTAGGCTTCCATGCTAGTTGCAAAGGTAATCCATCTCATAATCCTCTATTGCTCTAACAGACATCCCTTGGGAACAATTCTAGAGCCTGTGTATTTTTGTTTTTGTTTTACTACTGGTTAATGTAATATCGGTATTCTTTTCTTGATGAATCAATGTAAAGTCAATGTCGAGAAAAAAGAAGAGGACATCCGGTTACCAGAATGAATTACAATTTTTTTAAAAATTATAAAGAAAGATGATTACACAAATGATTGAAAAATTACCTGCTTGAAAGGTCCTCTGTGATATGATGTGATCAGATGGCAATCTTCAGAAGAAGAACATCTTATGACATGTTTACGGAAATCATCAATGGTGCTTTGGTTTGTCCGGAAAGATTCAACTTTAGCTCCAGCACAACGAGCCAAACATGCAACTTTCCCAAATGTAATCCCTTCAGCTTTAACCTTTTCCAAAGGTTCACAACAATCCAACATAGATTCATCAAACCATCGCCAAGGCCCTGCAAAAAATATCATGTTCTTCACAAGGTAAATGCTGTTGAAGAATAAAACAACAATAGCATAATCAAGATGCATAGCTCCATCCCTTATCAATTATAGAACAGATCTCCTTTCGTGATAATTGAATTATTTTATTAAACCAAAAGGAGAGAATACAACAACGGATAGGAGGAAGAGGAAAATTGAGAAATTATAACATATCCTCCTATATAAAGGGAGAAAAAGAGTTCCTCACAAGGCCCAAAATGTCTTCCACATTACAGCCCTTGAAATGCAAGTTCCCTATAGCTTTCTGATATACCTTCTCCATAGAAGCCACCTTATTGTTAAAGGTCCTATTGTTGTATTCCTTCCAAATGGACCAAAGCGCTACTAGCATAGCCAATTTCCACAAGTCTCTTATCCTTTTCTCTGAAACCCCATTTTCCAGTTTGAATAAGAGCTTGTACCAATCCGAGCAGCAGGACCCAATGTATCTAGACAAGAGAGCCAAAATCCTCCATCACACTCCCAATGCAAATTTTGCAAATGCAAAAGGTAATTAACTGATTCGGAATCCTTCGAGCATAGGATACACCCATTTGTAAGCATCACATTTCTCGATTGGAGGTGATCAATTGTCAGGACTTCATCGTCAAAAGCTAGCTATTGAAAGGCGACAACACGAGAGGGACCTGGAGATTGTCACGAATGTGCCAATGGAGCAAGCTGGTCATAGTTGCCACGATTCTTTAGTGGGCAAAAGGTGAAATTATGCCTGCAATCTTTTTTTTTTGCTTTTTGTGCTTCTTTTTTGCCTTTTTTCTTTCTTTCTTTCTTTCTTTCTTTCTTTTTTTTTCTTTTTTTTTTTTGAATGGTGATTTGGAATGCACACACAAGGAATTCCAAAATTTCATCGTCAGACAAGTTCCTGTGGAATGAGCAGACCATCTAACAGAATTCCCTCCCATATTAATGCACTATTAGTTGCAATTCTATACAGTAGAACGAACTTGGCAGCAATGATCTTCCAAAGCACCAGGGGTCTTCCCATAATCAAATATGTTATCCATCAACCACAACATACAATAAACCATCTAAGAAGGCACCAATACCTCCTATCACAACATTCCAAATGCCCGGAGATCTGTAATCCGACTAGCACAAGGTAAACCACCCACTTCTCAAGCACCATATTTGCTAGTAATAACTTGGTTCCACAATTGATCATCCTTGGACCCAAATCTTTGCAGAAAGGGGCATTAATGATGATCTCCTTAGGAGTTTAACAAAAAAAAAAGGTGGGGGGATTCGTGATAATCTTTGTGGAATTCATTGGAATCTGCAAATTTGACAACTACAATCAAATGTATATGCTGTCACATAACAACGCCAAGCCTGCACTTTTAGTTGCTTCGTAAAATTCCTTTGGTGATTCGTCATATCTCTGCTTTAACAGCCCCAGTTCTCAGCATATCTCCAAGCCAAGTTGACTAAATCAAATCAACTCATCAAAAAGAAAAAGAAAAATAAACAAGCAGCAGACAATTACAGTCAATCACTTTTTTTTGCGGGGAAAGGCATAACAGTCTATCAGATTGCTGTCTAACCTACCAAAAGAAGAAATAAAAAACCTGCCTTAGGTTAAGGAGCCTTGCACTAGGGCTAGGCATGGCAAATCAACAGAACCGAGCAAGCCCAAATACTCACGATTCATCAATTCTCAACTCAAATATATTAGCCCATCTAACACCAGGAGAAGAAAAAGTATCCAGGCGATGTTCATCATGGCCTCATTATATTGGTTCACATTACTTCTGGCAATGATGACCATCAGAAAACTCAATACTCATCAACCTTTGCCAGAAAGAGTAAAGATCTGGAAGTTACCTTTCCACTTTCTTCCTGGATCAATGGCGAGGGCATTCAAAACCACAGAAAGGCTAGCCAAACCACAGTATGCAGGCTCAGATTGTGTCTGGAAGTAAGAAATCAACTTGAAAAAACCTTCCATGTTTCCATTTTGAAGGGCTTCATTGAAGAGTTGCTGAAAATTTCCCAATAAAAAAATAACAGTAATAAAAATAGGAAAGTAAAGAAAACAGACAAATGAGTGAAGAACTACAAAGAGCACTGAGATGATATTAGAATTAAAAGGCTAATTGCAACACAAAAGCATGTAGACGCATGCAGTCACATGTGTTTGCACCGATCAATACGTATTGATTATAACACAATTTATTAAATAAAGAAGTGAAGTTCTAGAAACCCCTTCATGTGACCATTCATAGCCTCATTAGACTCATGACTCGTGAGGAATTTATCACTTATATAGTGAGAGATTAATAAATACAGATTGGCTTTCTGTTTTATCATTTCAAGAATTGCACCGAAACTATACCGGTCTAATGTAGAAATTTCAAGTTTAATACACTTTTATCATTGATGTACAGAGGCACAAAACAAACTTGAACAAAACTAAGAAAGAAACATTTTGAACATACAAGAATCAACACATGAAACTTAGAAATACCAGAAGCCTAGGACATGAGCAAACACCCACACCACAGAAGGGAAATGTTTGGATTCCTAATCATAACTTCTCTCCTTTCAAAAAGTCAGCGACAACTGATTTAGACATCATTTCTTGTCACTACATAAGGTGAGAGAGGGTCCTATATTAGTCAATCAGGAAACACATCCAAGACACTTTATTTTAATTTCATTCGTCTACAATCATCATCAGTGGTCCACAATAATGATATCTCTCAAATAAATTGACATGAGCAATGATTTTATGTGTTTTGCGACGAACAAATGACACGTCGTCATGGGCCACTATTGTGCAATGGCACACAAATGTTACAGTAATTAGAAATGTATTGCTTGTTGGGCATTCCCGTGTAGTGTGACTCGTGAGGGCAATATCAAAAACCATTATCGTTTCCTTCCATCGGAATCACATAGATTGTTGCTCTGATACCACTGTTGGGCGCAAGCGGACAACATGATGGGTTACATTTAAGTTATTATTTTTACGGATCGAGCAGCGCAATTACACATCTGTATTGAGGAGCCACATTATGGAAATCAGCAACCATTCAAATCAACAACACAAGGGGAAGACGAACCAATGCACTTACCTGATCCGACAGCAACGATGTGACGCAGGGATCGATGTGATGAGGTCGATCACCGTCTTCCTCTGGGATAACTACTCTGAATCCACAGAGCTTCTCTAGAATCCTCACAGATATTCCTCGAATCCATGAGGAAAAAATAGGAAAAATATAAATAAATTCTAATAAATTCAAAAATAAATTGATTGATGATAAAAACAAATTTACAATCCTTTAAATAGTGATATCTAACCTACGAAGAAGTTTCACAATCAAACACCAATTCCAACTCCCTAAAAAACGTGACTTACTATAAATAGTAATCTTACTATTTATAGATGGCCATGATTTCTACTAGACTTAATGGTTTTCAGCCAAAAATAGTAAGTGTCCAATTTGGCCTAACCACGTTATTCTTCTAATTTTTCTAAGCCCTTTTCATGTTTGGTAGGACTCCTAAAGCTCAAAGGATCAAGAGTTATGATCGAACTAAAACTTACTATAAATAGTAAAAACGAAATTTAAATGGACTTTCGACCGTCAATCTGATGGAATCTCGCAAATCCAACATGGGAAACCCGGCGTAGCGGGGTTGGTTAGCTAAAGTAGCTTCTCCTACCCCAAAATCATATATGGTACGTCAAATAACTCATTTCGGTTTGCGAGATACGCCTACTTTAGGGTTCTGACGATCCTAATCACTTCTGCCTTTGATCGGGCCTTCTCTAGTCCACTTGGCCATGAAAGTGTCCGCGACCCACTCTACATCACTCCCCTCCACTTCAAAAGAACTTGTCCTCGAGTTCTCGTCTCGCTTCGGTTCATGATACTCGGTCAGGTCCGCGACGTTAAAGGTACGCGATATCAACAACGTAAGTATTGTCATTGATCTTTCGGAGGATCGGTACCGGTCCAATCTTCTTATTCTTCAACTCGTTATAGGTCCCGGTCGGAAATCTCTCCTCTCGTAGATGGACTATAACATGGTTGCCCACCTCGAACACCTTTTGTCGTCGATGCTTGTCGGCTTGCTCGTTGTACTTGTCGTTCGAAGTATGCAACTTGGCTTGCACATCCGCATGAATGCCCACAATTCGATCCGTCATATGTTTTGCTGCAATACTCATGCCCTGGAGCTTGGGCAAAGGGACCAAGTCAGGTGTGTGGCGAGGCACTCGACCATAAACAGTTTGGAATGAGCACTTTCCTGTCAAGCTGTTCACCATGTTGTTGAATGTAAATTCCGCTTGAGACAAGGCTAAATCTCACTGCTTCAGTTTGTCTCCTGAAATACATTGAAGAAGGTTTTCCAACGTGCGATTCACAACTTCAGTCTGCCCATCGATCTGTGGGTGGTAGGTACTGCTGAACTGAAGTGTACCAAACTGATTCCACGAAGTCCGCCAAAAGTGGCTAATGAACTTTGTGTCACGGTCAGAAGTAATGGTTTTGGGAACCCCGTATAGCCACACAACCTCTCTGAAAAATAGATTTACCACGTGTGTTGCATTAAGGGTCTTCTTACATGGGATAAAGTGCAACATCTTTGAGAAATGATCTACCACCACGAACACCGAATCCATGACGCGCGGTGTTCGTAGGAGACCAAGCACGAAATCCATAGATAAGTCCTCCCAAGGGTCATCAAGTACAGGTAACGAGGTGTAGAGGCTCGTATTCTGATACTGCCCCTTGGAGGTCTGACAAACATGACAATGTTGCACTGCTTTATCCACTTTGCGTACCAATTGCGGACAATAACACTACTCCTCCACAAAAGCCTATGTCTTGCCTCGCCCAAGGTATCCACCAAGGCCACATCCATGTAGCTCTTAAATAATTTGTTCCCTCAGAGAACTTTGGGGGATGCACAATCGATTCCCTTTGAAGAGGAAACCGTCTTGCATATGTAGGTCACTGGGATGACCCTCTTGGCACCTTATCCATGCATCCTTGAAGTCCTCGTCCTCGACATACAACTCCTTGAGACAATCAAAGCCAACCACCTCATTGCTCACTATAACAAGTAGTAGTGATGCACGGCGACTAAGTGCATCACCCACCTTGTTCTGCCACCTTAACTTGTGCTTCAAAACAAATGTGAATTCCTACAAAAACGCAACCCATCTAGCATGCACACGATTCACATTAGCCTAACTATTAATAAACTTTAAGCCTTGATGATCAATGTAAAGAACAAACTCTCTCTGAATCAAATAATGTCGTCAATGTCGCAGCGCTTGAACAACTACTTATAGCTCGAGCTCATATGTCAATCACTTCTTTCGGGCTTCGTTGAGCTTCTCGCTATAGAAGACTATCGACCCACCTTCCTGTGATAAAACTCCTCCAATTCCAACATATGAGGCACCACACTCAAGACAGCTGTTGTGGACAACTGATGCTTGATTTCAGCAAAGCTCTTGTCAGCCTCATCGATCCACTGAAACGGCCCCTTTTTCATGCAATTTATAATAGGTGCGACTATCATGCTGAAAATTCATACGAATTGACAATAGAAGGTCACCAACCGGTGAAAACTCCTCACTTCATGAATGTTCGTCTGGATCAGCCATTCCCTAATGGCTCGCACCTTTTCATCATCCACACGGATGCCTGTAGATGTCACAACAAATCTTAAGAACAACAGGTTGTCTGTTAAAAAGGTGCACTTGTTCAAGTTGAAGTACAACTTGTTAACCTGCAAGACCTGTAGCACCTGCCTAAGATGTTCCATGTGCTCCGTCTCATCCTGGCTATATATCAGGATGTCATCAAAATATACTACCACAAACTAGCCAATGAACAGCTTCAGCACTTGATTCATCAGACGTATAAAAGTACTTGGTGCGTTCGATAGACCAAAGGGCATGACTAGCTACTCAAACAACCCTTCTTTGGTCTTGAATGTCGTTTTTCACTCATCACCGGGCCGGATACAAATCTGATGATACTGGCTTCTCATATCTAGTTTAGAGAACTCATTAGCACCTTCTAGCATATCGAGCATGTCGTCCAACCGCGGTATTGGAAACCGATATTTGATGGTAATCTTGTTAATTACTCGGCTGTCGACACACATACACCAGCTCCCATCTTTCTTAGGCATTAACAACGTCAGCACGGCACATGGGCTCATGCTCTCTCTCAAAAGACCCTTACAAATCAACTCCTCCACCTGCCCCTGAAGTATCTCACTCTTTCGAACTCATCCGATAATGAGAGCGGTTGGACAAGATAGCCCTGGAGACGAGGTCTATGTGATGTTGGATACCCCGCATGGGGAGCAATCCATCTGGTAACTCTTCGGGCCAAATTTAATTGAATTCGTTTAGCAACGGCCTTAAACTTGGAGAAATGTTTAAGGGCTCTAATTCCTCCCCCTTTACCACTACGATGTACACCTCGCCGGTTTCCTTAGATTCCACCATGAAATCCCAAATGGTCAGGAGGGAACTCCCCTCCACTTTAAAAGCTTCAGGGTGGTTCTCTAGTGTCATAGGGGCAAGGAACATCTTTCGACCATCCTTGACTAAGAAATAAACATTGTCTCATCCTTGGTGGGTCGCATCATAGTCCGACTGTCATGGTTGACCAAGTAACATATGGGATATGGCATGCTTCCATGTCGACCACGTCACAAAATACTTGATTCTTATAATTATTAGCAATTGAAAACGAGACAGTACATTATTCGATTACCTTGGTCTCGTTCACCTTTTTTATCTAGCTAATCGAGTAAGGGGAAAGATGCTTTGTCATAGGTAGCCAGAACTTGTCCACCATCACTTTCAAGACGATGTGCTCGTTATGGCCATTGTCGATGATTACATCACAAACATTGCCACTGACGATACACCAGTACGGAATATATTGTGCCGGTGTGGATGCAACTCCTTCCGTGGGGTGTACAATAATCGCCTTACGACCAAGGATTCACCCTGATCCTCAGCCAACCATTCTTCGTCACCAGATCCTTCCTCAGTGGCTTTTTCATCTTCATCAAATCCAAGGCCTTCTTCCACTGCATCACCTTCAGTGCCCCCTTCATTAATGGTCAAATGGGTTGCATGGCGTTGAGGGCAAATGTTTGATAAATGGTTCGGTTGGCCACAGCGGTAACAAGTGTTCGGCCTTTGCCAACCATAAGGATTTGTAATCCTACTCGGACCCGCTGTTGTGGGTGCTACACGTTGAGGCCTAGATGAGCCGCTCCTCGTGTCCCGGTTTGTGGTTGCAGGAGGTTAAGGACGTCCTCCTACTGGTTCTTTTCCTCGTGCCAATACTGAATCTTGTGTTGGACCCATCATAGGGGCCGAGTTGAAGGAAAAGGTTGAGTAGGAACTATTGCAAGCTACATTTCCTCCCTACTTGCCAACTGAACCGCTACATCCATGATCCCGACCGGGTACATCTGAACTCGGTCCTGAATCGTCAATCATAACCCACCTATAAATCATACTACCTTCTGCGATTCGGTTTCTAACAGGTCATTCCGCGTTGCCAACCGCTGGAATTCTCCGATATAATATGTGACAATTCAATTTCCCTATCTGCAATTTTGGTATTGTTGGAAAAATACATGCTCGTAATCACTAAGGATGAATCGTGATCAAAGAAGACGTCTCATCCGTGGCCATGATCGGATGAGCACCTTGTTCTGTCGGGCACGTGAAAGTTATAATTGCTCCCACCATGCAGAAGCACCGGATTTTAATTTGAATGCTACTAATTTCACCTTTTTATGTTCTGGCGAGTCCATGTAATCAAAATATTGTTTTACTTCAACTAACCAATCGAGGAAATCTTCTATACGCAATAAGCCATTAAAACCGGGAAGTTCGGCTTTACCTCGATAGTCTCTTTCAACACGATCTAGTCGATCGCCTCCATGAACTGATCGTCGGGCAAAGCCACCATCAATGTCCTCATCGTTGGAGCTCGACCCATCTAGGGTAGTCCTACGATTCACCTCTTGAAGTGCCCTACGGAAATCAAGTTTGTGTTGTACAGCAACCACGAGCGATTGAGCATCGCCTTGGGCTCGGGGCGGAATTAGCGTATCTACAATATGGTCGAGTGTTGCCTGCAGCCTTTGCATGGTCAATTGACTCTCCTAGTAAAAAGCTTTCATTCTTTCCAAAAGATAACGAATCCTTGAATCACCATCCACGGGTTTTTGGTCTATACTGTCGTTATTTTCCATTAGCCTGAGGGAAGTCCTCGCTCTGATACCAATTGGCGCAAGGATGGACGTGATGAGGTCGATCACCCTCTTCCTCAGGGATAACTACTTCGAATCCACGGAGCTTCTTTGTAATCCTCACAGATATTCCTCGAATCCATGAGGAAAAAATAGAAATAATAGAAATAAATTGATTGATGATAAAAACGAATTTACAATCCTTTAAATAGTGATATCTAACCTAGGAAGAAGTTTCAGAATCAAACTCTAACTCAAACTCCCTAAAAAAAAAAATGTGACTTACCATAACTAGTAAACTTAGTATTTATAGACGGTCATGATTTCTACTAGACTTCATGGTTTTTGGCTAAAAATAGTAAGTGTCTAATTGGCTTAACCACGTTATTCTCCTAATTTTTCTAAGCCCATTTCATGTTGGGCACAACTCATAATGCTCAAAGGATCAAGAGTTATGATCAAACTAAAACTTACTATAAATAGTAAAACCAAAATTAAAATGGACCTTCGACCATCGATCCGATGGAATCTCGCAAATCCGACATGGGCAACCCAGCGTAGTAGGGTTGGTTGGCTAAAGTAGCTTCTCATACCCCAAAATCATAAATGGTATGTCGAATAACTCATTCCGATTTGCGAGATACGGCTGCTTTAGTGTTTGGACGGTCCTAATCACTTCCGCCTCCAATCGGGCCTTCTTTGGTCTACCTTGGCCATGAAAGTGTCAACACCTGCTCTACATCACGATGATATGCCAATATACACAACCTTGAGCAAATATGAGAGTGGGCCCTTCTCTTCTTCTCTACCATGTTGCACGCACTCACCCACAATGCACATCACCTTTTTCCTCTCTCTCTCTCTCTCTCTCTCTCTCTCCTCTCTCCTCTCTCTCTCTCTCTCTCTCTCTCTTCCCTCTATTTCTCTCTCTTCCCCCCTTTCTCTTCTTTCTCCTCTCCTCTTCTCTCTCTCCTCTCTTCTCTATTGTTTCTAACCCCCCCCCCCCCCCACCTTTCACTTCTTTCTCCTCTCCTCTTCTCTCTCTCCTCTCTCCTCTATTGTTTCTAACACCCCCCCCCCCCCCCCCCCGGCCTTAAATAAGAGAGAGGTGATGCAGACCATGCCGGTGGAAGAGAGATACTTGAAGGGGTAGGTCACATGTGCGGTGGGCCCCACTAGGGGTTGCCACACCCTGACACATCAGCTACATGTCATGCATGCATGTTTCCAACATCATCGGCATACCATCTCCGCCATCAAATCAGGGAAGTGAATTGGCTTATCTTCCCGCATGTGGTTGAATTAAGTGGGCCACTAGGTTCTGTGTTTCGGCTCTCCAACTGGGTCATGTAATCGTGTCGCTCAATCAATTATAATCATAATCATAATAATGATTTAAAATATAACATGCCACACTTGCGCCAGATTGGATGCCATGAAAACATCACGGCAGGCCCCACACATCATGTTATAGGTTAAGCTCAACTTACAAAGCTCTGTAGTGGATCCGGCATCTTCCAGAAGACAAAGAAGCGATCGCATTTGTACGAATACAACAAAGACGGGAAAATCCCCACAATTCTCAGACGCAAACAGCAAGAATCACAAACCCTAATCGAAAATTACAAGGAATCGAACAGATAAAACGAGAATTTGAGCAAACGCAATTCTTCGGAATTAGAAGCATCAGTCGAGTATGAACTGAAACCCTATATTACATTGCGAATTCTTGAAATGTGGGTAAAGAAAACCCCTAGATAAATGGGATTTGAGCGTCGATAAGAGAAATGAGGAGCGGAGAAACGTGGGATTGATAAAGATGAGCTGGAAATAGAAGAAATTGTGAGAATACCTTTCCTTCGGAAGAAGCGAATTCGATTGCAGGAGGAGATGGAAGGACTCGCCTGTAGAGTCCTGCAACCGCCATTTTCTCCCCTCTTTCTTCCCTCTTTTTTCTCCGTTGCCTCTCCAAGGAGAATGCGAGTAGGGTTTTTTAAGTATGAATATGCCCGGGAAGAGATTGCCATACGCCATCCACATTCTCTACACGCGACACACGTGCTAAAGTGGCAGATTTTAGGACATCTGGTCGGTTGCATGAGATGGGACCCAATATGAAGATGAAACAGAGAAAATCAGTTGGGTTGATTCGTCAGGTAGGTCACACGTGTGCGTTGACGGTTGACCCTTATAGTAAGTTCTTTGTAAAATGGCATGGATTTTGTATGGAGTGGCAGTGCTGATACGTGGACAAGCGTCATTCCAGTCTAAGTGATCTTGACGGTGGGTTCCACAATATGAACGGCTCAGATTTCACACAGAAGAGACGTGTTGGCACGTGTGCCGGATATAAATGGTGCCTGTGAGGAGCGTGCTTGTGGCAGTTGCGAACCTCTACTTGGAATGTGACGTTTTTTGAAACGCGAAAGGCGTTAGAACTTCGAAACAACAAAATTCCTGATGGTTTTGGAGGAATTGCGGAAGTGCCCCTCGCACGAGACACGAGGATCATCGAATGGACTGAAACTGGCGGAAGATGTCCCCAGGTAGGGTGCGGCGCCGCAACGGTAACGCCGCGCGGCCGTCAGGCGCGGGAGCAGAATGGCTACTACTCCCCCTGCCACCGGCCAATGGCTGGTGGTCGGTGATATGTGGTCCCACCATGATGTATGTGTTTCATCCATTCCGTCCATTCAATTTTCTAGATCATTTTATGTTATGATACCAAAAATGAGGTATATCCAAATCTCAAATGGACCACATTAAAGGAAACAGTGTTCAATGAACTTCAACCATTAAAGACTTTTTGGGTGCCATAAAAGTTTTGGATCAAGTTGATTTTTTTACCCTTCATCTGGGTCTTCATGACCTAATCAACAGATTGGATGTCAAATAAACAGTACAGTAGGCCTTAGGAGGATTTTAATGATGGATATCCAATCTATATTGTTTTCCTGTGGTGTGGTCCAACTGAGATTTATATCCCTCTAAATTTTTGTATCAAGCCCTAAAATGATCAGAAAAAATGGATGAACGGAATAGATGAAACACATACATCATGGTGGGGCCCACAGAGCACTGACCATCAGCCACCGGGCTGGTGGCAAGGGGAGTAGCCAATCCGCCGATTGGCTGGTGTACCACTCACCACCGACCTGAGTGATGTGTTGACGTCATGAAGACCTGTGGGTCCCATCATGAGGTATGTTTTATATGGAAGCCGTCCGTCCATTTGGAGAGCTTTCTTAAGGCGTGAGCCGAAAAATAAGACCGATACAAGTATCAAGTGTACCACGCTGAAAAAGGCAGCGGAGATTGAACCTCTACCACTGAAACCCTCCTGAGTCACGGAATATTTCTATTAATATGATACTCGTTTTTCCTCTTCATCCTGGTCTACGTGACCTTGTGAACATATTGGATGGAAAATAAACGTTGTGGTGGGCCTTAAATGTTTTAAGGGTGAGAATCATTGTCCCACTAGTATTTGTGGTGTGTACACTTGAGCCTTATAAATGTTTTAACGTGAGAATCATTGTCCTAGTACTATTTGTGGTGTCATCAACTTAAGCTTTATATATAAATAAATTTTGGACTCAAGTTTTAAAATAATCTCTCCAAGTGGATGAATGGTGTGGATGTAATAAATACATCATTGTAGAGGCCATGTAACTTTGATCTCCTTTGAACCGTTAGTAAAACTGGGAGCTCAAGGAGTGTCAGGGCGCTTCTTCCACAACAAGTACCCACACTAGCCAGGTCGGTGATGTGTGGTACACCAGCCAATCCACTTCCGTCGGGCAAGGACTAGGTACTACCCCGCCTGTTCTAAGCTTGGGGCAGGCAGGCGGAGGTACGGGTGTTACATCGAGTTGAACCGAGTCGAGTGGGCCTTAGCTCGAACTCGGATCAGCTCGGTCCTCAAGCTTGACTGGCCAACTTGGCTCGGTTCGTTCAGCAGCTAGGGGCAGCTCGAGCCTAGTTCAAGTCAAGATCGAGCCGAGTTCACCATTGAGGCATTTCCACTGACACCCGAACTGCAACTTCAAAAATCCACTATTTTACAAACATGGTAATAGTTCTACATGTATTTCCATAAGCAACCTCATAGAGGATGTACATGAATGCACTGATCTTGGCATGGAATGTCAATGCCACTTCTCTGAATACTGCCTCAGACAAGATCATCTTTGGGATCTTCGGAGGACTTCTGATCACACAAATCAACGGCTACATTCACACCAGGTTTATAGGAAAATCGACCACCTGATTCGTTGTGCGGGTCCTACTGATTAAAATATCTGGTCTACTAATCAGGTTGGTATGCTCAACTAACCGTCCATTTCTTTTCTTTATTTTTTTAAAACTTATTTTGGACGTATGTGGGCCACTTGATCTGTGGAGCAGCCACATCTTTTGGGACTTGGATTACAATGTAGCTTTGTTTCATGTACATACCTTCCTTGCCACCAGCCACATTTCGTTGAGTCATTTTATCAAACGGTTGGTGAGCAAAATCAATGGCAAAGTAACCGAGTCACCGAACTAGTTCGATCCAAGTTCGATTCGAGCCGAGTCGAGTCGAGCTAGGGCCTGCTCAAACTCGGCTCAAACTCATTTTCGAGCTCAAAAAATCAGCTTGACTCGGCTCTAACTTAGCTTCGAACCGAGTCAAATCGAGCTTTTTCGAGTCGAGTCGAGCGAGCTAACTGACCTAGCTCAGTTCGTGTGCACCCCTAGGCGAAGGCACTGAGGGCCACCGTGATGTTTGAATTCTATCCACACAGTCCATTCATTTTCATATATAATTTTAAATTATAAACCTAAAAATAGAGAAGATGAAATGCTCAAATGTACCACAAAGTGGGGATTAAATTTCTACCGTTGAAATATTCTTGGGGACCACAGAAGTTTTGGATCAAGATGATATTTGTTTTCTCAATTCACCCAGGTGTATATGATCGTATCAACAGGTTGGATGGCAAATAAAAACACGGAGGACCCTAAGAAGGTTTCAATGATGGGCATTGCTACGTTATGTGGTGTGGTCCATTTGAGCGTTTGATCAATTTTACTTTTAGTCCACTACTCTAAAATGATATAGAAAAATGAATGGACAGTTTGGATAAAATTCATACATCACCAAGTTCTGTGGGTCCCGTCATGAGATATATGTTGTAACACCCCGAAAATCGGCACCCGAGTACAAAGACTCCGATCTCGAGTTCCCAGGTGTTAACCTAATGATAATGCACGTGTGTCCTTATTCAGATTCAAATTCATTTTACACACAGGTAATCATTCATTTTACACACAGATAATCAGAGTAGCGCAATTCGAATTAGCGGATCTAAAGCGAGGTAGAGATATCAATAAATTCAAAAATATAGTGCAAAGAGTTAAAAGTACAGTTTCAATTGTGATGATCGCTCAAAATGGGATTATACAAACCACAATCCACAATATACATACCCAAGACGGTTAAAGTGTAAAGCCTTCATTTTACACCCAATTCTTCCAAACATAACGGCGTTAGCACAACCCGATATGAGCCTACCTGTTTGAGGCATCGATATAACCTGCATTAATAATATGCCTGGTTGGTATTTTAAAACACCGTCCCAGGTAGGAGTGAGTAGCTAACTCAGTTGTTCCATTAGTTATAAGTTACACATGCTATCGACACAATCAACGCAGTTAATAAAATACAAGAAATCAAACAATTCCTAAATACTCTTATTAAATGTGCATATGAAGATACGACATGATGCATGCCATTTACAAACAACACTCCCTCACACGCGACTCCGACCACCTGGTTCGCAAATGACAACAATCCCTCAAACATGTGACTTCAACGCATGTTTCGTCACATTCTAATCTGATGCGATGTGAAGAATGATCATGTTAGCCGAGTAATTATTAAGTTTAATTCATCCAGCATATTGGCGAAGCTAGGATACCGACGTTATATCACGAGTCATTATCCGGATCACGTGGCTCGTTACCGTACGTAATGATTCCTATCAGTGTCCCTTGATCCAAATTTAGGTGTCACACGTTTATCTCACAAATCAACAATTTCAAAGGTATGATATGATACCTAAATGTATGAGGATCAACTCAGTATGGATCGTCACCCAAACCGAGTATGATCACTCAATTCCTAGGTGCGGGCTTGTTACTTAAAACATTAAAAAAAAAAAAAAACACACATAAAGGAAAGGGTTCGTCACCCAATTCCATTCACGCCCAGATCGTTTAGACGGTACTCTTGCACGGAACCATTGGTCGGATAATTTGACGAAGGCCATTCGAACAATGATTTATCACCTCCATCAGCGCTCACTGGTCACTATGAAGAGGCTCGTCAGCCTAGCATAGGCCGACAGCTCAGACACGGTGTCCCATACCACCGTGTCTGGCTCATAAGTCTTAGTGGGATCGTATCGCACTAACGGTTATGAATGGACACATCCATTGGGAACGGGTTTCCTAGATTTCATTTAGTCGTGTCATACATTGTGAACATACATGATCAGTCAGCTAGTGGACTAATTTGATTAACCTGAGAGAACCATGATATGACCGGCATTGGGTGCAAGCAGCCCATGTAGTCCAGCTACTGTCGGTCGTCCGTGTTCAACCCGATTCGATCAAATAAGCTTAGGGTGGCCGCCCTAACTCGGGTCACCCCTTAGTTTGAGCGATTTACCAACTGGCCCAACATTGTAAGTAATCTAAGCATCACTACAAACTTAGCAATTCGTCATGCATGCCGTCAACATAGATTCAATGACACAACCACATAGGCATTTCATCGAACATGTAAGCATACATAGGATACTACATTCACTAAGGCATTAAATCAAACGTGCAAACATGTATAAAGTAATACAATCACTTAAGTATTAAATCAAGCACATAAGCATCGAAAAAGCATTACATTCCACCATTCAAGCATTTCATCAAACATGTGAGCATCCATATTCAACAAATAGCATATATTAGAGACAAATCAAAACATTTACATATTAACATATACACATTCATCTACAAGCATTTAATCATTAACTAAGAGCCTCAAGGGTCGATAAATAATAACCTAGAGATAATGGTTCGCACCTTAAGAATGAATATTCGATTTTTGAGCTCATATGGTTAGAGATTTGGAAAAAATCACAAATTCCTATATAAACACCAAAAACTATATGAGATTCATACAATTCATTTTAGAAAGAACCTAGGTTAGGAAGTAAGTTTGTTTCTTACCTCCAAATCACAAATGGGGTGGATTCGGCGGAGAAAAATGATCGATGTTAGGGCTTTGATTGGAGGAAACCGATAAAGGGAAGCACTAAAGCTTCCCCACTCCTACTCTCACTTTTCTTCTCTTCTTCTTTCTCTTTCTCTTTCTTTCTTTCTTTCCCTTGGAGGATGTAAATTCGTATGGAGAGATGGGGTGCTCAAATGAGGCTCTTATATAGGGAAGTGGATCGCGTACTGAGTAACTTAGTACCATCAACATACTGAGTAAACTTTGTGAGGTTCATTATGATTTATGTATTTTATCCACTCCATTCATCCATTTTATGGGATAATTCTAGAGTTCCAGTCCAAAAATGAAGAATATCCAACGATTAAATTGGCCACACCACAGGAAATAGTGTGAATTAAACATCTATCGTTGAAAAATTCTTGGGGGCTACAGAAGTTTTAGATCAAGCTTATTTTTATTTTTTCGCTTCATCCATGTCTGTAATATTTTTTGAACATGTTGGATGACAAATAAAAATCACTATGGGGAAGGTTTCAACGGTGAAAATCACTATTCCCATTGTTTCTTATAGTATGATCCTCTTGATCATTGTATATTCTTCAATTTTGGGTTCAACGCCTTAAATTATATGGAAAAGCGGATGGACGGCGTGGATAGACTACATACATTCACAGTGGGGCCAACTGAGTTTACTCAGTACGATAAGAGCATACTAAGTAACTCAGTACGCAATCCGATTTCCTTATATAGTACCAGATTTGGTGTAAATGACCTCAATGGTTGAGTTTTTACTATACTAGCCCCATGAGAGGATTTTTCTAACATCTAGGGCCCATTATGGGGTGTATATGTCGATATACATCGTAAGATAGTTAGCCCTAATGATGATCTACGTGTGGATATGATCGGCCCACCATTTGGATGTGTCAATTAACGGATATGATTAGAAGTCTTTTTACCGGTCACTGATGATCGATCGGGGCCGCGGCTATACGGATATGAGCAGAGAAATATCATTAATCGGTACTCCAATTTTGGTTGTGGATTGATGGTCCGAAAGCCACAACTTCACGAAAGAGCGGAAGTCTATTTCACTTAAGTTTCAGATTTCAGCCTAGGGGATTCGCGCGTTGACGCACTTATCTTTCAGCCTAAGTTGAGCCGTTCTAGGCACTTTCTTGGTTCGCCACCCGCGATGGACGTCAAGCCCAGTGAGACAGATATTATTGTATAATTTCGGAACTAGTGACCCACTAACGAGCAGTCTAGAGCTTGTTCAGGAAATCGGGGCATTTTCATAATGAATTAGGTATCACGATTTCTTGTACGCAATTATTAGGGTTTGAATTAGCTAAGTTCATAGTGTGACCTATTCGCAACCAATAGAAATGAAGATTCGATTATAATCACTCTAAACCGTCGGTTCTTAGGCTAAAAGGATATTGACTCAATTTGCTTTATTAATTAAGATCCAACCCTTAGTTGTCACAACTTTTGGCATGTCTTTATTTAGTTATGGTCATCTCAATTAGTCAGTGATAGGTCGGCTAGAATTGGACCATACGTGAACAAATCCCGAGGCTAAGCTCGATGGTTAAGTGATCGGGCGAATTCGTTGGTCTTCTACGGTCTATCAATCTTATTTGTACGGTTCTTTATCGGTATCAGCCGTGTATAAGTCCATCTCGAGTGTCGAGGGTTCGTAAGTAATGACGTGGCTAGTTATAAAAAAAGAAAATTTAAGGATTTTTAAAATTTTCAAAATAGTGAAAATTCGGGGTGTTACATATGTTATATCCAAACGGTACGTCCATTTGGTGAGCTTGTCATAAGGCTTGAGCCGAAAAATGAGACAGATCCATATATCAAGTGGACCATACTGAAAAAGGTAGCGGGAGATTAAACGTCTACCATTGAAATTATTTTGGGAGTCACCGAAGTTTTTGATCAATATGATATTTGACTTTCCTCTTCATATAGGTTTGTGTGACCTTGAACTGATGAAAAATAAATATTATGGTGTGCCCTATGAATATTTTAACATGAGAATCATTGTCCCATTGATCTTTGTGGTGTGGCCGACTTGAGCTTTGGATATGACTCAATTTTGGACTAATGCTCAAAAATTATCTCACCAAATACATGAACAGTGTTGATATAATAAATACATCACTAGGGGCCATGGAACTTTTGATCTCCTTTGAACTGTTTGTACAACTTGGAACTAAGGAACATCAGCATTCAACTTTGCTTGATACGTACCCGCACGAGGCAGGTGGGTGGTGTGTGGTATGAACGGTGTAGAAACGATAGATACATCATTTTGGTGCCACGTAACTTTGATCTCCGACTTTCTGCTAAAGGTGCGCTGAAAACTTAGGTGGGCCCACCGTGATGTTTGTGAGAAATCCACCTCATCCAACCGTTTTTTTAAAAGCTCATTTTAGGATTTGGGGTTAAAAATGAGCCCATGCAAGACTTAAGTGGGCAGAAAATATAAGAACTGAACGTCCACAGTTAAAATATTCGTGGGGCACAGAAGTTTTGAATCAGTCTAATATTTCATCCCACTAGGAATCACGTTATGAACGGTACGGATGGCAGGTAAACATTACTATCAACCCCAGGGAGTTTTCAACTGTTGGAATTTCCCTACCCACCTTTTCATTCAGTGCGGCCCACTTGAATCTTGGATCCTGCTCACTTTTGATATCAAGTCCTAGAATGAGCTTAAAAAATGGACGGACTGAGTAGATTTCTCACAAACACCGTAGTCGCCCCCAGCGCAGGAACTTCCTGCAAAAGGCTTCCGCAGGAAATCCGCGTCCAGAGTGTAACTGTGTAAGTGCTCGTCCCACACCAGCTAGGTTGCTGATGTGTGGTACACCAGCCAATCCGCTTCTTCTTTAAATGATCCGGTCCTTTGGATTATCCGCTTTCCAGATTAAATAGTTTATCCTTAATCGGTATTGGTGAATGGACTTAACTGGATTAAGTGGGATAGGTACCATCGGGATTTTCGATGGATTATACCAATTTTCTTCTTCATATTTGGAATGTATGGTTTGGCACCTAAATCCAAAGATATTAGGGTACAAGTTTGGATGTTACAGATTGCATGGAGTGTCGTACACCATGCAATCTGTAGGGCCGAAAATGTGTGTTTACATCAATGGTGTGTTTACATCACCATGCAATCTGTAGGGCCGAAAATGTGTGTACAAGTTTGGATGTTACAGATTGCATGGAGTGACTTCAATGGTGTGTTTACATCACCAATTCTGTAGGGCCGAAAATGTGTATGTATTATATCTACATCTATCCATTCATTCGGGGAGATCAGTCTACGTCATGAGCAAAAAAATGAGCTAGATCCAAAGCACAAGTGGACCACACCACAAAAAGCAGGGGAAACAATGATTTCTACCATTGAAACCTTAACGGGGCTCACGGTGATGTTTATTTGTCATCCAACCTATTCAAACAGTTCACGTAGACCTAGATGAAGGGAAAAAAAAGCAAGTATCTTATTGGTCTAAACTAGGGCTGTTCACGAGTGAAGCTAGCTTAAAAAGCTCACTCGACTCAACTAGAGTAAGCTCGGATTGACTCGGCTTGAATGGCAGATTCAAGCCAAGCCAAGCTAATTATTTGAAGCTCGAGTTGAGTTCAAGCCAAGTTCAATCAGCGGGCATTTCAACTCGACTCGACTCGAAGCTCGAACTTGAGCTCGACTCAGCTCGATTAATAAATATTATATATATATATATATATATATATATATATATATATATATATATAAGTTTTAAGTTTAAACTTAAAAATTTTAAAAATAAATAAAAAACAATCCCTATAGTCTCTACCCGACCGCACGCACCCCCTTCCCCTTCCCTCTCTTCTCTTTCTCTACCCACTGCCAGTTGCACGCCCGCCTCAACCACCACCACCAGTTTTCATTTCAGCTCCACAATAGTATGATTTCAATCTCTTGAGATCTACTTCTTAGGCGAGAAACCCAAGAAAATCGAGATGGGTTCTTCTTAGATTTGTTAGAGCTTCAAGGAAATCCAATGATCTGATTGGCTAGAGCTCTTTACTTGGATTTCTGCTCTGTTTCTTTTCTAGTACTTGGATTTTTGCTGGTGGAAGAAGATCAAGAACAGATCGGTTCTTACAAGTTTCCTCATCCGATTCGAAGCTTTGTTTGGTTTCTTCATCGGGTTTTGCTTTGATTCTCTTAAGATTTTTGAAATTTTCATCAATGGAGGAGGATTAAGAACAGAATCCATTACTCTCTCACCCAACAAGCTCGAGCTCGACTCGACTCGAACCACTAGCTCGACTCGACTCGAACCACTAGCTCGACTCGAACTCGACTCGACAACTTTGGCAAACAAGCCAAGCTTCAATGTTGAGCTCGAGGCCAAGCTCGAGCTCGAGCTCGAACTCGACTTGACAACTTTGGCAAACAAGTCAAGCTTCAATGTTGAGCTCGAGGCCAAGTTCGAGCTTGAGCTCGAACTCGAGTACATCATGGACAAGCCAAGCCAAGCTTGGCCCACCTCGACTCGACTCGGCTTGATGCCCACCTCTAGTCCAAACCTTCTGTGGGAACTAGGGGTGTAAATAGGGTCGAACCGAGTTGAGCTAGCCTCGGCTTAACTCGGCTCAGCCACTAGCTGACCTCAGCTTGAACTCGGCTCGCTTTGGTCCTTGAGCTTGACTGGCCGGCTCGGCTTGGTTTGGTCAGCAGCTTGGGCCAATTCGAGCCAAGTTTGATACAAGATTCAGCCGAGTTTGCCTATGCAATATTTTCACAAACACATGGACTGTACCTTCAAATTCTCACTTAATGTAAAACACCAGTGGTGGTTTTACAGGTATTTCATCAAACTCCTTGTAAGTAACATCAAAATCAAGAAAAAAGTGGATTTGTTTGATAAAACATACCTTCCTTGCCACCAGTCGATACTTCGTTGAGTCATTTCATCAAACACTTGGTAAGCAACATCAGAGAATACCCGAGTCGATCTGAGTCGAGCCAGGTTCGAGCTATATATCGAACCGAGTCAAGTCGAGCTGGGGCCAGCTTGAACTCATTTTCGAGCTCTAAAAACCAGCTCGACTCGGATCGAACTCGGCTTCGAACCGAGCCGATTCGAGCTTTTTTTAGCCGAGTCGAGCGAGTTAACCGAGCTAGCTCGGTTCGTGTACACCCCTAATGGGAACTTAGGATGTTTTTAATGGTAAACATTCAATCCCCACTGCCTTTTGAGGTGTGGTCCACTTGAGCGTCGGATTTGTCTCATTTTTGGGTTCATGCCCTAAAATGATCTCGTAAAATGGATAGACGTTGTGGATATAACACATTCATCATGGTGGCACACCACACAATATATCTTCAAAAATTCCTCCCTATGTATAAGCATGGTTTCCAAAGCTTTAATTTGTCACTGGTTGACTACCTTTGACCGAACACAAGTGTGGGATTAAAGCGCGGGATTAGAAAGTCTATCCCATCTAATTTGTTTTAATACCATGCACCAAACAGGCCCAAAGCATTATCCTTAAAGCGCGATTCATTCCCTCTCCTCAATGACTAGAGATCTGCAGATGACATATTATTGGCAAATTGCTTGTAGAATATGATAAGCTTGTTTAGTCGTGTGTGCAACAATCATGAAGGGACCACCTTAGGGATTCGGATAACACAGTCACGGTTTCTAGTAAACTCGATGAATATCCTGACTCAAAAATCTAAATTTGAGTACTCAGTGTTATGAACTTATCTAATTAAAAAAGACAAACTTTGTTTTCTTATATAGGAGATTGATTTATTTTTTTATGCTTAGGACCTGGAGGGGTCTGATTTATATAGATGGAGGGAATAGAACATTGCACCCGAAGCCATCAAAGTTTAGAACGTTGTAAAAATGTTTCTGACCATTAGCTCATTAATCCAAATGTTTCATATTGATAGATCGTTAATCTAACCATTGGATTAAAGATATGACCGTTTGGATCATTGAATGGTTAGCCATTTTCGGACCATTGATATTAACCAAAGTTAGTTTCTAGCCGTTCTCTACAACGGACGGATTAGACCGTTATCATGAACTAATATAAGCTGGAATCTCTCACATTACGATCGCACCATCTTATGACAGTTCAGGTTAGCTCGCAAAGGAGTGTGTAACGTCCCGATTTTGAAACCCGAGTATACGACTCATTTTCTAAAAATTCGAGTGTTAACCTTTAAAGATAGCCAAATTTCACATGTATTTTTTTCTTTTATTTTTAGAACTAGCAGTTTAGCGGAAGAGAAACAAATCAAGCATGAAGAAAATTTGCATACACATTCATAATATATGAGCGGCTACCCATAGGGCTTATATAAACCAATGTATAAATGCTAACAAATATATTAAATAAATACTGTAACACACGAAACATAATAAAATGCAGCTAGGCTTGAGTTGCAAGATCATACAGCTTCTTTTGGACAATTGTAGCCATGCATCCCTAATAATTGTACCATGTTCTTCATCAATCCGAACATGGATGTCATTTAAACCACTCGTACTACCTATACAATTATATATTTAAAGGATGAGTGGACATCTCAGTGTAAATCCTCCTCAAGATTAACACCACCACATTAGTTTAATATAGTTTAAACAAGAAATCATACAAAACAATCCAAATGCAATCTTATTAAATGCATGGATCCATGAATGCACATCAATTAGGGATGCTCATCCAGTTGGCTTTTTGGGCGAAACCCATGCATGTAGCCAACCACCAGCGAAAGGACATCACGTACGTGCGTAGTGGTCTGCTCACCAAAAGTAGGTTGATAGTCGGTGGTATGAGAGCTAGCGAAATGATTCTACGACAAAGGGGCATGTGCTACAACATCCAGAATTAGCCACCCATCATCGCCCGTATGCTATGAATGCATGATTAATCCAACCGTTATTATTCTGATTACAAACAACCAATTTAGGAAAAGCTCAAAGGTCACTATGGGGGATCATCACCGAGCGTAGGTCGACAACTTAGGTATAGTGTCCCATACCACCATCCCCGGCTCATGAAACTCCAACGTTAGGATGTTTAATGATAATCTCCTCGACTAGTAGCTAATTATAGTTCAACAAGTGGAACTTACTATCATAGAGCTATACAAAAATAATCCATCAAGCCACTTAGGGCAAATATTCAATCGAAGCCACATGGGGCAAATATCAAATCGAAGCCACATAGGGCAAATATTAAATCAAAGCCACAGAGGGCACGACGATCCACAAGATGGTAAGTTTACAACAAAATTTCATTTAATCCATTAGGCAAATGACCACTAGGTCGAGGGTCCATTACAATCACAATCAATCAAGTTACATCCCAAGTCTGGATGTACATATATAAATGGAGTTTTCCACTAATAGATGTAGCGATTCAAGTTCTACAAACAATCCACAAGTATATGCAACATGTAAGTGTTTATACAAGATAAATGTTTAGCATATAAGTTGAAGATCAATTATAATAACTAGCACAAGTAATCATGAAACAAAGATATCAATTATCAACTGAAATTAGAATAGGAACTATCACTTAAGCTAATATAAAAGCGAAAAGTCCAAGGGGAAGAAGTCATTACTTTATGAGTTGATTCACCAACTAATGTCGCTAGGAAGTGCGCACTCCCTTATCGTCGAATCCTACCACAAATTATAATATTGTACGGTTAAATCTAAGTTTTACACACTATTTTTTGTTAAAGTTCTAACCTAGGGTTTGGATTACTTAGGTTTAGGATTTCATCTTAGATTTTAGGATTTGAACTCTAGTTGGTGCATAATTAATTACAATGCTAATTTAATAATTACAAAATAATTATTAACATTAATGATATAATTAATGTTGATGTAGAAATTTGGTCGATCCCGCCTCACCTCCTGTTAGTCGGAGTACCTGTAATTTATTGGAAAACAAGAGAAGACATTGGGGGTGCCGATTAACGCTGAGGACCCTCTGATGCCTAAGTCAGGTAGTTTCGCAAGAGGAGTAGAATAATCGGGATATTTGTTATATGTACCTTTACTCATGGCAGTAGGTGTATGGATAGGATTTTGGGGGAGGTGGCGTATATGGCAATGCCCCTCAATGATGGATGTGTATTGCGGAAGGGATCTTATTCCGAATGCATTGTGGTTATCTCTTTAAGATCTACATTGAAGATGTTCTTTAGATAAGATCTTCGAGTAGTTGAAATCCGAGGAGGTCTGGGTAGATGGTTGAGGTCGACCTCCAAGATGGCTAGGTCGAGATCTTCCAGACCGAACTAAACTGTCAGCTGTGGTCAAGAATGGTATAGATCGGGCTAAAGTGTTGATAGTGATCGAGGCTCTTCTTCGAGGCTGAGGTCAGTATTCGAGGCCGAAGATGGCACCCGAGGTCGAAGTCAGCATCCGATGTCGAAGTTGGTAACTGAGGTCGCGATCGATATCTGAGTTCAACCTCCATGGTTGGTAACTAAGGCTGAGGTCGAAGCAATCCATAGTCATTAAGTCTAGCTGCTCAGCTCATCTATATCATATATCTGATCAGTCCATTTTTACCCATAACAGTAGCCCCCCTACTTCCAAGCATTCTTCAGGAGCTTGGGAAGTAAGTTAGTGTGGATGACTCATCTGTCTCATATATCTGGTTAGTCCATTTTTACCCATAACAGTAGTCCCCCCACTTCTAAGCATTCTTCAGGAGCTTGGGAAGTAAGTTAGTGTGGACAACACTATGACGCCTCGTGCGAAAGAGGTTAGGAGGCTAAGAGATTGGACAGAGTGGAGCGAGTGGGTCGAGCAATCTTAGGATTGATAAGTCGATTGTTCAGTGGTAAATCACACACGGTATAATTAATAGGAGGGTCTTTTCTTCCCTTCAACTGAGGGAAGTCCCAGTCATTCACATAGTAGTAGGGCAAGCACTCGGTAGAAGGAATTTCTTCCCTTATACTAAGGGAAGTCCTCATAGTCGATCATAAGGTCGGATAGTCGGGAATTGAAAGAAATTTTCCTCCCTTGACCTGGGGAGGTTCTTTCACAGTAGAATTCACAGTGGAAAACTTTCTTCCCTTACACTAAGGGAAGCCCTCGTAGTCAATCGTGTAGTTCGGATAGTCGAGAAATCATTTAAAAGAAAATCTCTTCCCTTGACCAAGGGAACTTCTTTTATTGTAGAATCCATAAAGCAATAGAAAACACAATAGTAAAATCATGAGCACCTTTTTTCCTTTTAACAAGGGAGGTCGCTCTTAGTCGAGTAGGTCGGGGTTGGCTGATGAGTCTTATTACCGAGCTCGGTTGATTGGTTCACCTCAGTTGTCAGGCTTCCTTACTCAGCCCAGCTTCCTTAAGTACCTGCTCCGGCTTGGTGTTCAAGGGAGTGTACCAATGGAAGTGACTTTCCGGATGTCGGTTGGTACGATGGTCTCGATCTTGGTCGTACTCTTTCTTTCTTTTAGCATTAACAATGGAGGATTCCTCTTATTCCTTTCGCTTCCTATCCTTACCTTGTTGTTTCCTTCTCGAGCAGCTCTTTGTGAACTAAAGAACTACTCGACATTTGAATATCTTTGAGCTGGTTAATTAGGTCTGCGATGGTAGTCGGGGGGTTCTTACCAATAGAGAAAAGTAACTTTCCTCATTTAAGGTCAGCTACCATGGAGGACAGAGCTATGTGGTTAGAATAATCGTCAATCTAGACAGCTTTAGCATTGAAACGGATGACGTAGTCTTTTAGTAGCTCATCTTCCCTCTAAGTGATTATGAGGAGATGAGTTGATGGCTTTCTTTTGTCTTTTCCACCAATGAATTGTGTGACGAATGTATTGCTAAGTTGAGTGAATGAGCTGATGGACTTTGGATTTAATTACTTGTACCATTTTCGTGTAGTTCCCGACAGAGTCAAGGAGAATGCTCGGCACATTATAGAGCTCGACGCGCTATGAAGCTCCATCCATGCCCTAAAGGATTCTAAGTGCTTAGCCGGGTCTCCAGACCTGAAGTATGGGGCGATTTGCCGCATTCAGAATATGGGCGGGAGTTAGGCTCCCATAATGTTGTCAATAAACGATGGCTCGGTCTCCTCCAGCATAACCTCGACGGAGGTCAATTATTGGGCGTGTTAGGCTTGACGGATATCGCCGATTTGACCTTGCAGTTCCTTGAGTTCTGCCTTCCAAGGGCCCTCGTTCTTGGCTACCGCCTTGGGAACCTTTCCACGCCTCTTCTTCTCCAACATGTGATGCAAGTCGGAGTCAGTGGGTATGGTAGTTCCTGAGGTGTGGGAGGGCACATGGCTCGACTGCCCAGGATGTTGCTTAGTTCTCTGTGAGTCGACCGGTGCTTGAGGTGGTACAGAGACCTCGGTGGTTGCTTGTGCATCTATCCCTTAATTGGTCGGGATGTGGGTTTTGTTTCTCTAAGATCTACATTATCAGGTTAATATTACCAGTCAAGGCTTCAACTTGAAGTTCCAGAGAGACGAGCTAACCTCCCTAGTTACGTGACCTCTGGTTTGGATTACTTAGGTTTAGGATTTCATCCCAGAGTTTATGTCTAGGCTTAAATTTTAAGATTTGAACTCTAGTTAGTGTACAATTAATTACAATGTTAATTTAATAATTACAAAATAATTATTAACATTAATGATATAATTAATGTTGATGCATAAATCTGGTCGATCCTACTTCACCTCCTATTAGCCGGAGTACCTGCGATTTATTAGAAAATAAGAGAAGACATTGGGGGTGCCAGTTAAGGCTGAGGACCCTCCAATGCTGTCACGCCCCAAACTCGGAAACCGGGCTCACAAAATTCCCGATCGCCGAATCCGGCGCCGACAGCCTCCGTAGTACCCCATTCTCGGATTCCGATACTCACATACCAGATTCCGATCCTGTGATCCTACAAGGAGGATTTTCAGTATGAATTTTTTTTGTAATGGAGCATAACCACAAGCATAACCAAGTCATAAAACAACAACACCACATATCTACTATATCAAAAACTTTTAAGTACAATGCGAGAAGGAAAATATAATATAATGATATCAAAGAAAACTCCAAAAGCTTCAGAAGACTGCTGCACACTCCGAGCTCAACGCTGCTGTAACCTAACGCCACCTGCACACATCTATCGTGCATAAGCTTACAAAAGCTTAGAGGGTGGTGTGAAAGTGGTGTGTAAGGCGAGTGTTAAGTGTACAATATCAGAGTAATGCGGAAATATGCGGTAAGTCCATGAATGCTATCAGCTATACTAAAGCTATGTAATGCAAGGCATGAATGCTGTCGGTCATACCAAGACCATGCGATGCGAGGCCTATGTAGCCAAATGTCATATGCGAGATGCAAAGCAAGCGTGCCAGTACTCATAAGTACACATATCAGTACAGTTCCTCTCTAGATATCACCGGGGTCTAATACACCTCACACTGACTGCCTCCTCTCTAGCTGCACAGTCAAGCAAGTGGAAGAGACCACACTATCTGCCTGACCAATAGTCTGCCAATACCTACCCGGCTCGTCGATAGCGGACACATTTGCGAGCTGGTCAAACTCAGCCTAACTTATAGCCCCCTCACTCAGGCGGATAAGGCCACACCCCCTTCCAACCAACCACAACACAGTGGGAGAGGCGGCCTACTGGTATTCGGCACTCGGGCGCTCGTGTATCCACTCGGTCTAGACGTTGGAGCATCTCCTGGTACCAAAAATGTTCTGAGACTTTCACCCAAGGACATCCTAAGTGCCCACAGTGCTAGAACAAAGTATTTTCGGTATCCGATACCGCCATCCACGATGTGCCTGTGGAGCCACGGCCCTGATGTCGCTAGGGCATGCAGTGATCAAGTCACACATATGCAAGATGCATGAGTCACACTGTACAATCATGCAACAATCTCATGCGTACCACGCGATCATGTGGGACACTCCGTCTCATAAGGAGTCCCGTAAATGCCTCAGCCCAATGGCTTATGCTATGATCAATCATTCCTCATATCAAGCATACAAATGATGCGTATGAGTATGAATCATGGAGCTATACTAAGCATGTTATAAAGTCGTGAACTATCATCAAATGTGGGCCTACTAATGGGCCCTAGGGAGAGTTATAATGCGAACATTTAACCAACATTATTCTTACAACGTGGACGTCAAACCAACATTTCTCCCAAGGTATAACCTGTCATAAAAAATTATTACACACACTATGGAGAAATCCCCCATTGCAATGGACCCTAAGGACGTCCTATTGGGCCTCGACCCATGGGCCTTATATTCATCAAATGGGCCGCATCATATGGGCCTTTTATAAATCAAGTGGGCCACATCAAAGGGGCCTTATGTACATTGCAATGAGCCATATCCCACGGGCCTTTGAATACATCACAATAGGCCTTGTAACATGGGCCTCAAATACATTGAATGGGCCCCATCACATGGGCCTAATCACATGGGCCTTACACGTATACCAAGGTGAGGTCCACTTGAACTATAGATCTGCCCCATTTTTAGCCTCAAGACTTAAGACAGGCTTGCCAAATGGTGGACGGTTTGGATGCAACACATGCATCATGGGTGGGCCCCAAAACAGCCCACCATTACATATATATGGGAAAAGGTACAATGCGTTAGAGCTGATTTTAACGTCCCATGATGTCGAGTTGTGTGGGCCCCGCCGTGATGTGTTTCGAACATCTACCCCATCAGCCAGATGCACCATTCCATCCTAAGCCTAGGTCTCAAAAATCAAGTCAATTCGTGACTTATGTAGGCCACACCACATGCAGCAGTGGAGAGGGCCGTGCACCATTTAAAACATTCATAACCATTTTGAGGGCCCACCGAGATCTGGTTTGCAAATCCAGCCCATCCTTCATGTGCCCCCCACTTGCATGAGGGCTCAGACCAAGCATCAGGCGCATGCCAAGATTCAGGTGGGGCCCACCGTCCACAGCAGTGGACGGTGTGAAACACATACATCACAAAGGGCTTCCACCGTCCTCCTAGACGGTGGCAGCAAGGCACGTACATCACTGTAGGTCCCGTGTGGGGCCCACCATAAAGTTTACTTTCCATCCAACCTGTTGATAAGGTCACAAATACCTGGATGAATGGAAAAAAAAAAAACAAATATCAGATTGATCCAAACGTCTGTGGGCCCAAAAAGGGTTTCAATGGTAGAATTCAATTCACACGGTTTCCTATGATGTGGGCCACCCAAGCATTGGATTGGCTTGATTTTCGGAGGGTGGCCCACTGCCCTGAGGGCCCACCACAAGAATGGAGTGGATGGCAAATCAACATCAAGGTGGGGCCCACGGCTGGAGCCGTGGGACCCTGTACGTTGCCCGCCCGCCGTGAGAACGCAGCAGCGTGCTGCTGCTGCTGCTGTGTCAGTGGCAGCAGGCGCTGCCTCTCCCCTTTTTTTTTACATATTTTTTTTTTGGGGTTTTTCATGTGTGGGGCCCGCATCAAATGTATCCGGCCCACCCAATGAATTCCATAGTCCATAACAAGTTCATCAAGCCCAATATTGGGGGTGTTTTGGAGTATAGAAGTGTCAGGTGGTCTTTCAATGGTAGAAGCCATTTTTTTACATACCATGGCCCACCAGAAGATCGGATGGGCTCCCTTTTTCGGCTCAACGCGTAAAAGGGGGTAGGGAAGGGGATGGACGGCTTGGATTGAATGCATATATCAATGTGGGGGGGGGGGGGGGGGGGGGGTTATATGAATGGCCACCCTTTAAAGCTTGGAACCAAGCTTATATTTGTGTTTTTCCCCAGCGAGGTCCAGCGTCCCTGGACGCTGGATGGCTCAGGGTGGGTCCTGCTCTAGTGGACCACCAAGGGTGAATGGTGAGGGTTCAACACATATGAAGTGGGCCCCTATTACCGATGGCTTGGATAAACCACATACTTCATGGTGGGGTCCATCCAAGTGGACCACATGGCCACATCATCATCATATGAAAGAAAATGAAAAAGAGAGAGAGAGAGGAGGGAGGAAAAGAGCGGAACACACGTGGGATGGAGGGACCCCGATACTATGGGCCCTCCATTGCATTCCATCATACATCAAACGGTAATCAAAGTGGGTCATTGGCCACATCTTAGGGTCCCAAGTGAGATCCATACCATTGATCGGTAGGCCTCACTTGGCCCATCATAAAAATATAGAAATCTATCCTATCAAAGCACCCACCGGTTGATCTCTTCGGTCTGTTGGAACGCCACCCTCTTGGGCTCCTCTTTGATGGTGGAGATGGGAAATGGATGGCTAGGATGAAGGGTTTTGGAATGGAAAAGGTGGGCCTCACACTTGCTTGTTTTCTTTCATGGAAGAGCTCCCAACGTGGGATTTTTTGGTTGCTTAGGATTGTGGTGAGAAATGAGAAAGAGGAGAGAGAGGGTTGTAAGGAGATGTGAGAGATGGGTGTAATGGGTGAAAGGGTGAGTGATGTGTGATGTGTACTTGACATGTATGGTGGTGTAAGAGAGAGGGTAAGAAAGTTGACTTTGGAGAGAGAAAGCATGGGTTGCTTGTACTTGACATTGAAGTGATTGATTGATTGATTGATGGGATTGATTTGACATGGTGTAGAGATTCTCTTGGGATCGAGAAAGCACGGCATTTCTTCGAAATAAACGCCGACTCACGTCTTCTGGTCAGGGTATCGGATCGATGCGTGAGTCGCGGCGTTGGAACCGCGGCGACGGTGCGGTCGCAATGATACAAGTCTCGGATTAAACTGACTCGAATCTAAAGGATACAACTTACGATCGTGCGCAACATCGATTATCAGTCGCAGATTGCCGGACTTCGACGGAAAGGATCGCAGGATTCATCGGAACAGTACGAACTAGGATACGGGTCTTACAAATGCCTAAGTCAAGTAGTTTCGCAGGAGTAAAATAATCGGGATATTTGTTATGTGTACCTTTACTCATAACAGCGAGTGTATTGACAGGATTTTGGGGGAGGTGACGTATATGGCAATGCCTCTCTATGGTGGATGCGTATTGCGGAAGGGATCTTCTTCCAAATGCATTGTGGTTATCTCCCCGAGATCCATGGCGAAGATCTGGGAAGATCTTCTTAAGATAAGATCTCCGAGTAGTCGGGATCTGAGGAGGTCTGGGTAGATGGCTGAGGCCGACCTCCAGGACGACTAGGTTGAGATCTTACAGACTGAACTGAATTGTCAGTGTGGTCGAGAATGGTACAGACTGGGCTGAAGTGTTGATCGTGATCGAGGCTCTTCTTCGAGGCCGAGGTCGGGATCTGAGGTCGAAGTTGACACCCGAGGCCAAGTTCAGCATTTAAGGTCGATGTTGGTAACCGAGGACGAGGTCGATATCCGAGGTCGACCTCCCAGGTTGGTAACTGAGGCCGAGGTCGAAGCAATCTATAGTCATTGAGTCTGGCTGCTCGACTCATCTGTCTCATACATCTGCTCAGTCCGTTTTTACTCATAACAATTAATATTAGCTAATATAGTAATAATAATCATTATGATGGTGATAATTAGTACAATCTACTATTGATGATAATATTTATAAATGGTAAATAAAATATTATTGTCTAATAATTGTAGTTTTGTCTATAATGACTAATACAATGATGAGTAACCTACTAATGGCTAATTATGCTTAATAATCGCAATAATTATGGTAATACTGATGATAATAATAAACCAAAACAATCTACTTGGGGAGAAAAGTTGACTTACGTTAGTCGATTGGGCAACATGACTCGATGTGATTTAATGTGGCTTAGAGACGAACCTCGCCTCTTGACTCGAACCAAACTCAGTAACACCTCACCTCCACAGTCTACTTTCTTTTCTTTTTTATCTTCTTCCTCCCCTCTCTTTTCTTCCCCTTCTCAGCTAGCCACATTCAGGGAGCAACTCATGTAGCCTAACTTGGCAGCGAGTTCCCACGATGAGTTGCGAACTCGGTTCCTCGATCCCATTCTCTCCCCTTCTCTAAATCTTCCTCTTCTTCTCAAGAGACCCGACACGAGCTGGACTTGGTCAGGTGGGATAGCAACACTGCCAATCTCACCTCGGGAATTCAACAAATCCGACAGCCAACTAAATTAACTCGGTTGACTCAAGAGGCTCCCATTCTCTCTCTCTCTCTCTCTCTCTCTCTCTCTCTCTCTCTTTTTCTCTCTTCCTCTTTTCTCTTTCCTTTCTCTTCTTTCTTCTCTCTTTTCCACTCTCTGTCCTACCAGATGAGTCTAGACTCAGCCAGACCCACACCCAACTCGGACCAAACTCGGTGGAATGATAGTTGAGTTGACTCGGCAACGACTCACCCTCCTTTCTTCTGTTTCTTCCTCATTCTCTCTCTCTCTCTCTCTCCTCTCTCTCTCTCTCTCTTTCTTCTTCTTTTTTTTCTTCTGCTCTTTCCTCTCCCTCTCTTCCTTGGGGTGACCTGGACCAAACCAGGCTCACCCCAAACTAACCTAACTTGGCAGAACTCGGCGTCGATTCGACATAAGTGAGCTTGCACTCTCTCTGTTGGATTTTCGGATGAAGCAACTAAGGGGTTTCCTTGTCCTCAATATGCATGATAAGGTGCTTCTGAGATGGCCCACCTGATGAGCGAAATAGATTCAAAATCAGTAGTTTAGCACATCTTATGATCGGTGGTTATATGACGAGGAAGAAGACCTGTTCTTAATGGCAGATCTTGCTACAGGGGTTTTTCTTCGTTTTGCTTCTATTGGACGGTAACACCCTGTACTTTTCAGTACTCGGGTGTTATTATGAAAACCCAACTTGGTATGAACATAGATCTATCCTACGTAAACATCCAACTTCATGCTAGCCTAACTATAACCATTTGGGAGTAAACGTCACCCATGGTTCAAGCTATCTAACTATCTAATCATAAATAAAAAGTTAGATTCTCAACTATAGAGGCCTTAGGACGCCTGGAATGGGCAAGAAACGCTTTTGGGACAATTTTGAGTTGAATCCCAAGATCTGATCCTTAAAATTTGCAATGGATCATTGGATTTGAGATCAATTAAAACCTCACATCATACAGTGAGGGGTCTGATCATCAAATCAAATATTAGATTCAAATGGAGACTTTAAAGGACTCTTGGATCGTTGCGGACTTGTGCTGAAATGATTAAATCATTCAGATTCACAATCGTCAGTCCAATTGAGATGTAGGAAAAACCAACTATAAAAATAATCATGAAATAGACTACTGACGTCTGTTACCATTGATGATCAGATTTAATTGCAATTTAGCCATCGGATCTACGAGAATCCATAATTGAATACCCATATCCAAAAATATGGTCCACAACCCTCAACCTATAGATCCATCATTTAATCATCACCATTGAATCATCTAATCATTGAAATTACCATTGAATTCCACATGGGCAGTCCTTAGGATCTTTTAACGAGAAATGGATTAAGATTATAATGGAACCACAACATGACTAAAAATACATGCAAAGGAATGGCATAATTTACAATAAAATAAATCATAAATAAATAATACTATTCAAATAGCAACCTATCATGACAATCTTGAATATACAGATAACTAACTCGTAAGACCTATTGACCGTTAATTGTCAGATTGAAATTAATCTGACCGTCGAATCGACTTAATCAACACTTCAAGACTGTAAATCAATTGTTATGGGCCACCTTAACTTCAGATCAACCTCATTTTAGGATTCATGGCCCAGAACAGGTAGACTAAGTGAATGGATGGAGTGGATTCAAAAAATACATCACGGTGGGCCCCACACAAGTGCACAACCCATGTACACCCGCGGTGCACCGAAACACACGACCCCGTTAATTGAGCGTCGACCCGAGTAAGACCCAAAAAAGGAGAATTTCATCTCCTTGTTCCCGCTCGGATCCGTTTCAAATGGACGAGGGCCACTGCGATGGCTTATGGCCCATCATCATCAGCCAATCTGATAATCTGAGTCGTTCATCGAGTCGAGCACCTGATCACAACCAAGACCGGTCTACAAGAATTCATGTGTACAGTCACGTGTACAACAATGGGCGCAAGAGGAAGGTGTGCTCAGGCGGTTTTCGAAAGCGAAAACTTCGCTTTCTACCTAGCTAGCAACCCAAGTGGAAATCTCTCCCTCCATCTTGACCCTCCACCTCAATCAATCCCAACCCTCCATTCATTTTCCTTTTAGAGCTTCCACAGCTGTAGAATAACCGAAAGAATCTTTCCGTTTATAGTGTTGGTTCAATCCCATCCGTCAGTTTGTTTATAGAAACTCGTCCAAGCCTTCCGTAGCGTTTATTCTAGGGCGAGCTGCAATTATTCACCTTAAGAGGTGCAACTGTTTCTTGGGGATCCAAGAAATAAACATGCATAACACACTCGATGATGAAATCTAAGTTTGTACCTCTGGCTATAATAGATAAAGAAGCTGATGGTTAATGGATCTTCTACTAGAAATTTCATTCGGTGCGAAGCTTATACCGGTCGTTTCACTTCATTGTGATAATGAAGCCACTGTAGTAAAAGTCTCAATGACATATATAATAGAAAGTCCAAACACATAAGTCTAAGACATAATTATGTAAGACAATTGATTCGAGATGGAATTATTACGATCTCATATATAAGTTAAGCAATAACTTAGTTGATCATTTCACTAAACCTCTAACAAGAGAAGTAGCAAGGACTAGAGGTAGACATCGAGTCGAGTTGGACCGGATTGGGTCCAACTTGACTCGGTCCGAAACTTTCAATGCTCTAACCGAACTCAATCGATCCAGGACCGAGTCGAGTCCTCTGACTCGATCCGATCTGTCACATTGGTGCCCTGACCTGAACCGAGTCTGACTCGGTCAAAGAAACCGAGTGGGATTGGGTTAGGTACGGCTCGGATCGAATCTTTAGTTTCAATGGCAGACCTTCAACCCCACTGCTTTTTGCATTGTGGTCCACTTGATCTTTAGATTTGTCTTCTTGTTTGACTCAAGCCTTAAGACGAGCCCGCCAAATGGATGGACAGTTTTGATATAACACATACCTCATGATGGGACCCACAAAACTTGTTGAAATCAAATCACATGCTGGCCTGTGCGTTGGTACACCTGCTAGCCACTGCCACTGCCAATCTGTGAAAGGCTGAAAGCTACGTACAGACGTAATATAATTGGTTCGCATACTCCAGCAGTGTTTAACGCTTTCTACGTAGGCACCCAGATAATCGTACACGTGTCATACATAAACTCGAACAAAACCTGTGGGACCCACGATCGCTAGGTCACAGTCCCAAAATTAGATTTCTTGAACAATCCCGACCTTTGACTCGTTGACACTCTGTTGTTGAAATAGGGCCATTTTAGCCGTCCAATCAATTTCCTCCAATCCAATAAGCAGACAACATCTTCAATTATTGATTCTTGATATATAAAGTGGGACCATAATATAGAAAGTTTAATATAAATTAATTTTATACCACATCTGCAATCTTTAAGTAATTTCCAACTACCCGTGTATCATACATCACCCTCAGCCTGAGTATCAAAGTTTTTCTCTACTTAAGCACGTGGATTGCACGAGCCTCACTTGCGTGGGCACGCGGATCCTGCGTGGGACAAACATGCATCAAATCCATCCCGTCCATTAGGTGCGTAGTTCCATTTTCACATGTTGTAGCCCACATGAGTCTTCGTATGTATTGATTTTAGGGAAATCCATTCTTCCCGGCATGGTGCATCGGATGAATGGATTGGATGGCATATACAATTGACAGTGGACCCCACATGCAATTTGAACTATTTTAATGGTGCGTGTCCCAACTCAACCTTTTTCCATGGTATAGCCTACCTGATTCTCTAATAGCCCTGAATTTTGGGGCCTAGTCCAAGTAAAAAGGTGGATCACCTGATGGACGGTGTGGATCTCACCCACATGAAGCCGTTCCGTCCATATCAGCGAAAGTCCGTACGAAAGTAACATTAGCGTGATGGATGTATTTATCAGTCAGGTGGGTGTCAGACATGAGACATTTGAAGCGTTGCAGTGGAGTCGGTTACCACATCTGCTGTACACAAATCGTAAAACACCCAACTCTGTGGGGCCATCACTTTATATGTGTAATATCCTGCATGTCGTGGACTTATTGTACCCTATACTCCATGTCTAGCTCGCATTGGTATATTCTTCCAACATGATCAGAAATTTTGAGTGGATTAGCCATGGTTCTTTAGTTGCTTTGAGGTAACTAATAGCCTTTTATTGTTCTACACTAGGATTTTTAATAAACCTACTTAGTTTATTCATAACTTATGTTATATCTGGTCTCGTGCATTTTATAGCATACATAAGATTACTTATAGCACTAGCATACTCAAGTTGTTCAATTGCTCTTCCACATTTTCTTTCAACATGATACTTAAATCAAATGGAGTATTTTCCTCTTTAATTTTCAAGTGGTTAAACTTGTTCAGTATTTTTTCAATATAATGAGATTAACACAGTGCATAACCCAAACTATGTTTTTTAACTTTGATACTTAATATGGTATATATTTGTCCAAGATCCTTTATTTTGAAAACAAAAGAGAGAGACCTCTCCATTTCAGTTACTTCTTTCATTATATTATTGATAATTGCTTGTCATCAACATATAAACATATAATAATAATGCAATCACTATAAACATTATAATAAATGCACTTACTAGCTTCATTATGCATGAAGCAATGATATAACACCTTTGAATCAAAAATTTCATACCAATGTTTAGGTACTTGTTTTAATCCATACAATGACTTAATAAGCCTATATATTTTCTTTTCATTTCCCAGCCAAAAAAAAAACCATCCGATTGCTCCATGTATACCTCCTCATTGAGATCATCATTAAGGAAAGTTGTCTTTATATCTATTCGGTGGATGCAAAAGTGATGTATAGATGTCAATATAAATAAAATCTTAATCGATGTTATTTTGGCCATAATTGAACATGTGTTACTATAATCAATTCCTTCTTTCTTACGAAATCATTTTTCTACTAATCAAGCCTTGAAAGTCTAGATAGTACTATCACTGTAGTATTTCCCCTTGCATACCCACTTGCACCCTATAGGTTTGGAACCTGGAGGTAAATCTACTGGTTCTCATGTTTTGTTTGATATAATTGAGTCCATCATTATCATTACTAGGGGTGTACACGAACCGAGTTAGCTCGGTTAACTCACTCAACTTGACTTGAAAAAGCTCGATTCGACTTGGTTCGAAGTTGAGTTCGAGCCAAGTCGAGTTGTTTTTTTTTAGCTCGAAAAAATTTCGAACCGAGTTCGAGCTTACTCGAGTTCGACTCGACTCGGATCGAACCCCAACTCAAATCAAACCTGTTCGGTGACTCCGTTACTTTGATATTGATGTTGCTCGCCAAGTGTTTGATGAAATGACTCAACGAAGTGTCGGCTAGTGGCAAGGAAGGTATGTATATGAAACGAATACCATTTTCCTTAATTTTGATGTTGTCTACAAGGTGTTTGATGAAATACTTGTAAATACCTTGTAACACCCCAGATTTTTGGGGGTCGAGCAGTACTCGACTCCCAAGTTCCTGGGTGTCACTTATATCTTAAGAGTTAGTAATTTCGGGTATAAATCAAACAAAATAAGCAATAGAGGGATCAAATGGGTCATAAACTACAAACCACAACTAAGCTACTGAAATAAAACACGGCTAAGTAAGTGCAGATCCAACAAGAAACTATCACACGGGACACACGAGGCGATGCCCGACAAAATATACAAAATGTAAAGTCCAAAAATGGTATGCAACTATCCCATCGCCCCAACGGCCCTCGCTAATCCAATGCGGTCTATGGGGATCTGCCCATAAGCTGGAAGTAGGAGAGCTCCTATTCCTCATCTATGCTTGCCCCGTTCAGCGCGTCGTGCTCCGCGATACCTGCATCTAAAGAAGGGTCTGATTGGTGTTTTAAAACACTGTCTCAGAGTGGGAGTGAGTGATCAACTCAGTGGGTGCCATTAGCAATGAGTTACACAAAATATCAATTCCAAAGGCGAGATTAATGAAAATCATACAAACACCAATACCTAACTACTCTTGTTAGTGCATATGCATGTATTATGGAATGATGCATGCCCTCACCAACAACATTCCCTCAAGCGACTCCGTCTTATGATCGCAAATGACAAACACTCCCTCAATGTGACCTCAACTGCCGAGTCGCCAACCTAACTAATGCAATGCGTGAATATTCATGTTATCCAAGTATTTAATTAAGTCTGTTCATCCAGAAAAATTGGGAAAGCTGAAACACCTCCATTTAATCAATGGCCTTACCCAGATCACTTGGCCCAGGGCGGCCGTAGTGGCTTTGAGCTTGCGATCCTTGATTCAAATTTGGGTATCATCACTTTATCTCACAAATCAATAGTTCTAAAGGTAAGACATGCTACCTAAAGGTTTGAGGATCAACTCGGTATGGGTCATCACCGAAACACCAAGTATGATCACTCAGTTTCGAGGTGCAGGCTTGTCACATAACTGAATCACCATAAGGGAAAGGGCTCATCACCGAATTTCATTCATACCTGGGTCGTTCGAATAGTACTCTAGCATGGAACCATCGGCCAGGTAATTTAACGGGGGCCGTTCTAACAAGGACATATCACCTCCTGTGTTCGCTGGTCACTACTAGGAGGCTCGTCACCCTAGCGTAGGCCGACAACACAAACGCAGTGTCCCATTCCACCATGCCTCGCTGCCAAGACTTGGTTGCTCACTGGTCATTACGGAGAGGCTCGTCACCCCAGCGTAAGTTGACAACTTGGACATGGTGTCTCATTCCACTATGCCCGCCTTATGAGCCTTGGGGATCATATCATTACGATTAATAGTGGCCTCTCAAAGGTATGGGGTGCTTCAGATTCAGGTAGGCGTGACCATACATGGTTGGCCAACTGGTGGACTAATTCGGCTGACTCAGGTGAAGTACGATGCAACCAGCATTGGTGTGCAACATCCCTGGTAGTCCAACTATTGTCGGTTGTTCGTCTTCGGCTTGGATCAGTTGAATTGGCCCAGGGCAGCCGATCCAATAGGGCTACACTTGCGAATATTTCTAATTTTACTAGCCAACCTAATTAACTAAATAGCCATAGTCAATCAATAATGCTAATAAATCAACTATGCATATATAGGAACGAGTATATGCAACAAATCAGGAAATTCTAATCTATTGGTCATTTTTAACGAACATGTAGGCCTCATTACAAATAACATAGCAATTCTTGTATCCTAGCCCGTATCATTCGGTAGGCTTTCGCGGTCCTCCCGGTCAAATTTCGGAGACCCGCGATCTTTTATCGACAATTGCACGTGATCTTGAGTCGTATCCCGTATTTCAGAGTCGGCTTAACCCAAGACTTATACTCTTGCGACTGCACCGTCACAGCGGTTCTGATGTCGCGTCTCGCACGCCAATGTGATATCCGGACCGGGAGATGTGGGCCCGCGTTCAGTTCCAGGAAAATGTCTCACGTTGCAAATCCCAAGAGAATGTCCCATCAATCACATCTAATGTTAAGTACTCTATCCCATCCCCAAGTACAACCACCCCTCCCTTAAAGTCAACTCTCTCTCCTACAACCAAGTATACCCATCCATCACTCAACATCCCTCTCTCCCATCACTTCTCTCCCATCACCTCTCTCTCCCTTATTCTCTCTCTCCATTTTTCAAACAACCAACCCACGTCCAAGCTCCAAGCTCCATGGATAGAGCTTGTGTGGCCCACCTTCCTACCACCCAATCCCACCCTCCAAAGATCATCTCGACCGTTAAATCGCATCCCTTGGAGCTCTAGGACGCGTTGGTGGAAGAAGGAAGAGGAGATCAAGGTGGGTGTTCTTTAGGTAGATCCTTTCATTTTCTTACATAGGGTAAGTGGGACCCACCAATCAATGGTGAAGATCCCATCTTGGTCCCTAGGTATGGCCAATGGCGCACCTTGATGGCATACATGTGATGTAATGCATGAGGGACCCATAGTGACTGGCCCCTCCCACAACCGTTTTCTCTCCTTCACTCCCTCTCTCCTTATTTTTTTATGATGTGTGGCCCACCTGATATGCACAGCACATCCAGACCATCCAAGGTCAGTAGGCCCACCGTGATGCATTTTATCTAAGCTGTCTGTCTAGCTGATGGAGCCCACCTTGCTGTCCATTTTGGGACATGCATGGGTAGAGGGAAAACATTAATATTAGCCTTGACCGAAAACGGGTGGGCCACACTGACGTGGACCCCACCTGATATGTGTGTTTCATCCATGTTGTCCACCATCCAGTAAAGGACGGTGGAGCCAACTTAATATATGTGTTGTATATTCACCGCCCAGCAGCATGCGCTGCTGGAGGGGAAAAGGGAAATATCAGCTTGATCCAAAATTTTGGTGGGCCACTCATGTGGACCCCACCTTGATGTATGTATCTGATCCACACCGTCCATCCTATTTCCCAGCTCATTTTAGGCATTGAGCCTAAAAATGAAGCTAATCCAAATCTCTGACGGGCCATATTGTATAAAATGGTAGTATTAGTGATATAAACTATTAGGGCCCGTTGTGATGTTTCCATATGCCGAAAAATATTGTATGTTGGACTCCTTAGACCTGTTACGAGCCGGAGAGACTAATAGATGGTGTGGATTGTCCTGATGTGGGCCCCACCTATGAAATACCATTAAAAAAAAGTAAGGGGGGTGACGCTATTGTTGCCAGCGTCTCTGGACGCTGCAGCAAGTAGTGTCCCACCGCCCCAACAGGCAGGGACAGTGGGTCCCACCACAGGTCCCACCTTGATGTATTTCGAACATCTACACCGTGCATTTAATGGGTCCCCTTTAAAGAATGGGTCGCCCTAAAAATCAGCCGTACAAGGAACTCAAGTGGTCCACACTACAAGATGTAGCTGGGGATTGAACGTCTACCATTGAAACTTCTGTGGGTCCCAGAGTTTTGGATAAACATGAAATTTGTTTTCCTCTTCATTTAGTTCTATGTGACCTTATCAACAGATAGGATGGGAAATAAACGTTATGTGGGCCCCACGTGGGACCCACCTGTGAAGGGGATTGGATTGGCCAGTGTACTGCACACCAGCTATGTGTTGTTGTATGTGACGTCAGCTAGTTTTGGGACGCACATGATATACTAGCTGCAGCAGCAGCTGGGTCTCCCAGCTGGTGGGCCACCCTCGTGGCTTCACCTTAAGGTATGTGTTTCATCACACCGTCCAGATACCCAACCGTGATGTATCTGTTACCTCCAACCGTCCAGTAACTGGGACTCTGGACCCTCGTGATGTATCTGTTATATTCAAACCGTCCAGATGGTGGGATGCACCTGATGTATGCGTTGCATCCAAACTGTCCAAACTGTTGGACCCACCGAGATGTAAGTGTTTTATCCATGCTGTCCACCTATGTGGGACCACCATAGTTCATATAAAATAATAATCATTATAATAATTAATATATATAATATAATATATATAGATACATATCCAGATGTATATCCGGGGGCCCCACCTTATTGTGGCTTGACGTCATCAAGGCCTGTGGGTCTCACGTGTGATGTATGTTTCATATCCACACCTTCCATGTTGGGACCGTGGGACCCACCCCTGGCATTTTGTTAATCCAACCATCCATTGCAAGGATGTTACCAGGTGCTGTGGACCGCACCATGTTGTATATATTTCATCCACACCGTCCAAAATGCTTAGACGGTACTGGACAGTATTTGGGTGATACTGCGGATCCCACCTCCATGTATGTTTCATATCCACACCGTCCAAAGTGTTTGGACGGTGCTGGACAATGACTGGGAGGTGTTGATTTACATGGGCAATGTTTGGGCGGTGCTGATCATCATTGGTGCGCCATGTGCCCAATATAATGATAGTGTACAGTAATACACATGTTGCACCTGCCACTATTGAAATGATTTTAGATGTAATCCAAGTTCTCACCCACATCATAGTGGGACCCACCGTGGTATATATGTTGTATATTCACACTGTCCATTCATGTGGCCCCCATGTGATGTATGTGTTTGATCCAAGCTGTCCGTGTAATGAGGCCCATTGTGATGTACTTAGGGCCTATTGTGATGTATTTCGGCCCATATGACGTAGCGCATGTGATATATTTGAGGCCCATGAATGGGGCCCACTGTTGTGTATTTATGGCCCCTTTTTGGCATGGCCCATTGAGTTGTATATCAAGCCCAATGTGACGTTTTTGTAGCCCATAAGATGAGACCCATTAATGCGGTCCACTTGATGTGTATGAGACCTATTAGTGCGGCCCATTGATGCAGCCCACTTGATGTGTATGAGGCCCATTAGTGCAGCCCATTGAAACAGTCCACTTGATGTGTATGGGGCCCATTAGTGCGGCCCATTGATACAACCCATTTAATGTGTATGAGGCTCATTAGTGCGCCCATTGATACAGCCCACTTGATGTGTATGAGGACCATGTGCAGGGCCCACCTGTGATGTATATTAGGCCCATGTGTAGGTCCCACCCGTTGTGTATTAAGGCCCATGGGTTATGGCCCATTGTGATGTATTTCCAGCCCAGATGGCAAGGCCCGATGTTATATATGAGAGGCCCATGGTTGTGGCCCATTCTGATGTATTCGAGGCCCATGGCCAAGGCCTGATGTGATGTATTTATGGCCCATGTGTTGAGGCCCATTGTGATGTATATGCAGCCCATAAGTGAGGCCCATAGTGATGTGTATTAGGTCCTTGCGTGAGGCCATGGGCCTACTATATGCTTGGCTCTATGTGGGCCACGCTTTGGGAGCAATGATGGTTAAAAGTCCACAATGATGGGCAATGATAGTTAAATGTCCACATTGTGACCTTCCCTTAGGCCCCTTTGTATAGGCCGATTATCGAGGCCGATTTCGATTGTTGTGGCCGATTGTCGAGACTGATTCCGATTATTGAGGCCGATTCCGATTATCGAGGCCGATTATCGGTGCCGATTGTCGATACCGATTATGAGTATGTGACAACATAGCATCATGTACATGCCCATACGCATCATCTGCATGTTTATTATGAGATGTGGTTAACCATTGTATATATCATTGGGCAGGTTGTTATGAGACTCCCTAATAGGCGGAGATTGTCTCACATGAGCGTACAGTATGCACAGGATTGATGCATGACTGGATTGTATGACTCATACATTGTGTGTTGTGATTATTGTACGCCCTAGCGATATCAGGGCCGTAGCCTCCATAGGCAAGTCGTGGATAGCTAGATGGGACATCAAAAATATTTGGTTCGAGTATCTGGATACTTTGGATGTCCGTGGGTGAAAGTCCTTAAACCTCATTGGCCAGGAGACGCCCCAACGTCGAGACCGAGTGGATAAATGAGCACCCGAGTGCCGAATACCAGGAGGCCGCGTCTCCCACTGTGTCGTGGTCAGTTGGGAGGGGGTGTGACCTTACCCGCCTGAGAGTAACGGGCATAGCTAGACTGAGTTTAACCAACTTGTGATTGGGTCCGTTATTGACGTGCCGGGTAAATATTGGCTAACTACTGGCCAGACGGATAGTGAGGTCTCTTCCACTTTCATGGTTGCACGTCCAGTGGGCGGCGATTGCATGTATAGTGTAGTAGATCCCAGTGCTGATCCCAGAGATGTACACTACTAATTTGTGGAGCAGGAGTTGCATATTCAGCATTATATTCATTCATTCACTATCTACTCGAGCTGGTGGTGCGCAACTAATTGTTATGTGTACTTTCGTATTGGCCAGGATTTCGGTTGGGGCGTGTGACTAACCTGGGATCAGGAGCTTACCACATTGAGTCTATCCATCCAAATTTAGGTATGAGACTGGTTTGGATAGAAGTCCTTTATGATCGGCCCTATAGCCTGCGATACCACGTACTATCATCCTGACTTCACACTGCATCTTGGTCATTTCATTCGCACCACATATCGCATATTTCTTTACATCCTCGGCATATGGCATTTTGGGTTGCTATGTTTCTGCATTTATATGACTCAAATGAGGCTGATGGTATTCATAGCTCTTCCGAATTGCATATTGTATTGCTTCCTCGATATCTGATATATGGTTCATTATGTTTCCACATTACATAGCCGATTTACGTTACTTTCTCAGTATATGAAATTGGCTTGTCATGTCTTTTTCATCGCATATCCTGGATGAGGTTGGTGATATTTTATGGACTTGTTAGTATTTCAGTTTACTCTGATATTGAATGGTTCGTGGACTTACCAGTATTTTCGTTTACTCTAATATTACATTCTGAGCACGCATATACTACTCACACACTTACACCACCCTCTAAGCTTTTTATAAGCTTATGCACGATAGATGCGTGCAGATGGTGTTAGGTTGCAGCAGCGTTGAGTATGGAGCGTGCAGCGGTCTTCTGGAGCTTTGATTTTCAATATATGTATTTCTCTTTCGGCACTGTATTTAAAAGTTTATATTAGTGGATATGTGATGATGATGTTGCCTTTGTGATTTGGGTAAACTTGTCGTTATGTTCTTATGAGACAAATGTACGTTAAAAAATCCTCCTTGTAGGATCCTAAGATCGGAATCTGGCATATGGGCGCTGGGAGCTAAGAATGGGGTACTACGGAGGCTGTTGGCACCAAATTCGGTGATTGGGATTCATGTGAGTCCGATTTTCGGGTTTGGGGCGTAACAATTCATGTGAGGTAAGGCATGTTGAGTGCATAGGAAGGTGAGTAATAAGAAGCATGCATTTAATCATGGCATAGATTTCAAGGTACCAAAAAGGGAATGCGAACTACTCCTAATGGCAGTAACTCGACATGCATGCATAAAGGGTTAGATTTCCTAATAATAAAGAAAGGATCACATGTTACTCTTATTTGCAAGAAATTCAGTCATACATGCAACAAACAGCGAACATTCGAGTAAAATCTGATGCATAGACAAACATGCAGCACAATTTCCAAGTTCAATCAAATTTGGGGATGATCCAACTTTACTCATTCATGAAAAGAAGGAAAAATAAGGGGGGAAGGCAATGTTCAATTCAGCCTAGTCTATTTGACTTGGATTTGAGCATTGATTTCCTTATGCATGTTTAGGCAAACTACAAGGAGAATTCATTAACGAAATTCCTACAAATCACACATGCGCAACAATTTCAGCAACCACAATCATTAACTTCATCCTAGGATTGATAATTGGCCACCTAAAGATAATGGTCCTCACCTATTGTCCATCGAAAGTCCTTGTAGTTGCTCTAACGGCGTCGGGTTCGCAAATTCAATGTGTCTAGGCCCTGTGCCAAGGAAATGCATGCCAAGACACATGCATGCGACCCTAGCTTAAGAGAAATGGAGGAGAGGTCGTGATTGTTACTTTAGATCAGCCACATCTCACTCTACGGTGGTAGGACCGTGGTTCCCGGCGAATGATGGAGGTAGGAGAGTGGAATTCCCAAATTCCTAGCTCCCTTCTCTCTCACAGCCCCCTTTCTCTCTCACTCTCGCTCTTCTCCCTCCTCTCTCTCTCTCTCTCAGCTGCTGGAAATTGTTGGGTGAGTGAGGGAGAGAGTGAGATTTGAAGGCTTTTACAGCCTGGACTTTTGTCCAATTGGCCCTGGGTGCCAATAACTTCCTGAAGTGATCCTTTGGGGCCCACTTATGACTTTCGGGGCTGCCCTGGTGGCCCCCTCTCCATCTAATTTATGGGATAGGTGCCCCATGGCCCGATGAAGGGCTGTGCAAAGTTTGATGGCAAACAGACGTGGGGTTTTATTGTAATGGTCAGATTTGCGATCAACAGTCACTGTTCCTCGATCAGGGTTCAGATTTTATGGACGGGTTTAGGGAAATATCTTCAGCCTTCGGTGTAAATTTGGATGAAATCAGACGACTGAAATGTCCTAATTTATTATCCTAAGTGGCGTGGTCATTTGTTTTAAAATTCAGATTTTTTGCCAATACTTGGGAGAGTTGCATTTTACGAGCGCCAGCTGAGCAGTGCAGATCGTCCTTTCTCAGGCGTTGTGTGGGTCCATTTCCCGCGATGGGCCATAAGCCCAGTGAAATGGACATTACTCAAAAATTTCGGAACTAGTGGCCCACTAATGGACGACCTAGAGCTTGTTCGGGTAATTGGGGCATTTCTGGAGTAAATTGGGTAGGGAGATTTCTTGGGCGCAGTTGTTGAGGTATGGATTAAATAAGCTCACAGTATGACCTATTCGAAATTAGCAAAAATGGTGATTCGGTCCTAATCACTCTAAACTGTCAGTTTTAGGCTAAAAGAGTATGGGTTGATTTGGTTTATAAATTAAGGTCTGGGCCATAACTGACTCGGCATTGGGTAGATCTTTAATTTAGTTATGATTGTTTTGATTAGTCAGTGATAGGTCGGTTAGATTTGGGCCCTATGTGAACAAATCATGGGGCTAAACTCGATATTTAAGTGATCGGTTGGATTCATTAGTTTTCTACGGTTGATCAATTTTATTTGCACAGTTCTTTATCGGTACTAGCCGCGTATAAGCTCACCTCGAGCATCAAGGGTCAGTAGGTGATGACGTGGTTAGTTATAAAAAAAAAATAAGAATTTTTTTTTTGGCAATCCAAAATAACAAAAATTCGGAGTGTTACATAGCTGCTGCTATTTTACATACAGTGAGAAATCGAAAGTGTACTCCATGTGTTTGTGAAAAATCCATGGAGGCTCGATCTTGATTCTCAACTCAAACTGGCCCGAGCTGCTAACCGAACCGAGCCAAGCTGGCCAGTAAGGCTCGAGGATCGAGCTGAGCCGAGTTCGAGTTGGGGTCAGCTAGTGGCCGAGCCAAGTCGAGTTGTGCCAAGCTTAACTCGGTTTGACTCGTGTACACCCCTAATCATTACTGGACTCATTAAAAATAAAAAAATAAAGTGTCTCGAAGACATTGCCTCATTAAAGGTTTTAGGGTCATCTTTTATAGTAAAAACTATAAGTATCTTCTTAATAACATTTTCTTTATCACCATCAACAAGATAAAATAAGATACGCCGAGAGTTTATCTAATTAGGATTAATACTCTTTTCTACCCTTACCCTTTGACTTTTATAAAGTTCATTAGGAGCTTCAACCTTTTGTTAAGTTCCTTCTATAAGATCATTATTAAAACTTTGGATATTGTTATCCTTTGTTTGCGTAGATAACATGTTCTTAAAGAACTCTACATCTTTAAATTCTATGATCACACTAGATTCTAAGTTTAAGAGTATATATGCTTTACTATTTTATGCATAACCCACAAAGGCGCACTTAACAGCCTTAGGTCCCACTTGATTCTCATAGGATCAAGTGTTATGCAATACGCGAGACACTCTCACATTCTAAATTATCCTAAGTTTGGTTTTCTTCCTTTCCATATCTCATATGGAAAGGTCTTAGTCTTTTTAGACATAATCCTATTCATGACATGCCACGTTGCCAGTAGTGCTTCTTTACATAAACTAAATGACAACTTTGCTTGTAGTATCATTAAGTTGACTATTTTTACTAAGGTTTTGTTTTTCTTCTTGGCCACACCATTTTGTTGAGATGTGTAAGGTGTTGTGCATTGGTGAACAATGTCATGTTATTCATAATAGCTAAAAAGTTCATTGGAGAAGTATTCTCCTCCTCAATCACTATGGAGAATCTTAATTTTTCTATTCAATTGATTTTCTACTCTGGATTTGTAAATCTTAAAAATATTAAATGCCTCATTTTTTATTTTTAATAGGTACACATAAACATATCTAGAATAATCATCCGTGATATTATGAAGTATTTTTTGCATCCTTTAATAAGAATGTCATTTAAATCACATATGTCTTGATCGTGACCCTATTGAGCTCGCGGTAATCTAAAGCCTCAACGAGCCATCCTTCTTCTTCACGAAGAGTACCGACGCTCCCCACGGCGAACCGCTCAGACGGATAAAGCTTAGCTCACGTAACTCGTCCAACTGCTTCTGCAGTTCCCGTAACTCCAATGGTGCCATACGATACGGGGCCTTTAAAATAGGCACGGTACCGGGCACGAGATCAATCTGGAACTCGGTGTGTCGACGAGGTGGTAACCCTGAAATCTCCTGGAACACATTGAGAAAACCACAAACGACCAGCAGCTGGTCGATACTCAAAGCAGCTGGCTCCTCAACGCCACACGATAACAGGCAAGCAAGCTGCTCTCCTCTGGGCTCGACAACAAACTGAAACTCTGGCACGCCGGGTATATAGAACGTGACTGTCCTCGCGAAACAGTCTAATATGGCGTGGTACTCGCTCACCAATCCATGCCTACGATGACATCAAACTCGGACATCGGCAATATGAATAGGTCGGCAGGCAAGAAGATATCCCCAATCAGAACGGGACAAGACGAGCAAAATCGGCCCAACACTGCAATCTTCCCTAAGGGCGTCGACACCGACAAACCCTCACGGGCAGAATCCATCTGCAAACCGGTCGATCGGCAGAAATCATCGGCCACAAAGGAATGCGATGCACCAGAATCAAACAATACACGTGCAATGCATGCAGAAACAGGGAGAGTACCCTCAACGACCCCTCTTGATGACTGAGGGTCATGCTGGGTGACATAAAATCTGCCCTGGGCCTGCTGGGGAGGTGTAGGTCCCCTCTGAGGTCTCTACTGATGCTGTTGCCGCTGTGGCAACCTGATTTGTTGCCTCTGCGGCTGTGGGGGAGGCCTTGAAGGCTGGTGTTGTGGTCGCTGCTACTGCTGTGGTGGCTGTCGTAGAGGCTGATGTGGTGTCCTCGGCTGCTGTCGTGGATGGGAACACTCGTGCACACGATGTCCTGTCCTACCGCACCCAAAGCAAGTACCTGTAAACGGTCCCAAAGATAGTGCTGGGGGTACTTCCGGTGCTCCGAATGCTGGGCGGGTCATGCATCGCTGCTGTGAACAATGCTGCTGCTGTTGGGAACTATCAGGGGGCGCCTTCCTCTTCTGATCTCCCCTCTGGTCATGGGCTCTCTGCAAACCGGCCCAATCTAACTCGTAGATCTGTGCCCTCTCCACAATCTGCTCGAATGTCGGAAGCATGTGTCTGATCACACGACTCCTGAGGGCAGGACGCAAACCGTTTTCAAAACGGCGGGCCTTCGCCCCTCATCATCAATAAGATACGTCGCGAATCTCGATAATGCGACGAAACGAGCCTCATACTGGGATACAGTCATGTCTCCCTGGACCAGAGTCTCAAACTCTAATGCGCGCTGTTGCTGCACATGCTCAGGAAAGAACTTCCGGTCGAACCGGTCTACAAAGTCCTCCTAGGTCCACACAAAATCGGCCGCTACCGATCGGGCGACAAATGCCCACCAATGCTGAGCCTCACCCTGGAGAAGAAATACAGCTAATGTAACTCGCTGCTGGGTCGTACATCTAATGGTATCGAATATCTTCTCTACCTCGGAGCACGATATCTCTGCTGCAGTAGGGTCTGGCTCACCCCGGAAACGTGGAGGATTGTGCTGTCGGAAGTCCTTGAGAAGGGCGCTCACACGCTCCTACTCGGCCTTGGCTGGTGTAACAGTGAGACGCCTGGTCTGCCCCTGAAGAATGTCGATCATCACCTGAGGCATCTACTACACCTGGGTGGCACTCACGGGTACGGTCGGATCCGCATTAGTCTCAGGTAAATGAGTGGCATCCACAGGCTGGAAATCAGGAATATCCGGTGGTGGAGCGGGAGTAGCAGGTGGTAGAGCGGGAGTAACAGGTGGTGGAGCAGGATTCGCTCGGGTCGCTCTTCTAGCCATTACGTCTTACAGGAAGGAACAAAGGCCTATCAGTCTTGAGAATTCTCGAAGGCATAAACATCAAGGGTCTATGTCAGAAAATTGCTAAGTTATTCGGACTCCGAACCTATTCATTCTAGTGCATAGCAGATATGTGATGTGATCTCAGGTATTCCCAAGTTATGCTTTGATACCAACTTTTGTCACGCTCCAAACTCGGAGAACGGGCTCACAAAATTCTCGATTACCGAATCCGGTGCCGACAGCCTCCGTAGTACCCCATTCTCGGCTCTCAACGCGCATACGCCAGATTCTGATCTTGAGATCCTACAAGAAAAAATTTCAGTATGAAAATTTTTTGTTTGTAATGGAGCATAACCAAGTCACAAAACAACATCACCACATATCCATTATATCAAAAACTTTAAGTACAATGTGGAAAGGGAAATACAGGGTGATCAAAAAGCTCCAAAATGATTAGATGCGCGCTCCTACCTCAGCGCTGCTGCTGTCCAATGCTACCTGCACGCAACGGTCGTGCATAAGCTTACGAAAGCTTAGAGGTTGGTGTAAGTGTGTGCGTAAGGCGAGTGCCAAGTGTACAATATTAGAGTAATGCGAAAATATGCGTTAAGTCCATGAATGCAGTCAGTTGTACCAAAGCTATGTAATGCAAGGCATGAATGATATCGACCATACTAAGGCTATGCGATGCGAGGCCTATGTAGCCAAATGTCATATGCAAGATGCAATACAAGCATGTCAGTACTCATCAAGTACACATATCAGTACAGTTCCTCTCTGGATATCATCGGGGTCTAATACACCTCACACTGATTGCCTCCTCCCTAGCTGCACAGTCAAGCAAGTGGAAGAGACCACACTATCCGCTTGACCAGTAGTCTGTCAATACCTACCTGGCTCGTCGATAGCGGACTCATTTGCGAGCTAGTCAAACTCAACCTAGATCATAGCCCCCTCACTCGGGCGGATAAGGCCACACTCCCTTCCAACCGACCACGACACAGTGGGAGACGCGGCCTACTGGTATTCGGCACTCGGGCACTCGTGTATCCACCCGGTCTAGACGTTGGAGCATCTCCTGGTACCAAAAAGGATATAGGATTTTCACCCAAGGACATCCTAAGTGCCCACAATGCTAGAGCCAATATTTTCGGTATCCGATACGACCATCCACGATGTGCCTGTGGAGGCCACGACCCTGATGTCGCTAGGGCTTGTAGTGATCAAGTCACACATATGCGAGATGCATGAGTCACATCGTACAATCATGGAGAAATCTCACGCGTACCACGCGCTCATGCGGGGCACTCCGTCTCATAAGGAGTCCCGTAAATGCCACAACCCAACGGCTTATGCTATGATCAAACATTCCTCATATCAAGCATACATATGATGCATATGTGTATGAATCATGGAAGTGTACTAAGCATGTTACAAAGTAATGAACTATCCTTACACCAAGATGGGCCTAGACGGCTTACACATAACCAGTATGGGCCTATCAATGGGCCCAAGGGAGAGTTATAATGCAGACATTTAACCAACTTTTTTTTACAATGTGGACGTCAAATCAACATTACTCCCAAGGCATGGCCTGCCATAAACCATGGAGAAATCACGCATTGCAATGGACCCTAAGGACAACTTGTTGGGCCTCGACTCATGGGCCTTAGATACATCAAATGGGCCGCATCAATGGGCCTTATGTACATTGCAATGGGCCATATCCTATGGGCCTTTGAGTACATCACAATGGGCCTCATAACATGGCCTTATATATCAAAGTGGACCTCAACCACGGGCCACAAATACATCGAATGGGCCTCATAACATGGGCTTTACATCCGCATCAAAGTGGGCCTCAATGGACTACCACAGATAAATTAAGATGGGCATCATCCACATACCAAGGTGGGGTCCACTTGAACTATGGACTGACTCATTCTTTAGCTCATGCCATAAAATGAGCTTTTAAAATGGATGGACAGATTGGATGCAGCACTTGCATCATGGTGGGTCCCATATAAATGGACGGCATGGAGAGAACACATGTCATTGGGATCCCACCGTCTAGCCCTGGACGGTGTGGTGAAAACACATGCACCATGGTGGGTTTCACCATCCATGGTGGACGGTGTGAATAAAACACATACATCATTGTGGGTCCCACGTGGGGCCCACCTTACTGTTTATATGCCGTCCAATCTGTTCATACAGTCATAGAGACCTGGACGAAGAGTAAAAACAAATTTCATATCGACCCAAAACTTCTTGATGCCCAAACGGGTCCAATGACAGCCGCTCAATCTCCATTGTTTCCTATGATGTGGGCCATCTGGGTTTCAGATTGGGCCGATATTTGGAGGAGGCCCACTTTAGGAAGGGGCCCACCAAATGAGCGGATTGGATGACAAATACACATCATGGTGGGGCCCACGGCTGGGACCGTGGGTCCCTGCCTAGCCGTCCACCTGCCTCCACGCGGCAGGCGCTGCTTGCACGCCTTTGGCAGCAGCAGCGTCTGCTACCTCTTTTATTATTATTAACTTTTTGAAATCGCATTTTATGAGGTTTTTCATGTGTGGGGCCCGCATCGGAAGAATCCACCCCGCCTATTGGTTCCCATATCTCAAGACAAGCTCAACAAGCCCAATATTCAATATATTTTGGTCTGTAGACACATCATGTGGATTTTTAACGGTGAAAACCACCATTTTCTATGCTATAGCCCGCCAGAAGGTCAGCTTGGCCCCATTTTTCGGCTCAACGCCTAAAATGGTCTAAGGAAAATGATGGATGGCGTGGATTGAATACATACATCAAGGTGGGGCCTATATGAGTGGGCCACCCCATAAACTTGGAAACAAGCTAATACTTGTGTTTTCCCAGTTCACGTCCAGCTTTCCAGGGACGCTGGACCGTTGGGCATAACACATGCATTGAGGTGATTGAGGTGGGCCCTGCTCAGGTGGGCCACCAAATGATTTGATGGTGTGGGTACAACACATATAAGGTGGGCCCCACTTATAGATTGCTTGGATAAAATACATACTTCATGGTGGGGTCCATCCGAGTGAGCCACACAACCACATCATCATCACATGAAAAGAAAATGAAAAAAAAGAGGGAGAGAGAGAGAGACATACGCGTGTGATGGAGGGACCCCGACCCTATGGGCCTCCGTTCCATGCATTCAATCATACAACAAGTGGGTTCCAATACATGTGAGCCCATTAAATCAAAATTCAACGGTGGAGATTCCTTCTCCACTAAAATGGACGGTCTAGATGACCTCTATTCAAGCTAGAAAAGTAAACATCATGATGGGGTCCATGGAGAATGGCCTCATCATGGAATGATATTGATATTTAAGGTGGGCCATCGGCCACATCTTAGGGTCCAAAGTGAGATCCATACCATCAATCGGTAGGCCTCACTTGGCCCATCATAAAAACATGAAAACTAGCCTATAGAAGCACCCACCGTTCGATCTTCTTGGTCCGTTGAAACGCCGGTCTCCTTGTGCTTCACTTTGATGGAGAGGATGAGAAATGAAGGGTTAGGATGATGGATTTTTGGGATGGAAATTGGGCCACAAACATGCACATATCTCTCATGGAAGAGCTTGGACGTGTGATGCTCTTGCTAGCTTGGGAGTTGTGTTGAGAAATGAGAGAGATAGAGAGAGAGTTGTAAGGAGAGAGAGAGAGAGAGAGAGAGAGAGAGAGAGAGAGAGAGAGAGAGAGAGAGAGAGAGAGAGAGAGAGAGAGAGGATGGAGTGATAGATGTGAGAGAGGAATGGGTTGTGTAAGATTTTGTTGACTTTAGGGGTGGATGATATAAGAAGGGTATGGGGTGTGTAAGAAACTTTTGACTTATGGGTTGCTTGGGGATGGGTGTGAGGTGATGGTGTACTTGACCCTTGATGGGATTGATTGATGGATGGATATGGCATGTTGTAGAGATTCTCTTGGGATTTGCAACGCGCGGCATTTTCCTCGAACTGAACGTGGGTCCACGTCCCTCGACCAGGGTATTGGATCGGTATACAAGAGCGGCGTCGGAATCACGGCGACGGTGCGGTCGCAATAGTACAAGTCTCAGATTGAACCGACTCAGATCTACGGGATACGACTTAAGGTCGTGCGCAAACGTCGATTATCGGTCGCATGTCACCGAAATTCGACCGGGGGGATCGCAGGAGTTGACGGAACAGTACTGATTAGGATACGGGTCTTACAAGTGTGCACTAGGTCTAACCCTTTACATGATCTCTCAATACTAGAGAATAATTTCTTAGTCATCTTAGAACATATGCACACTTCACATTTATTGTTCTTACTTTCATTATACGAGATTAAGCTATTCTTAGCCATGAGTATTATGATATTATAGCCTACTTATGCTAATTTACCATGTTATAAGGATACAAACTCAATTATATAAGAAGAAGAATTATTTTTATTAAGCAAAAACTTGATCATCTCATTACAAGCATACCATTTTTCAACAAAATTCTCATTATTTGACGAGTTCAACTTGCCATATTCAATACTATCCTGATTCGAGGTTTACCAAAAATATCTCCTAAAATTAAGTTTCTCCTCATGTCTAGTACGTACAACACATTGGTAAAGATTTCTTTTCTAGAGGTAAACATAAATTCTATGGCTCTTTTATCGACCGACCTTCATTCTTAATTTGAACCTCTTAACCATTGGTCATATCTTCGTATGTTTTGAAGGCAGATCTATCATAACATACATGGACTGTGGTAGATGTATTATACCACCAACCGGAGGCTTTTCCTTGAATCATATTCACTTCAGTGATCATTTCGACTATGTAGTCTTTCACTTTACCAGACTCTTTATTAGGCCTCTTGTGGTCCCTATAGACTCGAGCGAAATGCATGCCTGGTCTTTTTGCAGACATAACAAGACCCTTTGAATTTTTTGTTCTCTCTCTCTCTCTCTCTCTCTCTCTCTCTATATATATATATATATATATATATATAAAATTTTCTATTATCTTGGGTTTTAAAGATTCATTCTTTTCAGGGTTATTCTTGTTATGAAATGGCTTTTCTAATGTATTCACCTTGTATGAGGATGCACCATTAGTACCATCTTTCTTGTCTCAGTTGCGAGATTCTTTCTCAGTTCGAAAATGTTTTTGAATCTATTTCAAAGTTAATTTTCAGATTTATATAGTAGTTTCTTCATGTAATCTTTCCAAATTGAAGCCAATTTAGTTATAATAGCTCAAACTTGGAAGGATTCAGGGAGATTTATTTTTAAGGCTTTTATTTTATTAACGATCAATTGCAATTCTTGGATCTGTACCGGTAGAGGCTTATTGTCTACCATTGTGAAGTTAAAGTAACTAACAATCAGAAACTTCTTCATACATTCTTCTTCATCCTTGTCTTGAATTCCAATTCATTCCAAATTTCTTTGGGCAAGGTTGTTCCTGTGTACAAGTCATATAGAAGGATAAACAGGGCATTCAAGATGTGACCGCAAAACAACAGCCCGTCTTCTTGTTGCTTGGATCTTGCGGCAATCTGTTCTGCAGAATCATTATCAGTCGCATCTAGAAGTGGTGGTAGGTTTGGGTCCAAGATGTGGTAGATCTTCAGGGTGGTAGAAAGGAACTTCAACTTATCTTGCCACCTGATGAAGTTAATGTCGTCGAACCGGTCAAGTCTTATTAGATATTGGTTCATCAGCTTGATTGGTGCAACACTTTTGGTACCCATATCCAATCACGCTTGAATATTATTGGGAAATTTATGAAATTAATAGTTTGGATATAGAAAAAATAAAAATAAAATTAATCGAAATCATGCTAAAGTAGGTACGTTGTCCTTAAGGCATGATTCACTGCCTCTCCTCGATGATTAAAGATCGTTGGCAGGTTGTTGGCAAATTGCTTCCAGGATACGACAAGCATGTTTGGTCCTGCGGGCTGCGTGCAACAATCACGAAGGAACCACCTTACGAACTTAGCTAACGCAGTCACTATTTCTAGCTGACTTAGTGAATATAATGGCTAAGAACTCAATAAGTTCGAGTACTTAGTGTGTTACGAACTTATCGTAGAAAAGATCAACTTTGTTATCTTGTAGAGGAGATCAATTTATTTTTTGATGCTCTAGACATGGGGTCCGGTTTATATAGATGGAGGGAATAAACCGTTGCACATGAAGCCATTAAAGATAAGAACATTGCAAAAATGTTTTTGACCGTTGGCTCATAAATCCAAACGTTCAAGACTATTGGATCCTTAATCTAACCATTAGATTAAAAATATGACCATTTGGATCATTGAATGGCTGGCCGTTTTCGAACCGTTGGCATTAAACAATGTTAGTTTCTAGCTGTTCTCTGCGAATGATAGATCAAACTGTTTTTAGAAACTAATATAATGTGGCCTCAGTCACACTTCGCACCTCTCGCACCACGATCGCACCGTCTTGCGACAGTTCATGCTAGGTCGTGAGGGAGTGACTACTCGTGACATAATGCGCATGTGTGAAGTGCAAAGTGTGTCACTAATGCCTTACATCAATACAACCACTTAGCCACTCACCCTCATTGCCCAAGCCACTGCGTGCACTAGCACACATGCGCAACGCAATCGAAGCTCTCTCTCCCTCTTTTCTTCATGCAACCTATCCACAAGAGAGTTTATGATCCCAAAAAAGTTCCAATATCTAAGCGATGTGAGAAGAAGAAAAATCTAAATTTTGATTTTGTACATTTATTATTTCATTTAACTACTATGAGATGAATTCTCAATAGGACCAATAGGAGACGAGACGTTATCAAGGCTTCTGAATGAAAGGTTATAATTTATTTAATACGGCCTCAGTTTATTAACACCCAAAAAATCAATTGATCAATGGCTAGGATTGTACAATTAGAATGCATTAACATAAAGTGGACCCCACTTGCGGGCGCAACTTTGGTGGACCGGAATCCATTGAGGTGGGTAGGACCCCTTGACTATGGGCTCGCAATGATGTATGTGCCTTAAATTGGCATCATCCAACCATTTTGGCAGCTCATTTTAAGGCATTATTCCAAAAATGAAGTCGCACCAATTAATCATAGGTAGACCACACCACGGAAACAGTCATGATTGAAAACTTTATGGATTCCACCCGAATATTTATTAGCTACCAGAATATTTAACGGTCAATTATCACTATTGGTCAATTATCACTATTTTATGTACTATGGTCCATTTAGAATTTGGGTCTGCATCATTTTTTGGATCATGCCCTAAAATGAGCTTCTAATATGGATGTACGTTGTGCATGTAGTCATATACATCATAGCGGGCCTTAAATCTACACAATGTAACTATTTTGGCAGCGCATTTTAGGGCATTATCTCCGAAATGAAGCCGCCCCAAATCTTAGGTGGACCACATCACAGGAAAATAGTTGGTATTGAATCCCTACCATTAAAACTTCATAGATTCCACCGAAATGTTTATTTGCCATTCAATCTATTGATAACGTCACAAGGACGGAAGGACCTGAGATGACATAAATATAATCTTGATCCAAAGCTGTTGTGGCCCGCGAGAAGTTTTTAACCGTCAATTACCACTATTTCCTGTACTATGGTTCATCTGAGATTTGGATGAACTTCATTTTTTTTTATCATGCCCTAAAATGAGCTTCCAATACAGATGGACGGCGTGGATGTAGTCACATACATCAAGATGGGCCCAGACTTGTGTACTTGCCACCACGTGAGATCTAAGCCGTTCATCACTGTGACCCCACCCTGTATGTATTGGAGATTGCAAACCACAATTTTGGTGTGGGGCCAAAATCACTTGATTCGACGTTAGAGGAATCGAAACCATTCAGTCGACTTATTAAAATTATAGCATGCCGCTATGATTTCTGGCCACCACCGTGTCAAGTGGGCCCCACCATAAATATGGCATGTCTTGAAAATCAGGTGGTCCACACCTCTATTATGTATTAGATGACCAGTCCTCTGTCTTTCTATGTAGAGCTGAACACGAATCAAGCTAGCTCGGTTAACAAATAAGCTCGACTCTACGTTGGGCCCAGGTCGAGGCCGAGCTGAGCTGATTTTTTAAGCTCGAAAGGATTTCGATTTGAGCTCGGCTCTACTCGACTTGAAGGTCAGCTTGAACTTACTTAATTCGGCTCGAATTATAATTTAATTATATAATATTATATTTATATAGAGTAATGCTCACATATATTTAATGAAAAATTTTCCTCTTAATTAATGGAAGTAAATGCTTTCACCAAACTAATTTCATTTTGGCATGGAAAAGAAGCCACAGCTTGGGGTGGGCCATCGTTGTGTTAATGCAAAATCAATCCTTAGATGAAGGTCTCAAATTTCACTCCCATCATTAGTTCAAGTGGACCACACGATTGGAAAGGAAACAATGTATATTGAAATGTTCACCTTCTAAATTATTTCCTTTAGCGTGGCTCACATGAATCATGCATGGACCTGATTTTTGGGACCTAAGCTTACTTTTGGTGTGATATCTAATGGCTGAAATGAATTTCATAGTTTTGTTATGATGGGCCCCGTAAAAATCTAGGGTAGATGTCTCTCTCCTAATTGTTTTCATTGGTGTGGCCCATCTGAATCACAAGTTACCCTAATTTATTAGCTCTGGGCCTATCACTAGATTACACATCTAATGATCGGAGTGGATCTTACATACATGTAAGAGTGAGCCTATAAAAAATCAGAGGTGAGAGCCTGTGTCGTACCAATTTGCATAATTTAAAGCGGTAATTAATGCTTGAGAAGTGGCATTATTTTGGTAATTAATCCTCATAATGCTAGTAGAGGAGTGATTTAAATGCAACTTTAGAAAAGAGTTTAACCCACCATGGTGTTAATTTTAAATCTACCCCTAGCGTCTATGGCCCAAAAAGCATGCTTATAACCCCACTCCCCCACCATGGTGGTAATTCTTCTTCTTTTATTTATTTTTTCTTCTTCTATTATTATTATTTCTTTACGGCAATCTAACCCCATTCCCCCTACCCTCTTCGGCCCTCCCAACTCATTCCCAAGTACTTCATTTCAATTGTTAAACTATGATTTGGGTTTTGGATATGCTTGATTTTTGGTCGCGGAATAGAATATGAGGGGCACATGGGGTAGTAAATCATGGTGTTAATTTTAAATCTACCATTAATGTCTGGTGGGTCACCTCACGTTACACCTAGGGCTAAAAAAGCAGGCTTATATACCACAACAACCTGTTTACTACTAGGTCGGCCATCACAGACATTAATTTGGATGGTTGTTGTGGTGTTTTACAAAAATTAATGTTTGTAATGGCCAACCCAGTAGATGGGTTGTTGTGGTGTATAGGCTTGCTTTTTGGGCCCTAGGTGTAACGCGAGGTGACCCACCAAACGTTAGGGGTAGATTTAAAATTAACACCATGATTTACTACCCCATGTGCGCCTTATATTCTATTCGGCAACCGAATAGCAAGCATATTGAAAACCCAAATCATAGATTAACAGTTGAAATGAAGAGCGCCGAAGAGGGTAGGTGGGAATGGGGTTGGATTGCTGTAGAGAAATAAAAAAAAGAAGAATTTTAATTTCAAAATGTTACGAAAATGCTGTTGGAAGCACTAATGGGTTGAATCGATCTGGGCTGATTATCTGTTGTACTACGTCCAAGCCTTGCTCATTTATAGAATGCGCTTCAATTTAGAGAGAGGGCCGGGCCGGGATGGGCTACGGGCTTTTTGGCATATAGTCCAAGCTAGACTCAGTATAAAAATGGGCCTACATTTTGAGGCCGAACCCAACCCTCGGGCTTGATACTCCAACTCGGGACAAACCTAGAAGTACGGCGGGCCAACCCGGCCCAATGACATTCCTAACTTTGATAGTCTAGCACAGTGTGATGGATGATACGCAGACACTTGGAATTACTCATGAGTTGCATGCATGTCATTCAAGTAATTTGACTCAAACAGTTGAGATTATGGATCTTGGTTTAGATGTATCATGAACAAGAAATTTCACCAATTTGATTATCTAATTATATGATTTGTGGCCATTAATTGGACAGTTAAAATATTCCTAATTCAGCAAAGAAGTGCCTGTGAATAACGGTTAGGATTGTTTGACCAATCTGATTTTAGGACATAGGCAACAGTTGCTTCCCCCAATTTAGTGGTTTTAACCCCAGTTAATATATGTCACATGTATAATTTCGAAGTGCCTGCGTATGAACTGTCACACACTGCATGAATATCATAGGGCTCCCTTTCTTCATTTTCAAATTAAGGAGATGATGTGGGGCAGGAAGGGAATGTGGTAGATCCATTCTTTTAGATTACATGTTCCAAGGTAGGTAATACACAAATCAGGTCCACGCCATATCATATATGCAGGGCCACATAATGGATGATTGATGCTTATAAGCCTCTCATATTCTAGAATCTTATACATATGGCCCATGGACATTAAAGTAATGATGGAAATTAAAAAAAGCTTATGGTTAAATAGGTAGTGGAATAAGCCATAGAAAATTAGCAAATTAAAAGAATGGTCCAATCAGTTTTATTTTAAAAATATAAGTGATCCATTTTGCTATTTTCTTTTCTTTTGCTAGATAAGCTGGGTACAAGCTTGAGACATTAGGGTGGTTTGACTTTTCAATTACAACGGTAAATGGTTGTAAATGGGTAATGAAAACTTACTTTTGTAATTGTGTGTGGTCACATCACTTACATTTTACCATTACTATTTTGGATTCATGTTTCTGATGGGGATTTTTTGCCCCAGGCTCGACCGGTCGTGAGTGGCGCTCGATCAGTCGAGTGGAGCTCGACTTAAAATTCAGCGACCATCTGTTTATTTTTCCCGTGGTGCTTAACCAGTCGAGGGAGGCTCGACCAGTTGAGGTTACACAGATTCTAGTCCGATTTTGTGCAGGATTAGGATTTCTGAGGCCTTTTGCAACAGGGTGCAGAAGAGAGTTTCCTAAAACTATAAATAGGGGTCCCTAGGGCTTTTCTAGGGTATGAAAAAATATAAGAGGGTTCCCTAAAGCTTTACAAGGGTTTACGGCTATCAAAGGTGTGAGAGAGATGAAGCTTGTGGAAGGGAGATTCTGCTCGTAGCGGTGATCTACTGTGCACTTGATATCTCAGCTCTTCTACGTCTTCTCGTCCGTCGAATCGTTTAGATTTCTCCTTTAGTTTTTCTCATTCTCTTACTGTTTATGTCACTCCTGCGTGAGTGAAGAAGGTTGTAACGTTCTACTTCATAGTGGATTGTTGATCTGGACTAGGTCCCGTGGTTTTTACCTCTTTGAGGGTTTTCCACGTAAAAATCTCTTGTGTGGTGTGTGGTTTATGCTTTGATTTATTTCATTGCTTTATTATCCCATAATTCTGATTTGTTCTGGGAGGCTAGATCCTAAGGTTTTGTGCAAAGCCCCCAACAAAGTGGTATCAAAGCTAAGTTCATTGAACGGAGTGGGATCGGTTTTGAATTATGGAAGGTGGCTCATTAAGGATGATCAACCTCAATGGTTCTAACTGGACCATATGGAAGGCTAAGATGGAGGACTAGCTTTATTATAATGACCTATATTTTTCAATTTTAGGCATATCAGCAAAATCTAAGGATATGTCTGATGATGATTGGAAGATGGATCGGAAGGCGATGGGGTTTATTAGACGATGGCTGGATGATTATGTGTTCCATCATGTGTCTACGGAGACCTTAGCCGCTAGCTTATGGCTGAAATTGGAAGGGCTGTATGAGAGGAAGACAGGCGGTAATAAAATCTTTCTGATAAGACGACTTGTGAATCTTAAGTTCAAAGATGGTGGTTTTGTGGCCGAGCACATGAATGAGGTCAACAATATAGTGAACCAGCTCTCCGCTATGAAGATGGTCCTGGATGATGAATTGCAGGCTTTACTATTGCTTAGTTCATTGCCTAACAGTTGGGAGACATTGGTGGTATCTCTAAGTAACTCCGCGCCAGACGATATCCATGGAACAAGTAACCAGTAGTCTCTTCAATGAGAAGACAAGGAGGAAGTCTCAGGGGTCTACTCAGCAAGAGACCCTTGTAACACAGGAACGAGGGTGAAGAAAGAACAAGAAGGGTGGGAAGACTCGAGATAAATCAAGAGGCAAGTCGAGTACCAGGAAGGATATTGAATGCTGGAATTGTGGCAAGAAGGGTCACTACAAGCAGTGTTCGAGTTGTCGGTGTCGCTACAAGTTTCGCTGGCCAGAGATAAAGATATAATATCATTATCGCCGATAATATCGCCGATAACCAGAAATGCAGGGAAAAGGGGGGAAACTTTGGGAAATGATGGAATTTTTCAGTGAAATTTCAAGACATGGCTAACTACACAGATATTTATATATTAGGAATAAAAAATTGTGAAAAGAATACATTACATAGTAAGTTTTCATTTAATGGGACCCAAAAAGCATGCGATGCCATAAAAAATATCACTTTAAACAACCAAAATAAGTTTATATATTACAAATGCAGCTGGCATACATTAATTAAGATACGTAAAAGTAAATGAACTCAAAGAAAAAAACAAATATATGATTGATCCAGAACTTTTGTGGCCCATTAATCATAGATCACTACTTTTTTCTTTTGGTATGGTCCACTTGATAATTGGATGTGCTTATTTTTTGGATAATAAGCTAAAATGATTTGGTATCTACACCGTTAACTCATTTTGACAAATCATTTTATGGTATGGGCCAAAAAATGAAATGAATCCAAATCTTAGGTGGACCACACCACGTGAAAAAGTGATCATTGAATGACAACCATTAAAAAAATTACGGGGGCTACATAAGTTTTGGAGCAAGCTAATATTTATGTTTTCCCTTCATCCAGGTCTATTAGACCTTATGAACAAATTGTATGGAAAATAAACATCATGATGGGCCCCGGGAAAGCTTCAACGGTGGATATCATTCCCACCACAACTTCCTGTGGTGTGGACCACTTGAGCCTCATATCTGGCTACATTTTGGGCACATTCTCTAGAATAATATATCAAAATGGATGAACGGTGTAGATAAAACAAATATATCATGGTGGGCCTTACAGAGCCCTAACAGACCATCCATCTCTAGGCTCCTCATCCGCGCCAATGCAGATTTTCCCAATAGGAGAATTTTTCTGAGAACTCATCATATGTGATGTGAGTCCAAAATCTGAACGGTCTAAGTGATGCAACACTTCGTGAAACTTTTATGGTTTAATTTTTGCTTTCACATAAGACTTCAGTGGGCCATTATAAAAGAAAACAATTTTTTCCCTTGATTTGTATCTTTCTTTGCTATGGCCCACCAGAGTTTTAGATCAGGGTAAAATTTGGTTCCTGGGAATTTCATGGGATGCCACATCATATGAACAGTTCAGATTGGAGGCTCACTACACGTGTGAAAAAATGCGTACGTGCCTCATGTAGCCGTGCCTGATAAAAAAGGACGCGGATTAGCTATACGACGGGTTGAGTAGCGAGATTGGCTACTGAAGTGGCGTCATCAAGTTATGTGGATCCTATCATGATGTATGTGTTATATCCACACCGTCCATCCATTAGGAGAGAACATTTTAAGGCATGATCCAAAGAATTAGGCAGATCCAAAACTATAATGGACCCCACCACAGAAAACAGTGGAGTGAGTTATACCCACCGTTGAAACCTTCCTAAGGTCCACCTTAATTTTTATTTGAGATCTAATCTGTTCATAAGTTAACACAAACATTAAATAAGGTAAAACACAAATATCAGCCTCATTGAAACTTTTGTAGCCATTAGAAATTTTTAATGGTGAGCGTCACTCTCTCCACTTTTTCTGTGGTGGGGTCCACTCGAAATTCGGATCTTAATCATTCTTTGGCCATGACCTAAAATGGTCTCTCAAAATGGATGGACGGTGTGGATACAAAAGATACATCATGGTGGACCCACAGAACTTGGTGACGTCACTTCAGTAGCGAGTTCGCTACTCAACCGTCAGTGCCGCATCCGCGCCCGATAAAAAGGGGCTCCGACCCATTTTTCATCCGAGAACCCTGAAACCCTGGATTCTTCCCCAAATCTCTAGATTTCTCTGGATTTTATTTTATTTTTTCTCATTTTCTCCTAAATCAATTCCGTTAACAATCTAAAAGAAGAAAGAAGAAAAGGGAATCGAAATTTTCTTTACAGGTCCGGAAATCCAACCCTATTGAAGGTCTCTCTCTCTCTCTCTTCTCTCTCTCTCTCTCTCTCTCTTCTTCCAATTTTTTTGGAATATTTTTTTGTATCGTTGGATTGCGATACCGACACTATCGGCAAATATATCGGTCAATATTGCGAACACTGATTGAAAACTGGACTTTTCGCAAAAAATCGATAAAATCGCCGAAAAATCGGCGATATTAGGAAGAGAAACGAAAAAAGGGAGTCTCGGTGTCGCAACTCTAGCGATACCGAAATTATCGGCGATAATTCGATAATTTCGCCGATAATTTAAACACTGACTACAAGCATGAATGTCGTGGTAAGAAGAATGACAAGAAGGAAAAAGAAAGGAGAAAGAAGATGAATCAGATTCCACCGCGGTCGCTTCATGTCATGCCCCAAACTTGGAAACTGGGCTTACAAAATTCCCGATCGCCGAATCCGGCGCCGACAGCCTCCGTAGAACCTCATTCTCGGCTCTTAGCGCCCATTCGCCAAGTTCCGATCCTGAGATGCTACGAGGAGGATTTTCAACATCAGTTTGATTCATAATAAGCATAACAAAGACATAACTCACAAACAACAACCAAAAACTCCATTATATTTCCACTATGATAAAAAATTTTATAAGTACAATGAGCATAAAGGGAAATACAATGATAATGGACAAAAAACTCTAAGATGATCGGCTATGAGCTCCTGCCTCAGCGCTGCTGCGGTCCAACGTCACCTGCACGCAACAGTCGTGCATAGGCTTATGGAAAGTTTAAGGGTGGTGAAAGTGTGTGCGTGCAAGGTAGTAGTACAATTATGCAGTATCAGAGTAATGCGGAACATGCTGATGAATCCATGAATACCATTAGCCGTGCCAGGGCTATGCGATGCAAGGTATGAATGATGTCGGCCGTATCAAGGTTATGCGATGTGAGATGCAACTCAAGCATACAAATCCTCATCTAAGTCCATTTATCAATACAGCTCAACTTTGGAATATAACCGAGGTCTAGTACACTCCAAACCAGATTGCCGCCCCATCGCACACAATAAGGTAAGTGGAAGAAACCTCACTATACGCCTGCTAATATCGGGCACGGCTCGTCGATAGCGGACCCATTCCTCGAGCTGGTCAAACTCAGCCTAGCTTTACCCCCTCCTCCTGGGTGGGTAAGGTTGTACCCCCTTTCAACCGACCACGACACAGTGGAAAGCGCGGTCTTCTGGTAATAGACATTCGACCCTTATGCACCCACTCGGTCTAAACATTGGACCAACCTCCTGGTACCATAAGGGTTTATGAACTTTCACCCAGGAATATCTACAACACCCCATGTAGAACAAGATTTTCGGTATCTAATCCTGCCAACCACGATATGCCTGTAGAGGCTATGGCCCTGATGTCGCTAGGGCGTACAGTATACATGTCACACAATGCGAGATACATGAATTATACAATCCAGTTATACAACAATCATGCGTGTACTGCGCGCTCATGTGGGCATCTCCCTTTACCAAGGAGTCCCATAACAATCTGCCCAATGCCAATGTGCTATGATCAATCACTCATCCCATCACAAGCATGCAGATGATGCGTATGGGCATGTATTATGATGTTATGTTGTCGCATACTCATAATTGGAAATAAAAAATCGGCATCGATAATCGGAATCGATCAATCACATACGGCAAATGGAGCCCACTTATTTGGGTTAACCCACGAAGAGAATGAGCCTAACAAGGCCTAAGGAAAGGTCACAACGAGGACATCTAACCATCATTGCCTATCAATGTGGACATCTAACCAACATTGCTCCCAAGGAGTGGCCTACATAAGGAATTCATACACAATGCAACGGCCACACATACATCACATTGGGCCTCGCTCATAGGCCTCACATACATCGCATCGGGCCGATTGAATGGGCCGATCAAATGGGCCGATTCAAATGGGCCAACCAAATGGGCCGAATCGATGGGCCTCATGTATATCAAATTAGGCCGCACTAATGGGCCTAACTTTCATTAAGTGGGTCGCGCCATCTATACCATTCATCTACCCTTAGGGATCATTTAAGAGCATTAAAAAGAAATATTTAAATCACATGGACTGCACTCCAAATAACAGTGGTGATAATGACTCCCACCATTAATCTCAAGGCCCACCATAACATTTCTTTACAAAACAACCTGTTCATAAGGTCACATAGACCTGAATTAAGATGAAAAACAAATTTCAAATTGATCCAGAACCGTTGTGACCCCAAGAAGGGTTTCAATGGTGGACGTCCACTCAACACTGTTGTCTATAGCGTGGTCCTCTTGATATTTGATCTGTCTCATTTTGCCTCAAGCCATAAAATGAGCTTGCCAAAAAGGATGGACGATTGGACTATTCATATACAGCAGGTGGGGTCCACGTTCATCAAATGCAGGAACGGTTTGGATGTCATATAAATACCAAGGAGGGCCCACCGTCCAGCCATCTGGACGGTGGGATACAAAACATACATTACGGTGGGGCCCAACCACCTGCTGACGTCCTTAGTAGTGGGACCCACAGAAATTGCTGTCGTCAGATGGCAGTGAGTTCCACCATCAAATACAGATGGATGGCATGTGTAAAACACATACACCATGTGGGACCTACAACTTGCTGACGTAAAAAAAAAGGAGCTGCTGTACGTGCAACTGCTGCCTCCCTTTTCCCTTTTTTTTTAAAAAAAAAAACAAAACAGAGGTGGGTCCCATGTAGGGCCCACCACAACAGGTATATATATAATATAATATAATACATATATATATATATATATATATATATATATAATATATATATATATAATATATATATATATATATATATATATATCTATATAATATCTAACGTCCAAGCCGTCCAGGGCCTGGACAGTTACGAACATCAGGGTGTTGCCTCACACGTGGGGTGGGTCCCACTGTCCTTGGACGGTGGACACCACACATACATGATGGTGTGGCCACCCCAATGGATGGACGACGTGGATGGGTCCCACGTCATATCACACTTCACTGCTAGCCAAGACCTCAACGTTGAAACGAGGTATCTTTCACTCAGCCTACCACTTTAGCTATGGATCTGGGCGTGGATAAACCTGTCAAGGAGGGCCCCACACGGACGTGGGTCTCACCGTTCAGGGGTGGTGGACGGTTGGATAAGACACATACACTATAGTGTGGCCCCACACGTGGGGTGGAGGGCGTGGATGGGTCCCATGGACCCCACTGTCAGCACACACTTCACTGTGGTGCACCCACTATCAGTCCACACTTCACTGTAGTGCACACCACGTCAGTCCACACTTCACTTGTCAGTGCACGTCCAGCGTCCCTGGACGCTGGACAGTGTGCATACAAAACAAGCATCATGGTGGGTCCCACTTGGACGTGGCCCACTAGATTTGGATCAATCTGATATTTGTGTTTCTCCTACATCCAGGCCCACCCAAAGATGGTCAACAAGGTGGGCCCTACGGATGGGACGGTGTGGATCATACATTATAGTGGGGTCCACAATACATGAGAGAGAGAGAGACATCGGTGAGGATGGAGGGGCCTCGCCACTATGGGCCCCTCTTTGATACGAAGCCTACATCAAGGTGGGTCCCACCATAAGTGGGCCCTTACATCACAAAAGAATAAAGAAATGGAGATCCAAGATCACCCACCATCTCCTTCTTGCTCCCTAGGCTTCCTTTACTCCTTAGCTTCGATTCCAACGAAAGATGATTGAGTTTTGATGGTTGAGATAGGAGATGAGAGGGTAGGAAGTGGGCCACATACAAAACTCTCTCATGGAGGTTTGGGAAGCTTGGACGTGTGATGTTTTGGTTGCTTGGAAATGAGCTTGAGAAATGAGAGAGAGAGGTTCTAAAGAGAGAGAGAGAGAGAGGGTGTGGGGTGGTGTGTGGATGTGAGTGATGGGTGTGTAAGAAACTTTTGACTTTAGGGGTAGATGTGTGTAAGAAAGGTATGAGGTGTGTAAGAACTTTTTAACTTTTGGGGTTACTTGGGGATGGGTGAGAGGTGATGGTTGTGTACTTGACATGTACTTGACCCTTGATGGGATTGATTGATTGATGGATGTGACATGTTGTAGAGATTCTCTTAGGTTTTGCAACGCGCGGTGTTTTCCTCGAACTGAACGTGGGCCTACATCTTCAAGCCTGGGTATCGCCTCGGGGCACGAGACGCGGCATCGGAACCCCGACAACGGCGCGGTCGCTAGGGTACAAGTCTCGGGTAGAGCCGACTCGGGTTGACAGAACTCGGCTTAGGATCGCGCGTAAACGTCGGATAAAGGTCGAAGGCTGCCGGAATTCGACCAGGAAGATCGTGGAAGCCTACGGAATGGTACAGACTAAGACACGGGTCTTACACTACAGATGGTGATGTTGTAGTTATTCTTTCAGCAGATTATGATGTTTGTCTCATGGCTACGAGTCGGGACACCGACTGTGTGATAGACGCGGGAGCTTCTTTTCATGTGACTCCACGCAGGGACTTCTTCACAAGCTACAAGTCAGGTGACTTTGGGACCGTGAAGATGGGGAATTTTGGCGTATCGAAGATCGTAGGATCGATGATATTTGTGTGAAGACCGATGTGGGCTGCACATTGGTTCTCAGGGATGTGAGGTATATCCCAGACCTTCGCCTCAACTTGATGTCGATGGAAAGGTTAGATGATGATGGCTATGAAAGCCGATTTGTTGGTGGGCGCTGGAAGCTCATCAAGGGTTCATTGATCGTGACCAGAGGAAAGAAGTGTTGCACCCTTTACAAGGCAAGTGTCAGTGTGTTCAAGGGTGGATTGAACGCAGCGAAAGATTCAGCTATTGACATGTGGCACAGGCGTCTAGGCCACATGAGTGAAAGGGCTTCAAGTACTAGCGAGGAAGCTGTTCTTTCCAGACGTAACAGGTATACCTCTCAAAATCTATATTGATTGTTTATCAAGGAAACAACATAGAGTTTCATTTGTTAAATCTGTTTCTCATGTTTATAAAGTGCATGCATTAGATTTGGTTTATTCTGATGTTTATGGTCCTATGAACACAAAAACTATGGGTGGGGCATTGTATTTTGTCACTTTTATAGATGATGCATCTAAGAAGGTTTGAGTTTATGCTTTGAAATCCAAGGACGAGGTCTTTAGTGTGTTTAAATCGTTTCATGCTATGGTCGAGAGAGAGACAGGTAGATCATTGAAGTGCATCCGCAATGACAATGGTGGTGAATACATTGGCGACTTTCATGAGTATTACAAGTCCCTGGGTATACGGCATGAACAAATGGTTCCCAAGACCCCCTAGCATAATGGTGTGGTTGAGCGAATGAATCACACCATTGTAGAGAGAATCAGATGCATGTTATCCCATGCGAAGTTGCCCAAGACGTTCTGGGGAGAAGCAATGCACATGGCAATGTATTTGATAAACAGGTCTCCATCAGCCTCGTTGAATGGAGAAGTGCCTGAAATGGTGTGGACTGGACAGGATCCATCGCACAGTCATCTCAAGGTGTTTGGATGCAAGGCATCCGTTCACGTACCAAAGGATGAGAGGTCCAAGCTCGATATGAAGATCAGGTAGTGTGTGTTCTTGGGGTACAGTGATGAAAAGTTCGGTTACAGATTGTGGGATCCAACCGAGAAGAAGCTCATCAGGAGCAGAGATGTGATTTTCTTTGAAGATCAGTGTATAGAAGACATTGGTAAGCCAGAGAAGAACCAACCTAGTTCAGGTAAGCTAGAGGACATGAATCCGATTATTCCTCCCGTGGTGCCTGAAGACGGGGAGTACAGTAAGGTGCAGAGGACGAGGGAGTTCTTACAGAAGACAGACCGGGGGAGCAGCCCCCACTTGATCCACCTGTTGAGCCACAGGTGAGGAGGTCATCTAGGGACAGGCAACCGTCCAAGAGGTACTCGTCGCATGAGTACATTATGCTGATTGCTGGGGGAGAGCCAGAAGATTATTCTGAGGCCCTAGCCGACGAGCATAAGGGAGAGTGCTTGAAAACTATGCAAGAGGAGATGGAATCCTTGCATAAGAACCACACCTATGATATGGTGAAATTGCCTAAGGGCAAGAAAGCTTTGAGCAACAAGTGGGTATTCAGAAATAAGGTTGAGAAGAAGAATTCATAGACGAGGTTTAAGGCCAGACTTGTGGTGAAAGGGTTTGGTCAGAGGAAAGGTATAGACTTCAAGGAGATATTCTCATCAGTGGTGAAGATGACATCCATACGAGTGTTGCTTGGGTTGGCGACTAGCATGGATCTGGAGATAGAGCAGTTAGATGTTAAAACTGCATTCCTCCATGGTGACCTGGAAGAAAAGATCTACATGCACCAACCAGAGGGGTTCGAAGTCAAGGGCAAAGAGCATATGGTGTGTAGGCTGAGGAAGAGCTTGTATGGGCTGAAACAAGCTCTGCGACAATGGTACAAGAAGTTCGACTCGTTCATGTTGAAGCATGGATATGACAGAACGGAGTCGGACCACTGTGTGTTCACGCGCAAGTTCTCAGACGGTGATTTCTTAGTTTTGCTTTTATACGTTGATGACATACTCATCATGAAAAAAGACATCAAAAAGATCGACAGGCTGAAACAGGAGTTGGGCAAGTCTTTTAAGATGAAAGACTTGGTCACGGCTAAATAGATCCTAAGAATGGAGATAACCCGTGACAGAAGTAGCAGGAAGCTTTGGCTGTCACAAGAGCGGTATATTGAGAAGGTCCTAGAGTGGTTCAATATGAATGCAGCGAAGCCGGTCAGTACTCTACTGGATGGTCACTTCAGATTGAGCGACAAACAGTGTCCCATGACGAAGGTAGAGGTGGAAGAGATGCAGAAGATACCCTACGCGTCAGCTGTAGGAAGTTTGTTTTATGCTATGGTGTGTATACGCCTAGACATAACATACGCGGTTGGTGTTGTCAGCCAATATCTTGTCAATCCTGCAAAGAACATTGGACAGTGGTGAAGTAGATACTACGGTATCTAAGAGGCTCATCCAGGTTGAACCTATACAATGGTGACGAAAAACCTGTGTTAGAGGGCTACACAGATGCAGATATGGTAGGTGACATAGACTCTAGGAAGTCTACATCGGAGTTCATGTTCACGTTTGCAGGGAGAGCGGTATCTTGGCAGAGCAAGCTACAGAAGGTCGTTGCATTGTCGACGACAGAGGCTGAGTACATTGCAGCCACAGAGGCATGTAAAGAGATGCTTTAGATGAAGAGGTTCCTACAAAAACTTAGCCTGAAGCAGGAGGAGGACGTTGTCTATTGCAATAGTCAAAGTGCTATACACTTGAGCAAGAATCCAAGTCAGCACTCCAAGTCGAAGCGCATAGAGATTCGGTATCACTGGATCAGGGATACTTTGGAACAGAAGGTGTTACAGCTTGAGAAGGTCCACACGGACGATAATGGGTCAGACATGATGACCAAGGCTTTGTTAAAGGGAAAGTTTGAGGTTTGTAGAAACCTAGCTGACTTGAAGAAGGTGAATCCCTCCTGAGTAAAAAAGGGAGAGATTTTATGGGGATTTTTTGCCCCAGGCTCGACTGGTCGAGTGCTTCACTCGACCGGTAGTGGGTGGCGCCCGACCAGTCGAGTGGAGTCGAGTGGAGCTCGACTCAAAGTCCAGCGACCATCTGTTTATTTTTCCAGTGGTGCTCGACCAGTCGAGGGAGGTGCTCGACCGGTCGAGGACCCGGCTAGACCAGTCGAGATTACGCAGATTCTAGTCCGATTTTGTGCGGGATTCGGATTTCTGAGGCCTTTCGCAATAGGGTGCAGAAGGGAGTTTCCTAAAACTATAAATAAGGGTCCCTAGGGCTTTTCTAGGGTATGAAAAAAATACAAGAGGGTTTCTTAAAGCTTTACAAGGGTTTGCTAAAGGGTTTACAGCTATCAAAGGTGTGTGTGTGTGTGAGAGAGAGAAAGAGAGAGGAAGCTTGTGGAAGGGATGTTCTGCTCGTAGCGGTGATCTACTGTGCACTTGATATCTCAGCGCTTCTATGTCCTCGTAATCAGTTAGATCTGTCACGCCCCAAACCTAAAAATCGGATTCACAGGAATTTCGATTGCCGAATCCGGTGTCGACAACCTTCGTAGTACCCCATTCTCGGCTCCCAGCGCCCATATGCCAGGTTCCGATCCTGGGACCCTACAAGGAGGATTTTCAACGTACGTTTATCTCGTAAGAAGATAACCACAAGTTTACCCAAATCACAAAGGCAACATCATCATCACATATCCACTAATATAAACATATGAATACAATACTGAAAGGGAAATACATATGTCAAAATCAAAACTCCAGAAGTCAGCTACATGCTCCAAGCTCCACGCTTCTGCAACCTAACATTACCTGCACGTATCTATCGTATATAAGCTTATAGAAAGCTTAGAGGGTGGTGTAAGTGTGTGCACAAAGTAAGTGTCAAGTATACAATACAATGCCATAATCAAACAATATCGGAAATACTGGTAAGATCATGAATCATACGATATCAGAGTAAGCGGAAATACTGACAAGTCCATGAGACAAACAATATTAGAGTACGCAATATAGATTAGCTATGCAAATTAGGAGTCATAAAGAGCTAAATATCTTATGTCGAGGATGCAATGCAATATACGATTTCTGATAAGTTCACGAATATCGTCAGCCATTCTAAACCATATAAATGCAGAAACATAGTAACCCAAGATGTCATATGCCGCAGATGTTATGCAATAAGCGGTGCGAATGGAATGACCATGCTGGAGTGTGAAGTCGGGATGATAGTACGTAGTATTGTAGGCTATGGGGCCTATCACAAAGGACTTCTATCCAAACCAGTCTCATACCAAAATTTGGATAGTCAGACTTAATGTGGTAAACTCCTGATCTCAGGTTAGTCACGTGCCAAACCGAAATCCTTGCCATTACGAAGGTACACAACAATTAGTTGCGCACCACCAACCCGAGTGGATAGTGAATGAATGAATGAATGAGTATGCAACTCCTACTCGATAAGTCCACATATCAGTACGGTTCCTCTCTGGGATCATCACCGGGGTATAGTACACTCTACATGCAAATCGCCGACCACTGACGTGCGACCATACAAGTGGAAGAGACCTCACCATCCGCCTGACCAGTAGTCAGCCAATATTTACCCAGCACATCGATAACGAACCCATTCACGAGCTGGTCAAACTCAGCCTAGCAATGCCCCCTACCCTGGGCGGGTAAGGCCATACCCCCTCCCAACCGACTATGACACAGTGGGAGACGCGACCTCCTAGTTTTTGGCCCTCATGCGCTCATATATATCCACTCGGTCTCGATGTTGGGGCGTCTCCTGGCCACGGAGGTTTAGGAATTTTCACCCAAGGACATCTATGGCGCCCTTATGCTAGAACCAAACATTTTCGGTGTCCAATCTGGCCATCCACGATATGCCTGTGGAGGCTATGGCCCTGATATCGCTAGGGCGTAAAGTAGTCACAACACACAATGCAAGATGCATGAGTCATACAATCCAGTCATGCATCAATCCTGCGCATACCATGCGCTCATTCGAGATAACCTCCACCTATCAGGGAGTCTCATAACAACCTGCCAATGACATATGTAATAGTCAACCACATCTCATAATAAACATGCAGATGATGCGTATGGGCATGTATCATGATGCTATGCTGTCACATACTCATAATCGGTATCAATAACTGGCATCAACAATCGGCCTTGACAATGTGGACATTTAACTAACATTGCCCCCAAGCAATGACCCACATAGAGCCCAACATATAGTGGACCCATGGCCTCACACAAGGATCTAATATACAACACCATGGGTCTCACTCAAGAGTTTAATACACATCACGATGGGCCTGTCACATGGGCCTCATATACATCACAATGGACTCCATTGCCTTGCCCTCGAATGCATCACAATGGGCCTCAACTACGGGTCGCATATACATCATATAGGTCTCGACAATCGGCCTTGGCAATTGAAATCGGCCTTGACAATCGAATTCAGCCTCAACAATTGGAATCGACACTCAGAATCGGCCTCGACAAATCGGAATCGGCCTCAATACTCGACCTCGACAATCAGAATAAACCTATACAATCGGCCTCGATACTCGGCCTCAACAAATCGGAATCGGCCTCAATACTCGGCCTCGACAATCGGAATCGGCCTTTACAAATCGGAATTGGCCTCGATACTCGACCTCGACAAATCGGAATCGGCCTCGACAATCGGAAACGACCTCAATACTCAGCCTCGACAAATCGGAATCGGCCTATACAATTGGCCTCAACAAATCAGAATCGGTCTCGATACTCGGCCTCGACAATCGGAATCGGTCTCGATACTCGGTCTCGACAAATCAGAATCGGCCTTGACAATCAGAATCGGTCTATACAATCGGCCTCTACAAATCAGAATCGGCCTATACAATCGGCCTCGACAAATTGGAATCGGCCTCGAGAATCGGAATCGGCCTATACAATGGCCTCGACAAATCGGAATCGGCCTATACAATCGACCTCGACAAATTGAAATCGGCCTATACAATTGGCCTCGACAAATCAAAATTGGCCTCGACAATCGGAATCGACCTATACAATTGGCCTCGACAAATCGGAATCGGCCTCGATACTCAGCCTCGACAATCAGAATCGGCCTATACAATCGACATCTATAAATCGGAATCGGCCATGACAAATCGGAATCGGCCTCGATACTCAGCCTCGACAATTGGATCGACCTATACAATGGCCTCGACAAATCGGAATCGGTCTATACAATAGCCTCAACAAATCGGAATCGGCCTTGACAATCAAAATCAGAATCGGTGAGAATGGGCATAACAAGGACTAAGGGAAGGTCATAATGAGGACATTTAACCATCATTGTCTATCAATGTGGATATTTAACCAACATTGCTCCCAAGGAGTGGCCCACATAGAGCCAAATGTATCGTGGGCCCATGGCCTCACACAAGGGCTTAATATACATCACCATGGGCCTCACTCAAGGGCCTAATATATATCACTATGGGCCTCGGCATATGGTCGTAAATACATCGCATCGGGCCTCACTCAAGGGCCTAATATATATCACTATGGGCCTTGGCACATGGGTCATAAATACATCGCATTGGGCCTCACTCAAGGGCCGCATATACATCAAGTGGGTCACATCAATGGGCCGCACTAATGGGCCTCATAGATGGGCTACAATTATATAAAGGTGGGCCTTATAGATGGGCCACAAGTATATCAAAGTGAGCCTCAAGTGGGTGATTGGATTACATCTAAAATCATTTCAATAGTTGTAAGTGCAACATGTGTACCACTCTACACTATCATTCTATAGGGCACATGACACCCTAATGATGATCAGCACCGCCCAAACATTGTTCAGGTAAATTAGCACCATCCGAACATTGTCCAGCACCGTCCAACGCAATGGAGGGTGTGGATGAAATAAATACATCATGGTGGTGTCCATGCTGGCAAAACAGGTGGACAGCTTGGGTAAAACACATGTACATCAAAGAGAACCCACGAAACTTGCTGACTTGCAAACAGCAGCTGCATCCCACCGTCCAAGGTTTTGACGGTGAGGATGATACATGTATATCATTGAGGTGGGTCCACGCCCCACATCCAGGGATCGGACGTCCTGGATAAACCACTTACATCAGTGGGTCCCAGTCCCCACGTGTGGAAAAATCCACCCACATCAAGATGATTTCCACCATCCAGCAGATGGACGGTGGATATGTATATTTGATATATATACAGCAAGTGCATCCCATATATGTCACATGTGCATTCAATGTAACCCATCACTCATGCGTGTATTACTTGCATCCATGCATTTATAACACATAACGTGGTGTCATGCATCTGACCACACACTCATCATACATGTACGCATGCATACAACTACATGCATACAACTATTACTAGTAAATAGTCATGCATCTCATTTGTGCATACACACATGCCATGCATTCCAGTCATTCAACGTGCCATGCATGCATGCATGCAATCTGTCACCCACAAATAGCATGGGCCCACTCCACTACTAGATGGTGTTCTATGGACCCACGATGTTGCATGTATCTCATATATGCGGACGGTGTAGATATAATACATATTTCATGGTGGGTCCCACCTTCTGATGGACGGTGTAGATGGTGGGACTCACAACCACTTGCTGACGTCAGTGGGACCCACAGAGCTTGGTGGAGTCAATACCCGGCTATATAACTGGTGTGAAATACCAAGCCAATCCATTTTCAAGGTGGGGTCCATCTCGTGGACGGCATGGATCAAGTGGGCCATACAATCATCATCATTAAAAAAAAGAGAAAAAAAGGGAGAGAGAGAAAGAGAGAAGAAGAGAGATCGGATGGTGGAGGGACCCCGCCACTATGGGCCCCTCATATAATCACAACACATACAACATATACATCAAAACAGGCCCCACTAGGATCCAAAGGTCAAGATCTACTCTAGAAACACCCACTTTTGATCTCCTCTTCCTTCTTCTGCCTATAGCCTCTAGAGCTCCAAGGAAACGATTCTGACGGTTTAGATGGACTTTGGATGGTGGAGATGGGAGGTAAGAAGGTGGGTCACACTAGCTCTCTTATGGGGAGCTTGGACGTGGGTTGCTTGGGAGAAAAAATGAGAGAGAGAGAGAGAGAGAGAGGATGTGATGTAAAGAGAGAGAGAAGGATGGGTGGTGGAGCGAGTGATGTGTACTTGACATGTAAGGGTGTGTAAGAGAGAGAGTTGACTTTGGGGATGGTATTGTACTTGACATGATGTGGTGATTGATGGGATTGATTTGATTAGAAATTCTCTTGGGATTAGCAACGCACGACATTTTTCTCACACTGAACGCGGGCCCATATCTCCTGGCTTAGGTATCGCCTCGGCGTGCGAGACGCGGCGTCGGAACCGCAGCGACGACGTGGTTGCTAGGGTAGAAGTCTCAGGTTAAGCCGACTCTGGAACACGGGATATGACTCAAGGTCATGCGCAAATGCCGATAACAGATCGCGGGTCGCTGGAATTCCATCGGGAAGACCGCGGAAGCTTATGGAACAGTACGGGCTAGGATACGGGCCTCACAAGATCTCTCCGTTTTCTTTTATTCTCTTACTGTTTATCCACTCCTGCGTGAGTGAAGAAGGTTGTTTGTAACGTTCTACTTCATAGGGGTTTTGATCTGGACTAGATCCCGTGGTTTTTACCTCTTTGAGGTTTTTCACGTAAAAATCTCTGTGTGGTGTGTGGTTTATGCTTTGATTATTTCATTGCTTTATTATCCCATAATTTTGGTTTGTTCTGGGAGGCTAGATCCTAAGGTTTTGTGCAAAGCCCCCAACAGTTTCACCCACATTTGACTACAATGACTATGGTTTGTAAGCTTAGAAAAATGTCATGAGATTTAATGCTAACTGAAGTCATGGTCCGTAGCTTTTCTAGTGAGATTACAAACACGAAAGGTGTCATATCTGTTGAGTTGTTGGTCGAAAGCTAGAAAGTTGTTGCGACCTTTTTCGTCATTCAGCCCATGACCATCTATAACACAATTCTTGGCCGGGATTGGATTTATTCCAAGTGTTGTATCCCGTCATCCCTTCACTAATTTTTTATTATATGGAATGAAAATAAAGTTGAGATTATGTGTGCAGACAATCAGTCATTTCTAACCAAGTCCAATATGACCGAAGCCAACCTTTATGATGGGCAAATTGGGCTATTGCGATTTATCGACCGTGACAAATACAATCGTCTGCCAGGGATTACTACAGCAACAAATACTGAATTGGACCTTGATCCCTTGATTAATATAGTGAAATCAACTTAATCTGAGTTAGAGCTCGACTCCCTAATTAGCAGTGTTACCACTCTAATGCAGGAATTACCAAGCAAGTCGAATATGATAATCATATATTGGCCACCAATAAAATTTTTGTCAAAAAAAAATAAAAATACCTAACGGATTACGGAGCAGAGATAAACAAAGAAACTGAAACTACAACTGGCCTTCATAAATAGAAAACTATCTCAAGCATGCAAGAGATCACATTGGATGTTACATCAACACTACAAAATTCCAGCTGGACATGAATTAGAGCCTGCACATGCAAAGATGGACGATGCAAAGTCCGACGTCCAAGACCTGTTATTTGGTAAATCTTGGCACAATAAAAGACCAACGACCGACCTATATTAGTGCAATAATGGAACCCCAAGACCAGATGGAGATGATTGCACTCCTAAAGGAATTATCTGATGTTTTGCTTGAGAGTATCATGAGATGCCCAACCTATACAGAGATCTGGTAGAACATAATCTCCCAGTAAAAAGAAGGGTTTAAGTCATTCAAACAACCTATAAGAAGGATGACCCCTTTAGTCACCTTAAAAGTGAAAGAAGAAATTGAACAATTACTAAAGGCCAGCTTCATCCAACCAATTATGTATGTCTACTGGATCTCAAATATTATGTTAGTAATAAAGAAGAATGGAAAGCTAAGAGTTTGTATGGACTTCAAATCTCAATCTGGTAACCCTAACAGATGAATATCTAATGGTGATTGTATGTTAGTTTTGTTGGGATTTGTGCTGTGGAATCACACAAATCTACATCTAGGATAGCAATCCAAGAGCACCAAGCAAACACAAAGATTTAATGTAGAAAACCCTTGCGGGAAAAAACCACGGCACAAATCTTCACTATGAAAATAGAAATTACAAAGAGAGAGGACTTACCCGATTCAAACAACCTCGAATCTCACCCTTGCTACACCTTTTAGAAACCCTAAAACCCTTTTAGGAACCCTTGGAATCCCTTTAGAAAGCCTTAGAATTACTTAGAAAGTGTAACACCCTGAAAATCGGGGGTTGAGCAAAGCTCAGCTCCCGAGTTCCAACACATCACTTATGCAACGCAGATAATGGTGATTAATATGAGTGCACTCAAACATGAGTGAGATTATACTAAAACAATATATCATACTCCAGAGACAGTTAAATTACGTAAGCGGAAGAACTGTGAGAGATATATAAAATATATAAACTGTTGTAAGTCTCTAGAGTGTGAACATATTACCAGGTAAAATATATACATGTATACTTTCCAAAATGGACCAAAAATGAATATACATCTATGTTTCAAAAAAACAAAATAGCAAGTGTAGTGGCATCTATTCAACATCCTAGAAATTCCCGTGGATCAGGACACGGCTCACATGAACCCGCCTGAAAACTGCATGGAGGCAGTAACGTGGGAGTGAGTGATCAACTCAGCGGAACTATGAAGCAAAGGTTAACATGTTATCAATTCAGTCAAGCAGTAATGATAAGGCAATACAACAAGCATTCCTAAGTACTCTGGTTAATGCAAGGATGGTATGTATAAATGATGCATGCCCTCGCCTGCACTCCCTTTGCGATCTTCATCTCACGGTCGCGCATGTCAGTCACTTCCTCAGTGCTCTACTCAACACCAAACGGCACATGCAATGCTGTGCATGAGCGTGTTACCAAGTTCTTATTAGTCCTTTTCATATAGCAGGATTGGAAAACTAAGGTACCTCCCTTATATCATTTCTCAAACTATGATCCATTCTAGGGTCGTCAGTCCTAGTAAATCCCAAACGATGTTGCGGTTTAGGTCGCTGTAAAAGGCTCGTCACCTCGATGCAGTGTAGGCCTAGTATACTCTAGTTACTACGGAAAGGCTCGTCGCCTCTCCTCAGTCTCAGAGTATGCTCGAGGTCACTACAAAGGGCTCATCACCTTATCAGTGTAGGCCGACAGCTCGAATACAGTGTCCCATACCACCCTATTCTGCTCACGAGGCTGTGTTGCTCACTGGACACTATGGGGAGGCTCGTCACCCCAGCGTAGGCCGATAGCTTGACCACGATGTCCATACCACCATGTCCGGCTCACGGGTATTAGCGGATCGACGGGTACCAAGGTTAACGGGTTTTCCACTGGTGAGTTTGGTACCTTAGGTTCAAGCAGAGTAGTAGCGTCCATACATGGTGAATGTACATCGGGTCAATTGGGTTACTTGACGAGCTCGACTGGTACGAGTGCACCTCAAGTTAATCGACATGAAGTACGTAAGCACTTCGTGTGGCCTAACCACTACCGACAACCTAAGTATGACTCGTATTCATCGAAAACGTCCCATGTGGCGAAACAACCTCAGCCACCAAACCAAGGCCTGTTACCGATTTCCTGGACTATACCATAGTCCCAAACACATTCTGATATGAGAAATATGCACATACAATAATCATACATCAATTAATCAACCCATGCAACCATGGAAAGCATTTGAACGTATAATGGAGCACATATAACATGTCATTCTACATATGCATATTCTGTACAAACCACGCTATTTAGATTACAACAACTTGAAGGAATTCATGCATATACTTGAGGTAGTTGGGATTCCCATCCCAACAACCCTATCAAGTACAGTTCATCTAACAACTGCTCATACAGACATTTTATCAAACACTTATACCACACATATCAACATACACAACATATGTTGATTATAACATGTATTTGGACAAATCCTCGCCACAAAGAGTTGTCACGTACACATCAATTCATGTATTAGCATTCCATAGACATGACACGCACAAATCATATTCCTATGTTCATTCAGACATTTCAACAAACACCTAGACTACACACTTCAATATACACGTATTAGGCTAGCTATAATATATATCCTGGTAAGCCCTTTTACAAAAGGGTTGCCACATACACAACAAGCATATATTCATAGTTAATAATCATGGCAAGTATAGATCCAAATTCCATATTCATTCAATCATATCATCAAACACATGGAATATGCGATACTCAACATAACTTATATATATATGTGAAAAGTGCGGGAATCGTCGTATCTAAGCATGTGATAGTAATCAAGTCAGTCATAAATCATTAATTAACATTGAAAGCCTTGAAAACCATAACCTAAACGTTTATAGTCTGCACCTTACACCGGTAGACGCGAAACGAAATCAGTTTAAATGCTAAGTCTTTATCTACGACACCATAATAACCTATAACAGGGAATAGGTTAGCTAATTCATCTATTACACTAGTTGAAAACCCTAAAATAGGTTAGGGTTAGGATTTCTTACCCAAGAACGTTGTCGGAAACGCCGGATTTGCGATACGGACATGGTAAACAAGTGCGTGCAGTAGAGGGATCAAATCCCAAGATGAATCTCCATCTATCTCTCTCTCTCTCTCTTTCCTTCTCTTTTCTCTCTTCTCTCTCCTAGGATTTCCCAAAATTCGTATGGTATGGGAGAGTGAGGGTTTAAGGCCCTTATATAGGCCCAGAACTGATGGAAATGGCCCCAGGGCCAAGTATACTTAGGTTATAGTCAAAACCCATCTGTTTCGGCTCAACGAAGCACTTCTAAAGGCCCCCTTTCTACGTGTGGTCGGACTTAAGCTCGCTGGCATTGGATCTAGGTCAAGCTAAATTTTCGGTCCGATCGGATTTATAGATCGACCGTGACGGACCAGTTTCAGTTCAACGGTCACCAGTATTCGATCAAGGCCACAAGTGTACTGACATGTGTGGAAAATTTCTCCTGATCCGAGGGTGTATTTGGGTCAGATTCTGACGGTCTGAATCCTTATATTTAGACCACAAGCGACGCGTCTCAGTTTACTTAAGTTTGAATTCTATTTCCAAAACTATTCACGTTTCTCACACACTTCGCTCCGGGCTCAAGTTGTACATTTCTGGACACAGTCAGGACTTAATTTCCGAAGTGGTTGTCAAGCCCAATACGGCAGTCATAACGGTTTAGTTTTGCTGTAATTAGACTTTCGACGCGGGTCCAGATCCGATACGAAGTTTCGTGAGGCTTCCGAGAGCAACTGGGTAATGAGATTATTCCTATGTTATAGGGTAATATAGCGTTAGCGGTTCTTCTCATTTTGGATTATGCAGTTCGTATTTAAAGTGGTTCAAGCTAATTCTACTGAGTGTTCAGTTTAGTACCTAAATAAATTATGTCCTAATTACGACAGAATATGGCCCTAGGGCAGTTCTACGTCCATTTCTGGTACTTTTAATTAGTATATTATTTTAATTATTTTTTAGTAGTTCATCACCAAGTCTACTTCATCACTACCAAATTTCATTAGGTTTCGTGTTGTAGAAAAATTCTAAAAATTCTAGAAGCAGCAGTTATCCAAACTGATGATTTTCAGATAGTTATCACAATAACCTATATTTAACTATATTAAATAATTTATTATATTTTTTACTTATTTTTATATGAAACTAGACTCATTAAGTTTCCATCTGGATTTTGAATCACCTAAATCGAAGTTATAATGAGGGAGATATGATTTTTCAAAGTTGGACGAAAATCGCAGAATTTTTCTGCCGAAAACGGGCCGTCGGCCCGCAATTTGACGAGGCCCTCGCCGCCCATTGGACCCCGGGGCGATGGCTCACCCCAGGGGCGATGTCCTCCCCCCCCCCCCCCCCGGGGGGGGTGTCGGATACATGTGGGACCCACCTCGGGTCCCCCTGATTTGTGTCGTTTGGCCCCCGTGTCCGTGTGAGGCATTTTCGGGTCCAATTTGCAAACCAAAATAGTTTATTTGACGTGAAATATATGATTTTGGTGTAGGAGATGCTAATCTATCCAACAAACCTATTTATTTGTTAGATTTCAAAAGGTTAAGGGTCAAAAACCCATTTTATCCATTTATTTACTACTTATGGTAAGTTTTAGTTTCAGTATTGTTCTTCATCATTTATACCCTAGGATTGGTGTGTATTATGAATGTTCTTAGAAAAATTTTAAGGATAGGATGGTGAAAGGTGAGATTTCGAAGGAAAAGGGTTAAAAAAGGACTTTACACTTTGGGATTGAGTTCTTGGAAAGTTAATAAGGTGTTATGATCGATTCATTGCCTAAGGACATCTTATGTCCAAGTTGACAAAATCCGGGGTGTTACAAAAAGACCCTAGGTACCCCTATTTATAGTTTAGGAAACTCCACTTACACACCTCTCTGAAATCGTCTCGAATTTACGCAGTCCGCACAAAATCCGCGCGGCATCTGTGTAATCCTCGACTAGTCGAAGGAGGGCTTCGACTGGTCAAAGGACCCCTTCGATTGGTCGAGCTTGACCCTCGACTGGTCGAGCTCCACGGAACTCCAAAAAACTTGTTCGCTGGACTTCGAGTCTAACGGGCCTCAACTGGTCGAGCAACCCCCTCGACCGGTCGAGCATCAGAAGATTTTAGACATCTTTTTCGCTACACCTTTTAGAAACCCCAAAACCCTTTTAAGAACCCTTAGAACCCCTTTAGAAAGCCTTAGAATTACTTAGAAAGACCCTTGGGACCCCTATTTATAGTTTAGGAAACTTCACTTATGCACCTCTCTGAAACCATCTCAAATTTACGCAGTCTGCACAAAATCCGTGCAGCATCTGCGTAACCCTCGACTAGCCGAAGGAGGGCTTCGACTGGTCGAAGGACCCCTTCAACCGGTCGAGCCTGACCTTTAACTGGTCGAGCACCTGGACTTCGAGTCGAACGGGCCTCGACTGGTCGAGCAACCCCCTCGACCGGTCGAACATCAGAAGATTTTAGACATCTTTTTTTGACAACAATCTCTACCATGTCTTCGATTTTCAGTCGAGTAGTTCTTTGACCTTTTCTCTTATCTTTGCATCACATCATAGCTTCTCGTGCACACTCTGTCCTCCTTTTATGCCATCGCCAAGGCTAGAGAAGTTGCACAGAACTTGAACTTCTCTGCAGGAACGACCTTGGTGATTATGTCTTCCGGATTCACACTAGTGTAAATCTTCTTCAGAGTTACGCCTCCTTCATTAAGCACCTGTTGGATAACATGGACATCCAACTAATTGCTCCACCCGCTAGTATAAACGAGTAACCTGAAGTCGACCTTCTACAATCTACACTGTCTGCGTAATCTGAATCCACATACCTAACCAACTTTGTCCATGTCTTCCCAAAAGTAAAGACGTATTCTTCTTACCATCTCACTGCTACCCAATATTGCTTGCCGGAGTATTTTCTCACAACACTGATAGCCTGTGAAATAACCGGTCTAATACAGACCATGGCATGCATGCCAACCACATTCGAATAAGGCTCATGAGATATATCCTGCTTTTCCTCACCTATTTTGGGACATGTCCTGAGGAAAACTTGAGGAGAGACGCGTAGGGACGCTCTCCGGCTTTGTCTGGTCCATCACATACTTGATCAATACCTACCCAAGGTATTTTACTTAAGATAACCAAAACCTACTCCTCTTTCAGTCTCGATGCCGAAAACCATCTTTGCAGCCCCCAATCCTTCATCCTGAATGTCCCACTTAACCGAGTCTTCAGTACATTGATTTCAGACGTGTCATAATTGGCGATCTACATGTCATCAGCATATAATTCCTGACTCACCATGAAAGAATCAAACTACTGCCTAGGCGACAAGTCGTACCATGACCTCCTGCAAACTTTTTCTCAACCCCTTTAACTTCGAACCTCTTTGGTTGCTTCATGTAGATTTGTTCTTCCAATTTTTCTTACAAAAGTGCAGACTCCACATCCATCCTTTCCAGTTCGAGATCACATTGGCCAACCAGCGTCAATCACAGATCTAATAGACACCTGCTATACCGTCGGCACAAATATCTTTAAGAAGCTGATCCCTTCTCTCTGAGCATAACCCTTCGCTACCAACCTCGCTCTGTATCATGTTGTATCCTCCTAAAGATCATCCAACCGCTTCCCGGCTCATTGGAAGCTCCACCAGCTCCCATGTGTCGATCTGGTACAATGAGTCCATCACATCGCCCATAGTCACCTTCCACTTCTCAGCACCAGACTCACCTAGAGCCATCTGAATAGAAGACGGATCCCCTATGATATTGGAGTCGTGCATGTACCTCACCAATATCATGCGATTATGTTGTGTGATTCTTCTCACAGGTAGCTGCTCCACCTACTCTGTATCCTTATCCATTCATGTCCTACCCGCTCATGTGGTCATGCCCAACATGCCACACACGTGCAGAGGTGGAATCCGCTATAGCCACTGCAGCTCTACCTTTTGAAGTACTCCCGATTAACATGTAAATATTATCGAGTCATTACACTTTCATGATTACCCGTGCCCCCCTAGATACTTTAAGAGTACCATCAATACCTGTGAACTTACAACCCATTGCCTCAAGTACACCAAGAGAAATCAGATTCTTATTCATGTCAAGAACTTGCCTCACATCGGTCAAGATACGCTCTGTCCCATCAAACATCTTAATGCACACTGTACCGACAGCCACAACATTATAGTCACTATCATTGCCCATAAATACATGTCCATCATCGCACTCCCTGTAGCTGGTGAACCAACTCCGATGAAGAGTTATGTGAAAGGATGTTCCTGTGTCTATAATCCACTCGCCCCTACGATCATCTTATGGTCGTCTGATCATAGACACAGACAAAGTAGCACCATCACATCCACTCGATCCATCTGACGTGGAAGCATTGACCTCCCTGTACAAAGCCTCGGATTCTTCTCTCTTAGATTTAGGATTTTCACAATCCTTCTTCACATGTCCTTCCATCCCACAGTTCCAGCACTTTACCTTTCTTTTGCCCTTGCCCTTGGATTTGGATCTAGAACCTGAAGAACTTGTACCTTGTTTAGAATTTCTACCCTTGTAAGCAGTGCATCATAAGATATCTCCAAGTCGACGTTAAGCTTTCTCATAGCCTTCCCTTAAAGGGCTGAGATAACGGTGTCGACACTTAGGGTTTTATTCGTGGTGCACATTGTGTCCTCGAATGACTCATACGACGCTGGAAGAGAATTCACCAACATATATGCGTGTTCTTCATCTTTCATCACTTCCTCCATATCCAGTAATTTGCAAACTAATTTATTAAAGTTGCTGATGTGAGCCTCCAGATCTGTAACCCCCGACTTCTAAAACCTGAGTACGAGACTCGTTTTCAGGAATCCGAGAGCTTATAAATTAGAGAAGCAGCGGAATCAAAACTCAGAGTGCGATAGCCAAAAGAAGCATGTATATTCATGAAAGCCCAAAATTTGACCCGCTCAGCTGGGGGTCTTAATACAAAAATCCATAAGTTCCCAAAATACTAATCCACTGGAAATAAAACATAGAGCTAATGATTAACACTAAAATACGCCGCTGCGTCCTGATGCGGCTCATCCTCATAATACTCCTCTTCAGGCTCCACAGTCACACCATCATGGCAGGCACCGACGTCCTCTACATCAGTCCTTGCATACTCTGTACGGTTGGATATTGATGGATGAGTGGCCAACTCAGTGTGAATTCCCCTCAAGATTACACATCTCCGCCTTAGCAAACATAGTTAAAGGAGAAACAAGCAGTAGTCCAAAACAGGCAACATGCAGTCTTATTAGATGCATGGATGCATGAATGCACATCGGTCTGGGGATGCACATCCAGCCGGAACTTGGGCTCATCGCCCATGCAATCATCGACCTGGGAATATCATCCAGTCGGACAGGGGTTGATAGTCGATGGTTTGGGAGCTAGCGAAACGATACCCAACAACTCTGGGGTATGTGCTATAGCATCCAAAATAGCCATCCGTCATCGCCAATATGCTATGAATGCATGATTAGCCAGCCATTATTAATCCAGTTACAATCAGTCAATTTGAATAACTCAAAGGTCACTACGGGGAGCTCAGAGCTCAACGTAGGCCGACACTCGGGCATATTGTCCCATTACCACCATCCCCGGCTCATGAGGTACTCCACCTTGAGATGTTCTAATAGAGTACCTTGATCAAAATGACACTAGTTCAAGGTCCCTATTGCCCACATGTTCTGTCTAATTACAATCTCAAGTGTGGCTTGCATACGATCATGAAATCTTTCACGTGTAGCATCAAAAGGTTGTGTACAGAAGCAAATCATGTTATCATGAGACAATATATGACTTCAAGTAGGGCATGTACGAAGCATCAAGAGTTTAAACAAACTATGGAGGTAAATTTACCAAGTATGTGACTAGTGATCAAGGATTTAACTAGCATGTGAGCCTTTCATATAGTGGAAACAAGTATCACAATAATGATAATCTAGTGCAAACTTGGTTTAGCTAATTCAGAAATTGAAAGCTCAAGGGAGAGTCATCACCTGTATGATGGTGTTCTTGAACTCGGCCATGTATGTGGGTTGATGTACGGTTTAGTTTCGTAAACGATGGATATAAAGTAGGTTTCTGGAGTGATTAGGGGTAGGGATTATATAACGTTAGATTCGAGTGACTTTCTTACACGTGAAAGTTTCTCTGATTCTGATTCTATGGTGGGTTAAGCATATTTATATAGTGTGAACAAGGTGGACGGATCAGAATCTTGATCTGATAAATGTACGAACGGATGTAGAGGTCAAGTAGCTGATTTCTATGATCAAGGGCTGAAATTTGATGTGTACGGTAATTTATGATAATTAGGCCTGATATAAAATTTCGCATGAAACGGATCATGAGGATCGTGTGAATTGGAATTCAGGGGCTTAGGTCAATGGCATTTTCGTAATTATTACTGATGTGTGAGTTTTGGAAAATCCAATGGCTCTACATGGTTATAGGCACATTTCTAAGAAGTTCTTACAAAAGAACGTATATCTAAATCATTATGGATAGGAGTTATTCGTCACGTCATCTAACGGGAAATACTTACGTCAAATCACATGATGGGTGAGCTCGTCTTGAAATTCAACGGTCAGATGGCTTGATCTATGAATGAAGATCATCCCTAACGGTTAAGTTAGTGTCAGGGAAAGGATGTAAGGCTAAAATAGTTGGGATTGGCATCGTACACATGTATATGTCATTTGAATCTTATGGTAACGCTCGAGGACTTTCGATGCCCAAGCATCGAAAAGTTTGGGGCGTTACAAGATCTCAACCCTCTTCCATCTTGAAGTTATACCATTGCCACTTCAAGTGTAGGCAATTTTCAGAGTATTTTTTCGCACAGATATCCTCTAACTTCGCCCATAAACTAGCCGCAGTTTTCTCACTCAAAACATTATAGAGAACCTTATCCGTGAGACATAAACGAATTGAGGATAAGGCCTTCTTATCAAGAGTATTCCATTCATCATCAGTCATACTAGACTTTCTCGTCTCAAGAGCATCATCCTTGCCTTGCTTGATTAAGGAACTGATCATCTTGATCTTCCATAAATCAAAGTTATTTTTCCCTGAGTATTTCTTAATCTCATACCTAGTACTTCCCATTATTGCTAATCCTGCAGATTCAGGTATGTGCCCCAATGATTGGCTTTGATACCACTTGTTGGGATTTGTGCTATGGAATCACACAAATCTAGATCTAGGATAACAATCCAAGATCACTAAGCAAACACAAGAGAACACAAAGATTTAACGTGGAACTTGCGGGAAAAAACCACGGCACAAAACGATAGATCTTCATATGAAAATAGAAATTACAAGAGAGAGGACTACCCGATTCGCACTTACGAAATAACTCCAACCTTGCTACACTACCTAAACACCACAACAACCTAACCCCTTAGGAACTCGCCTTAAAAAGCCTTAGATTAGATTACTTAGAAAGACCCTATGGACCCCTATTTATATAGTTTAGGAAACTCCACTTACGCACCTCTCTGAAACCGTCTCAAATTTACGCAGTCCTCACAAAATTCGCGCAGCATCTACGTAACCCTCGACTAGTCGAAGGAGGGCTTCGACTGGTCGAAGAACCCCTTCGATCGGTCGAGCCTAACGCTTGCCTGGTCGAGCACCATGGAACTCTAAAAAACTTGTTCGTTGGACTTCGAGTCGAACAGGTCTCAACTGGTCGAGCAACCCCCTCGACCGGTCGAGCATCAGAAGATTTTAGACATATTTTTCTGACAACAAGTTTGTGAACGGGGCCATTGGACACAAAATAATGTCATTCATGGACATCCATTTGAGATATAATCAAATTTACATTATTGCTGAAGACTTCCACAAAAAGACCTTTTGATGACCTAGGGTGATTTGAACCTACTGTTAGGTCGTGATGCCTTTTGGACTTAAAAACACTGGAACAACATACCAGATGATATGAACGTGATTGACAAATTCATGGAGGTATATAACGTCGATGTTGTGGTTAAATCAACCGACCATGGAGATCTTCTGGTAAATTTAAGAAGATTGTTCGAGCAAATGAGAAGTCAAAAACTCAAAATGAATCCCCTTAAGTGTGCCTTCAGGGTCTTAGCAAGAAATTTCATAGGATTTCTTGTTCATCAATGGGGAATAAAGGTCGACAAGAATAAAGTCAGGGCCATTCTAAAAGCTCAACCACCAAAGAATAAGAAAAAATCTAGAGATTTATCGGCCAAATTAACTTTTTACACTAATTCATTTTCAATTCGATCTTGAAGATAAGTGCCTTCTCCCCACCTATTAAGATGAGGGTGGGAGAAGAGTTTATATGGTAGAAGGAACACCAAGCCGCTTTTGATTAAATCAAGGAGTATCTTATCAAGCTGCCAATGTTAATCCCTCCATGAAAAGATCAGTTGTTCCGGCTATATGTTGTGGTGGCCAAAGAATCAATCAGGTCGTTGATGGTACATGAGAATGATGAGAGAAAGAAGTCGGCCATTTACTATCTCTTTAGAACTTTTCATGATACCAAACAACGATATTCAACCATTAAGAAGTTGTACTTATCTTTGTATTTCGCCACTACCAAGCTCAGACGTTACCTTCTCACTGGTACGATCCACGTTATTACCTCGACTGACCTTGTTAAGTATATGCTTACATGACTAATTTTAAGAGGAAGAATTGGGAAGTGGATTCTGGCTTTGTCCAAGTTCAGCTTCAAGTATGTCTCTCAAAAGACAGTTAAGGGTCAGGCTTTGGCTAATTTCATAGTTGAACACTTGTTTGAGAATAGATCATCGAATCCTGCCAAATATCCTCAGGATATACACTATCCACCTTACCCCTTTGAGGCTAATCTTTGACAATCAAGGACAGAATGGTTGTTTGGTGTCATAATTATTATCATCTCCTCGAACAAAAAAAAAAAGAAAAAAAAGAAGAGGAGTACACTTTCCAGTCTGAGTTTGAATGTACAAATAATCAGGCAAAATATGAGGTCTGATTATCGAGATTGAAATTTTAATGGAACTCGGGATAAGGAACATGGAAATTATCGGAGATTCACAACTGGTCATCAATTAGTTAGCCTGGTTTATACAAGTGTTCAAGTTGTGGATTAATGCCTTACTCTGGATGGTCGTGCATCTAATTTCTGCTTTCAACGACGTCATTGTCAAATACATCCCCCATGAACAAAATGCCAATACGAACGAAATAGCGCAGATTGTGACGGGACTCAGGCTACTTGACGGATTGACCAAGAGACTCTTCATGGTCTAGAGACAATTACTCCTAGTTACGTAACAACCGATAATTTCTAGAGATTTTGCAAGATGACTGGAGAATACTGATCATTCACTACCTTACGAGGCCAACTAACAAGGCTGATCAAACTGTTCGAAGAATTGCCCCACATTATCTCCTCCTAAACGAAGATCTCTATCATAAAGGGGCGGATGGATTGTTCCTAAAATGTTTGGAAACGGATAAGGTTATGATTATCATAGGATGAAGTACACAAATGCATATGTGGAGCTCATCAAGCTGATACAAAATGTGCTAGCTCATCTAGAGGCACGACCATTATTGGTTAACTACATTAAAGACGGTATAAAGTATGCAAAGAGGTGCTAAGCTTGTCAGAAACATGGATCGCTACAGCATGTGCCTGCTGTCACACCCTGTCTTTGGAAACTCAAGTTCACTCAACTTAGTCACTAAATCAAGGGTGTGACTTGGTGGGAAAATGATAAAAATATTATAAATAACCAAAGTAATTATTCATCACTAATCATAAACACTCAATTATCAATATCTTATTGGATGATCTCCAACCATGACATACATAATTATTCAATAAATAATATGAAACCGAAATATTTATTCTAGCAGTTAATTTTCAAGAGCATGCTTCTCGAACTCACCATTCTACTCGCGGAGACTCCGAATATTTTCCAAGGCCTCGATGGTTTTCCCATCAATAAAATGAGCTAACAACTTATTAAGTAGTTATATGCATGATTCATAATAAGGTCATGATACACGATATATACGTACATAATATATATATATTAGTATGCCAACTTACATAATGCAATTTATAAAATGAACAACCAAGGTCATGGCTGCGCACAATGTCTGATCTGCCAGCACCCATTCAACCAAGACTTACCCGAATCCATCACATGTAGGAGCGTACATGATTCCTATGCAAGGTTGGCTTGTGGTTTCTCACACAGGATGTGTGACCATATAACTTGGCAATGAGTGGCCCACTTTAAAGTTGTCCAAACTTCTCCTCCAACCTTAACCGCAGTTTAAGGATGAGACCCTATTGGTACCAACTCAGGTTTCAGTGGGAACTCTACTCGAGAATTTAAGCGATACTTGCTCCTGAGTTATCTGGTGTTCTCAACAATTACATCAATCACCAAATCTTAAGGCAATTGCATACTTAAATATCAATAAGTTATGAAGAATATGCAAATGTGCACATAAAATGTATGAGATGCAAGAGGGGAAAATCCATATGTCTAAATGACTACTTACCCAACATGTCCCTTCTTCACTTGTCAATCTTAACTTTTTTATTATATCCTTGATGATTTTTTTTGTTGCTTTCACGTTTGCTCTCTTAAGAAACTTTTTTCTTCTGAGTCATAACTAAAATAAAACAAATAGTCAATGTACTACACTAATTTAGGGTTCACACTCTTAGATTATAAGTAAGACAATCATTAATCAATGATCAACTGTTGATCGGTTAAACTAATACCTTAGATCCATGCCATAGATGGCTCATATTTCTTGATAATATGTGGTTTTTACCACAATCCTAACCATCCATCAAAGCTAAAACTTACATGTGGGTCAAGATCTTGCTTTTAGATAGGTTTAGTTGCTAAGATCCATTTGATCTGACCACTAGATCTCTTGATTAATCTCAAACCTGAATCTAAAGGTCTTAGAATTTGAGTTTAGGTCGGGTGGATCTTACTTTCCATAAGATAGACCCTTAAAATGGGTGATTAGTCCTTTGAAGAATGGTTGGATTGGGCCTTATTGTAATTTTAATGGTCCAAGTTGTTCATTTTGACATTTTCTCTAATTTTCATGGTATGGATCTAAGATCGTCTTAGGGATCATGGAGATCATGGCCATATCAATGTCCCTTTATGTTTTAAATTTCAAACTAGCCTTAGATAACAAGATCCACCATTGAATCCTAGTATGGACAATGGGCCCACTTTGGTATACTTTTTAGAGTAGTGGTGGGACCAACTGATTCATCACTTGATTATTACCTGATCTTGTATCTAGGTGACTTTTGGTTAAGTTTAGATTCAAATCTTTCTTTTTTTATTCTTAACTCAAAATTTCAAGGCGAGGCCCACTTAGATCAGGATACATCAAATGGGGCCCTTCCAAAAACACAAGATTAATCACTAATCATATTTTTCTCTAATTAAGATTATTTCTTATATTCATCATTACGGTTCAAATCATATGGTGGGGCCCACCAGAGGAGATCATGATCACATATGGCAAGGTCCATCCAAAGAGACGATCAATCCCCACGTCTCTTAAGATTTACACAACACATAATTTTCTAGCCCTGATCGAGGTGGTTCGTTATCACGTCTTTATGGTTCATATCTACATTCCTAGATTAATTGTGTTTTCATTCCATTTTCAAGTGGGGTCCACAAATCTTAATCTATAGCATAAATTTAGATTCTCATATGTGATTTATCAAGGATATTCAAGAATAAAGCAAGATAATGCCTCATCATCGAAAGAGATTTGCCTTTTGGCATACATAGTGTGGTGGGGCCCACTTTCAATATCCAACATCTGGTGGGTCCCATCTCAACCATATGAAGCGATAAATTAGATATAATTCCTATATCTATGTGGTCCCAATTGTAATAATAGATTTACATGATTTTGCCATTTGATCATGGATGTATATAGTTTTTTTTTTTTTAAATCAAATTATAACGGTTGGTGCAAAAGATCCACAATGCTAAAGTTCCTTAATAATTTTTCCAAAATGTAGCTATTAGTTCTCAAACCAATTTAGAGGAATACCTTAATTGGGTACAAGGATGACATTGGACAATTCAACGGATCCAATTACTCTCTCTCTCTCTCTCTCTCTCTCTCTCTCTCTCTCTCTCTGTGAAAATGGTTAGTGTATGAGGGCCTGTTTGGAAGCATGGATTTGGAACCCCCTGGATTTGAGATCCTCTTTTTGTGTTTGGCAACCTGAATTCAGAATCCCATGTAATCCAAAAGTAGCTAATGATAGTGTATTTATAGGGGTTTGAATTTAATTACTAAATCAACTTTAATATCTCTAATTAGTGTATGCATGTAATGTTTAACATAATAGTTGTAATAAGCCCATTGAAATTTATTTTTCCTAAAAATGATGAAATTTCAAGTCTCGGATGGGCCACAAGTACAAGATCACATCCAAGTGACTAACCAATCATTTTTAACCGTTGATATACATGGACAATGTTTGGATGACGCAAATCATCATATTAAAGTAATTATAGTGATTCAATTGATAATTTGATTTTTTGGGATATCATCAGTAGGCTGTGTGTCCAATAGATTAATAGCCCAGTGACACACATGCAACTCTCGGAAGGATTTTAGATGTAATCCAAGCTTTCACCTTAGATTTAAAACCCCCCTGGATTTGAAACCCCCAGTTACTTTATGTGTCAAACATATAAGGGGATTTGAAATCCCCTCAAATCCATGGTGCCAAGTGACTCCTAAGAGCATGTTTGGGAGCGTGGATTTGGACCCCCCTAGATTTGGAACCCCCTGGGTTTGAAATTCTCCTATTATGTTTGGCACCCTTGATTCAGTATCAACTTTAATCCAAAAGTATCTATGCATAATATATTTATAGGGGTTTGAATTTAATTACTAAATCAACTTTAATATCACTAATCAATGAACTTATGTAATGTTTGACACAATGGTTACTTTGCCCAAAAATGATGAATTTCCAAGTCTCAGATGGGCCACAAGCACAAAATCATGTAACCAACAATTTTTAACCGTTGATTTACATGGACAATGTTTGGACAGCGCTGATCATCATATTAAAGTAATTATAGTTATGTAATTAATAATATAATTATTTTAGGGTATTATTTGTGGGCCGTGTGTCCAATAGATTAATAGTTAAGTGACACACATGTTACACATGCAATTCTTGGAAGGAATTTAAAATGTAATCCAAGCTTTCACCATGGATTTCAAACCCCCTCTGTGAGGGGATTTGAAACTCCCAATTACTTTATGGTGCCAAACTATGGGATTCGAAATCCCCTCGAATCCACGGTGCCAAACAACCCCTAAGGGCTCGTTTGGGAGCGTGGATTCGGAACCCCCTGGATTTGAAATCCTCCTATTATGTTTGGCACCTTGGATTGGGAATTAACTTTAATCTAAAAGTAGCTATGCATGGTATATTTACAGGGGTTTGAATTTAATTACTAAATTAACTTTAATATCTCTAAGTAGTAAACGTATGTAATGTTTGACACAAAGGTTGTAATAAGCCCATTGAAATATACACTTTGCCCGAAAATGATGAAATTCCAAGTCTCGGATGGGCCACAAACACAAGATCATGTCTGAATGACTAACCAACGATTTTTAACAGTTGATTTAAATGGACAATGTTTGGACGGTGTTGATCACCATATTAAAGTAATTATAGTGATCTAGTTGTTTTGGAATATCATTAGTGGGCCATGTGCCTAATAGTTTAATAGTCTAGTAACACATATTACACATTCAACTCTTGGAAGGATTTTAGATGTAATCCAAGCTCTCACTATGGATTTAAAACCCCCATTTGCTTTAAGGTGCCAAATAATTAGGTATTTGAAATCTCCTCAAATCCCCCCAAATCCATGGTGCCAAACGACCCCTGAGGGTTTGGCATGCCCTTTTTGAAAAGTACTCTTTTGGTAATGCATATGGGAGGGATATGAGGGAGAGGATTTGGGAATTGGAGTAATATTATGGGGTTTTGAGAGCTAAGATCTAGATGTGATTTGATACACATGCCAATTCACCACGTGCATGTCCTACATAGTTGATAACAACAATCTAAGTCGTCCACTCAAACACTTAAAACGAGTCTATCATTCTAAAATTAGTTCTATTGTTAGATGATATCTAGATGAAAAGATAAGGTCTCTTGCCATTCATAGGACCAAAGGTGTGTTTCACAAAGGTACTGTGTGTGCTACGCTTGTGGACACCACATGTGTGTGATCCGACGTGACTAGAATGTGCCATATTGATGTCCATGATGCAAGGGGTTAGGGAAAAATACTTTGAGCAATCAAATATGTATGATGGATGATATATTCAATGGTTATGATGATCGGTCATGCACATACGCACAATAAATCATGATTCCACATATTTTTAGTATGATCTAACCATATGGATTAGTATATCTAAGCATAACATATATGTTGAAAGCATATAGTTGCATTTTGGTCTATTACATCAAATTAAATTATCAATAAATCATGGCCATCCACACTCTTGGCCTTAGATATGGAGTTTACTGATTCAATGGAGATTGAGTTGGAAGAGCTCAATCACGTTAGAATGTAAGCTCTAGATTCTCTAAAAGTTCATAAATCAAAAGTTGCTAAAACTTATAATAAAAATATTAAAGGAAAGTCCTCTGGCGAAAGAGCTGGAAGACATTACTTATCATTAATGCCAAAGTCCCCAAATTTGGATAATGGTCCTCGACTTGGGAAGGACCACTCATTGTAAAGAAGGTGCTATGGGGAGGTGCCTATTTGTTGCAAGATCTAGAAGGCGACGAAAGAAAGAAAATAAAAAAAAAACTATAAATGATCATTATTTAGGGCCAGTTTGATTTTCCATGATACATGTAAATCTTTGGTAAATAAGTAATTATTACTTTTTCACTATGTTTGAAAATGGTTGAGTAATTCCACCTCAAAAATCAGTCCAAGAGTGTTGACTTAAATATGTGGGCCCCGCCATAAATGTATATGATGTATTGACACTGTCTATCTATTTTATTAAACGAGATTGGAGCATGAGCTGAAAAATGAGGTAGATCCAACTCTCAAATGGCCCATAAGAAAGGAAACATCGGCCTTAATTCATCAAGGGTTAAAAGTTGTTTCTTTCACTAGGCTGGCATTGAGGTTTATTCATCATCTAAATGGCTCATAGGGTCATATAGACATGGATGAGGGGAAAGCACAAATATCAGATTGATCCAAAACTTCTAGGGGCCCCAAAAAAATTTTAACGGCAGGTGGTTGATTCCCACTGTTTCCTATGCAGTGGTCCACTTGAAATTTTGATCTACCTCATTTTTGGACTCATGTCCTAAATTTAGCTAGCATAACGAACGGACAGTGTGGATAAGCCACATACATCACGTTGGGATCTATATTTATTTTGCAAATTTCTCAATTTTAGTGTTAAAAAAGTATGTTGTCAATATCTGCACCCCGGGAAAGATGAAGTAATTACCTGTGTAAATAATTATTACCCATTCATAAGGTAATTACAGTTAAAATGGAAAATCAAACAGGCCCTTAAAGATTTATGTACCTATGCTGTGGGAATCCATATAAAAATATACTGAAATGATCGAAGAACAAGCTAGAGAATAAAAAAGAGAAGAAAAGGAGACTGTGTGCCAAAAAGAGATTTCACTCCATTAAAATTGACCTTACATGAAATCTTTCTTACAAAAAATTCATTTCTTACAAGAAAGTACTAAAAAAGTACAAAATAAAAAGGGAAAATTTTAAGCCCTCTCTTAGCAACTGTCCTTCCAAAAGGGGGGGAGGGGATCCTTCATTTTTTTTAATATATAATAGTGGTTAAGCCCTTAAGCTTTAGACGCCACCCGTACAACGCGTCGTTCTTTTAAAAATCCCTTTCGTGAGCACTTGGAGGAGGAGAGAACAACATCGAGAAGCTGGAATGTGGGTGAAAGAGGAAAGAGGTATTGGAGTCGGGTGAAGAGGTCCGTTTTACTAAGGAATGCATCTCATATAGGACTATATTGTCGATATTCTTACTGACCATAAATGACTAGCGATTTCTGATGTGACGCCTCGTCACTGTGGTCACATGTGGGCGGGCACACATGGACGGGCTCTAAGGTGGCTAGCAGGCTACTGTGTGGCTGAGAGGCTACTGTGCTGGCAGGCTACTGTGCACACAGTGAAGGTGAAACTTTGTCCTACATCGGAAGTGTCGTCTGAAGTTGTCGTGGTTATATGTGGAGTTGTCACCCTATACTGTATGAGGCCTTTGGGGGCGACCCCGAGAACAAAACCGTGCGGGTTGTGTCCAGAGCGGACAATATCATACAGTGTGGGCGTGGGCAGTTACAAATGGTATCAGAGTCGAGGACGGCTCTGCCCTCGGTGGGGGATATTGTGACGCCCCGTCACTATGGTCACATGTGGGCGAGCACACGTGGGCGGGCCCCAAGGTGGCTAGTAGGCTACTGTGTGGCTGGCAGGCTACTGTGCTGGTAGGCTACTGTGCACATAGTGAAGGTGAAACTTTGTCTCACATTGGAAGTGTCGTCTGAAGTTGTGGTGGTTATATGTGGAGTTGCCACCCTATACTGAATGAGGCCTTTGGGGGCGACCCCGAGAACAAAACCGTACAGGCTGTGCCCAGAGCAGACAATATCATACAAAAGTGTCATCTGAAGTTGTGGTGGTTATATGTGGAGTTGTCACCCTATACTGTATGAGGCCTTTGGGGGCGACCCAAAGAACAAAATTGTGCAGGCTGTGCCCGAAGCAGACAATATCATACAATGTGGGTGTGGGCTGTTACATCTGATGCCAGAGGCTATGCATGATGACCGAGCACTAACCCTATGTTGCCACATGTCACGTGTCATTCTTGTAAGAAGCCGAGAAGACGTAACATCTCTTCTCATTCTTTAAACGTAAAGTGACATGAGGGCATTGTTTACACTTGGCTTAATGTAATCCACGTCAACCAATGAGAAGCCAACACATGCCGGCACACTCATATGAAAATATGGGAGAGAAATATACTCACGCTAAGAGAGACTGTCAAAGCTCATCTCTTGAAGACATGTAGCCTACCAAAAGGAACCAATGCTCAAAACGTACACATATCTACACCCAAAATGTGATCATCTCTCACAAGGCACGTGACTGACGCACACAAGACACGTGTGATTCCTAACATGTTAAGGAAGTTTCTAAAAGACCTGTTAATGTCGAATTCTTCATAGTCCAATATATGCACGGCATGGTCATCCCGAATTAACTCAAAAGAAAAAAAAATGGACATCTGAGAATCTCTCAAAAGTCACAAGTAATTAGGAGAAAAAAAATGAAAAACCATATGGAAATAGAAGTAGATCATATATGATGACACTATACAACAAGGATTCTAAATCCTAATAAGATATGGCCACTTTGTAATTGAAAAATTCACGCGTAAGTTACAAAGACTTACGTGTAACCACTGCCTCTCAAAAGCCTATAAAAGCAACACTCGAAGAAGAGCTCATGACCCTTGCCAACAACAATCAATTTATCCCTTTATAATTTTATGCTACATTTATCTTTTATCTTCCATGAATGTTTATTAATTTATCTTCTTGAACTAATGACTCTACTTTTATCCAGTCATGTTGTAGCAAGTTCTGAGCCATTACTTTTGCTTAGCTTCATTATTATCTAGGGCATCATTACAGTACACATTTAGGAGTAGATTAAATATCAACGACTTAATCGTCGGATCCACCAAATTATTGAATCCATACTTGATACATTTCCAATCACATCTTAATGACTTCATGTCACGACCGTTTGGTAGTTTCCACAACAGTTTTGCTAGCACAAGCCATTGTAAGTATTTTATTATTTTCTCTGCTTAATTTATTTTCATTCATTGATCGTACTGCTTTAAAATTCCAATTAATAAATTTAGCAATCCAACATTATTTTTAATTCTATCCAATCCCTATTGCTTAATTAAGAAGCCTAATCTACTATCATCATTAGAAGAAAAGTAATTGATTTCTATACACAAAGATTTTATTCAGAAGGACTAACCCTCCCCTTTTAAAATTGCCTAATTGCTATAGCAATCGGTGGTTGAACAGTTAAGCCAATCTTTATAGATTTGGACCTAATCTTGCTAGTTCAGTGCCTAGGGTCACAAATGTTGTTCAATTGATTCGAGTCGAACACGGCTCTAACATGCCTGTTATTACACTCATTTAACTGAATTCAAACCATTAATAACACGTGCAACCACGCGTCTAAATTGAATAACAACAATGGTATTGTACCATATTTCTGACCGTTCTTAAGAAACTTAATTGGAAAGGACACATGTTATAGCAATGGAAATAAATAACATACTAAAGATCTTCAAAGATGCTTGGAGTGTTTTTTACGAAATCGCAACTGAAAGAATGACAAGACAATAAGTAGTTGAGAGCTATTAAAAAAATAAACAAAGTAGCCGAGATGCATCTAATAGGTGTCGCCGAGAGGTGTTCAAAATAAACTGAGTAGCTAAGAGGTGTCTAAAAGTAAACTGAGCGGCCGAGGGAAGCCAGGAAATGGAATGCAACCAAGAAGCTTAGTCGGACGGTTGAAACAAAAAGATGCGGAAAGCGATCGAGTGGAGCGTGGGTGAGCGACTGTTAAAAGAGATACGACTGATGTGTGGTCGAAGGATGAGTGACGACCGAGAGAAACAAAGCTTAGTTGAGCGAAAGAGGAACGATCACAAAAGAAAATGCAACAAAAGAAGGACATAGAGAGAGGCTTTTCGACTACCGTAACTGTTACAGTAATGGAAGAAGGATATGGAAGAACATGTTTCAACATAACTCTATAAATAACAAAGGAATCCAACAGAGATTATCTTTAAAAAAAAACAACCAACAACAATCAATTAACTCTATCAATTTATCTTTTTATCTCAGCTTATCTTAGGAATAGCAGCAATTCTTAGCCATAATCTTTAGTTGTAATCCAAGTATATGCTTATACTCTGGATTTGTTTTTTATCCAATATTAAGTAGTTCTTTCAAGAGACGCATTCTTACCTTTACTGCTAGTGGCCGAGTGTGAGTTTTTTCTTTTGTTTGATTTGCAATGGTATTCTAAAAGCACTTTCTTGTGTAAATTACAAAATAACCCATTTTTGGAGGAAAAACTTCACCCTCCGATCGTTACTTGATCATTATAGACTTCTGCAAGTGATTGAGTGGGAGATTTTATATACCTATCTTCTCAATTATGGTCATATTGGACATATCTGCTTATTTTGACGGTTGAGGTCAAAGTTGATTGATTTAGATCAAGTCACTGTATGGGTTCTAGTGCGCCGCACAATAGAAAACGAACTGAGGGACCAACAAATGGTGCTCTCACCTAATGGCTGGATTAGATGATGCGCATCAGATACAACAGGCCCACGGAACTTGGGCATTTTACGATTAACGATGATTTCAGTCTCTCATCTGATCAGTGGACCATCATAGATTCTGACAAGTGAGGCCTGAGGTTTGGTAAATGAGATAATTGATCGTGTTGGGTATCACTAGGGCTGAAAGTTGGGCGGGTTCAACTCTACCGACCCGACATTGGGTTGGGCTTTGGCAGAATGTATTGGGTTTGGTCTCGGGCTTGGGCCATGCAAACACTAACCCGATCAAACTTGGGTCGGGCTCGGGTTGAGGTCTTAGGTTGCTCCACCCAACTCGAACCCGATCAATATATAAGTTCCTTATAAATTAATTATAATTGAGTGCGGATCATCTGTATTAAAGGCACATGAAATTCCAATGCTATCGGGTTTCATTGGTCCATGTCATTTTCGATGACTCAAGCTAACAAGATACGCTGGATCTCTCTCTCTAAATAGATCGCTTGATACACAATACAACTTTTAAAGGAGTAGTCGTCCCATATATTAGCTTGTTTGTTTGAAAAAAAATGAACTTTTTTACGTTAAATAACTCTATATATAATCAATAAAATTATAGGTACAAAAAATAAGACACGTATTGAAAATATTAGCATATATCTATTTCCGACCAACTGAACCAACCTAACCGAGCTCGCTTGAGTTGGGCTTGGGTTGAGAATTCCCAACCCAAACCTCGGGTTGGGTTGGGTTAAGGTTGAGGTATAGGAACCTGATTTGGGCTAGGGTTGAGCACCAACCCGACCGAAACCCGCCCGACTTTCAGCCCCAGGTATCACAACGAATTGCATGGTGACGCCAATGCCACAAAGCTATCTGGTGTCCAGGTTCCATGGGGCCCACGGTGATGTATATGTTCTATCCACACCGTCCATTCATTTTTTCTAAGCTCATTTTAGAGCATAAGCACCGAATAGATGCACATCCAAATCTCAAGTGGATCACTCCACAAAAAATAGTGGGGATTGAAAGCCTAGAGTTGAAAACTTTCGGAGTGAATAACGTTTTGGATCAAGCGTATATTTGTGTTTTCCCTTCATCCAAGGCTATGTTCGTTATGAACAGGTTGGATGACAAATAAACATCACTGTGGGCTCTAGGAAGGCTTGGATCGTGGACATCATAATCCCTATTCTTTCCTGTGGTGTGGTCCACTTGAGCATTGGACATGCTTCAAATTTGGGTTGATACTCTAAAATGAGCTGGCAAAACGGATGGACGGTGTGGATAAAACACGTAAGCTCAGAGATTTTTCGCAATGACAATCCGCAGTCCAACCGACTGATAGGTTGGTGAGAGTTGAGACACACGAGAAGAACGGTCTTGGATGAACAAGAGAGTTATATGCTTTCCACCAAAGGCCACTGGTCTGACTGCTATGATCATGATTTGTGTACTTGAGTCATTTTCCACATAATAAGGACAGCTAGATGGACGGTCCTAAATGCCACTGTAAAGTAGCTTGTACCGTCCGTCGTATCATCTCAATGTACTCATGCTCCGATCCTACTGGGTCCGTCGTATCATCTCACGCGGATTATGTACAAACCAGCCCATCCTAGTTAGGAATGTACAAGGTTTATGAGAGGCCACGGTATGTATAGATTTTATCCACACCGTCCATTCATTTTTATTTTTATTTTTATACCAATTTAGAATCTAATCAGAAAATTGAGGTAGATCCAACGGTCAAGTGTACCATATAGTGGAGATTAACTACTTACCATTGAAAACTTCATGGGCCACAAAAGTTTTGAATCAAGCTGATATTTGTGTCTTCCATTCATCCAAGTCTATGTGACCTTATGAATAGGTTAGATGGAATTAACCATCAAGGTTGGGCGTAGGAAGGTTTCAACGGTGGATGTCATCACTGCTGCTTTATGTGGTATAGTTTACTTGAGTCTTGGATCTACCTCATTTTTTGACATAAAATCTGAAATGATATGAAAAGTGGATGAACGGTCTGGATGAAACCCATACATCACAGTGGCTCCTCAGTGGCTGTGTTCGTTCCAAGCTAGCTACGGGCAGGCGTAGTATCCAATCGGCGTCCGGGAGAGGGTATAGATGTGCTGTACACCAATCATTATGCAACTGAGTAATTACTTCACGTGGCGATTTTTGCTGGGAACTAACATATGGCACCGACATACAACTGTTAAGAATAGTGGGTCCCATTAGGGATGGACCATCTCTAAAATCACATTGGCCAAGAGATTTTAATATCTAATTAATGGTCACATGGATGGTTAAAGGTAAAATAGTGAGTGGTCCAAATTTGAAGGGAAAAAAAAATGGTTAATATTATTTTATCAGTGTGATTTTTTGGTTATGCTCGATCAACAACTGGGTTAGTAATTTGGACGGTCTTGATTGCCTTAAACTATGTCACGTGTACTTTTGAAGGGTCACTAAACGCCTTTAAGCTCTGGTGCGCCCGCACTACCATGCTACAAGATTTCTCCGTTGAGTTAAATCAAACAATGAGCCACCTCCGTGCTTTCATCCAACCGGACGCGGATCCAGTGGATCCCTGGATCCACTGAGGTCCGTGGATATGGACCCACTTTAATGTATGTGCCTTACATCCACACCGCCATCTATTTTGATGGCTCATTTTAGAGAATGTTTTGAGAAATGAAGCAGATCAAAATTCCAGGTAGACCATGCCACAGGAAATAGTGGCGAAGCATATCCAAATCTAGGTAGACCATGCCACTAGAAATAGGGGGGATTGAAGTTTTTTATGTGGGCCACAAAAGTTTTGGATCAAGCGATTTTTGTGTGTTCGCTTCGTCCAGCTATTTTGATTACCTTATCTACAAGTTGGATGGCAAATAACATTCCAGTGGGCCCCAAGAAGTTTTTAATGGTGGGTATTCAATTACCACTGTTTCATCTGGTGTGTTCCAACTTACACTTCTATATGCTTCTTTTTTTCAAACAGGTACTAAAATGAGCCTTCAAAACGGATGGACGGCGTGGATGTAAGGCTAATACATCAAGGTGGGCCCACATTCAGAGATCCACCCAAACCGCGTGCCATACATTATACAACCTACCTCCTACGCCAAGCGTCGCTATGATAGGGTGGATCCATGCATCTAAAATGGAAGCGGATTGACCGTACTGAGTAGACTCTGTGAGGTCCAACGTGATTTATGTATTTTATCCGCTAATCCATTTTATCATATAATTTTATACAATGTGTGAATGGACCATGCCATAGAAAAAAGTTGAATTGAACATATATAGTTGAAAAATTCTTAGGCCATAGAAGTTTCGAATCAATCTTATATTTGTTTTTTTCCTTCATCAATGTTTGTAAGATCTTATGAATAGGTTGGATGACAAATAAGCATCACGGTAAGGTCTATCAAAGTTTCAACTGTGGAAATGATTATCCTCGTTGTTTCCGGTCGCATTATCCACTTGATCATTGGATATACTTTAATTTTGGGCCCAACCCCTTAAATTAGATGGAAAAACGGATGGAGGGCATGGATACACTACATACATTCAAGGTGGGCCTAACTTAGTTTACTCAATAGGATAAGAGCAGGCTGAGCAACTCAGTTCACAATCCCATTTCATCTAAAAATAAGCAAATATGATAATCAAATGGGGCACACATACACACAAAATTTGGACCTATGGTGAAATTTCTTTATCATTCATCAGGGGCCATTAAGGGCCGGTTTGGCCAGTTGCATTGGAACGGATTAGGTGATGCAATTCAAAAAACATAATTATTACCCATGGCAGGGAGAGTTCTCTTTTACTATAGTAAAAGCTTAATTCCATACTTTGTTTGTAAAACCGTGGTACAGCGAATGGTTATACCCACTATCATTTAAAATGATTGAGAATAACATACATGTGTTATATCTAAACCATTCATTTATTTTGTAACATTATTTTATAGCATGGGCTTAAAAGTTAAGTAGATCCAAAACTTATGTGGCTCTAAAGAAGTTTTCAACTGTAAGTATTTAATCCTCGTTACTTTCTAGGGTAGGGTTCCCTTGAGCTTTAGATCTACTTGATTTTTTTGGCCTATTCTTTGAAATGATCTCGTAAAATAAGTGGACCATGTGAATATAACCTACAGATCATGGTAAGACCTACAAAACTTGCTAACATTGACTTAAATGGTCACGGACCAATATGAATCCATCTAATCGTACTTACAAGCTTTTCCATTCTTTTCAATCATGGAGGGGAATTGGCAACAGGACCGGATGCAATTCCATTCCACCTAATCCTTTCCATGCAACTGGCCAAACGGGCTCCACGGTGCTGATTAGTCATTCGAATCCTCATGTACGGCTAATGTAAAAAAGTGTAGACGGCTCGACGAATCATTTTCCTCCGTACAACAAAAATAACAGCGCAATAAAAACGAGAAAAAAAAACATTACAGTGATTGATGATACACATGCACTTGTGAACTACGTACAAATTGCACACTAGGCATTATGGTTTCAGTTTGGATGCATCATCAACCAAAAATTAGGCTGATTTAATCATCTGAATATCAGATTGGTAATATTATCGGACGGTTAGAAGTGGACATCTATTGGACGGTTAGAAATGAAATCTACTTAGTGATCCTATTTCACCAAACAAGTGTCCATGAATCAGGGGTTAGGATTTCTCAACTAATCTTATTTCTGTAATTTAACTTAAAAAGAAGTACGTTCCACAGTTTAACCAGTTTAATTTGATTTTATACATACCACGTATACAATTTACGCGGGCCTGTGCAGGAAGTGGCGGGAGCGGATAACGTGCGGCCCTGACCTCACCTAACACAGTACAGCCCTGACCGTGGAGCCCATCTTGATGCACGTGGTTTGTATCTATGCCGTTCATCTGTTTACCATCCTATTTTAAGGACATAACGAAAAAAAAAATAAAAAAAATGGAGCATATCCAATTTCCATATGAAACGCAATATAGGAAACACTTGGGATTTAACGGCCAGCATAAAAAATCCTGGGCCCACTTTAATGGTCAACGCAATGCTTATTTTCCATCCAACCCGTTGATAAGGTCAAACATACCTGGATGAAGGAAAAAACTAATTATCATCTTGATGCAAAACTTTTGTGGTCCATCAGATGTTTTTAATTGTCAATCACCACTTTTTCATGTGGTGTGGTACATCTGAGATTTAGATATGCTTGATTTCTGGTTTAATTAGCTAAAATGAGCTGAAAAAGCGAATGAACGGTGTTGATTTACAATACATACATCATAGTGGCCCCACGGTCAGCGCCGCACCTAATCCGCTCCTTGAAGTGGCATACCCTGCCAGAGTATTGAACAACTCCCCATTAAAAACTCTTTCTACAGTACGCGTGGAAGGCTGATACATCGATCGAATCCATCCATCTAGTTCAAAAATTCTAACCCCATTGAGATTTCAACGGTGGACGCTCAATCCTACCTCGTATGGCCCTCTCGAGTTTTGTGTCTCCTAACATTAAGGCTGATATTGGAGTTGATGAAACGGATGAACGGACTGGATCTGATAAAAACATCATGGTGGACCCACAAGCAGGTTATATCTCTGCACTCCCGTCGGACCGGCTCCATTGTACCTTCTCCCGGCACGCGAGCGCATCTCTAGCGTTAGTGCCATCTTTCTGTCTACGTGTCGGCTCGAGGACAAAAGGCAGACTGCTACCGTCCGTATTATTCCGATACGGAAGCACGCGCTGGCGGCTGCTGTTACAGGCTCTGTCTGCTCGCGGCGGCTTCGCTTAGCCACGTCAGCAGGTGTCTGTCACGTTAACCGACACAAGCTAACCGTCTCCTACCCTGTTTAAACCTCCTACATCTAATCAGGGATATCTCGCCATCTGGTCCGTTGGTTTAGCGCTTCGACATTTTCAACGGACTGTGTTTGGATAGAGATGCTTGTAATTTAAGGAAGCGAATTTCCCGCAGGGTTGCTGCTTTTAGCCGATCTGTTGTCGCGGTCCCCACACCAGCGAAGGTTCTTCCGGTCTTCCCTCGAAACGGACTTCCGGGAAAAGACGAAAATACCCTGTCTTTATTCATTTTAGATTGACAATAATAACCCTAGCGAAATATCTTTCGTAATCCGCGACCTTCACTCGCCTTCGGGGTAGTTTCGTCGTTAAGATCTGCCAGGTTTCCTTGGAGTGGAAAGAGCAAGCTGTCTTGCACTCCAATGCTCGTTTTGGAAAACCAGGGCTCATGATCCGTATGGTTGAAATGGTCGGCTTCACTTTGGATGTCCAATGCAGTAGAAATCTATAATACTGTAAGATCGTAGCCGTTTGTTACATTTTTCATTTGAATATGGATCGTTGGTGCATTTTCTTTCTTAAAACTTCATTTTCTAACCACTTACGCGCCGTTTGTTAAATAATGCCTGAATCTGAAATAAGTAAAAAAAACTTGTTTGATAAACATGGTTGAAGTCTAAAAATTAAGTATGGTTGGTTAACAAATATATGTCTGAAATATGTTAATTTGATATATTTGTCCCTATTTGTCGTTTGGAAATATTTTACATTATAAAGAAATTATTTTTTATTAAATGAAAATAAAATTATTATATTTAATTTAAATAAATTAAAATACTTAATAAAAAATTAAAATATCCTCATATAGCCATCAATTCCTCTCAACGGGAAGATTGTTTCTATGTGTTGTATATGTGTTGTATAGGATTGAACACCAGTAATAACAAAACCTTCAAATAAGGCTCACCTTATATTTATACGCTATCCAAACCATTTATATGGTCATTCCCCATCGAGTGAAGTGAAAACTTATTCAAAACTTTTGTAGCCTATTTAAGTTTATTTTCCATCCAATATGTTGATAAGGTCACAAGTACTCGTATAAAGAGGAAAAATAAATAAATCATATTAATCCAAAACTTTTGTGACCCCAAAAAGGGTTTCAATGGTAAAGGTTCAATCCCCCGCTACTTTTTGCAGCTTTGTTTTTTTTTTTTTTTCATCTCTAGCTTTAATGTGAGCTCGCCAAATGGATGAATGGTTTGGATATAACACATACCTCATGATGGGGCCCACAAAACTTGTTGAAGTCAATACAATAACTATATACCTGGTGTGAGGTACACCAACCAATCCGTATCCAGAGATTGGCTACTCCCTGCCACCGGCCAATGCCTGATGGTTGGTGCTATGCGGGCCCCATATGATGTATGTGTTTCATCCATGCCGTCCATCTATGTTTCTAGATCATTTTATGACATGAGACCAAAATTGAGGTATAACCCAATCTCAAGTGGACCACATTATAGGAAAACAATGTTGAATGAATGTCGACCATTAAAAACTTTTTAGGGGCCATAAAAGTTTTGGATCAAGCTGATCTTTGTTTTTTCCATTCATCTAGGTCTATATGACCTAATTAATAGATTGGATGTCAAATAAACATTACATTGGGCTTGAGGACAATTTTAATGGTGGATATCCAATCACTATTGTTTTCATTTTTGGTCCACTTGAGATTTATATTCCTCTCATTTTTGGTATCAAGCCCTAAAATAATCTTTGAAAACATATGAATAGAATGGATGAATTACATACATTATAGTGGGGCATAAAGAAATTTCACAAGTTAAAAGTTGATTTTGTATTGAGCAAATAATTTAAAGAAAAAAAAAACTACCTCGGTAACTTGAAAACGGATAATTTTGAAAGAAAAAACTTTTGTTTAATGAAAAATTTACTAAGCGCATTTACCATTAAGCCCGACTCCTAGGGAAAGAATTCAATGAGAAACCACTCAACGCTTTAATTCTTCCGTGTTAACCACGTATTAACAAACACCACTAAACACGGAACATTTTCATAATTCCACATTAAGTACAAAAATTCAGCATTAACAAACAGCTTTACTCTAGTGTTTTTATTTCACCGTATTGATGAATTTTTGCTAGGCCAACTAGCCAGATTGAGGTACAATCAACAATTTGGGTGACTGATAATAAAAGGTCCACTCATTAGATGGCTGAGATAGTATAATCAAAGGAAATTTTGGTTAACTACCAATCGATGGATGAGACCCCAGCATGTCTGATTTAGATCATCGTTCATATGTGCCACGTGTGTGGTTCACTGTGGTTCACAATATCCAGGCACCAAAATGTGATGGCGGGGCGGCAGAGCAGGGTACCCATCGGAGTTGGAACCCGGTTCATCCAAAATGACCAAAATCCGGAAACGGATTGGGAACTCCCGTGCCACTAGCCAATGGCTGGTGGTCGGTGCTATGTGGGCCAATCATGATGTATGTGCTTCATCCTTGCTGTCCATCTATTTTTCCATATTACTTTATTGTATGAGACTAAAAATGAGATATACCCCAAACTCAAATGGACCACATTATAGGAAACAGTGTTGAATGAACGTAGACCGTTAAAACCTTTTTGGGCATAAAAGTTTTGGACCAATCTTATCTTTGTTTTTTTCCCTTCATCTGTGTCTGTATGATTTAATCAACAGATTGGATGTCAAATAAACAGTATAGTGGGCCTTAAGAGGATTTTAATGGTGAATATCCAATCACTATTGTTTTCCATTAGTGTGGTTCACCTGAGATTTATATCCCTATCATTTTTTGGAATCAAGCCACTAAAATGATCGGTAAAAATGGATGAACGAAGTGGATGAAACACATACATCATGGTAGGCCCATAGAGCACTGACCATCAGCCACAGGCCTGGTGGGAGGGGAGTAGTCAATCCGTTTCCAAAATCCGTCTAAACTTCGGTCCCGGATTAACTACGTAAGGCTTTAGGTTCGAATACCCATAGGTGGTGAAATCCCACTACGGCATGGGTGTGTGATGGTGTGTGTGTGTGTGAAAAAAAAAAACAAAAATAAAAAATACGGCATGAGTGTGTGATGGTGTGTGTGCGTGTGGAAAAAGAAAAAAAAAAAGGAAAAGAAAAAAAAGGCTTTAGCAGGAAGCTCCTGCGCTTCAAACTTAGGTGGGGTCTACGGTGTTGTTTGTGATAAATTCAACCCGTCCATCCGTTTTATAAGCTCAGTTTAAGACGCGAAGCCAAAAAAAAATATAAGAATTGGGCATTCACAGTTGAAATATTCATGGGATTACGAAAGCTTTGAATCACGCTAATATTTGTATTTTAAGTTAATCTCAACAGGAATGACGTTATGAACGGTACAGGGAGGTTTCAACGGTGGGAATTTCCATAAACACCACACTTGAGTCGTGGATCCTTCTAACTTTTTTTTATTTTTTTTTTTTCGCCCTCTACGATAAAATGATCTCACAAAACGGATGGACGGAGTGTATTTCTCACTCGAATCTGGATCCTCTGTTACCCGGTCAACAGGGAATTCCTAATACCCTAGAATTCATTGGTACACGTCAACACTCACTGAAAAAATGAAACAAAGCTTCGGACGCCAAACAACTAGGGTAACAGGAAAATCCTGTTGACCCGACAACAGAGGATCCCGACTCCACTCAACAAGCATCACGGTGGGCCCACCTAGGTTTACAGCGCAGGAGCTTCCGCTTTCGCAGGAAATCCGCGTCCCGGAACTTCTAATACAATCCACATGGCATCTCATCAATGTCACATCGAAAATGAACAGATTGGATCAAAGAAGATGAACCGTCCTTTTTATATAAGTCTATTTTGGATAACATGCATCTATATTCACGAATGGACGGTTATAAAAGAAGAGGCCGAGGTTTTAAAGGTTAGCATCTTCAGATCATGATGATTCTTTCGACATGGCCCAGGGAAAGTTCTCCTAAGTTAATAAACAGTCCAGATCAGATTATTCGATCGTCCGTGTGTCGTGTTTGGCTTGGGAACATTGAGGGTGGGGCTCACATGAGCTTTTGAGAAATACTTTGATATGCAGGCCGTCAGAAATCGGAAGCGGACTGTGCGGTGATCCCAACACCACTCTGATATAATAGACTATCGTCATGCATGTGTTTATCCAGGCCGTCCATCCGTTTTTTCAGCTCATTAGGGCATTAGTCCAAAAATGAAGTAGATCAAAAGCTCAAATGGACCACACCAGATTATCTAACGGTTGAAACTGTTAGATTGCTGGATATTTGTTGGACAGTTAAAACTGAAAAGTATCCAACGGTGTTAATTTGAAAATCAAGTGTCCACGAAACGGAGGTTGGGATTGTTCAACCAATCTAATTTTCACATTGTAGATTAAAGACAGTAAATTCCACAAATCAGTCCGTTTAATTTACTTCATGTATGCCACATGTAACATTTCTACGTGCCTGCGTATCAACGGCCATACACAGCAAGAGTATCAAATAAATTCCTTCCGAAAATCAAAGTGGCGTTATCGTAAATATACGCAAAAAAGTCGAAATTCTATCCGTCCTTGTAATCCTGCCACACCACTTTTTGTCTCATATGCAACTACAAGGGTACTTTAGGCATTCGAAAAAGAGAATGGCATTCCCGTAATTAATCGAATATCTCCCGCTCTTAAAACGCCGATCTCACGTCTCGTCTCAATTCATTTTCCTGCCACCTTCTTCCTCGTGCCCTTTCCTTTCTCTCTCAAAATCTCTCAGGGCTATTTCCGTCATTAAAAGAAAGAGTGGCATTCTCGTAATATGGGCCCTTCTCTCACTCTCGTTCTTCTCTTCTTCTTCCACACAGTCTCCTCCTCTTCCGACATCCAACCGTTCCTTCTCAGCCCCGACGAGCAGGAATCGGCATACCTCGTCCTCGAGTCGTTCAACTCGGCGATTGATTGGCGATCCCTCTTCCCCGATGACCTCTGCCTCTCCGCTCCCCATGGCGTCGTCTGCGATTTTTTCCCCGATGAAAACGAAGTTCGGGCCCACATCACCGAGCTCAGCTTCGGCTACGTATCTGACTACTCCTCCAACCCACCCTGCGGGCCAAATCCCCATTTTACCCCTCGCATTTCCTCTCTTCCTTTCCTCCGGAAGCTTTTCTTCTACAAATGTTTCACCAATCAGAACATCTCCCTCCCGGGGTATTTCTGGAATTCTTCTTCCTTACAAGAGCTCGTTTTCATGGAAAACCCATCTCTAGTTGGAAGCCTCGATGGCAATATCAGTAATTTCGACCGGCTTCAGAGGCTTGTTCTGTCCGGAACAGGGATTTCCGGGAATATCCCTGACTCGATCGGGGAATTACAGGAACTCGAGCAGCTCGTCATTTCGAGGAGCCATTTGAGCGGATGGATTCCATCAACGTTAGGGAAGCTGCAGAAGCTGAAAATCCTCGATCTCAGCTACAACCGGTTAGAGGGGAATCTCCCGCCAGAAATCGGAGGGATTCCGGAACTCTTAAAACTCGATCTGGGTTTCAATCAAATCGCTGGGGAAATCCCAAATCGGCTGGTGGAGCTGCAGAGATTGGAGTTCTTGGACCTGAGCTACAACCGCTTCGGGAACTTCGGCATTCCGCTCTTTCTATCAGAGATGCCGCAGTTGAAGGAGGTGTATTTGAGTGGGAACGCTCTGGGAGGGCAGATTCCAGAAATATGGGAGAAGCTAGGGGGCATTTTGGGAATTGGGTTATCGAGTCTGGGGCTGGTTGGTAATATACCAGCTTCAATGGGGGTATATTTAAGAAATGTGTCTTATCTGGGGTTAGATAATAACATGCTGGAAGGGAAGGTGCCCAAGGAGTTTGGATTGTTAAAGAATGTGAAGGAGATGAATTTAGAGAACAATCGATTGAGTGGAGAAATCCCATTTTCCGCTAATTTCTCCGCTAAAGTTGGAGGGAAGCTGAAATTAGAAGGGAATCTGCGTCTTTGTGTGGATTCAGGTATGAGTGGAGGGCATTTTGGGGATTTTAGTGCTTGCGAGAAGAAAAAGGCGATTCCGAATGCTGCACTGGTGTTCATCTCTGAGGGGTTTGTTCGAAAACCCTCTTTTCTGTTGATTTTTGTTTTTATTTTATTTCTTTTTTAAATAGTAGGGTTTGAAAAGAAAAAGATATTAAAAGAAAAGAGTAGCGAGTCATGGAAAAACGAAGTTTATACATTTTCATTTTGTTGTTCTTCTTCCTTTTTCTTTTGAGTTTTAGAGGGTTTTTTTGGTAAATATGTAAATTGCAGTTTGTTACTTGGAAATATAGTCAGTTTTTCTGAGGCAGTATGCAAGGTGAAGGTTCATGGGACATGGTATGTTATAATAGATATAATGACCAAAATAGCCTTATTTTCGCGAGGAATTACGTGAACGATTCGATTGTCCTGCTGGTTTTTTTGTCAATATATGTGTGATAATTCAGAACAATCCCGACTGTTGATCTGTTGGGCCAGCATATGCTCAGGAAAGATGTGGTTTGAAGATATAGCAAAATGAGCATTTGTCTACAGCCTGGTGTCAAAGCTGTGTGGGCCCCACCATGATGTATGTGTTTTATCCACGCCGTCTATCCATTTTTCCAGCTCTTTTTAGGGGATAAGTCTGCAGATCCAAATCTCAAGTGGACCACCCCACGGGAAAGTGGGGATGATGACGACACCCACCGTTGAAACGTTCCTACGGTCCACCATGAAGTTGTTTTGCAAGAATATCAGCTTTATCCATAACTTCTGTGGCCCTATAAGAAGTTTCCAACGGTTAAGTGTTCAATCGCTGGTGGTTGGCATGAATAAAACACATACACCATGGTGGTGGAGTCAATAACTTTTACATCACCATCTGTTTTTAATTTTAAGGTAAGAGACCAACAATCAGATGGATCCAAAACTCAAAGGTATCCATATGAGATAAGACAGTGGAAATTTAGTGACCACCGATGAAAATTTTGTATAGCCACAAAGTTTTAAATTAGGCTGATTATTTATTTATTAATTTTTATTTATTATTATTTTTGGTGTTTTCACTTCATCACGTTGGGAAATCTCTTATAAATGGGTTAAATGGCATATAAACATCAAGGCTGAGCCTTTCAACGGTAGGAAACTCTCTACCTGTTTTTTTTCCTTTTGTGCGGCCGCTTGAATTTTGGGTCCACCTGATTTTTATTTTTAGTCTCTTTTCCTAAAATGATCCTGGGTTTCTCACAAACATCAAGGTGGCCCACCTTACTAAACAGGTTTACGGTTAAAGAGGTGGGCCCCACGGAGAATCATGGCAAAAATAGCCAAACGGTCAAGCATCTAAGGACTATGGTCCATCTATAGTAGTGTCACGCGAAGGATAAACGGTTTGTTGGATGGATATGGGCCTGTGGGACCCACTTGTCGGCAGACACTGGTGGCGGGTCCCACGTGTTTTTTTTTTTTTTTTTTTTTTTGTTAGCTGGTTAGTACACTCACTATCACAGTTCACACTTCACTGTTAGCCACACCACTGGGGATCGATACCAGGACCTCAGTGTTGAAACGAGGTGGTTTCTTTCACTCCGTCTTCCCTTTTAACTCCGTTATTTCTCTTTCTAATTTGAAATTCAAATTGGAAATCACACAAGGGTAGTTGAATCAGTGGCTAGGATCACGCCACTAATGTGATCTGTGATCTCTCGCGTTTCTCGTCCATTGGAGATTGCACGTGTATGATGATCCAAACCATGCTGCACTCGTTGGCCCACTAACTAAAAATCGTGTTGATCGGACAAGTGTCCATTTCTACCCAAACAATCAGAGGGCGTAGGATTGCCTAAACAGCACGTCTTATCTGTCTGTGTCATTCACCCGTCTGATCTGCTGCTGAATGAGCGGTTCCTATCTCTTCCGTGTATGCGAAAAAGCTCATGGCCAGAATCGTCCTGGAAGCGTTTTTTAAAAAAACATAAACCCCATCCGTGAGAACCCCACTACCTGGACAGTGTGGATTGATAGCCGCCGTTCATCCCACCATCTGTACGGTGCGGAGGGCCTCCGCTTATAATCTGGGAGAGTTTGATGGGTGATACGTCTAAACAAATAGATTGTAAACCTGGCATTTGAGTGTTCAAACCAAACTGTCCAAATCGAAATGCTGGACATTTAATAACGGTTGTGATGAAACTATTCAACGGCTCAAAATCATCAAACACGTGTTTATGAATCAAAGGATGGGATTGTTCAACCGATAGGATTCTAAATTGGTGACCTTCATGTAGTGGGTCCCACGACTTTAACTGTTTTATCTTGAGCGAATGCATGCCACGTGTACAATCCTTAATTGCATGATTGTCCAGTAGCACGCTCTGCCAGAGTATCAAATAAACATCCAAAAGCCAAAACTAAAAGAAAAGAGCGTTTGATGGCGCCCTGTACCTCCTCCACATTAAGTTCCCGTGGTCGGAAGCTATCTAGGGCTCACAGAGATTCTCGTGATAAATCTCCTCCGTCCAAAGTTTCTCGAGTTCACAATAGTACACTAATACAAAAATACGTAAGTTCAAAAACTTGAGTGGACCACATGACAGGCAATAACAAAAAAATAAAAACTTCCATGGTCGAAACTCTCCTGAGCTAGCCACGAAGTTTATATGCCATCTAAATCCTTAATTAGGTTATTACAAATACTAAGATCAAAATATTATGTGGCCCATAAAGTTAGTGATGCATGGATGGGTGTGATGAGGTAGAACACCGTCTTCCTTGGGGATAATTACTCCAAATCTAGGTAGCATTTCCGAACTCTTCACAAAAATTTCTCAAAACCAAGGAGAAAAATAGAAAATAAAAATAAATTCTAATAAAATGTAAAATAAATTTATTAATAATAAAAAATATGTTTACCATCCCTTAACTAATGATATAGACCTAAAATAAGTTTCATAAGTTTCATAGTAAAACTACAACTCAAACTCCCTAAAATCATAGCTTATTATAAATAATAAATTGGCTACCTATAGAAGGTCATGATTTTTATTAGATATTTAACTATGTTATTCTTCTAAATTTTCTAAGTAATTTTTATATTTGACACAACACTTAAAGCTCCATAGATCAAAAGTTATAATTGAACTAAAATTTATTATAAATAATAAAGTATAAATAAAAAATCTTAGACAATTGATACTATAGAACTTTACACATTAGGCATGGGCAGCTACCTAGCCAGATTGGTGGCTAAAGAAGCATCTCTTACCTCAAAATTATATAAATCAAGTTGAATAACTTATTTTAGTTTGCGAGATCGTGGGGGTGACCCCGCCTCCTATTAGGGGGTGCTTGGGGCATGGCATTGGGAAGGATTAGGTGGGATGGGGTTCAAAAAAATATAATTATTATCCATGACGGGGATTGTTGCCTGTTACTACGGGATAAACTTAATTCCATGTGTTATATTTAAATTGTTCATTTGTTTTGTAACCTCAATTTATGACATGAGCCTAAAATTGAGTCCGATCCAAAACTTATATGGCCCCAAAGAAGTTTTCAACTATAAGTATTCAATCCAGATTGCTTTCTATAGTGGGTCCACTTGGGCTTTAGATCTATTTGATTTTTTGGCCCATGCTCTAAAATGATCTCAAAAAATGAATGAATGGTGTGGATATAGCCCACACATCATGGTGGGACCTACCGAACTTGCTAATACTAGGTGAAATTGGCACAAGACCCAATGCAATTTCATTTCATCTAAGTCCAAGCTTTTCTATTCTTATCAAACAGAGAGTGGAATTGGCAGACCAGATGCAATTCCATCCCACCTAAGCCTATGTAATACTATGTGCCAAAAGCTTTCCCCTACCCATGAAAGTACAGGCGACCTACTCTACATTAGTTATCAATGGTGGATATTCAGTCTCTACTTTTTCATGTGCCATCAAACTCAAATTTGGATCCGCTTGATTTATTAGAGTCCTACTGCAATAACGCGTAATTGACGGATGGACAGTGTGGATAATCCACATACATTACGGTGGCCCCACGGATATTTAGCAGGTTCCTCCATTTTTAGCGTTGAAAAAAGTATCAGCCAAATCAATCTTAAAAAACAATGCTGTAATTACCTTTGAAAATAATCATTATGTATTTATAATGTAATTACGTTTACGTTTACATTAGAAAATCAACCGGGCCTAAGGAAATCCACGTGGCACAGATAGCTTTCAACCGTATCCCAGACACTTCACCGGGCCAAGCAATTCGCGTAAAAGAATGCCACGTGTTGCTTTATAATCGCGACACGATTCATATAAAATGCGGAGAAAAAGTCGCTATCATTGCATGGCACGTTAGACATGAGTGTCATGTCACCCTCTGCATGGCGCAACCAATCCTGCTCAGGATGCATGCCCATGCACGCCATTACCATGACATGCACGCCATGGGCACTTGCTGCGTCACATCTCAGCCGTAGACCACATGCACGACATACTGCATAGAGGATTCACGTGATCTTCCACCTCAGGATATTCTGTATCCTCGGTTTTAGCTTATAAAAGACAAGATCGTTATTCAGTGATCTGGACCGTTGGTATTACCGGCTCCCACCCTAGATGCACCATGCCCTGCAGGTTTCCTAAGAAGCTCAATCCTATCCCTTTGATTGGTGGTCTGCATGTAGATGGTTGGGTAACTGCTCTGCGCATCCAACCAAAAGCAGCAAAAGATTGAACGGCTAGGATCTTACACTGCCAAACGTATGGAGAATGGTCCAGCCCGGGTGGGCCCCATTTATCAGCGGCATCAAATCACGGAGCTTGGTGGGTGGTCTTGTCGCGTGCATTAGTCCATGCGGACGTGGCAGCTGCATCAAAATCTGTACCCTTCACTGTGGATAACGGACGCAGATTGCGTACTATCCCCGCCCGTCCCTAGCTCCGAACGGGCAGTTCTGTGGGCGGGCCCACTGTAGTGTATCTTTACATCCAAGCTGTCAAATCCTTTTCTCATATTATTTTAATGCATGAACACAAAAATGAGGCAGATCCAACGATCAAGTGGACCACACCAAATAATAAGCTTCGTTGCATTAAAATGCACAGAGCATTAAATGTCAGTTACATATGTAGTCTGGTCCATTTGATCCTTGTGGTCTGGTCCATTTGATCGTTGGATCTGCCACATTTTTGTTTTATGCCTTAAAATAAGCTGAGAAAAGAAATTGACGGCTTGGATGTAAAGATATATCACGGTGGGCCTGCCACTGAACTGTCCGTTCGAAGCTAGGGATGGGCGGGGTGGTACGCAATCCGCCGTTGTGTGGACAACAAAAAAGCGGAAGCGGATTGGCTGGCGTACAACACACCACCGACCTGGCTGGTATGTTGACGTCACTAAGTTCTGTGGGTCCCATCTTGAGGTATCCGTTATATCAATGCCGTCCATTCACTTGGCGAGCTACTCTTAATACTTGAAAAGAAAAATTAGATGAAAAAAATCAATTGAACCACAGTGTAAAAAGTATTGGGGGATTGAACGTCTACCATTGAAATCTTTTGGGTCACAAAAATTTTGGATCAATATTATATATTTTTTCTTGTTCATCTAGTTTTATGTGACCTTATGAACAGATTGGATGGAAAATAAACGTTAGGGTGGGACCTACGAATTTTTTAATGGTGAGAATCGCTGTCCCCACTGCTATTTGTGGTGTGGTCTACTTACGATTTTGATATGACTGATTTTTGAAATAAAGATCTAAAATGATCTATCCAAACATATGAACGGTGTGGATATGATATTTACATCATTGTGGGGCCATGTAACTTTGATCCGCTTTGAACCGTTCGCAAACTCGGGCTCGTCTTTGCATGACACGTAACCAACTAGATTGGTGGTGTGCGGTACACCAACCAATCAGCTTCCCAAAAAAGATCTGTGGGACCTACGGAGATGTCCATGTGAAATCAATACCATCCCTCCATTTTGCCAGCTCATGTTAGGACATAAGTAAAAGAATCGAACAGATTAAAACTTCAAGTGGGCCACACCACAATAAACAGTGATAACATGCGCTCAAACGTACCGTAAGTACAAGATATGCAACGCCCACCCTTGATGTGTATACGAAATCCAATCCGTGAATCTGGTGAACATTCTCATCTTCACTGCAGTCCCCCGTAATCATTCAGATCAAAACCTCATGTGGGACACACCACATGAAGGAATTAATCAAGCCTTAAAACTATATATCGCTTTTTGTCGCCTACCCAAATATTGGAATGTTTTTGGAGTTTCTTTATTCCCTTCATCCTAGTTGACCGGAGCTAATGACTAGATTGGATGACCTGTAAATAACAAGGTGGATGCCATAATCCATTTAGAAAATTTCTCACGTGAATATGAGGTAATTTTTACTATAGATTCGACCCACCGCCTACTTTTTTTTTATTCGAACAGTACAAAACCTAACTTATCAAACTAGACCTCTACCTACACCCACCGTTACTTTTTCATCTGCTTTACCCTAAAATAAGAAGTATTTTCGTTCAAAACTAATTTTTCGTAATCTAAAAATCTACTTTAGTAATATAAGTTTTTCACCATAGTACTAATTTTTTTAATACCTTGTGTAGTTTTGAGGCTCACAGATATTCCGATGGCAAATCCACTGCGTGCATCAGCTTTTAAAGAACACAATAGGACAGGAGTCCAAAAATCAGGCATCTAAAATTTAGATGCGTCACACCAAATGAAATAGGGAGAACGGAAATATCCACCGGTGAAACCTGCTTGTAGCCGATCAAGATATTTATATGCGATCCAAACCGTTCATTGATTTATTACCAATCAGATAAACTATATTCACGGTTATCATCCTCATACAAAACTCTGTGGCCTCCACAAAGTTTCCAATGGTGGGTGTTTAGTCCCCGCTTTCTCTTATGGTGTGGCCCTCCTGATTTTTGGATCTACCTGATCTTTTTTTTTTTATATATATATATAATTTCTGTCCTATTGAGGCCTTGAAAAACTTATGGACGGAGTGGATTTATACAATCATCTATGTGGACCCCACATCGCTTTCGACCTCAGGTTCGTGTGGCCAACTGCACATGCAATTCGCGTCCAGAAATTTCTTCGGTGGATATCACCTCTCCAGTGTCCTCCATTGTTCCATTTGGCGTGGCCTACTTCCTCATCAGGCATCATATTACCTATACTGATCCGTGTCCTCACCATGAACATGTCGTGGCCCAGGTGACCGGACTATCTATTTGCTTGCCTCCAAGTGCAGGGGTTCGTAAGTAGTATTCCGTGAATACGGGGTCGATCCCACAGGGAGATGAATTGTGAGAAGAAAAAAATCAAACGCAAAATAAACTAAGTAATAAAAATTAATCTGATGATTTGATTTTGGGATTTTTGAATGGATGTAATTCAATTGAATAAAATAACACCCAAGCTTCAAAGTTTCACACATACGTTAATGTTCCAAAATCATGATGACTTGGATAACACAACTAGGATCTGAGCACTATGGTCAGCCTAGTCGGAAAATAAAACAGTTTAAGTATTTTAATAAATGATATAAAATATTAGAAAATTATGGATTTGCACCATTGACATATATTCTCAAGCGTCAGTGATTTTAAGTATTCAATATCTATAGGATAATGAATATCAAATAAATATAACAGGTTGAGAACCTCTCCTATCTAGGAAATCTGATTGATCTAGGGTAAGCCTATCCATCAATGTGGATCTCATATGATGGAAACATATGGATCTCACAAGAGGATAAAAAACAAAACCTAAATAATAGATAACATGCATACACCATTTTTCTCATCATTAAAACAATAAATCATCATAATCTTAAAGAAATATTAAACCCATGTGCTTCCCTTCTAGCTTGGGATAGAAGGAACTTAGAAAAACATAATTAAATTGCAAAAATAAAAAGCAACAAGATATAAAGAAAGAAAATGCAAAAAAAAAAATCTTAAAAAAAACAACTTATAAAGCTTTAATAAAACTAAAAACTCTTTAAAAACCCTAAACTTTGCTATTGAATGCCTTCAATAATGTTTTAGAATGCCCTAGGAAGCCCTATTTATAAGTAGGGACCTCCAATTTTCGTACAAATTTGAAAAACCCTAGAAACCGCATCAAATATACATATTTTCCCAAAATAGACTTCTCACTGCATAGTTCGTTTAAAACAGTCTTCCTGCTGCGCAGTTTCCCAAAATAAACTTCACAGCTTCAGAATACACTTTTTCAGGACGATTTCAGGATTCTTCACTTCAAATCTTTGATTTTTTTTATTCTTCACTCGGTTTTCTTAGATCTTTGGCATGTGAATTCTTCAATCTTGGTCTTCTAAGATCAATCCCTTGCTTTGGTAATTCTTGAGCATCAAAATCATGCTTTTAATACCATTTTTCAATCCAAACACTTAAATTCACCTTGCAACACATACATGAGTAAAATAGAATATTAAGCGGATTCATGTTCATAAAACCAAGATATAAATGGTGAAAATTATGCAATATTTGAGTCTCAACACACCCCCCAACCAGCATTTTGCTAGTCCCAAGCAAAATAAGCGAAATAATAATAATAATAATAATAATATAATAATAATAATAATTAAAAAAAAACTAATTTTAGAAACAAAATTAAAACGAAAAAAAATAATAATAAAAAATTCTAACTACACCACTTTCGCAGGTAATTTCGATTGCATTTAGCATATGCAGCAAGCCTTTAAACCCCTAGGTTTCCCCTAGTGGACGAGTTATAGTCTCGTGAGGGTTTTCAGAAATGTTACCCACAAACATTGAAAACATGAAAAATAACTTAACACTTAAAAATTTATACAATTATGCCTCCATTCATCATATGAATTCCAAAACAAAACAATACTTACCCTAAGTCTGAAGTTAGTTAGAATCTCAATTTCCTAATCCATTACATCATTGAGTTCAGAGACCTAATCAAAATTTAGAATAGTTACGATCCAATATCCTTAAGTGCTCGTGACACTAGTCTAACTTTGAAAAATATGTATGTTCTCTATCCTAACTCCTTTCAATCATTCCAAGAGTATGAAATCTCTAGTTATCTCATTTTTTTCATGTCATTTCTTCTTTTATCATCATATCCTCATTATTATAGACCACCCTTAGATGAAGATTCCCACCGGGTTTGCTTCATAACCTAAGGTATCGTACTTGTAATGGTAACAGTAATGGATACTTAGGTATCCTTACTCCGGATTACTGATACGATTGTTATGGTCATTGCATTCATGCTCTATAATAAAATTTTCTTTTTTCATCACTCTTTTTTTTTTTTTTTCTTCTTCTTCAATATTCTATCTTTTAAGCATATATCAACGATACTAGTTTATTCAACCTTGTTTGAATCAAAAGTTGTTATTCTAGTTCACATATCATATTCCTCACTTAGTTAGCTAGGGTGTATTGTAAATTCAGTACATCAAATTACAACTCACTTTAAACTAGTGATTAGATAATTGAACTCAAGTTTATAATTTTCAGTTATCAGAATTCTGACTACTATCAACCTAGAATAAATATTAACTTTGCCTTTGAAATTCGCACAATATCATGTTCACATTCTTGTATATAAAAATATTATTTTGAAAATGTTGAATTTTTTTTTCCATAAACCTAAAAAAATAAAATTAAACCTAAAAATAATAAAATAAATTGAAACAAAAAAAGTAATAATAATAATAAAAAAAAATCACATGGATGACTATCCATACCCCCCAACCTAAAATCTACATTGTCCCCAATGTAATGATAATATAATGCAGAGAACAATAAAAATAAAAGAAAGGGTGGATAGTACCTGCCATGAAAAACTCACCTGCTAGGTGACACTAAAAAAAATGAATATGATACAAATTCTACACAAATGCTCCATCAGACTAGGAGCATCAATCTGAATATTCTGGCTCATGAAGAAGGAAGGACTCCTCTCCCAAATGAAAGTCTTCCACATAAGGCTTCAATCTCTGCCCATTAACCTTGTACACATTGCCATTACGTGGATTCTCAATTTCAACAGCCCCATGAGTATAAACATTCTTCACAATGAAAGGGCCTGTCCATCTTGATCTTAACTTTCCCGGAAAAAACTGGAGACGGGAATTGTACAATAGGACCTTTTGCTGAGGTTCAAAATTCTTCCTCAGAATATTTTTGTCATGAAAAGCTTTGGTTCTCTCTTTGTAGATTTTAGAATTTTCATAGGAGTCTCTCCTCAGCTCCTCTAATTCATTCAACTCTAATTTCCTTTGTCCACTTGCTTGATCCATATCAAAGTTTAATTTCTTTATTGCCCAGTAGGCTCTATGTTCCAATTCCACAGGCAAGTGGCAAGCCTTCCCATACACCAATCTGTATGGAGACATTCCAATCGGGGTCTTATAAGCAGTCCTATAAGCCCATAAAGCGTCGGATAGTCTGAGGGACCAATCCTTCCTATCTGGCCTTATAGTTTTCTCTAAAATGTGTTTGATTTTCCGATTAGAAATCTCAGCTTGCCCACTCGTTTGTGGGTGGTATGGGGTACTCACTTTATGTTTGATGCCATATTTCTTCATCAAAGCCTCAAATGTCCTATTGCAAAAGTGAGACCCACCATCACTAATGATGGCCTTTGGAATTCCAAATCTAGAAAAAATATTTTCCTTGAGGAATCGTATGACCACTTTGTTGTCATTGGTCCTACTTGGAACTGCCTCAATCCACTTTGAAACATAGTCCACACCAACCAATATATAAAGAAATCCAAAAGAAGATGGAAATGGGCCCATAAAATCAATACCCCAACAATTAAAAATCTCCAATGGCAAAATTGGGGATAAAGGCATCATGTTGCGCCGAGACACTCTTCCCAACCTTTGACATCTATCACAAGCAACACAGAAAGCATGGGTGTCTTTAAACATGGTAGGCCAGTAAAAACCACACTGCAAGATTTTTGCAGTGGTTTTCTTAGCAGAAAAATGGCCACCACATGCTTCCATGTGGCAAAAAGAAATAACACTCTGAATTTCATCCTCTGGGACACAACGTCTAAAAATTTGATCAGTCACATATTTATATAAATAAGAGTCATCCCAGAAGAAGTTCCTAACATCGGTTTCAAAACGCTTCCTATCTTGTGACTTCCAATGATATGACATTTTTCCTGTTACAAGATAGTTCACTATATCCGCATACCAAGGCAATTTGGAGATCGCAAATAATTGTTCATCAGGGAAATTGTCCTGGATATGCATCTCCTCAGTGGAATCATTTACACCAATCTGGAAAGGTGATCGGCCACTACGTTTTCTACTCCTTTCTTATCTTTTATCTCTAAGTCAAATTCTTGGAGTAGGAGGATCCATCTCAAAAGTCTCGGCTTTGCATCCTTCTTAGACAGCAAATATTTCAAAGCCGAGTGATCCGTGAAAATGACCACTTTAGATCCCAGCAAGTAGGACCTAAACTTATCCAAGGCAAAAACTACTGCAAGTAACTCTTTTTCAGTTGTTGAGTAGTTCATTTGAGCCGAGTTTAGAGTTATACTCGCATAGTGAATAACGTAGGGCCGTTTATCTTTCCTTTGGCCCAAAGCAGCCCCTATGACATAGTCACTTGCATCGTACATTAGTTCAAAAGGAAGTGTCCAATCCGGTGGACGCATGATAGGTGCAGTGGTAAGAGATGATTTAATTTTATTAAAGGCATTTGCACACTCATCTGTCCACTTAAATGGAACATCCTTTTGAAGAAGATTAGTCAAGGGTCTAGTAATGACACTAAAGTCCTTGATGAATCTTCTATAAAAACCAGCATGCCCTATAAGTGATCTAATATCTCTAACAGTTTGGGGGATAGGTAGATTAGCTATAATGTCGAGTTTTGAGCGATCTACCTCGATTCCATTTTTGGAGATAACATGGCCCAAAACAATTCCCTTTGAACCATGAAATGACATTTCTCCCAATTTAAGACAAGGTGTTTCTCTTCACACCTAGACAAGACAAGAGATAAATTGTTGAGGCATTCCTCAAAACTACTCCCAAATACAGAGAAGTCGTCCATGAAAACCTCAAGAAACTTCCCAACCATATTTGAAAAAATACTTAACATACACCGTTGGAAAGTTGCTGGAGCGTTACACAATGCAAATGACATCCGTTTGAAAGCAAATGTGTCAAATGGACAAGTGAACGTGGTTTTCTCTTGGTCTTCCATGGCTATCTCTATTTGGTTATATCCGGAATATCCATCAAGAAAACTATAGAAAGAGTGACCTGCTACCTTCTCTAAAACTTGATCAATGAATGGTAGAGGAAAATAATCCTTCTTTGTGACCTGGTTTAATTTTCTATAGTCAATGCAAACACGCCAACAGTGGTGACACTTGTTGGTATGAGTTCATTATTAGAATTCTGCACAATAGTTATTCCGGATTTCTTTGGGACTACTTGAGTTGGACTCACCCAAACACTATCGGATATTGGGTAGATGATTCCCACATCCAATAATTTGATCATCTCATTTTTTACAACTTCCATCATGTTTGGATTGAGACGCCTTTGAGGTTGTCTAATTGGTTTGGCGTCCTCATCGAGGTGTATCCGATGGGTGCATATGGAAGGGCTTATACCCTTGATGTCAGAAATGGCCCAACCCAAGGCTCCTTTGTGGTCCCTTAAAACATTCAACAATTTAATCTCTTGATCCTTATCTAAAAATGAAGAGATCACCACAAGATAAGTTTTATTTTCACCTAAGTATACATACTTAAGCTCATTTGGTAGTGGTTTTAAATCAAACTTTGGAACATTGGTTGGTGATGGTAGAGGTCGCGAGTCCTCTATAGATAGGATTTGAGTGCGCGGTCTCCATTGGTACATACCAATGTCCTGAGTGGTAGTGCTCTCATTATCATCACAAATTTCAACAAGCACTTTTTCTAAATCAGAATTTTTCAAGTCCCCAAAGACTTGAATCAATTCCTCAGTCAGACTAGGTTCCAATTCCTCTTCTTCTGTCAAGCAGTCCATAAAATTCAGCTCATGGATATCATTATTATTAATGGGCTGCTTACATAGATTGAAAATATTTAGCTCTAGAGTCATGTTACCAAAAGACAAGTTCATCATTCTATTCCTGCAATTTATGATTGCATTTGAAGTTGCTAGGAATGGGCGGCCTAAAATGATGGGAACTTGAGCGCTAGCATTTACACATGGTTCAGTGTCTAGTACAATAAAATCCACGGGGAAGTAGAATTTCTCCACTTGGACTAACACGTCCTCTAAAATTCCCCTTGGTACCTTAATGGAGCGGTCAGCGAGTTGGAGTGTAATCGTGGTTGGTTTAAGCTCGCCTAACCCCATTTGTTTGTAAACCGAATAAGGTACTAAGTTGACACTTGCACCCAAATCTAGCAAAGCATGCTCAATTTGGAAATTCCCAATAATACAAGAAATAGTGAGACTTCCCGGGTCTTTGTATTTGGGTACAACCCTTTGTTGAATGATAGCGCTCACTTTCTCAGTAAGGAAGGACTTTTTGTGCACATTTAATTTCCTCTTTACAGTGCACAAGTCCTTGAGATATTTAGCATATGATGGAATTTGTTTAATGACATCAAGCAGAGGAATATTGACAGTAACCTTTTGGAGCACATCCAACACCTCTTGATATTTCATGGGGACAGTTGGATTCCGAAGTCTAGATGCCAAAACAGCGAAAAAAGGACGGTCCAAAACCGTCTCAAATGACCAAAAAGGACGGTCATGGACTGTCGCATAGGCTGTCAAATTTTGACGTGTCTTATTTTTTAAAGGACGGTTGAAAACCGTCATTCTTATTGATGAAAAAAAGACGGTCATGGACCGTCCTAAAAAAGGACGGTCATGGACCGTCCTTAAAATGGACTGTCATAGACCGTCTCTTATGATCCTAAAAAGGACAGCCATAGACCGTGCTTTAAAAAGACTGTTATGGACCGTCCTTAAAAAGGACTGTCATGGACCGTCTCTTATGAGCATTCAAAGGACGGCCATAGACCGTCCTTTAAACAGACGGTTATAGACCGTCCTTAAAAAGGACTGTCATGGACCGTCTCTTATGAGCCTTCAAAGGACGGTTATGGACCGTCCTTTAAAAGGACGGTCATGGACCGTCCTTTAAAATGACTGCTATGACCCGTCTCTTATGACCCTTAAAGGACATTTTCAAATTTGACCTGTTATAGTATTCTTCCTGATATACACCTGTTATACAAACTACGTAAATCCAAACTGTTTCATCACATTCACATTCACCTATTTCATCCAAACAGGACTGATATACACCTGTTTCCTTCACATACGTAAATCTAAACTGTTTCATCACATTCACATTCACATTCACCTGTTTCATCCAAACAGGACTGATATACACCTGTTTCATCCAAACAGGACGGACATACACCTGATATATACCTGTTTCATCCAAACAGGACTGACATACACCTGATATACACCTGTTTCATCCAAACAGGACTGATATACACCTGTTTCATTCACATTCACCTGTTTCATCCAAACAGGACTGATATACACCTGTTTCATCACATTCACATTCACCTGTTTCATCCAAACAAGACTGATATACACCTGTTTCATTCACATTCACCTGTTTAATCCAAACAGGACTGATATACACCTGTTTCATTCACATTCACCTGTTTCATCCAAACAGGACTGATATACACCTGTTTCATCACATTCACATCCATCTAAACCCAAACTACGTAAATCCATCCAAACATAAACTACATCCATCCAAACACAAAAAATCTTATCCACAATACATTATTCATCCACGCATAATACATAAAGTTTAACTTCATAAGTTTAAAAAAAAAAAAGAAAAAAATCAGCAACAATTTTCTTTTTGTGTCTTTCATCTAATAAAAAAATATTCAAAATCATGAATATTGCAGAAACATTATAATTCAGAACCAACAAAACATTATAATTCAGAATCATGAAAAATTGCAGAAACTTCATCCAAAAAAGTAGGCACTTTTTTAAAATAAAACTGATCATTAAAATAAACCTAATATGAGCAAATAATGCAAAAAAGTGTTTCAATTAATAGAAACAACAACAAAAATTAAAGCTTTGTAAAAAGGGGCATGTGTTAAAAGGGATACATTCTTGTTTGTTGCCTTATGATTGGGCTACATTATTACAGCAATCGGGTTCGGGTTCGGATCGGGTTTTAGGTTTGGGTTTTCAAGTTTAGGTTTAGGATTAGGTGTAGGTCTAAGTTTAAGGATTTGAGAATATATTCAAGTTTTAGGTTTAGGTTTTAGGTTATAGGTTTAGGTTTTAAGTTTAGGTTAAGGTTTAGGTTTAGGGAATGAGAATATGTTAGGTTTTAGGTTTAGGAAATCGGGTTCGGGATCGGGTTTAGATTTGGGTTTTCAAGTTTAGGTTTAGGTTAGAGAGTTGAGATTAGGATTAGGTGTAGGTTTAGGTTTAGGGAGTTGAGAATACATTTAGGTTTTATATTTATTTTTAGGTTTTAGGTATTGGTTAAGGTTTAGGTTTTAGGTTTAGGTTAAGGTTAGGTTATAGGTTATAAGTTTAGTTTTAGGACATAGGTTTTGTTTTAAGGTTATAGGTTTAGGTTAAGGTTAAGGTTTTAAGGTCTTATAAGCTATAGGTTTAGGGAATTGAGAATATGTTAAGGTTTAGGTTGAAATCGGGTTCGGGTTCGGGATCGGGTTAGGTTTGGGTTTTCAAGTCTAGGTTCAGGTTTAGGTTAGGGAGTCGAGATTAGGATTAGGTGTAGGTTTAGGTTTAGGGATTTGAAAATAGGTTAAGGTTTAGGTTTAGGAATTCGGGTTCGGGTTTGGGATTGGGTTTAGGTTTGGGTTTTCAAGTTTAGGTTTAGGTTTAGGTTAGGGAGTTTAGATTAGGATTAGGTGTAGGTTTTAGTTAGGGATTTGAGAATAGGTTAAGGTTTAGGTTTAGGAAATCGGGTTCGGGTTCGGGATCGGGTTTTAGGTTTGGGTTTTCAAGTTTAGGTTTAGGTTTAGGTTAGGGAGTTGAGATTAGGATTAGGTGTAGGTTTAGGTTTAGAGATTTGAGAATACATTTAGGTTTTAGGTCATAAGTTTTAGTTTAGGTTAAGGTTTAGGTTTAGGTTTAGGTTTAGGTTATAAGCTATAGGTTTAGGGAATTGAGAATAGGTTAAGGTTTAGGTTTAGGAAATCAGGTTCGGGTTCGGGATCGGGTTTAGGTTTAGGTTAGGGAGTTGAGATTAGGATTAGGTGTAGGTGTAGGTTTAGGTTTAGGGATTTGAGAATACATTTAGGTTTTAGGTTTATTTTTAGGTTTTAGGTATTGGTTAAGGTTTAGGTTTTAGGTTTAGGTTAAGGTTAGGTTATAGGTTATAAGTTTAGGTTTTAGGACATAGGTTTTGGTTTTAAGGTTATAGGTTTAGGTTAAGGTTAAGGTTTTAAGGTCTTATAAGCTATAGGTTTAGGGAATTGAGAATATGTTAAGGTTTAGGTTTAAGAAATCGGGTTCGGGTTCGGGATCGGGTTTAGGTTTGGGTTTTCAAGTTTAGGTTCAGGTTTAGGTTAGGGAGTCGAGATTAGGATTAGGTGTAGGTTTAGGTTTAGGGATTTGAAAATAGGTTAAGGTTTAAGTTTAGGAATTCGGGTTCGGGTTCGGGATTGGGTTTAGGTTTGGGTTTTCAAGTTTAGGTTTAGGTTTAGGTT